>CM074440.1:26702683-27902683 GCA_037101425.1 Elopichthys bambusa | reverse complement strand
CCTGTCAACGCTGTAGATGGATTGTACCATACTGTGAAATGCACTGTTCGCTCAGTCCAGAGGGGGCAGTTTTTGAACAGGGGTTGCCCTTTGTGTCTCTGTCTCAATCCTTTAAAGGCCATTGACTGCGTTTCCTTTCTAAATCTCATAGATACTGGGGCAGCCTCCATGCAGAGCTAGTTAGCACAGCTAGAGGCACATCAGTGGCAAGCTTATTATGGCACCCAAAACCTCTGCTGACAGCCATAGGGCAATTAACACTTGGCCTTTCTGTTCACCGACTGAACTGAACCAATGCAAACAACAATGAGCACATGCAAACTTGTCTGATAGTCAGGGGTGCAGAAAACCATTTTCGTTTTGCTTGACCACAGTGCAGTGAAAAAGAAAAATTGTAGGTGGCCATGTAAAACTATTACTCTAAAGGGATAGTTCACACCAAAATTAAAATTCTGTCATCATTTACTCACCCTTGTGTCATTCTAAACCAGTATGCATGAATGAAAGTCAATGGGGTCTGATGTTTTTTGGAACCCAACATTCTTCAAAATGTATTTTTATGCACAGAAGAACTTGGGGTGAACTATCCCTTTAAGACCAAGCAGAAGCGACTCAGGTATAAGACGTTAATGCATTTGCATTGCATTCAAAGCTTACATTTGGTCAGTTCTTGCATTCCCTTGAAATTAAACTCATGACCTTGTTAGAAACATGCTCTACTTTTTGAGCTATAAGAACTAGTGAAGTCACATAATTAATATTCATGAGCTAAAATGATTTATAAGTGCAATAATATGTCTACTTTTCAGTCGTTTCTATAACACTGCTGATAATGATAAGTATTGTAGAGAAATTTCCACTGTGTCCAGGAATCAATGCTTATCATTTGTCTGTCACTTTACTATGTTATTCGGCATGAAATTCAATCATATAACAGATACAAATTGCTCACCTTCCAAAGAACTCGTTGATGAACAGCGTTTATTGCAAAATAATCTGAGTAGGCCATTTATTTCTCATTTGTAGTTTTTTATTGCATGGGGCAAACACACACGCACACATCACGGTTCAATAGCTTCTCAGGATGGAGGCGCATTAAAAAGTCTATTACGAAGTGCATGAAACATTTAGGTTATTGATTAAGAGTGCATGCATAGTGTGCAAGACTCCGCTCTGCGGGAAAACTCCTCAACAAGCCTGATTAATAAACTGGGAAGTGACTGCTCATAGCAAACCGAAGTCATACAAGCATTTATAAGAGCGTTTGTGCTTCATGCTAGAAAATTCTCTCTGCTCATACTCATATGTAGGCAGTGTAGAAGCATTTGCTCAGATTTCACATGAAAAAAAAAAAAAAAAAAATCACTTATACCACATATATCAGATTCAGGTGTCTTATCTGATCCTTGTCCAGAAATATAGATTCTTAGAAAGCCTCATTTATATGTATCCAAGCTCTAAGAGCAGGCTAACAGCTCTACCGGCGAGTGCTAGCAATAATGACTTGCAATTATTCCGAAGTGATGTGGTTATTCTGTTTGGATTAGGAAGCAATCAGACCCGAGAGATTCAGTGAGACTGTTTTTAGAGACCAGATGATTGTCTCGCATGCACTGTTTCCTCTGTTACTGAGCTGTCCTCTAATCTGGCAAAGCAGAGCGCAGTCAGGTTTTTCCCACTGTCACATAATAGAAGGAATCTGTACGCATCGCCTATCCTGGGAGTCTCAACGAGCTAAAACAAAACCAAAATGGAACAAAAGTGTCTTGTTGCTGACTTGAATTGCAACATTGAATCTTAAGAGATTACGCATGCATCGGGCTCACGCTCCACCATATGTGTGCTAGACAAAGGTTACTAGCGAGGGCACGGAGCGAATAATGTGTGGAATGAAGCTGTGTGTGTGTGTGTTCAAGCTCTCTCGAGTGGCTTTATGCTTCGATGAATGGACATCCTAATGCAAACAGTAGAGACTCGAGACGGTACGAGGGAAGGCGGTAATAGACTCCGCATTGTGATGGTGAAGGGCCGGGAGGGAGTAGTTCTTTCTCCACAGGTTCATTTGCCACATTAATAAGGGATTAGCATGGACGGGGCTCCCAGGATCAGGGCCTGAAGTTTGAGAAGATTAATGGACTGTGACATTATTGCACCTGAGGGGGATGTCTGTTGCGATATCTGGCGCGTTGAGCTGATGGAGGGGCTCCATTGGGCCAGGGAAAGAGATTTAGCTAGGGTACAACACTCGCGGCTGCTCGCTGCCTCGCATTGTCTTGCATAAAGAGCCTCTGCAATTCATTATTATGTGTTGTTGGGCTCCTCTTTGACTGGTTTACAGGGAGACTAGATTAAATATTATGTAAATCGCGTTGGACTGATGCGGTGTTATGTTATTACATGAACATTCTGTCATCATTTACTCACCCTTGTGTCATTGCAAATTTCTTTGCCTTTGTGTAGAACACAAAAGAAGATATTTTGAAAAATGCTTTAAAGGTCATCATTTACTCAAACTTAAGTTGTTCCAAATCTATATGAATTTCTTTGAATTTTTTTCCCCTCCATACTATGGAAGTCAATGAGGTCAATCAACTGTTTGGTTACCAACATTCTTCAAAATATCTTCTTTTGTTTTTTTCAGCAGAAGAAAGAAATTCATACAGCAACTTGAGGGCGAGTAAATGATTGAATTAAATTTTCCTTTTTGGCTGAACTATCCCTTTAATGCTTTTTAGTCCGCACAGTGAAATTAAGGGGAGTCAAGTGTTGTTTTGGACCCCAGTGACTGTAATTGCATAGGTAAAAATAGTTCTTGAAGAAAGTCATACAGGTTAGGAACAACATGACGTTGAGTAAATGATGGCAGAATGTTCATCTTTGGGCGAACTATCCCTTTTAAGACCAATTGTGGGTGAACGAGGCATGTAATGTTATGCATTTTCTCATTTTTTCACCTTCAGTGCACAAATTTTATACAATACATTGGCACCACAGAGTAATCTAACATTCAGAACCATAAGGTAGGGTTTGTCCTAAATGTACACACTGGAAACCAAAGATTCTTGTCTTTGGAAAGGTTCTCCAAATTCATTTTGTAGATAAATTTCTCTCAATTTAAGGGTCAGTCTCACTGTTTCAGCTCAAACGGCAGTGGCTTACAATTCTGAAATTTACACGGCTGTCCGTTTCTCTTACGTAACTCATTCTGCCTGCAGCGCAGTTAGTCAAATCCCCAGTGGGAACAAGCAGGCTTATCTTTTAGACCATTGATTGTGCACATTCTGCACCCTCAACGCCAAGGTGAAACCTTCCTTGTTTTGTCCCTGTGAGGCTCAGCATCTGAGGATCAAATTGAACTCACTCAATCTAAAGTACTTAGCGGTTATAGCCCATGTTGGGGCCAAACTGTCAAACTGCTTTTGATAGGGTATGGTGGAAGACAGGCAAGGCGGTGCAAGAATGGAACGTTGCCTCAGGATGTCCGTTGCAAAGCCTGTGTGAAACTCTAAAATATAGGAACACACTGTAAATTTGAGGTAGGGTTGAAGGCACCCCACTTGGGTGCTGGCAAAACTTTTTAGCAAGCTCAAGACTTTTATACAATCACACAGATGTTGTTGTGTGCTAGAACTTCAAGCAAGACCTTCCTTTTCTGCATGGATAATACACTGAGATACTCACATACTTCTGCTATGCTAACAACCAATGAGGGGGAGTTTTTATTTATTTATTACCCAAACTAGCACAGACCATTGGCAAATTACCAGGATTTTGAAGATTTTCAGACATTTGTTGTTGACTTTTCCCCCCATCATTTTCATGATCATACAATTATTCACACAACTGTAAGTAAATGCGACTAAATAAACCTTCAGTGGCCTCAAAAATTCTTTGGACATTTAATCCACACTTAAAAAGGCATGAAATTCATTAACAAAATATCAAAATAAGTGGCACCTGCAATGATACAAATAATCATTGCAGGACCTTTTTCTGAGCCAATTCCTACTCATTTCTTGCAATGACTTTTAACCGTTTCTTACTTTATGTATAAAGTCACTTCCCCTCAAGTTCACTTAGGTGTCCCAGCATTGTTACCACAGGTAAAACACTAATGTTGCACAACCGGTAAGCATCCAAATACTCTTTGGAGTATTCATTACCACTAGCCAGAACTCAAACTCGGGTCACAACCATGCTACATGTCATAGCGCTGCCCACAGGGCTAAGGGCTCCTCAGGCATTTTAAGCAGGGTTTAAATGTCCAAATATTTTTCAGGGCCTTGAACATTATGTTTCTGTCTGGATGTTTTAGAATGATTTTGTTCAAGGAGAGAGAGAGAGAGAGATGAAGAAACCAAAAGATGAATGTTCCAATGTGTTTAGTTGTGTTGTGTCCTCTGCCAGCTCTCTGGCAGCTCATTTGCTGAAGTCACAAGCAAAAGTCAGCATCATTCATCATAATTTCATTTCATAAAGCAAACTGATTGATAAGAGATGGCTCCCGGATCCACTCTATGATCTCCAAGAGGCTAGATGAAATCCTTCAGATTTTTATTTCCATATTTTTGTCCTTCATTCTCATTCACATATTAACTTTGATTAATTATTGGCATTGCATGATTCCTAATTATATATAATGGAGAATATAAACTAATAATTAAACCCTATCAGGATAACATCAGAAGTCTCTCTGCTTATTTCATCCTATGGTACCTACATGCTGCAATTTTGAACGACACCAGAATGATGCATTTGGGTGACAACCTACACGATATGAAATGGCTAAAGTAGATACGGTGGAAGAAAATGTTTCTTGACTCGTTTGTGATGTTTTGGACACTTTTTCATTTTTGTCCACATGTTTTCACACTGTTTCAAATGCTCACCTGAGGAACAGTAGGGGTTCATCTAATGTGCACCAATTCATCTCAACATTTTTGGGACAGAAGACACACACCCCACATGAACACCACTGTACACTCTTAAAAATAAAGGTTCCAGTTAGAAACACACACACACAAAAACGTTTAAGTCCTTTACAGATAACCATCCACTTTAAAGAACCCAGAAATCATTACTCTGATCTGAAGAACCTGTAATGTAACATCAAGAACATTTCTAATTTCCAAAGAGCAATACAACTAATTCGAAACTCCCAGAAAAAGCAATGATAAGAAGAACTGTTGAAGAACCTTTATTTCTGAGAGTACTGTGCCCATCCTTAGGTGCTGTTTCTCTGAAACGATGACATCATTATGACACAATGAGCTCCGTAGGACCTTTCCAAAGGTTAAAGGAGTCATCCTGTCAGATCACAGCACCCCCTTCTCTTCAGATTAATAGCTCTGATTACCATAATCTGTAGTGAACTTCTCCTGTTCCACCCCTCCACTGCACCCACCGTAATTTATAATGTACATAAAAGCTGTTTTATGTAAATTGACCTCCTGGTAATCTTGCTTAATGTGCTGTGTTATTCTATAATGGACTGTTATGATTTTGTTTCTGCATATTTTTTTCTTTGGCTTGTTATAATGTACTTCCCCACTGCAATCTGTATGCAGCTCAAGTAATCCTTGATGACTATTAATATCTTTTTTTTTTTTTTTTTGTTTTTGCTTTCTGCTGAGCATTGTTTGAACAGTGAACGTTTATCTTTTTAATTTCATAATAAATGTTGAAAAGCGATTTTTTTCTTTTCTGGTTTTTAGTCCACTGCTTTTGACACTGTGAAACTTTGCATTTTTAGCGTTAATCAGGTTTTACTGCAGATAAAAGCACTAGTCATTATTCACTCAATGTAACACTTTCATCATGCAGATCTGAGGTTTATCAAAGTTTAGAAAGTGTGCAACTGTTAAAATCACACCTACACTGATTAAAGTTAACTTTTGAATCACAAAACTTGTTGACATTTCTCAAAGTAGGTCTACATCTATTAAAAATAGACTAATGAAGAAGTATATCAAGTAAACAAGACAACAACAACAACAAAAAAATAGTATATGAATATGCAGATTTATTAGTCTGGAGATGTATAAAAAAGTTCTGTTGCTCTTGAGTGAAAGTCGTAAAATGGAAGCACTTATAAAATAAACCAATGATAAACACAACTGACTATAGATCTGATAAAGGGGATTTTGTAGCCAGCTGTCACTGCACATTGCACCAGTAATACGTGAGCTTTTTTACAATTTACAATTATAGATCAATAAAAGTGCATTTCAATTGAACAAGTTCTATTATATTTCTGAACTTCAAATTGAAGGATATAAAAATCGGAAGGGATGTATCACTTTGAAAGCCATATTACAAATATGTTGTCTTAGAACAGTGTATGAACTGTTTAATATCTGTCTGTGAGATATGAAAGGACAGAAGATACCCTGAAGCTCTTTGCTTGGTTTGAAATTTCAAGGATTTGAGATACTGAAAAAAAAGAGAGTTTAAAAAGTTAATGACAGTAAGTCATTAAGTCATCACAGTTTTGGTTTGTAGACCTTTACATTCCTGCATTTGGTGGACACTTTTACATTTATTCACATTTATTCATGCATTCCCCTGGGAATTGAAATGACCTTGGCTGTTAGTGCCATGCTTTACTGTTTTATACACTACAGGTCTTTATATTGGAGAGTACAAGCTGAATGAATGCTCACAATTTTCTATATTGACACATTTCTTACTGAAATAAGAAGTTTCGTGAACCATAATTTGCTACTTGCTATTTTATTACTAGTTGTTTGCAGATGGTGTTATGGAGGACATTCTCATACTTGACAGAATTTTATTAGACAAAAATGTCCATGTCTCACAACAATTCAACAGTCAACTGTATTAGTAATTGTAAATTTAAAACAATTAATGTAAAAGGTACAATATTAAAAATGGGTTAATTTGCATAATGGATACATTGTACTTACCACAATGTGTTTTGTGTGGTAAATTAGTAGATGCCAAGAGTGCAACATTAAGAAGCATTTGCAGACTATGCTATTATAATATTTTTGTATATTGTTGGGCATATGCAGCTCATGGTAAAATTAATACACTTTAATGCTTGATTTAAGGACTTTTATATGGATTGGGTTCTGAAGCAGAATCATTGTGATGACCTCAAAGCTAACAGCCATTAACTAAAAGTAGGTTTGGGAACCAAGAACTGTTTTTTTTATTAAGAATTGGACCCATTACGTTAACGGTTGTAACAGGTGCATTCACACCCTGACGCGGACAGAACACTGTAATTCTCTGACAGAAATTCCTGCAGTACTTTTTCAGTGTCGTCGCAACCCTGCTATCGAACAGCAACAGGGTGATTCCAAATGAACTATGAGCCAGTTCTTTTTAGTGGATCAAAACATACAGCTTAATGAAGTCTGATTCCCAAATGGATGATTCTAATGAGTCTGATTTTTTAGTGATTCAAAAAACATACAGTGAAAACAGTGAAGTCTGATTCTCGAACAAATGATTATAATCAGTTCTTTTAATGAGTCAGAAACATACAGAGCAATCAGTTTAATGCAATTCCTGAATGAATAAAAGCTGCTCTTTTTAATTAATCAACAACATACAGTGCAAACAATGAAGTCCGATTCCCGAACAAATTACTCTAATGAGTCGGTTCTTTTTAGTGAATCAAACACAACTTAAATCAGTGTAGCTACTGGTAGTTTATATGGCAATGTGTAGTTAAAGATTCACAAGTTTTGTTGCCATGTTTCAAATGTGGTGCAGTGGGCTGTATACATAAAAAAAAAAAAAAAAAAGAAAAAACCTCAGAAAATAAAGCCTAAAATAAATAAATAAATAAATGTATAAGAAGAGAACAGCAGTAAACAATGTATATAACTGTGTGACTTGTATTATAAATGTAAAAATAGTCTTGAAGGCATATTTAGCGTATCAAGAAGGTGCTTACCAATGCGATTAGTGGTAATACAACATCAACAGTTGACTGCACACACCTATAAAGACATTTCTACCTTTCTGCCTAAGCTTTACCTCTATGGCCCTTTTAATTTGATAGGTTTACACTTCACAACAGGAGTAAATCTCTTTAATAATATAAGAACCAAAACAGATTACAGTTGAATATGGTCTGATGCTTCATAGCAGTTGTTTGGTTGAGAACTGGCGTCTAAGTGCTGCATAAACACATGCTGAGTGAACGGGTGTATATCAAAATGCAGAGCAAACACATCCATGGCTTAAACTCCTTCTTTAATCCCTTCATTTTTGGAGCGTGGCCTCCGTTGGCGGGCTGATGACTTGATGAGCTTGCGTTGGGGTTGAATACCGGGAGATAAATAAATACACAAACAAATCTTTGAAGGCTAGGGTTAGAGTAATCCCATCAGCACTGTCATTTATGGTGGACAGCAGAATTCGTTATGTCCGGTAAGCGCTTCAAACGTCCTGTTTGAACACTAATATATATATATATATATATATATATATATATAAAAATAAATAAAATGTGGAGAGGTATAAATATTTAAAGCAGGATTGGTTCAGGACTAGTTCATTGGTCTGCGTGGGGCTCCGGGGCTTGTTCGTCCCAGCTGTTGCTTTGACAAGCAGCTGAGGGAGGATAACGAATTGCTACAATAGTGTCAGCGTTAGGTAAACCAGCTGGAATATAAACTCACATTAGTGACATCCCCTAGGCATTCAAATGGTGTCATGACTTCCACATATGCACTATAGAAAAAGTGAAATGCAAAAAATGATGCTGTTTTTCAATTGTTATTAAAATAGAATGAATTCCACATGCCGTCCCCTGCGTTTCTGGTGCACCCGGTGTCCAAATGCGCTCACTCGTTTTCATTCACTCTATAATAGTGAAGTAATATACTGTAGGAAATAGTAGGGTATGGGGCAATTTCAGATATGGCCACTGTGTTCCTGTAGCTCAGACAGTAGAGCTTGTTGCTAGCAGTGTGAAGGTCGTGGGTTCAAGTCCCAGATAATGCATAATCTTACAAAAACACTTAAATGTAATGTATGCTGATTTGGATAAATGTATTAAATCAGTGTGAAATACTTTTGGGTTGAAAATAATCAATGCCCATCTACTAATACACAGTTCAGCAGATATGGAACCCCACACATGACATACGGGGAAAAAATATGAATATTGTGGCCACAAATTAACAATTTGTTCCTACGACTTACTAATACTTAGGCAAGTTTTGCTAATTAATTCCCTTGTTTTACTAAATTATGAGCTTGTTGCTAGCAGTGTGAAGGCCATGGGTTCGATTCCCATTACTTACTTATTTACTTATTTGCACTTAAATGTATTGTACGCTGATTTGGATAAATGTAAATGGTCTTAAATCAGTGTAAAATACTTTTGTGTTGAAAATAATCAATGCCCATCTACTAATACACAGTTCAGCAGATACAGAGCCCTGCACATGAAATAAGGGGAAAAAATATGAATATTGTGGCCACAAATTAACAATTTGTTCCTACGACTGAGTAATACGTCAGCACACAATATAATAATTTGTTCCCTTGTTTTACTAAATTGTGAGCTTGTTGCTAGCAGTGTGAAGGTTGTGGGTTTGATTTCCATTACTTATTTACTTACTTACACTTGAATGTAATGTATGCTGCTTTGGATAACTGTAAATGGTCTTAAATCAGTGTGAAATACTTTTGTATTGAAAATAATTAATGCCCATCTACTAATACACAGTACAGCGGCTATGGAGCCCTGTACATGACATATAGGGAAAAATATGTATATTGTGGCCACAAATTAACAAATCATTACTGCAACTTATTATGTCAGCATGCTTTACTAATTCAATCTCTTGTTTTAAGTAAATCCCTCGCACAATATAATAATTTGTTCCCTCGTTTTACTAAATTGTGTCCACGTTGTGATAATTGTTTCCTTGTTTTAGTCAATTTAAAATGAGAGAACAAATTAGTTAAAAATGGCAGCAGTTTACTAAAACAAGGGAACAGATTAATAAGTCATTGGAATGAATTCTAAATTTGTGGCCACAATTTACTATAACAAGAGAATGAATTCTTAATTCGTGGGAATGAATTCTCAATTCATGTCCATGATATATATATATATATATATATATATATCTGCATGTCATAGAGGCTGCACCAGTTGTCACTTAAAAATGGTTGAATGTCATTGCATCAGAGAAAAAAACTAGTGGCATCTGCAAATAAGCACTTTTAACCAACTGGTCCCAAGGTGATTTTAGTGAATATATATTTGGGTTATCAGATACCTTGCAGCCAGTCAGTCGATGAATTAAGGTATTCTACCTTCTAAGGAAACAATAATGTTATGTCTAATGTGCATTTGAATGTGCCTTGTTGCCTTCCTATATCTATAGTAAGCTAAAGCATTTTCCATTAAGTTCAAAAACATGTGTCTAGACTAAGCTCAAATGTAGTTCATCAGATTAACCATGGACATGCTTCACTAACGTTTGACAACCAGAAATCTTCGAAATAATCGTTGAATCTTTGACATTTTAAACCAAATTACTTTTTTCTTCCCCCTTTAATTTTTTTTTTTTTTTTTTAAATTTGCTTGAAGAGCATGCTTATTTCTTCATTTTGACATTTATCTAATGCAATCACACCTATTGTGGCTGAAGTGTATAAGTGCTGTTTGGGTTCACCATCTTGTGTTCAAGTAAACCATTAGAGCAAGAAAAAGAGAGAAAGACAGAAACATAGCCAAGCTAAAGGGAAAAAATGTGCTCAGCACCCTGAGACTACATTTTCAAGACATAAAATCACCTCTTCAGACTGACTTTGCAGTCTGTGATTTTTACGATGGCAGGCGTGGTATTAGTCGCTCCAATCTGTATATCCATCTCTTGCTTTGTCTTGGCCCAGGCAAATCGATGTTCGTAAGGCGCAGTAAAAATGACAATAAAACTCAATCTCAACTTTCAGTCTCAATCTCTTTTTATTGCACTGCATTGACAAGTCTCACGACTGGGCCGGGAGAGGTAATGCACTGAAGTGGCCTACTAACTCTGCCAGTGCGAGGAAAATAACCCGGCTGATTGCCGGGACTCTTGATTGCGTGGAGCTGGACGGTAGGCAAAAGCTGCAGACCATGATGCTGATTTACTTCCTGAAGAGACGTGGATGACGGAACAGGTGCTGGAGTGTAAATATACATGTAGATCGCCTTTTGATTGTAATGACACAGTGGGTGCCAAAAGCTCCAGGCCAGACGTTTTTTCTTTTTTCCCCATTTGTTGATTGTCTGAGCCACTGTTTACTGACCGACTGGCATCTGGAAGTTCATTTCCTGCACTTTAGAAGAGTCACCATGCTATGCTCATTTTGGCTTGCCCAAATTTTAAAAATGACACACTAATTCCAGGCTTTAAATGAACGCATGTGATTTTTCTTCAACTATGGGTATAATAAACTCTCTTAAAACACACCTCACACAATAGTTTATTTAATTTCTCCAACAATGTCCAACTGTAGACACACATCATCAGGTGAAATTACATTTCTGGATTAAAACTCTCTCTCTCTATAGGCCTATATATATATATATATATATATATATATATATATATATAGGATAATTTGACAGCTTGAAACATTCTATTCTTGTTCTTTATTTTCTTCACACCTTCACACATATTTTATCACAAGTTCTTCACTGACACTGTTGTCTCCTTAGTAAACAAGTACACTATCATTCGATAACATTCGAAACAAACTTTATTAGAGGCTAAACTGCCGCGTTTTTGTTGCAATCGAATGATATTTTAAGCATTTATTAATAAAATGGCAGCATATTTGTCTTGCTAAGCTAATTTAATTGCTAGCATTTTGTGTGGGCTAAATACATACAACTTAATAATTTAATAACGTTTACATTTAGCAGATCATTTCATCGAAAGATATTCAAGGTAGGCCTATATATTTCATCAGTCATTGCATTCCCTGGGAGTTGAATCAACAACCTTGATGTCGCTAATACTATGCACCACAGTTTTTCTTTGTTTATATCATGTCTCATACAGCTATGTGATCTCAAACATGCTCTTTACTGACACTGTTGCCTCCTTGGTAATTTCATTAGGGACAAGTTGTTGCTTGTAAAGGAAATGACATCACATCTGAGTGACAGTGATAATTTGTGTAAAAATATACATAATTTTTATAGGCCTACAATAAATATAGAACTTCTATATGTTATTTAATATATTTACATACCCATGTTTTACAATAAATATATACTTAAAAATAAATAGTTTTAATAAAAACAACCCCTGGGACATAAGCGTGCCTCCATAGATAAAAAAAAAAACACTGCTGTTGGCAAAATATAAGTGGAATGCTATTCAAAACTTAGCTTGAAAAGGAATCAAATAAACTCAGATTCTAAAAAGGGTTACTGAAGGGTTGAAAGCTATGCGTACGCATGTGTGTTTGTGTGACGACAAATGTTTTGTTGTCGAATCCGTTCGATGTATGAATTGTGGATGAGTATTGATCCAAGGCTTTATCCGGGCCGTTGAAACCTTGGAGCTCTTGTCGGGATTCTCAGTATTTGCTTGAACAATGTGAGAACACATAAGAGCTACGATCAATCTGTCAGCGAATAAGCTGTCACGGAGGTGCTGCACCGAGGGATATTTAACGCAAACATAAAACACGCCGTGTCTGTTGTTTTATCGTCAAGGGAATGTGAAATGGCAGGGTTTTAAAATCACACACTGGCACGTGCCTCAGTGCTGCACGAGTGCGTCCTTCTCTGCTCACCACACCACGTGAAGGTCTTGCAGGAAAATAACAATATGCGAGGAAATGTCATTCAGGCCAGTAAAGAGTCATGTCTTATCGCAGCTCCATTATATGCAAAGGTGTAAAACATTTGGCTTCCTTATTTAGATGATGCGATTCCATCCAGGCGAAGAGCTGAATTAGCAAAGGAGGGTAAAATTGTTTTCCCACTATCTTGCCACAAACATAGACACCGGCCTCGTCTCCCTCGTCGCCATCAAGCTGATAATGCTCCTGATAAAGTACATGGACACCTGGATTTATTTCCTCCGCTTTATTTATTTATTTCCGTGTCCTTTCGATTACAGCCCTTGCGTGCTTCTCGATTTCACCTCACCATCTGCACGCGGCCGAGCTCAGTGATTCTGAAGCCAAAAATATAAGTACTGCCGTAGATTCTCATTTCTTTTTTTTTCTTTTTTTTTTGCTTGGCTTTTTAACACACTAATGTGCTGGACAGATGGTAGCACACTATGGTTAATACTGTTCCCATTAAGCCATGCACTCATAGTAAAGATAAGGGCTGCACTATTGTTTACACTTTTCCTTCATTCAGGAGCACTAATTTGGTTGCTTGGCAATAGTAGCATTGGCAGAATCTGCAGCTTTTTTCCTGAATGTAACCTTGTTGTAATAAACACCATGTATAGAGGTGGATGGTGTGACCACCAATTTCATATACCCTGATAGTATATATCACAATAGCCTAGTTGTTGTTGCTAGAAATTCTAGGGCTGATACATTAAACAACCAAGTTATAATGCATATTATTTCCATAATCAAGTCAATTAAATTTACAGATGAAAAATTATTTATGAAAATTCTTATTTTATTTTCTTTGCATACATTAAAATGGCTTTATAAAATGTATTTATTGTAATGCTGTTAATATACAGTACACTACCGGTGAAATGTTTGTAATATTAATGATTTTTTAATATATATATTTTCAAAGAAGTCTCATATTCTTGTCTCATATCTCATATTTCTGCATTCATATCAGAAAAGCAGTAAAAAATATTGTGAAATATTACAATTTAAAAGAAAAAGTTTTCTGCTTTAGTTTTCTGATCAAAGCTCAGCATCATTACTCCAGTCTTCATATGATCACATACCACATGATCCTTCAGAAATCATCACACAATATATATATATATATATATATATATATATATATATATATGTTGTATTTTTTTTTTCAGGATGCTTTGATGAATAAAGTATATTATAAAATATAATTCTACGTTGGTTTTATAAAAAAAAATGCAGAAATTAAAAAAAAAATGTTCAGCATAAAAAATATATGAAACTCAACAGAAAACACATGCAAAATCCTTTTTTTTTTTTTTTTTTTTTTTTTGTCTAAACAAAAGATAGTTCACTATCTTCTAAAAGAAACTATGGAAGCTTGTCTCCGCTACTGAATAAAAATAAAAAAAAGGTTAAAAAAAAAGTAAATCATTTGCACTGCGATGTTTTGCACTAAGTAACCAGTATTGACCCATTCCCTCTCAACAAACACACACACTCACACACAGAAACACACACTGCATACAGCTCTAGAACATGTGGATCTCCCATGACCCCATTTCACAATCATTTCTGACTCTGCTGATGGCTTGAGTCAGTGTCTTCGATGTCTCCAAGACATCCGCCCTGAATACAAGTGGCTGGATACATTATAACCCTCATTCACAACCCCTTATCAGAGATGCCTGTATCCCTGGGGCGTCACAATCCGGGGTTCCTCGCGGAAGCGTTAAAAGGTTATAGTAGGGGTGACGTCTGACGGACCCAGCTCCAACAAATGAGCACTTCTTCTACCGCCCCAAACTCCCCCCTCCACCCTCTCGACCCCAAACAGTGTCTGCGTTGTTCTCATATCCGAGGTGATGAACCTTTCAGGCCCTCTGGACTTAAAAATATCCCCAGCTCTTCAGAGGAAGCTCGAATACAGGAGATGTGGGAGGGATGTGGATGCGACATGATGCATAGGGCCGCGGCAACCCCTGACGAATATCAAAGAGCCGTGCACGCTTTCATCCTGTATTCGGCTCACATTCACGCTATTGAAAGTGACCCTGTGCCACAGTTTTCTACACTGACAAACAACAGCCTTATACTGGACTGCCCCCACACTGAGCACATTCATTTTTAAATGAGTCTCTTGCAGGAGGAGAACAAAAAGCGCTTTCCGTTCTTCCAGAATTATAGATGAAAATTGAAACGCTTTCATTTAGAGATATTTCAAATAGATCACTTGGCGTGGAGAAAAAACCCCAGCAGAATGTACAAACTGGATTTTTGGATTGATTATAACTATTATGACCTAATGGTCAATATTAATTACAGGCTACATTTGGTTATACACAGATATGAATGAATAATCATCTTAAAGGTCAGTCGTTGTCCCGATATGGGATTGTTTATGTCGGCACAGCTTGTTGGGAAGGGCTGCAACGTCTGAGATTGATTGGATTATGTCTGCGTGATTTGTTTGCCTCTCTCTGTACGAGACAAGACCTGTATTAAGACCACCCTGCAGTTACTGCAGTGTTTGTGAACTTGATAGTCTGTAAACAGCCTGTCTCTGGGTTTCTATTAAACTCTTCTGCATAGAAAGCATCACAACCATTTCCTCCTCTATATTTCCATTTCAAGGCTCCTCTCACTCATTGCTGACTGAATCAAAATGAAGCTGGTAAAATCACTCTCAGCTCTGGATGTCTGACCATGTCACATCGAGTTCTGTCGTAGGAGCTCTTACGGTTTCAAAAGAGCTTGGTGCTTGTGAACTGCATTAGTTATATTGGAACTGATAAATTCTTGAAAATCTTCCTTGCAATGTCAGAAATGTCAATATTTATATTTTCCCTCAGGTTCATGACTTTCATGACTGTTAGCCCTGAGGTACTTTTAAAGGGTTAGTTCACTTTTAAATACAAAAAATCTTCAAACATTTATTCACACACATGATGCTCCGAAGCCATATGATTTTCCTTCATAGTGGAACAAAACAACAAAATACACTCACCGGCCACTTTATTAGGTACATCTTGTTAGTATCGTGTTGGATCCTCTTTTGCCTTCAGAACTGCCTTAATTCTTCGTGGCATAGATTCAACAAAGTGCTGGAAACCTTCCTCAGAGATTTTGGTCCATATCGAGATGATGCAGATTTGTTGGCTGCACATCCATGATGCGAATCTCCCGTTTCACCACATCCCAAAGGTGCTGTATTGGATTCAGATCTGTTGAACGTGGAGGCCATTTGAGTATAGTGAACTCATTGTCATGTTCAAGAAACCAGTTTGAGATGATTTGAGCTTTGTGACATGGCTTGTAATCGTGCTGGAATTAGCCATCAGAAGATGGATACACTCATGAAGGGCTGGACATAGCCAGCAACAATACTCATGCTGTGGCGTTTAAACAATGCTCAGTTGGTACTTAGGGGCCCAAAGTGTGCCAAGAAAATATCCCCCACACCATTACACCACCAGCAGCAGCCTGAACCGTTCATACAAGGCAGGATGGATCCATGCTTTTATGTTGTTTACGCCAAATTCTGATCCTACCATCTGAATGTCGCAGCAGAAATCGAGACTCATCAGACTAGGCAATATTTTTCCAGTCTTCTATTGTCCAATTTTGGTGAGCCGGTGTAAATTGTAGCCTCTGTTTCCTGTTCTTAGCTGACAGGAGTAGGCACGTGTCTTCTGCTGTAGCCCGTCTGCTTCAAAGTTCGATGTGTTATGCGTTCAGACCTCTTCTGCAGATCTCGGTTGTAACAAGTGGTTATTTGAGTTACTGTTGCCTTCCTATCAGCTCGAACCAGTCTGGTCATTCTCCTCTGACTTCTGGCATCAACAAGGCATTTTCACTCACAGAACTGACGCTCACTGGATATTTTCTCTTTTTTGGACCATTCTCTGTAAACTCTAGAGATGGTTGTGTGTGAAAATCCCAGTAGATCAGCAGTTTCTGAAGTATTCAGACCAGCCTGTCTGGCACCAACAACCATGCCATGTTCAAAGTCATGGTCAGTTTGAACTCCAGCAGATCATTTTGACCATGTCTACATACTTAAATCCATTAAGTTGCTGTGATGTTGGCTGATTAGATATTTGCATTAACAAGCGGTTGAACAGGTGTACCTAAAGTAGGCGGTGAGTGTATATGGCAAAACATCCAAAGTGCTCTTTTTCATAATGTCGAGCTCTAAAATAAAATGTACTTCTGTGTTCCACAGAAGAAAGTCAGTGAGGACAGTGATAACAGGTAATTAATTTTTAGATGAACTGTTCCTTTACAATGTCTTCTTTTAGCAGGCTAAAAATGTTTCTAGACAGCAGAGTTTCTAATTTTGACCCTGTACTAGCTGTTAAAAAATTTGTGAAGTAGAATGTAACATTTCAAGACTAATACACAACAATCAATGTACAATGAAGAAAAATAAAACAAAAGCAGTCATGATTATCAGGTGAGGTAGATAAATTCACAATCATTTCTTATTTGTGTAATAATGCTGTGCAAGTCTGTATTTAATTTTCCAGTTCTTGAGCCGTAACACCTGCCGTCTTTAATTTTCACAGAGAAGTCGCCTTGAAGAGCCACTAATATCAAACACAAACAATCAATCTCAGGCAATCCTGAGCAGCCCTAATGGAGAAAAGCAGAATATTAATTATTGCAATGGAAGGAGAAAAAACAAAAAACGCTGCCACGGTGATGTAGCTCAGCTAATTTATGTGTGTTTGTGTGCCAGGGGAGCTCCTGCAAATCTAGTAATGGCGCTTTCACACTCACAACCACGTATACACGCGTAATCGCACATGTTAATCAAGTAACCTGACATACGCATTTCCAACTAATGTATATGCATTAGTGCCTATAACTCATTAGGAATTTTTTTTTTTTTTTTTTGCATTGAGTGTAAGCTCTTGTTTGTCTATCCACATAGCCACAATAGTAAAACTTTTTAGATAGCCACGATAGTAAAAAAAAAAAAAAAAAAAAAAAACTTAAAATAAAAAAAAGCTTCATAAAGGGACCAAACAATGACTTTTTGACATGTAAAAATTACAGACAGACAGACAGATAGACAGGCAGATAAATAGAGTTTTTTTTAGGATTGCTAAGGTGTTGCTAGCTGTTTGCTAAGTTGTTTTGAGGGTTGTTATGGTGTTTCTAGGGTGTTTTGAGTAGTTACTAGAGAATTCCTAGGTAATTGCTTGGGTGATCTGGATGGTTGCTAGACACTGTAGTGAGATGTTCTAGATCTAGATGATAGTTAGGCAATTGCTAGGGTGTTTTGAGGGTTGCCAGGGTGTTGCTAGGTGGTTGCTAAGGTGTTCTGGGTGCTTACTAGTGAATTCCTAGGTGGTTACTAAGGTGTTTTGAGGGTTGCTAGATGATTGCTATGGTGATCTGGATGGTTGCAATGGACTGTAAATTGACAGACAGACAGGTAGACAGACAGATAGATAAATGTGTTCGTATGCTCAGGTTTGTCACCACACTGAAAAGAAAAACACTTGTCTAACCTTTTCCTCAGCATGGACAGAGGCTGTAAACTACACAGCCAGCAGCTGTCGTATTGATTGGTACTCAGATAAATTCTGTCATTAGTGGAACTTGTGGCTGCCCTTTTGTTTGTTTGATGTAAAGTGAAGTTTATTCTTCTCCCCTCATAGTTCTTCTCATTTTCTGGCTCAGTTTGAGTGAAATGGCACCTCAGAAAGCAGCTCAACTGTCTTATCAGCACTCCTCAGTAAGCAGGACTCCCACCGTCTCACATACACGTTCAACTCTCTCATCCTTTTCTACCTCTCTCCTTCAACTGAGCCTTTTCCGTTTACTTCTCCTGCCAGGGGGAAAGTTTATTGCTCAGAGGTTGCTCTTTCATAGCTCAGGAAATCTAAAGATGCTCAAATAAATTTTTATTTTTTAATTAGAATCTGTCATTGGGACAGTCCTAAACTCTGTAGAAAACATAAAACATTTGGGGGAGTGGCCTTTTAGCTTTTTAGCCAATCAGAAACACTCTCTGCCTGGGAGTCAATTTGGACGTTTGACATCAAGTAGGCAAAATGACTGAAGGTTGCAACACAACAATTGTTTAAATCACTTTTAATGACTCACTTATGGTATGAAAGTGAAAAATGAGAAGTGAAATCAGGTTCTCCTGGTTTTGTCCATGGGGTATTGCCACGTTGCAAAGCTGATTTTCTTAAAAATCCTGTGGAGAAATAAAAAATGGTCAGTTTATGCAAGTTAACTGTCTGCTTCTATGGTCAGTTCTATCTTTTAGGTCAGTTTTCACTCCATATAGTTAACTAAAGTAAGCCAGCTACTTAAATATAAAACATCAAGTTTACACAGACATTTGAAGGGAACTCTATCACCCGCTTGAGTACTTACCATGGGACCCCCCTTAAAATGCGATTGGGCTAGTTTTGAGGAGCAATTGGGTGGGTTTTGTTGTCAAAACCTGGCAACCCTGGCCACAGTAAAGGTACGTTCACACCAAGGACAATAACTATAAAGGTAAGGATAAAGATATAGTTCTAAAAATCATTCTCAATATTAAAGAATAGCAGAGTTCACACCACAGCTATAACAATAACAGCACAGAGAAACAATATTATTGGAATCACTTTCAGAACGATTTTATCCAGCTGATGAACGATAAAAACATTGACAGCCAATCAGAATACATCTTGAGCATTTAAAGTAAAGTTGACAATAGACAAGCTCGCACTTAGAATAAACAGAATGATATTGTCTGCTGGTGTGGACGCTAATATAGTTTTATAGTTTCAATCTTTATAGTTATTGTTCTTGGTGTGAACGGGCCTTAACACAAAACTCACATTATGTACAACAACAGGACCACACACTTGCAATGTGTTGGCCAAATATCCTGGTTTCTGTATTTGTGTGGCATGTTATTTCCTAAAAATGTAGAATTATAAATTTAAAGGTGACAACATAACTACGATATAGATATCTTTTGTGATCTCTGACCTTTGTGAGCACATTGTTCAAATCTTTTCTAAAACGGTAAAGATGGCTTTTTTACTTTTATGCATTTGACAGACACTTTTATCCGAAATAACTTATACTGCATTCATAATTTTATAAGTTCATGCATTTCCTGGGAATCGAACCCATGACCTTGGCTGGATGAATTTGAGCTACATGAACACCCAGGAAAGTGAACTTTTGTTTCTTACCTCATAAAATTTGTTTCTGACAGTGGGTGCTGACACTCCATATTCTCCCAGTTTTTTCAAGAGTACTGTTTTTTTTCCTCCATTTGATGGTACGCTTGATGAATTCATTACACAAAAGTTATTCTTGGCTTGCAAAGAGAAATGCACAGGCTGCTAATACATAACCAACCAAACAAATACACATTCTTTCCATGAGTGTTGTTGCAAGTCGCTGATATAACGGTCGTAGACCTCACTTCCCTGATCTCAAGAGGCACAGCTACTGACACCAGAAGCTACAGTCTTTAGCCTCCTTGTTAGAGTGCCCGACTCCCACGCCGGAGACCACGGTTCGAGTCCCGTCAAAAGAACTGGTTACATTTGGTGCCGTGGACCTAGTTGGGAGTGAAGATTAGGGGGGTGAGTGTAACTGTCATAGGTCAGTAAGAGCTGTGCTTGTAAACCTCACTCCCCTGATCTTAAGAGGCGCTCTAGCGACTGACGCCAGAGGCTGCAGTCTTTAGCCTCCTTGTTAGAGCACCGACTCCCATGCCAGAGACCACGGTTTGGGTCAGTAGAACCGGTTATAATGATATACCTGATGATTTTGCAGTTAATTACTTAAAATGCAATTTATCATCGTACAAACAACAGAAAGTACAAGCTTTTTGAGTCTGGTTGTTAAATACAACGTTAGAATTGGACCTGATGTGAGATGCACCAATCAGAGAGGTTCCTGAATCTCAATAGTTTTTTTTTTCTTCTTCTTTTCATTGGTTAAAATGAATGGAGAATATCTTTTGTTTTCCGTGGGTGCTCGACCACAGGATTGACGCCTATGACTTACCTACTTTTAGACAGATATCTAGATTTATTAGATGAGTTTGAAGCCACACATGAGATGATTCGGTGGTGAAAAACTTTCTGTGGCAGTAGACTCAATTTGCTCTCATTTCAATCTTAGGAGAAACATTTGAGATATTGAAGAGATTTTTCTATGGCACACATACCTTCTTGCTCCTCACCTCCAACTCTCTGTGTTCAACTCAAATGTTCTGTGGGTCACATCCTTTTTTATTGCACACCGTATGTGATTTGACTCTCCAGGGCTCAGCTCACTAAATGGCTGCCTGGTCGACGGACGATTTTAACTCTAAACCTCAGGAGGGAAGGAAACACAGAGTGGGCAGATGGTCAGTGAGGGGAGGGGGCGGTAAGGGGCTGAGAGAGGTGAGAGAAAGCTGGAGTTGAGGAGAAGGGAAGCAAATTCACAAGAGATGGAATATATAATGAAAGAAGAAAAAATGCACAAAATCTTTTCTCAGAGTTTCCAGTATTCTCTCTGAACTCTCTAGAGACGAAGTCTCTGTAGAGTGAAATTGCTGTTCCCGCTAATGCACTAACTGCTGCGGTCTACCCGAGCGGTGACATGCTGGCTACAGAACTCTGTCACCGTACATGCCGCCTGTCAGAGTAATGGGTAGATTTTCACTTAGTTTGTAGTCTAAAATTTTCCCCATTGTGGCACGAACAGGATCCTGTTCAGCGTCGAGCTTCTTGTTATGCCGAGACTCTCTCCCTTTCAACACAGCATTATAAGCCAGCCAGAAGCCCTGTGTTGTTGCCATGTGACACGCACGGTGTGTCTCTCTCTCTATCTGCCCTTATCGCTCAAGTCAGTATTATTTTTTTTTCTTCCTTTACACTTCTGAGGCGCGACACCAAAACAAGCCCTTCTTTTAAACCAGCTATTTCAAAAGTGGCACTGGGGTGAGAGAGCGCCACAAAGCTGATTCAATGCCGGTAGTGGGATAAATACAGTGATTTTATATTAAACCTAAATCCAAGCAAAGTCCACTCTTGTGAGTCACTAAATCCAGTCAGTAACCGAAATTGATATCATTTATCAAATCCCAAAAGATCAAAAGCATAACTAACAGGAAAAAATTTATAATGATATCATATGCTATAGCTGCTCCAGTCAGTATTTTTTTAAAAGCAGCAGTGTATCATCTTTGCCCTGCTAGAAGCGCACAGTTAATTCATACAGCTTTCTCAAACAATTCCCCGCCTACCAAACCTATAGCTCCACCCCAAACTCACATCATTGGTTGAGCCAATATTGTTGTGCTGAGCCAGTTCGTTGAGGATGCATAAGTAGTGAAAGATCATTTCTTCCATCTGAATGAAAGTTGAAGACTGAGTTATGACATTTAAAAAATGATAATACAAAAATTAAAACATACTTGTGGTTCACAATAAGATCATTTAGAAAAATAGACAGAAATTCACCCTATTTCATGCTGATTTTAAACAAACACAGCAATGTTTTGAAAGCATTCCAGAGACATCAACCTACAAATGTAATATAGTTGTCTTTTCATATTTAGCTTGGATAGAAGAAAGTATTTTATAACCAAAACATACTTACTTCAGCTTTAACAGGCAGAAAACTGTAATCAGACTTTCAAGGCACCATTACATCACATCTAATGATCCAGAACAAATTCAAACGAATTTAAGAGACAACCAAGCACATATTTAATGACTATATATTTTTGGTAGAAATGTAATCATAAAGCAGAAAAAAATGTACATTTATGAATTAATTTTCTTCTTTCAGTCGCTCCATCATCTGCACCAAATTGTCAGATAGTGAATGACACATCTATGCTGATTAAAATAAATCAAAAATAAAGATGAAGGCATTTTAGCAGACAGAAATTTACACACGTACCTTGGTGCCTCCCTTCCCTCTGTATACTGCTTGTGAAAGCAGCATTTTTCAGGTTTCAGACACAGCTGATAAATCAAGTCAGCGTCCAAAATCAATATCATTCAGCACATACCAAAAGCATTAGATCAAAGCACAAATCACTGAAAGTGGCAAGGAAACAGGTTAGGATCTTAATGTTGAGATACTGACTATACACTACGGTTGCAGATACTTTTGAGACTTTTGAAAAAAGATGAACCTAAGATATAAAGTGTGGCCTCTATAACTGATAAATAAAACTGCTTACATATAGGCTATGTTCAGTGTACTGCATACTGCACACTATTGGCATTGGGGGGTACAGTGAAACATGCTGTGTCATCTGTTGAATACTGCACATTTTGACGTGATTACGTCATGTGTGCGGATCGCAGAGCAGTGCAAGAGCTTTTGTGGTTAAAAAGTATACACATTTTATTTATTTTTTTTAGAAAATGACCGATCGTTTTACTATATAAGACCCTTATTCCTCGTCTGGGATCGTGTAGAGCCCTTTGAAGCTTCACTGAAATTGCAATTTAGACCTTCAGTAAATGGTCAAACTATTTGTGCTACAAACCAGTGTTTATTACAATACATTAAAATAATATGGTAAGAAATACCAGTTTGCAATATCAAGGAGCCTAACGAGCCCTTTTGTACAGCAAAAAAAAAACAAAAAAAAACTGGAATTGGATGACACCAAAAGCCAAACACATTCAATTTACAAATTGCTTTGCCCACTCTTATGTTAAAATTAAGGTGGATATTCAGGGTACGTTTACACGCCAACAATGTACTAAAGATGGAGAATGTTTTGCATTTTTCGCGTACAGACGACAACATTGTCAAAATGATCCCCGTTCACACGGATCCGTAAAAACGAATAAAAACGCTGTATTATGCTTCCAGGCCAGTAGTTAGCAATGTTACTTTGTAAAGAAACACTACGCGCCTATAGACTGAACACGTAATATGCATGCGCATGACGTTACCAAAAACTATGTTTTTGTAGTTTATACAGAGACAATAACGGTATTGTTTTCAAAAACTTGCACTTTATAACATCAAGTTATAAAGTTTGCATTTTCAGGCCCCCAAAACGCTGTTATTGGGAAAATGAACGGCCAAAACACATCAAAAGTTTTCCATTTTTAGTTGAAAACTCTTTCTTAGCTACTTTTAGACATATCTAGATGAGTCTGACGCCATCAAACAATGAGGGTGATGCACAGAATACAGGATGATGACATCAGACAGCATAATTTTACTGTAGAATTAGCCCATTGAAAGACTGTTGTAAAAGCAGCTCAGGAGAATACGAGGATTGCTGTCACAGCATTAGCTGGTTCTAACCCTTCTGGTTTCCTCTTGGCACGCCTGTCCCTGTTACCCAGTTTAGCAGCGCATTATCTTACCAGTACCACTCCTCCTAACATGAAACGGCAAGCTTTGGCGGCATATTTGGGTCAGGCATTAGCGCTGCACCTCTGACGTGTGTACTAACATGCTTTGCTTTCTCCCCTGTCTGGGACTTCTCTGCCAATTGCATGGATAAACGAGTAGAACAGAATGAGCAGCGGAGGAGGAGACCCGTGGGTTCCAAGCGTTTGATCCCTATCGAAGCATGTTTTATAGATATCAGAGCCTGACGTCTGCTGGGACTCTACAACTCAATGACTCTATTCCAAACAGCAAAAGAAAACATTCCCGTCGCATCTTTCTACCCTTTCCCTCTAGAGAGATGGGAGGGATTTTTGGTTTACATGAGCTTAAGAGACTCACACTTGCTGCCTGTTTTGATACTGATGGGCTGAAGACGTTGTAGGAATATTCTGCATTTCAGCCGAACCCCTGGGACGAAGTTAACATCATAGCGTTTTCTCTGCAGCGCTTTACTGATATTCCTCAGTCTTTTTTCTAATCCTCTAACCCTAAGTATTAGGGCATTTTTGATGTCAGGGTTCAGTTTGTTTGGTTGGTGTGAGTGGTTTACCAAAGCAGTCTGCCTAAAAAGGTGGTTTGGGGTACGGAATGCGATTGATCCTAAATTACGGAAATGAAACACTATTGATAATGTGTAATTTGGTTCAGGTGACATCATCATCAAAACATAACACCAAGCAATCAAATAAAAAATGATTTCAAACTGTGTTTTAAACATAATTTCAGTCTCATGATGGGTCTTATCTGTCTTGTTTCACTTTATAGTCGCAATGCATTTTGATTCATATATGGGTCACTGACGAATAAGGTTTTTAAAAGTGTAAAAAAAAACCCTAATGGAGATATAATTAATTTTGAAGTTTTATTAAGTGTTAACAATTAGATTATGTGGTTTTTATAATCAGTTAACACTGCTTTTGTCATTTTTTACAAGATGGACAAAATTTGTCACCAAAAAAGTAGTTCGGTTTAACCAAAATTTCGGTTTTACCGAATGACACTTTTGATTATACCGAATGACGATATTTTCAAATAGTGCTAACAGGCTGATATCTAGCTAGCTAGCAAAAGGACCAAACATTTTATATTTAATACAAGTTTTTAAAATATTACAACATTTCCCATGTTTTATAGCGGTTGTACCGAATGACCTGATGTTTCAGGACATGCGTATGATCAAGTGAAAACATGAATTTTTCAAATAGTTTAAAGAGAGTTAGTTACTTTGCTTCATGACCATGTGGTCCTTTGCAGGTGTCTGAATGATGACACATGCTGTGACATGATATTGACCACATGACTTGATCCAAAATGGTCCTTTTATATTGGTTACTCCAAATGATTTCAATTAAATTAATTTTTCCGTTCATTTTTCCTCATAACAAAGCAACGACTTGTACACATAATTTTAAAACCATTTTGCACTATGTATGATGTTATAAAATTATAATCACAAATTAAATGGCTGTATTGGCCTTTGGATGGTTAAACCGAATTACTTTTGATCCTTCAAAATCTTTAAAATACCTCTATATGTAGCAAAATATAATTAAAACCTTTTGGAATCAATAAAAGAGATCTAGTTGGATATCATATACTTTGGATATCATATCTTTAAAAAACAAAACAAAAAAAAACACTTATCTAAATACTGTAACTAAAACACTCTTTTTACTGCCTTGCTAAAACATTAATATTTGTGCTTTAGCCTATTCTCTCAATCCAGTGATATTTTTTGACCAAAATATTATTGGTTCATAAAATATGCTATTTTATAAGGTTCTGGATACCTCATGAGTTAATTAGATCTGAACACAAAGAGCTATTCATAACAATATTCCTGTCCTTGAGTTACTGAGTCATCTGACTGCATTTTGAAATACCAGAGGGGAACATCTAAGAGTTTAGGCCAAAGGGGAAACAAATAGCTCCCCTCTCTACAATACAGCAACCTTAGTAATGTGACTTTATAATAGAGTGTACAATATGGAGGCGCCTGGGTACACTCACAGGGAATTTTATTAGCACTATATGCGCTATGACACACGGCCTGGCGGTTTCAACCTCATCATCATTTCACAAAGTGAAACCAAAGCCTTTCACATAGTCTAACAGTGTCTGTAACCTTCCACATCCCTGAGAAAACTGGCATAGGTAAACAGCCCTTCATTTGCTTTAACAACAGTCGAATTAGTCTTATATTCATGCTAACACAACCCTTGTCATGAATATTCATTATGTTGCCGTGATACACGTTTGATTCAACACAATCCCCAGCACGTACAATATGCATGTATGATACATACGAAAGTCTGTTTCTGACTTCTGTTTTATTGCTGCCTTTGTGTCCTTCTCCTAGCATAGTCATATTTACACTTAGCACTCAGTCCAAACGAATTGACTCTGGCGTGTCCCATTGCAATTATTCTCAATTCATAATTAATGCGCAGCGGTCTGGGAGCTAATTTAGGCTTGCAGGTTGACTTGTGTGCTGTGTGTGGTTGTCAGTCCCCATCACAGTAAACAGCAGTAGTGGAGGAGAGAGCCCGTTATGTTAGCGCATTAGCGGGGCCCATGGGAGCTGTTCTTTGTGGCGTGCTGTTGTTCCTTTGTAGCGAGAGACACACAAAAACAGCCAAAGGAGTGGCGAGAACAGATGCAGGTGATGTTTACACTCTTGGAGCTGTTGATTTCATATCTTGCTAGAGATACGCAACAATGCTAAAGATGTGGAATGAATGTGAAGTTTATTCAGAGAGTAAAACCTTTCAGATTTTAGTCCTGATGTCAACATGTTTGTTATATAATCATGTTTGGTGAATATAGTTAAAATATAGTCAATATTTTTCCTCAAACTTTGAGAAAAAAGATTTATTGTCTGTGCTGTCTAGATGGAATTTCATGTACATGGGAAGAATAAAAACACATATAGTGTTGATATGCTTCACATCTTCAAGTACCACTCTTTTAGCAAGCACATCCTGTACAACAAGGGTCTCCATCTCTGCTCCTGGAGAGCCACCCAGCTAACAGGGAACGTTCTCAGAACTTTACTTAATGTTCTGAAAAGGTTCTCTCACAAATGTATGAACAAATGTTCTTCCAGTAACGCTCGTAGAACGTTCATTGAAAGTTATCTGGTCTTTAATAATGTTCTCAAAATGCTACCACAAAAACATTATCGTTCATGGAGCGTTTTCTCTAAAATGTTTTAGTTGGATGTTCGTCTAACATTTTTCAATGTTACTACTTGCTTCAGAATGTTCAGAGAACGTTACCATAATGTTTGCATCATGACAAAATGGAATGTTACTGTAATTACGAGCTTGACGAGGATGTGAACGCTTTTTACAAGTCAGAATCTTGTAGTTACAGTAATTACGACATGGCGTGAATGCACCTTGATTCCACAATTGTTTCTCAATGACGTCATAATCATAGTTGTGGACTCTAAAACTGAACACCTTGATTAGGTTCAGGTGTGTTTGTTTGGGATTGGAGCTGAACTCTGCAGGACGGTAGCTCTCCAGGAGCAGGATTGGAGAACCCTGCTTTAGAACATGTGTTCTCCACATTTTCTCTAGTTTCTCCATTCCATATATGCATGTTGTACCTCTATACCATACACACACATAATCAGATTATGCGTATTTGGCATGCTGTCCGGGGGAGGGCTCCGAGCTCGGAATTTGGACCAAATCCAGAGTACTCCCCCCCTCCTTGACTGGGACAGAAATCAGCCAAGAGTGAGGCAATGGGGTGGTGGAGGGATGCTGTGAAACTGTCACGGGACAGAGGTGAGGGATGGCTATATATACCAGCTTCCTCTTGTGCTGATTAGTTGATTATCTGAAAGTGCTCCTCCAAAACTTTGTTAAATAAACTTAACTAAAAGTAACTTGTGTCCAGTTACAATAATCATATTCAAAATACCAGTAAATTAGCTGGGAAC
This sequence comes from Elopichthys bambusa, assembly GCA_037101425.1. NCBI lineage: Eukaryota > Metazoa > Chordata > Actinopteri > Cypriniformes > Xenocyprididae > Elopichthys > Elopichthys bambusa. The sequence continues at coordinate 27,874,503 of CM074440.1, read as the reverse complement.
TATTACTTGTCAAACATATTACTTAAAAATATAGATAGTTCTGACTCTACATTTCAATAGATGCGTTTGATTGGAAACGATGCGGTAGTAAAATGCTGATAAAAATGCACATGCAATAAAAAAACTTACTTACTAAACGTTTCTACAATTTTGCAGTATATTACTTTCCGGAACTATTGTTCATTACTATCACTATTAGTAATAAATGCAACTTTTCATTAAACATTTACATCAGTAGCTTTTATAATGTTATATTTTTATGAAAAGCAGCACTCGAGGCATTGCGATTTTAAGGGGGTCTTCACTTCATGATATGCCTAACAATTCTCCTTAACCATGATAAATTTACTGTAAAGCAGTTCGCTTATTATGCTAATATCACATTGAATTCACCCTCATTCTTCTTACTGAGCCTCTGGGTACCTGTTGCACTGTGATTAGTAGTGAAAACATTTTCCATTGTGTTCCTGAGTTTCTGTCTCTGTATGCGTATAAAAAGATATATAGACAGGCATCGGCTCATTTTCTCGCCTTATGTCAGACATGTGGATGCGTGCAGCAGCATGCACAGATGTTCTATTAGCTGCACATCAAGGTAGCTAATTGCTGCCGTGTGTAAACTAGGCACTGAAGTTTTGATATATCGCTGAGTGTTTCTTCATAAATTATGCACCTTTTTTTTCAATCTCTCCATGCAAAATTAGCTCTCACAAATGTTTTGGTGAATATTTTGGAAAGTGCCTTCCGCTTAGAGGGGCTGTTGTAATTGTTGCAGAGCTTTTGACACCTGAAAGATGCTTATGATTGTACACTGTTGAGCGAGAGGAAATACAAATGGTTAAAGGGAGGGGTTTGTTGCAAATGTTCACCCCATTCGAATTAACATAAAAAATGACTAAATTCGTGCCTATAATAAAAATGATAAATGTTATGATGATGATTGGAGTTTACGATTTTGCAAGCGCATCCCAGATTTGTATGCAATATGCATCGGATGTGGGCGTCTCAGGCAGAAACTAAACAATTACATAGGATGGAAAGATCATCTTGACAGATGAATAAGAAGTGGGCGCATTTTCTCATTAGTGAATCTTTGATTACGCAGCATCACAAAGGAGAAGGTAAAAGAGATATCCAGGTCACTACACACACGTACGCGCAAACACAGGCACACGCTCTCTCTTTCTAATGCACCCAACCGCAGATATCATTATCTAGAGCAGGAGATGATGGTGTCATCGATTGTGGCCGAGTCGGGAGCATTTCATTTGCTTCAGGCTACGCGTCTGATGAGTCCCTCTCTTTCTCTCTGCTGATGCCTCATCGTGTTCAGCCACCAGGGAGAATTAACCGCGTGTGTGGGGCAGCAGGAGGGGAGGGCGCTTTAGCGATTTTGAGCAACTCACACACAAAGAACAGCTGCTCCGTTCGGCTGCCTCAGCAGACCATCGCGAGTCCAGCGGCAGCTCACCCGGAGGTCTCATGATCTCTCATGCCCCTGACCCTCGAGCGCAGTGTACTCGGTGTCTCAGTGGGGGCCTCTGTTGGAAACAAGGCTACGTTTGGAAAGCATTCGGAGGAATTTATGTCTTTTAGATGTTTCGACTGACCTTAATAAAAGCAGATGAGTCACGGTTATGCTGTTTGGTTAGATCCCAAAGCGCTCATAGCTGAATAACTTTCAGAACGAAACATTATCGCACAATCAGGAGCCTCTAATGTGATGCACGCAGCGAGCAGTCGTTTCGGGTGAAATGCACTCTATTCTCCTGCTGTTTTGCTGTGAGTGAAGAGGCTGCAACCTCTCGTATCTCGGCAGCGTCTCAGTGGAATGTGAGGGCAGGTGTCGGGGCTTCCGTTAGACACATGATGCCGGGCTTGTTTACACAATTTGTGACTAGGCTACTGCAAGAAAATCAGCCTCACCTGAGACGTTACATCAGCTTATAGGGAAAGATCACCTTAACCAGGGTAGGCACTACGAGGGAGATGGGGTGGGTACTGCGCCACCTAGATTTTCTCAAGTCAAGCAATGAATTTAAATGATTCACATGTATATGAATGTAATGAAAAGCGTAATGTGACCGCTCCTCATGATTAAGGAGCGGTCACATTAAGCTTTTCATTACGTTCATATGCATGTAAATGCTGAAGACCAGAAATGCAAGCTCATACAAAGTTTTGCATTTCACTACATTCCAAAGTTGAAGTTTGATTTTGTATCACATGAAGATGCGTGACCACGGAACACTGATACGTCACGGCGTGACCTCTTAGCTGAATTAAAAGAACACAAACTTTAAAGCTGCAGATTTGTAGCATTGCAGGAATGAGGACTGTATATATTTTTACATGTTATATTTATTAATATTTTAATAGGCCTATGATGAATTTATGTTGCAGATGCAGTGTCTGAAGAAATTTTGTGTGCTCAAACTAATCCGGTCTAGTGTGACTACCAATTTATTATGGTATAATGTTATTATTTAATAATGTAAATTAATTTTTAACACTATTTATGCCATTAAGTGGAATTAATTATATGTTTAGAGATACATTACACAATAAATATGACTTTGGTAATTAAAGCTAACATAACTCATAAATCTGGAAACAAATGTTAGAAAGAAAAACTGCGCAGTCAATCAGCTGAACTTTGAAAAGCATTCTACAATACTACTCTTATTATTTTTTCCATTTCTTTATGTGCAAGCATACAGAACAGGTGCTGAATACGGAACCGCAGTGTAAGAGCCATATGTTTTTTTTTGTATATAGATGTGGAATAAATAATTGTGTGTGTTAAGCAATTGTTAAATAATTATAAGTGAATCATTTAATATGTGTATATTTCATATTGACAATGATATTTCCGGCAGTGACCATTTGTTTTTGTGTGATGCAGTAGCCTATTGGAGCGATAGTTTTTTGACCATGTAACATTTGCAGTTAATTTGTTATTAAACTTTACCTAAAATAAGTTACTGGACTACGGGATTCGAATTCAAATCACGCTCACACATGAAGAAGCAGCAACAAAGATGAGAATTTAGACGGATTCCTATCACACAACATACTAGTATAGACTTGTAGTACTTTTACCACATCCTTCTTTGGCAGAAATAGTAAGATAAGTATGCGGTTCCGAATTTAGCAAGAGTTTTCTGCCGGCATTTAGGATCAGAACTAGCGAATCGATGTGATTTTCGTGAATGAATCACTCTTTTGAGTCGATTCTCTGCAGTGGATTGAAACAAACGGTCTGAATCGGTTCGCGATTTATTCGAACAGCTCACTGCCTCGCTCGGAACGTTTCTTTCACCTAAGGTGTTCCCGAATTCACGTATGATTTAACTCACCGATTAACTAGTAAGATGCATCGTTGGAGAACCTAACCAACTACTCACGACTGTTTCCCGAAACCGTAGTAACATGGTCGCACTTTTGTAGTTTGAACCACAATATTGGTACAATATAACCAATATGGTTCAACAATATAGGATTGTCGTTAATGACGTCACGTGCAGGTGGAGGAATAATAATTTCTGCAAATTAATCTGTTCGAGGTCTCTGAGATGCTGCTGTAACGAACATGTCAGTTTGCTTTATTTTAGGTTTAATTTATCGCGGGTTTCCTCCGAGTTCCCTTGCGCATTTTAAGCACTCTTCAAAAACGGCGCCGCTGATTGTTGACACGCTTAAATGTATAGATTAAAATGTATATTTAAATAGAATGAAACGTATAGAATGTACTGAATGTTAGGTTGCTTTATTGTGCTCGAGAGCACGATAAGTCATTTAACAAGAAACTTACCACAGCTCGACAGCTGTAGTTCCAACCACCCAAGTTAGCGATGCTGTCTGCAAATATGGAATTGGAAATATGGTTTGGGGAAACGCCAAATCGTTGAACTATATGTTGGTATCGACTCTACAGCAAAGACAACTAAAAGAGATTGATATTTACCTACAGTTCATTGAACAAAATGTTAAAATGCATCCCAGCGATGAAGAAGGTAGGCCTACAACTTCATCACCTTCATGTGCATGAGCGACTGCAGGCACAATACACTTTCCATCAGAAGGACTATGGTAACACTCAACAGTACACTAAAGCACTGAAAGTGAAAATACCAGTGACGGAATGGCATGACATTTATTCCTTGTAGTGTTAAAGTAAATATCATAGCATTTTAATAATTCAGTTACATCTGCTAGCGTCACTGTACTAATTTAATTGATGTGTGTATTCCTCAGGCTATTGTTGACACCATATGTGTGAAATATACTTTTTTTTTTATTAATAAAACAGTTTCTGTTCTTGATTCTGATTGGTCAATAGCTGTGTTTTATTCAGGACCGCTTCACCCAACAGTTCTGTGTATCACTACTACACAACACCCTTAGCAGCCACTCTTAGCAAGGTAAACTGTTCGTTCTCAGCTGATATTGTTCATTGAAGCTTACTGTATTATGTAGAACTAGAAGAGTGTTGTGAGAAAGAGATCGACTGAGCGAGTTTATTACCTGCATTCAGATTGAGCATTTTCCTTCAGGTCAGTCCTATGGTCATAATAAAAAATCTGTTTAAATGTCCGACGTAATATCTTGTCCTTTTAACAGTTAAGGGGTTTTCCAGTGACTGACAGTACTAGTCAAAGCATTTGTCAGTTGCGCCTTGTTCCGTGTTCACATCAGTCTTTTCAATGTAAAAGTCTTCGCTACTGACTGACACACTCATAAAGACAGGGGACCCCCAAAACAATATAATTAAAAACCACGTTAAGTATTGTAAATACATGATATATACTTTAAATAATTGTGTAAATTGTGTGATTGTTATTTGTGTCCACTTCAAAAATTGCTCTTGAGAAATTTTATGTTTATTGTCCCCCCCAACTGTCAGATGAAATTTACGCCCCTGATCTAATGGCGTAATAATGTAACTTCTGTTGCTGTTCACTGTCAGGAACTATTTTTTTTCCTGGCGGAAGGAAGGCTTTTAGTGAAAGTTTACTTCATGAAAGGCTTTAATATTTGTATTGTCTGGTAACTCTTTTATAAAAGCAATAAGGTACTCGAGCCTAGTGTTGTATCGTGAATAAGTCAAGGCTGAAGGGGTTGCCCAACAACGCACTTCAGCCGTGACTTATTCACGATGCAGCACAGCCTCTTGTACCTTATTCCTTACATATAGTAGTAGCCTATATTTTGTCTCCATACCATAATGTCACATAATTAGCAAAACGGCCCCACTGTAGTAGTTTTTCCTCAGAACACTGATGTGAGGTTTTCAATTTCCCATGCCTTTATATGAGCAATATACGCTTAAGTTGCAAATTATAGCCTTTGTTTTTTCCTTACAGTTCTTCAGTAAACGATCTTTGTTTATCTATAAGGCTTGATGCATAGTTTTCTTTACTGATACAGATCCTATTGAAGCAGACACATTGTGATGGGCCGTAATGAATGATTTATTTATTTATTTAAAAGCTAACAGAAGTCCCAAAACCCCAAATGTTTAATGTTGATCTTGACGAAAGACACGTGGCTGTAGTGTTTCTAGATTTGTGTCATGAATACAAACATAAGATTTGATCTGATATTTCCGACTAAAATGTGCACTTTAAGAAAGAAAATATTGATGGATTCTCACCAAAGTAGTCTTTTATTCACATATATTGAGAGAAAGTTTTAATTCATGTCAGTTTTCTGCTAAATTATGCAGTCTGAAGAGCATTTCAGTGGCGAAACTCATTAGAAACCAATAACCAATACTTACCCGGATCTGAAGATCATATAATGTAACATCAAGACCTTTTTTATAGAACAGTATATAAAAAGTGTAAATGAGTTCTTGATAAGAAGAGGGCTCTTTTCTTAACTTATGGTGCTGCAAAGAACCATTATTTTTAAGAGCGTGTGTGTGTCTGCGTAGGTAGAGCGGAGAAGGATAAAGTACTAGCACATTTTAATTTGTGCTGCATCAGTGTCGTCCGCAGGCTAATGTGTTTGACATCATTCCAGCTTAAATGAGCATACTGTAAACTGGATCCCTCTGGAAGCATTTTATCCTACAGAGAGGAACAGCACTCTTGACAGCATTCTGAGGAGATATAGGAATGATTTTAGATTGGCAGGTGTCAGAGACAGATATGATTCCAAAGTCTCTTGGCGTTCCAGCACATTCACAATCCCTCTTACACCTCATTTAGCACCTGTCACTCACTCATCCAAGAACCACACACACAAACACAGATATGCACAGATGCACACTTGGGTGAAGTGCTGTCTTTGAGGAAGGCAATTGTTTTTACGACCAGTATATGAGGGATAATGTGCAGTCAGCCGGTCATTATTGCAAATGATAGTGTTTTGTATCCTCCTGATAGGTGGTCATTATAGCAAAATAAACCCTGACATGACTTATTCCATGGCTACTTACCAAGTACAATTTATGCTTATAAAATGTTATTGAAAACATTTTAGTAAACCTGACTGTAGTCCATCTTTAGTTGGGTAAAGGCAGAGCCTTTCTGTGCAGTTGGACTCTCTCCACTGAAAGATGAATTATATCTATGATTTGCTGTCACTTTTTGAATTATTGGTTGCCCTCTTGCCTCTTAGTGTGTTGTTTGTATGCATCACTCTCTGTAGTGGGATACGTAATAGGATCATCTGATCTCTATCTCGATATTTTCCCTCATCCTTCTTTACTGGTCTTTATTGCTGCGGACGCAGCAGTAGATGGCACACAGTGTTAAAGGAAAGAGAGAGACAGAGAGACACGGCACCAGAGGAAGGTGTTTACTTGTTAGCACTTGCCTGCAGCAATTGAAACCTTATACTGCTCTTTTAAAGATTAAGGGGAGCTCACAAGAATGAATTGATAGTGTTGTTTATATGCGCGTGTTCTCTGAGTTGTTTTAACATTGGAATTACTGATGGAATTATGCAAATCGGGTAACAGTGCAAATATGGCCAAAATTAGTTTAGTGTAAATTTGTATGGTACAATCTTCCTGGTCTGTTCTGAGTGGGAGATTGTGTCGAGGATGCAGCAAAGTAGTGCAATCTGGTATGCTTCAAAATGCCGAAAATATTACTATTTTTTTAATGATTTTTTAATATATTTTTATTTTAAATTCAGTTTAGGTTTAGTTAGATGTAATTGTTCATAAAAATAGTTTTTCCTCTATCAGTCGAAATAACCAGTTTTATTTTATTTTTATTTTATTTTGTTTTAATTTATTTTTATAAATGTATTTATTTATTTTATTATTTACACAGTCTGATCACACTACATATCTGCCTAGTATGACATACAGAACACTGTATCAGAAAATGCAAAAAGTGAGCTACGGTCAGTTTTACATGTCAGTCAGTCAGTCATTTAAAAGGATTTTGATCTTTGGTAATTTTCTGTTTTTATTTTAGTTAAATATTTTAGGCTTTTTTTTTTTGTCACGGCTATTTACTATATGGGTCATTGACGAATAAGGTTTTTAAAAGTGTAAAAAAACAATGGAGATTGATTTTAAAGTTTTATTAAGTGTTAACAATGAGATTATGTGGTTTTTATAATCAATTAACACTGTTTTTGTCATTTTTTACATTTTTTACCATTTTTTACCATCTTTTTTACAAGATGGACAAAATTTGCGACCAAAAAAGTCATTTGGTTTAACCAAAATTTCGGTTTTACCGAATGACACTTTTGGTTATACTGAATGACAATATTTTCAAACAATGCTAACAGGCTGATATCTAGCTAGCTAACAAAAGGACAATTAAACATTTCATATTTAGTACAGTTTTTAAAATATTACAACATTTTTCATGTTTTATAGCGGCTGTACCGAATGACACGATGATTCATATGTCCCTAATTTTTCAAATAGTTAAAAGAGATTTAGTTACTTTGCTTCACGACCATTTGATCCTTTGCAGGTGTCTCAATGATGACACATCCTGTCACATGATATTGACCGCATGACTTGATCCAAAATGATCCATTTATATTGGTTGGACATCAATGAAATTAATTTTTCTAGACATTCTTTCTCATAACAAAGCCTTCTACACATAATTTTAATACCATTTTGCACTATGTTAATATATGATGTTTTAAAATCATGCCAGGATAAAAAATATATACATTTATTACATTAAGATATTTTAATCACAAATGAAATGGCAGTATTGGCAGTATTTGGATGGTTAAACCAAATGATCCTTTGATACTTCAAAATCTTTAAAATACCTTTATATGTAGCAAAATATAATTTGCTACATATAAAACCTTTTGGATTCAATAAAAGAGAATAAAAATAAAAAAAGAGATCTAGTTGTACTACTTTACATACTTTGGATGTCATATCTTTGTTTTTTTTATTGTTATTAAGGCCTTTGGACAAAAAAAAAGATCTCTCACGTCATTGACCCATATACTATACTATAGCAGTGTTATTTTATTATCATTTTGACCATTATATTTTTTTATTCATATTATGAATTAGTTTGCATTTTTATATATTTTTGTTTTAATTTTAATTTTAAAGTTTTAGTAATTTTATGTTTTTTAATTATATATATATATATATATATATATATACATATAAAAATGTTGTCATTTTAATTTTACATTTTTAGTTATTTTAGTGCATCAAGTTAAACTAAATGAAAATGAGAAATGTGCAACTAGCTGAAATGAAATATGTTTATATTTTATTTCATTTGAAGTTTATAAATATAAGTTTATTATATTTCAAGTAACATTTTATTTGTTTGTTTTTAGTTATAGTTAACTATAATAACCCTGCTATACTGTACTATGTATAATGTATTGTCATAACAACGACAAAAACTGGTAACACTTTAGTATAGGGAACACATATTCACTATTAAGTACTACTTTTCCCTCAATAGTTTAGGTAAGTTTAGGTATTAGGTAGGATTAAGAATGTAGAATAAGGTCATGCAAAATAAGGCATTAATATGTGTGTAATAAGTACTAATAAACAGTCAATATTCTAGTAATATGCATGCTAATAAGCAACTAGTTAAAAGACCTTAAAAAAAAAAGTGTCACCTAAAAACTAGCAGCACATTTATACCCGTGCTTGTTTAAACTGGATTGCGGTTGATTATTGAATAAGAAAGGTTTTTGCACTGAAGTGACTTGGTGTTTAGTAAATTTGCCCTAAGTGACCTCTAAATATCAGATTGATCTCTCGTTCGCTCTCTTTTTCAGTCGACAAACAAATTCACACACTGACCTCCTCAAACAGAAGTGTTAATAACTGTAAAAGTCATTCATTATAAGCTGCAGTCTATCAAAGGCTGTAAAGAGAATGAAGGCACTGGACTAGAGCCAATTATGATCCACAGAGACAAACACACACAGTAGAGATGAAAATGAGAGCAATATTATTTTCATTGCTGAAAAGAAAAATATTGAAAATGTTCAAAGCTGTGTGTGTTTTTGACGGCACCACTTGCGTCACAAAGTCTTAAGCATTAAACACATTCACACAAAGGCCAATCAGGAAGGCAGGATGGGTATTTTTCACACTCTAAAGATGACAAGCTAAATGGTGTGTCATGATTTAAATGCAGATTCCTGGGGAACAGGGCTTTTAATAATTGCAACATCCTCAGTTTTCCTTGGAGAGTACAAATTTGCACCAAAAATCATTTTACAAACCTGCAATGCAAATGAAGTTTAGCCAAGCTGCATCTTTGCCTCCGTCAGTCAAGTGCAAGATACATAGTGGTGGGATTATTCACTAGTTTCCTCTGTTAATGAGGAGAAAAATGCAGGTTATTTTAGAACATTAAACTGAAGATCACATTAATGTCATCTGTGTAAAAATGAGGAATCACATCGCTCCGATGTGCATATTTGATGTAGAGTATTGCTGTCTCTCGCAGAAGCATATAAATACAGTTTTTATTTGATCATAGATAATTGGTTTCACCATAAAACTCTTTACTTCCATTTTCATTCCTCCGTAGATCACAAAGAATATCAGTGATAAAATTACAGGAATTGCTTATCAAGTAAGTGCTATATCGAGTAAATAAAGGACAATGAGATTTGTTATGCATAGTCACCCACTAAAGCAATCTTTATTTAGGTCTGGAGCATCTCTGGGTTCTTGACTTGCTCAAGGGCAAAACGGCAATATGGTGGATAGGCAGCCATATCAGCAATCTGAAAATTCATTTTAGAATACATTTAATTGTTAATAACTGACAGTAGCATCACATATAAGATAAAAAGACTTAGGCCCTGTTTACACTAGTGTGTTTGTTTTAAAATGCGTAACTTTTGATACGGTAACGCCTGGCATCTACACAACTCTAGAGTTTACTTACCCTCAAAAATGGAGACTTTTGGAAACGTTTTAGTTTGAAAACTCTGGGGTTTCAGTGTAAACGGACCAAAACTAAGACTTTTGAAAACAAAAGGCGTGGCTGCTCATATTACACTATCGGAACACGACAATAACAGACCAGGGGAGCTGAACAAATCAAATAGCTAGTCACGACTATTTCCCGAAACCGTATTGTTGCAAACCTGTCTGTCCAAACTGCTCCGAGACTCAAAGGTTAGAGATCCAAATGCAACTTTTATTAGAGGGAAATCCAGACACATAAGCCAAAATAACAGGCAACAGGTCAATATCCAGGTAGGCAATCCAAACAAGTAAACAAATCAGGCAACACAGGCAAGAAATCCAAAAACCAAGAGACATGAAAAACCAGGGAGAATGATCAAAGATGCAGTGTAACACAAGCAAAACCTCATAGTGAGTAACAGGGTGAAACGGGCTTATGAAGACAGGGCTAATGAGAATAATGAGAAACAGCTGTGAACAATAATGGCAGATAGACTAGGCAGTGTGTTATGGGTAATGGAGTCTTTGACAATAATAGTAGGTTGGAGTGCCCTCTGATGGTATTGACGGGTACTCTCACTGGTGATCGTGACACTGTCGTTCAGCTACGTTGGTGAATAATGTCACACAGGTGGTGGAGTAATAAGTTCTTTATATGAATCAGTTTGAGATTGAATTAATGCTAGATTTTGTAATTGTATAAATGCACAAAATGTATTGACATAGACCTCATGTTTATTATGATAGTTTCGTCATTACATCTATAATACAATATATTGGTAGTCTCGAGAGTATTTACATTAGCCAATAAATACGTAGATCCGCATTTAATATTAGATTGTCTTGATGGATTAGGGGTAGAATTTTTGTTCAACATGCCAGAGATTCTGGGTTCTAATCCACTCTCGTGTAATTTATTTATTTATTTTTTTCTCATTAAAACCAAAGATGTTCATCAGTGATTGTATATCAAGAGCAGGGACACGTTTATGTGCATTGTGTTTTGTGATTTCACAGTCTCCGGCCGCAACAGCGTTAAGTGATAGATTGAAGCGCTCATCTGTGTGAAGACTGCGCAGTGTGCATGGGCACCAAGAGAACACTGTTGCGCCACTGATAAAAGCGGCAACGAACAGTCAACATGATTTCAAAAACAACACATCCCAGTGCCAGATCGCCTATTATTTAACACAAACGAATGAATTGCTAATCAAGTAGAGATGTTTTTGTATTAGATACATCTGTGCCGCGAGATGTTTCAAAAAGTGGTGCCTATGCGTACCAGAGCACGTACGCACATGCGCACTCTTCTAAAACAGTGCTTAAAATCTCTTGATAAACTAAAGTATGTAAATAACATTTGTATATATTTGAAATAAAATATATACATTGTACTTAATGTCAGCTTGCTTATTCTAACCACAGCTTGAGAGCTGTCATTCCAACCACACAAGTTTGCGCATGTTTGTTTGAACTATGGTTTCAGGAAACACCAAATCATTGAACTATGTAAGTAACAACAGAACTTGCGATGTTAGTTGGCTAACGATGCTTTTGGGAAACGCAGCCCAGCTCAACAGCTCTGTAACAGATCAGCCTCTACAACCGTGTGAACAATAACATGGAGACGGAACTGCAATGCGTTAGTACATCTCATATCATAAGTAAACCATTGTGCTACACAGGGACTAGGGGGGGCTATAGCCCCGTCAGAATTTTTAATAGCCCCTGTTTAGCCCCCCAAGCAGTTGAGATGATAAAGAAGACAAGAGTGCAGGTAGGAAACCCTGTGTCTGAGGGGGCCAAAGAAGGAGAATTGAAAGAGGAGTCAGAGAGAGAAAGGTTTGAGAGAGAAACTCCTGAGCCAAGACATGAGCGAGAGCAGGAGCAGTGGGAGGACACCTTTTTCGAGATAGTGGCGCGGCCAGCTTTTTCCACACGTTTTTAGATGTGACATGTAAATATTTAATCACTCTCCAGTGCTGAAGTCTTTCACCTTTGCATGTAAAAGTTTTTTGTTGTTGTCTTGTGGTCACTTGTATTAAGCTTATATCTTTTTTTTATTTTTATTTTTTTATCCCTATTCTTTGGCCAAATATAATTTAACACTACACTTCTGTTGAATGTGGGGTGTACCATAGCTGTTTTAAAAAAAAAAAAAAAAAAAATTACAATTTCTTTATGAAGTAACTCTGAAGTCATGAATATTGATTATTTTCTTAGCACCCCCAGATAATAGTCTAGCTCCCCCTTAGCACTGGTAGAGAAAAAATTCTGGCACCATTCATGGTTACCAAGGCAACGACTGACGCTTTTATATTACATTCCAAAAAGCGTCCGTTATCAGCCCCACAGTGGAAAACGAAACCGGAACCGTACCAGCTGGCCCAGATCGGCACGGAATGGAACGGGTACACAATGAGAACCGTTTGGCCCGATGTTGGAAAAGCGGCTTTTGTTGTCCTTTTTAGCAGCAATTGTGCAGTTAAACTCTGCATTTTATAATACTGCAGCTGCCTACATGTGCAGGAGGGAAGCTATTAATAATAATACTATTATTATTAGAGCAATCTGCAACTGTTTACACTACGTGCATGCCCAGTGTGCATGAATGGTCATGTGACATGCATTTGTGGTTGTGTAGTGTGGATGGAGATCTTTTACTAAAACACAGTGGAAACGCTGTTAAAACAAAAATGCACTAGTGTAAACAGGGCCTTATTTAGCTCGTGCAGTGTCTAATTATCTAGTTAGTACATAGTAGAACTGTGTAACTTTGCAAGTACAGTCTACTAATACTCTAATGAGAGTTAATTGACATGTAGCTGCAAAGTTAGTATATGCATAGCTGCATAGTAAGTAGAATGCATGTCTAAAGTGGACCATCGAAATAAAGTGTAACATAAAATAAGCCCTTATGACTTGTGCACTATTTTCCAAACCCTCTGATGCCGTTTGATTGGTTTGTGTGAGGAAGAGTAATAAATATAAAGGCAAAGTTTGTCATTTCTGTGCTATTAGTGGCACAAAACCGAATTGCAGTGTGTTTGTTTGTCTTGACTGGGTCAGACAACATCAGTCCAACCAGTGGCGTGGTTTTGGGACTGGGCAAGTCATTGCCTGAAAACAGTGGCATGAAGGTGAAGTGAACTTTTTGTTTTGTATTAAAGAAATTGCTCACAAATTCAGGAATTCGCCTCTATGCTTATTTTCATTGAAAATCACTCTTCACAGTAGCTCTTAAATCTCGTGTCATATTTGGTATGGATACATGGAAAAAACAGTGTAGTTTGGAATCAATTCAAATGTGGTGTGAAATATCTTGATGCGCCAAGATTGATTATAAGCTTCACATAGTTACTTTGATGTCAGTTACAAAGGTTTACTTCCAAAAGCACACTCTTTTCTCAGTTGTCAAAAATGTTTAGTTTAACCCAAAGCTGTAACCGAATAGCAACATGCTGGTGGGGTCTAATCACGCATTCATTGCCAGTTCAGCAGGCATCCCGCTTCCTGTCCGAGTCAAAAAGGTAAGGCAGGTGCTGTGATGGGAGGAGAACGTCGCCACTTGCTTAAATTGCCACCTTTGCAGCATATGACAAAGTGTTCACCAGCTCGTTTCTCTGAAGAATCATCAAAGTACTCGAGAAAGAAGTGAGCTGTCCCCCAAAGCATATCTGTCTCTCTTTCTTGGCTCTGTCCTTCATGTGTTTAATGATCACCTCGCCGCTGAGTGTGTCGGCATGAGCGAAATCCACAGGATGTTAATGCGGCCCACACGTGTCAGTGCTGACAGGAACGATGCTCAGCCGCTCAACATAGTTTCATCAAATCTTCTTCCCCCTCCAGAGTTGCTGAAGTGTGCCACTTGTAAAGTTAATTAATTTGATGGTTAATTATATAACTCATTTATTTAAGTGAGAGCTTGGATGACATTAGTCTTGTGGAAATATAGAACATGCTGTAATTGTGGAGTGAATTTGCTTTTAAAGAGCTTTTTAATTCAGGCCCCGGGGCAGTGGACTTGATGGGGGCCCAGTGTGACCCTTTCTGCTTTCAGATCTCTCATCCACAATTTTTTTCTTTCAGATAGCAAGAGAAATGGTGAAATATCAGTATCAAACGGGTGTCCTTATTAAACGTTCATTGCGTTTCTTTTCTCTAACATTACCACGTAGGTCGCAGAGGATTTTATGTGATCTAGTGAAGTATGTCATCATACTCTAAATAGTGAATCACACTATACTGAGGTAATAAGCTACAACCTCTTTCTATTTTTGGCCTGAAACTGATCTCATATCAGGGTGAAAGTATGATTGGTAACCAGAGTCTTAGTCTTGTCGATTTGCCCTTTTACAGCAGAAAGAGCCTCTAATATTTATATGTAGGGTCACGGTCTTCTCACGCTGTGTATGCCACGTTTGCAATATCATACTCAAAAATAACAAGCTAAATATTAGATTATCGAGGAGGGCAATTGTAACATGCTAAATGTCTTCAAGCACAAACATGCTAAAATGACTTTGAAACACTTTTCACCATATGCTCAGTAAAGTTCTGTCTATGTGCTTGTATCACCGAATCCATTTTTTTTTTTTTCTGTGTATCTGTCATTTTGTTGATTTGTTAATTTTATTGAAACATGAAGATTGAACATTGTTTAACATAAAATATGTTAGTGATTAATTTTATCCATTTCAAATAATTTAAATATTGGTACCATTTAGACTTTTGCTTTGAACCCATTTTTCTTTCTTTTTTTTTTTTTTTCTGGCT
This sequence comes from Elopichthys bambusa, assembly GCA_037101425.1. Classification (NCBI taxonomy): domain Eukaryota; kingdom Metazoa; phylum Chordata; class Actinopteri; order Cypriniformes; family Xenocyprididae; genus Elopichthys; species Elopichthys bambusa. The sequence goes on along the minus strand of CM074440.1, from coordinate 27,859,325 downwards.
GCTAAATAAATTAGTACCATATAAAGGCAAATTAATATTACTGAATGATATTACTATTCAGTAATATCAATAAATATTTAAGCAGTGATATCATTACTGTGTGATGTGTGTTCTATTTGAGATGAAGTGGGTTTATATTGAGTATTTCAAGGCACTTTAACAGCTGTATAGTTTAATGGCAATATTTCTGTAGACATATATGTTTCTTACACCAAAAGATGGCAGGTAATTTGAGTTTTACAAGGAAAATGTAAATAATTGCCTTCGGTCTCCCTTACTCATTAATTAATATTCTGTAATGATTGAAGAAAGTTTAAAATGAAGATGATGTGTTTGGCCAACTTATATTGAAAAAAAAAAAAGTTACTTGTCTGGATACATAAATAAATATATATATATATATATATATATATTAGTATCTCACATTTATCTCACATATATACACCCCTCACATTTTTGTAAATATTTTATTATATCTTTACATGTGACTACAGTAAAGTAGTGAGTGTACAGCTTGTATAACAGTGTAAATTTGCTGACCCCTCAAAATAACTCGCAGCCATTAATGTCTAAACCGCTGGCCACAAAAGTGAGTACACCCTAAGTGAAAATGTCCAAATTGGGCCCAATTAGCCATTTTCTCTCCCTGGAGTCATGTGACTCATTAGTCTCAGGTGTGAATGGGGAGCAGGTCTGTTAAATTTTGTGTTATCGCTCTCACTCTCTCATACTGGTCACTGGAAGTTCAACATGGCACCTCATGGCAAAGAACTCTCTGAGGATCTGAAAAAAATAATAGTTGCTCTACATAAATGTGGCATAGGCTATATAAGAAGATTGCCAAGACGCTGAAACTGAGCTGCAGCATGGTGGCCAAGACCATACAGCGGTTTGACAGGACAGGTTCCACTCAGAACAGGCCTTGCCATGGTCGACCAAAGAAGTTGAGTGCACATGCTCAGCGTCATATCCAGAAGTTGTGTTTGGGCAATAGATGTATGAGTGCTGCCAGCATTACTGCAGAGGTTGAAGGAGTGGGGGGTCAGCCTGTCAGTGCTCAGACCATACGCCGCACACTGCATCAAATTGGTCTGCATGGCTGTCGTCCCAGAAGAAAGCCTCTCCTAAAGATGATGCCCTAAAGAAACCCCGCAAACAGTTTGCTGAAGACAAGCAGACTGAGGACATGGATTATTGGAACCATGTCCTGTGGTCTGATGAGACCAAGATAAACTTATTTGGTTCAGATGGTGTCAAGCGTCTGTGGCGGCAACCAGGTAAGGAGTACAAAGACAAGTGTGTCTTGCCTACAGTCAAGCATGGTGGTGGGAGTGTCATGGTCTGGGGCTGCACGAGTGCTGCTGGCACTGGGGAGCTACAGTTCATTGAGGGAACCATGAATGAGCAGAGCATGATCCCCTCCCTTCGGAGACTGGGCCGCAGGGCAGTATTTCAACATGATAACGACCCCAAACACACCTCCAAGACGACCACTGCCTTGCTAAAGAAGCTGAGGGTAAAGGTTATGGACTGGCCAAGTATGTCTCCAGACCTAAACCTTATTGAGCATCTGTGGGGCATCCTCAAACGGAAGGTGGAGGAGCACAAGGTCTCTAATATGCACCAGCTCTGTGATGTCATCATGGAGGAGTGGAAGAGGACTCCAGTGGCAACCTGTGAAGCTCTGGTGAACTCCATGCCCAAGAGGGTTAAGGCAGTGCAGGAAAATAATGGTGGCCACACAAAATATTGACACTTTGGCCCCAATTTGGACATTTTCACTTAGGGGTATACTCACTTTTGTGGCTAGCAGTTTAGACATGAATGGCTGTGTGTCCGACATCCAAATCCAATGTTAGCTTCACTTCTTGTCTACTGAAATACCTTAATCAATTTTTGAAGGCAGCATAAATATATCCTTCACTGCGTTTGATATCCCACAATCCTGTGCTTTCCATTCTGTGACAGTTGAGCTAAAAAAAATAAAGATGGTGTGTGAAAGTTGTGGTTGTAAATGTACGTTTTTTACCTATTTTTTACACTTCTGATGTCATCGCTAGTAAGAAATTACTATTGTAGTAATTAAATATTTGCTTAGTTTTCACTAAAGGACGCTCTATTTTGCTGTAGATCATTAAACCGTTATGCTGCCTCAGAAGTCGGTATGAAATCAGTTCCCTTTCGAAAAGGGAACTCAATACTGCGTTTGACACGCTATGGGGAACGCCTCCTCGTGAACCGGTGTCTGAAAACATTGATCAAATCACAACAATCCTATTGGCTGGCGATAGCCTATGACGTCATCATTGCGTGACGAAAAATGTAAGGAGCGCCTAGAGAAGCAGTCAGTATTTTTTCGTCTTCAGGGACTGTTTTGTTTGAAAGCAAGTGATATCAAACCAGTATTAAGGTAAGACAAATTATGTCTGACAAACGTTTCAGGAAGTGTGTGCATCTGTGTCCCATAGTGTTGCCATTTGATCACACACATAACGTTGTCTTTTATGAGAACAAATAGAGCATGTACAGGCAGTTCTTGTGGGATCTGTCTGTTTTTATTGTGAGTGTTTTTTACTTGTAAAAGTGCTCCACTGTCTTCTGGTCATTTCCTCGAGAGGAGAAGGACCAGCAGCTGCGCCTAATGGTTCAGGTCTTACTCTTGCTGAGGCAGAGTAGATACTAGATAATGGGGTTCTCAGCTGGAGCTTGTTGAAGAGTTGAGAGGGGTGAAATTTCCCGCAACCTTCGACGGAGAGAGCTGTGGGATTATGATGTGTTGTCTTTGACATCATTAGATTCAGCAGCAATTGCTCTTCTTGTTCTAAGCCAAACAAGAGAGCAGGAGATGGCTGATGAGGATGAAGATGGATGGCTGAATCAACAAAGCCACGGAAGAACCTGTATTCAGATCGCATTCATCAATATCAGCAGGTTAATTCGCTGGTGTTGATGGAGTGAGTATGGGTATGCGTCAATGCCTCCTAATAACGAGATGGGTGCAACTATCTCGTAATATAGGCAGGCTTCAACACTCCATACGCGGCAGCAGGTCAGGCTGGTGTTGCTTTACACACAATGTCTGTTTGTAAGCATATCAGTTGGACCTGCTGAAATTGGCTTGGTAGGTCTCTTTATATTTATAAAAACCTTGGTTTCCTGTTTAGGATGCGGTTTAAGGGCCCTGAAGTTCCATTAGGTTGGCTGGAACGATATATTATTAAGGTTAGTACACCCTTTACGGATATGTTGGCTTCATTCTTTGCAGAATTCACTGAAGACACTGAAGCTACCATTCATATGTATTCAGATTTGGGCTTTAACTAAGCCGTGCTGTTAGTCACCTTATGGTAAATTAGCTTTCTCCTCTGGTAAATGCTAGAGTTTTGAGATTAGCTTTCACTAACTTCAGATAGATCTATGTTCAGCGTTGGCCTTACAGGCCACCTGACATTGTGTGCTTGGGTTGAGCTCTGCTCCTCTGAGCTTTATTGTAGAAATATAATATTCTCAGAGTTTGCCTCCTCTCAATTGAGAGTCGTTGGTAAAGGCTGTTGTTTCTTAGCCCCAGGCAGATCTATGCTTATGTGTTGGCCTTATAGGCCCACAGCTATAGCTGGTTTAGGCGGTCTGCTAGAAGCTTTTAACGCCCTTTTTACTACCCCTGTTATGTGAGTGTAGTTTTTCCTAGTTCTGGCCTCCTCTTATCAGAGTTGTCAGGCCAAGGCCCATTTTACCCTTGGTATAGGTGCAGAATAGATAGCAGCTAAGGTCTCCCTGGTGCCGTTGTCTCAGGCGATGTAGGCCCCTTTTCCACTATGTGAAAAGAAACTTTGTTGCTGTGGCTTCACTCCCCCAGAACTATCTAGTGGTACTTTGACTTCAGTTTTTCCCCTGAACCCCTTGAACTATGCTCAAGCTTGAGTGATATGGTTGTAGCTTTTTATGAAAGCTCCTGTTCCCTAGGGTTCAGTACAGATTGTATCTGTTTTTGGTGAGAATTTCTGTTGTGAAGTACCCACCCTGTATTTTTCAGGATTGGATTAATAGTACTCCCTTGTTATTCAAGGTTGTTGTACTTTATTACTTTAGTTATGATTCCTGCCTTATACTATGTGAGCTCAGTAAACTCTAATACTGCCACAGGCTAGCACCCGTGTGTTCTGGAGTAGTAGGCCTGACTTTGGCCTCCTTAAGATTATGGTGACGTAGTTTGTACTCCCCTTGCTGAAAGGGTAATAAGTGTTTTTATTGAGTATATTGCCTGTTGGAATGTATAAGCTCAGGTTGAGTTTAATAAAGTTAACCTCACTATATAGTTTGGTTTTCATATATGGCTCCCTTAGAGCTTGAACACTGCCACAAGCTGACACTTGAAGTATTTTGAAGTAGAAGGCTGTGTTTGGGCCTCCTTCAGAGCACAATAGCTTGTTGTATTACAAGGCTTGTTGGTAGGTGTTTTAGTTAGAGTTTGCTCACTTGGAAACTAGCACTGCCACAGGTTTATGTCCGTGATCGTTTGGAGTAGTAGGCCTGTTTTTTGGCCTCCCTCAGAACATGGTATTCTTTATACTCCCCTTACTTTAAGGGTTAATGGTGTTTTTACTGAGTACATTGCCTGTTGGAATGTGTGGATACAATTAAGCCCAGGTTGAGTTAAACTAGTTAACCTCACTGGATAGTTTGGTTCTCAAATTTGGCTCTCTTAGAGCTTAGACACTGCCACTAGCTGACGCCCGTGTCATTCTGAAGTCACAGGTCCTGTTTGGACCGCCCTCAGAGCATGATGGCGTAAGTTTGTACTCCATGTTGCAGGCTCTCTGGGAGCCTCCATGATTTTGTGCCTCCATGATCTCTGAGGCCTCCCTGTTGAAGACCGGCCCCCAGGCTGGTTGTATTCCCTCTTGTTTGGGTCCCTTTAGAGTGCACAGCCTCCTCAGTGCAAATAATGAAGCGCTGAGTAGATCCTAGGATTGAGCAGAGTTTTACTCACTGGTAAGGGTAAAAAGCAATAAGCTGAGTCCTGATCTCCAGGATGCCCGTCTCTACGATCTGGTCTGAGTTGGTTACTGCCTCTTTGCAGTCCCTCTTACTGGATATCTTCTCTGAAGAATGTGAATTGAGACTCTGTGATCAGACAGGTTGTTGGCCAAGACTAGGTTTCTGTTAGACCAGGTCGGCCTCCCTGGTGGCAATCAGGCTCGAGTACGTTCCCCTGACAAGTGACTGTCTAGGGTTCCCTCGGGCGCCCTGGTTACATTCCCTTTCTTTCTTTGAAAAGAAGCTTGGTTCCAGAAGCCTTTGAGCAGCCTTGGTAGGCCTTCTGTGGAAGGCCTCTTTGAGGCTTATAGCTTGGGCTGTTGGCCATAGGGAATGCTGTCACTGACAGCCTATGTTTGACCCGTAGGGGGAGTGGTTCTGGCATTTCAGTTGAAACTGCTAGTTCTGGCGTTTGTCTAGCCATTTTTTGGCATGCACTCCCCTCAAGCATGGCGGAATTGGTATATCATTCCCCATAGCGTGTCAAACGCAGTGTAGAGTTCCCTTTTGAAAGGGAATGTCTCAGGATACATATGTAACCATGGTTTCCTGAGAACAGGGAATGAGACACTGCGTTACCTGCCATGCATCGGGGCTGCCTGCTGAACAGTCCCTTCAGACGATAAGGTACTGACTGCTTCTCTAGGCACTCCTTATATACTTCCGGGTCGCGCAATGATGACGTCATAGACTGTCGCCGGCCAATAGGATTGTCGTGATTTGATAATTGTTTTCAGACACCGGTTCACAAGGAGGCGTTCCCATAGCGTGTCAAACGCAGTGTCTCGTTCCCTGTTGTCAGGGAACCATGGTTACATATGTAACCTGAGACGTTTTGTGAGGTACTTCCATGCGAAAATGCTGCTTACAAAGTCATTGCCTGATAAGATAGCAGGGCAACACGTCAGCTGCCTACGTTTTCGGACGCAGCCAATGTCCTTATGAATGGGTCATTAAATCATTAACTCACTCAATTCATTTAAAAACACTGAATCATTCAGTAACTAAACACTACTGTGCATTGCTCGGAGATGGCAACTGCTCTGCTGTGGCTTTGTTTAGAACTACTTTCATTGGCAAAATAAAGCAAAAACAGTTAACATGTCTAAAATGTAAGTCACTTAATATTAATTAGAAGAAGACAGTTTAATGTATTGTCTGCTATAGTGCTCCATGTGGCTATGCATTTGGAATGCAACAATTCATGCTTCTTTCCAGCATTTCAGGCCTAATTGTTGGGCAAGATGTTGTTCAAGACTTCTTCAGAAATGTTTTACACTTTTGTGTGGTTTAGTGACTGAAATATGAATGAGGACATATATAAGATCGATATAAACATCCAAATTCACACAGACAGCTTGTTTTCAACAGTTCAGAACAGAGGTTTCAGCAAAGAAAACGGGAGTTCCTACAGGTGGTTAAAACCAGAGAGCAGCGGTGATAGGAATGGAAAACCACACGTCTCTCTAGGGATGAAGACTAAGCAAAGATTTTGTGACAGATCCTTTAGAGCAGGGTTTCCAAAGCCAGTTCACTCAGACTACCTCACATAATTCCAAGCAAGCGGTTTAGAGTGTACTACGTCTCACATCTCATAAAACGAGAGAGAGAAAGAGAGAGAGAGAGAGAGAGGCAGGCAGGCAGGCAGACAGAGAGAGAAAGGGAATATAAGGTGGAATTGATTTTATATATTTAGCATCGTATTGTGTGGCATTTCTGTAGAGTCTGTGTTCATGAAAAGAACAAATATAGTGTGAGACTACAACAAATAACTAGAAATAACCAGTTATATTTGTTTAGTTATGCGGCATATTACTCCTAAACTGTTAGATATGGTAGATGCTGCTGTTTGGTGTGTAATTTTGCCCATGACATAAAGATTAGATTATATTTGTGCAAACAGAAAGCATTTCTCTTTTATATTACCCCAGACTGTAGTGGTTGACTGAATGGTGGAATTGGGTGAATCTCATAAAAACATTGCAATGTCAATTTAACCTCAAAATCAAAAGAAAAATAATAAATTATGTTTGGCTTAAAGAAAATGAATCATATATTTTGATAATTTTTGCTACATTGTGACATCACTGTAAATTGTGACATTATAGCACTTTTTTAAAAATTACTTATTACTGTGTCTGGACATTTTACTTAGTTTGATTGTAGTTCTCATTATTCTTAATGACAATTCCAATTACTATAAAAAAAAAAAAAAAAAAAGTAAATTACAAGTAAAATATAAGTACATCTGGATAAATTATTTTTTAATAACTTTTTTTTTTTTTTAAACATTTCTGGTCATCCTCCCACTGACTATGATGTCTGTTATATTTATTTTATGGTAATGAGAAATATTAATATGCTTAATTGACATGAATGTAATCCAAAAGATGCAATGCAACAAATCTTAATGGTGCATATTTTCTTATTTCTTTCTTTTTGATTTGGGTTAAAATATGACCTGAACATTTTCTTCACAGGTTTTGTGAAATCCACTCAACGATCACACCACTTTCCTGAGCCCATCTACTGTGTTTTAAGTAGTCATTAACCAATAGTGCGGTCAGGGGTCCTCTTTAGATCAGTAATGTTCTCTAATGATGAGAACGAGGCCCACAGTAGAAATCGATAAAGGCTTCGTCTCTTGTGAATGAGCAGCACAACAGCAGACCTCTTTGCCATCCAGTATCCCTCCGTCTCGACTGCTTAATTGATTGAGTGTTCCTCTGCTTTGCGCTCAGGTCTTGGATTCCTCAAGCCGAGTATTACATGTCATCTAGCCGAAGGGGCGAGTAGATGGTGGGATGATAGAATAAGATCGATTAGGAATATTCTCTGTCATCAGATTCCATAATAGAACGGATTCTCTGTTCCACGGTCGTCTGGTGTCGCCGGTGTGGCCTCTTGTAACCTCAGTCACCCCCACTGAGAATTACGTTTCCTCCTTTTCATGTAAACAAGCTCATAGTGGTAATGAAACGTGTGTTTTTTCTCCCTTTGCTATCTTGCTTTTTTCCTCCCTGGAGTGCAGACTCTGGTTTTCTATAAGGTGCAAATTAATTATCATATCAAACAGTCTTCAGTAATATATTTGTGTCAGCGTGGATGGAGAGTTTTGCATGAGAAAGAGCAGTGGCTTTGAATGTGCACCGAATACATATGGTTGTTTGAGGGGTTGGTGAGTTTGATAGGCTTTTGTTCTTCAAGAACAAAGTGAAAGGCCCTGGCAAAAAACAATCCTCTTTAGTTCCTGAATGATATTAGGGCTGTGAGGATAATTGGGTGATATTTTTAGTGGTGGCCCCAGCGTTCAAGCTGTTTTTTTGCTGTCTCCATAGCGAGAGGCTCTCCCTGGCCATTGTCAACTTGAACAGAACGTCGATAAGTTGTAGTTTTGAGCTCACCGTGAAAATGGGCTTAGCAGCAGCGCAGTAAACACAAATATGAAATTTGCTGAAGAGACTTGATTGTTGCCAGGTATCAGTCAAATGCTAATGCTCTCCTCTGCTCACTTTCTTCTCTTTTCTGTTCTGTTCACTACAACCACACACACACTGTAGTTTAAGACAGTAAAAAACAGTAATATTGTGAAATATTATTTAGCGCCTCCTGGCGCGAGGCTGTGCTTGACGCCGGGGTCTTCCGCGGGGGCGAGTGGCAGGTTTCTCTGGGTGAGTCCTATGGAACTCTGTGATGAGTGAAAGGTCAAGGATATCCTCTGCGTTGACCTAGGACACCACCTTCCTCCTCCTCCTCCTCCTCCCCCTCGGACCACCAGCAGGTTTTAGCATTGATACATGAAAAGTAGGAGAGATACGATAATTAGAGGGCAGTTGGAGATGCTACGATACAGGGGGTCTTAAAAATGTGAATGGACCCACATACATGGGACTGAGCTAGGACGCCGATGCCGGTCAGCTTGAACCTTCTGTCTGTTGATGGCACGATGAAGATGGACATGAGCTTAGTACCATACTCTCTCACTTTGTTGAAGCCAGTCGTTGACAGCCGATACTTCAGAGGGTTCTCCTGACCAGGGAAATAAGGGAGGTTGGAATCCCAGGACACATTGGAATGGGGTGGAATGGGGTTTCGCAGTGAATTTTGGCCATATTCAGCCCAGGGGAGGAAGCAACTCCAATCTGTTTGATTTTGTTGACAGTAAGTTCTTAGGAATTGAGTGAGTTCTTGGTTTAACCGTTCAGTTTGACCATTAGTCTGTGGATGGTACCAGAAGAAATGTTGACATTGAGCTGGCAAAAGAAGACCTTCCAGACCCGGGAGGTAAACTGCAGGCCTCGGTCGGAGACAATGTCTTCTGGTAGACCATAATACCAAAATATGTAGTGCAACAGATATTAAACTGTCTCAAAAGCTGTGGGAAGCTTAGATAGTGGTATTAGATGGCAGGCTTTGGAAAAACGATCAATTACTGAAATCGATAGCAATGTGTGACCAGGGTCGTCGAAGGATGGGTAGTGGTTGTAGAAGTCCTGCAGGGAGCTGTTTAGATGATTTAGCTGTTGTGCATATTTGACAGTTCTTGATGTAAGCGATGGTGTCTGCCTGCAACGTGTTCCACCAAAATCTGTTCTTTAGTAGCTGCAGAGTTGTTGTGATACCAAGGGTGTCCAGAACATGGGGAGGTATGAACCCACTGAATGACTCCGTTACGAAGATTACCTGGCACATAAGTGAGATTTGGAGAGGATTTGGAGGGTGGAGGTGGATCTTGATTGTGAGTGATTTCCGTCATGATGTCCCAATGGACTGGGGCTACGATTTAAGATGTGGAAATGATAGGTTCTGGGGTAGAGTTTTGGGTGTCTGCATCGTGTTGATGGGAGAGAGCGTCTGCTTTGATGTTCTTAGTGCCTGAATAAAAAATAATGCCCACCTAGCCTGCATGGGGTTTAATCTCTTGGCTGAACATAGGTATTCCAGAATTTGCCACTCCTCAAATGCTGCCTTCATGGCCAACAGTTCTTGGTTGCCAATGTCATAATATTGTTCAGCAGGGTTGAGTTTACAAGAATAGAATGCACATGGGTAATATTTGGATAAAAATTGGATAAAAATGTATCTCGCTGAGATAAAATGGCTCCAATTCCTGTGTTCAAGGCGTCCACTTCCACCACAAAAGTTAGGTTAGAGTCCGAGTGATGCAATATAGGTGCAGAAGTAAATCGTCCAGATTGTTGAAGGACTGGATTGCTGCAGTTGACCAGTATAGAGTGTGGTGTTTGCCCTTTAACAAGGATGTAAGTGGGGCAGCAATGGAGCTAAAATTCCTGATGAATCTTCTATAGAATTTGGTGAACCCCAGAAATCATTGTACAGATGTGGCCATTAAGATTGTGCATCAGAGTGAAAGGGATCCCACGACCTCCCGCGGCTAGATGCAGCAGTAGTGAAGTTCTCTGGCACATGATGTACATTACTAGTAGGGGGCAGTCGTGTTTCATTCGTTATAGCGTATACTGAAGCCAGTAATATGCAACGGACATGTTAACCTCTCTCAGGCGCATATTGACAGCAAGCCACAGAGCTCATAAACATGTGAGAACCACATTTTAAATATATTGTTTATGTACAGCTCAAATAGAAATAAAATATTAATGATTTAGTTATTAATGTTTTTTACATGCTTGTCATAGGCGTTTGAACATTACTGTAGTGCTTATGTTGTGTTATTAAGTTCATAGGATTATTTAAAATTTAGATTATTTAAATTTAGGTGAACACTACTAAGAACATAAAACAGTGTTACAATAACTTTTTTAGTGAACTTATAAGTGAAAATATCCCGTCCCATTTCAGCAGCCTTAATTCCCACATTGTGGAATTATTCACTGTGAATTTAACACATTTCTTTGACATTAAATAGCCTATAAAAGGTCTTTTGCAAGGACACAATGATGAAAATGTGACTTATGTAAGTCTAGCATAAAATTATATTGCATTTTAATGTCCGTCTTTGCCACAGACATGACCTGTTCAGACATGTTATGCTTTTTATCCAAAATCACTCACTAATTTATTTATATACAGTAGCCTATAGCTAGTGTTACAGGAGTAAGACAAAGCAGAAGCCTCCACCAAATAATTCAGATATTTTTATAATATTGTTCATTCATTCGCCACTTGACATTTGACATTTGCAGTCAAAACTAAAAATATAAATTCTCATAGAATGTATTCATCACCAATATACTGAACATTCTCTTTATATTTTTTTAAACCCCTGAAAATATATTGGCTATTGGCGTAATATATTCCGCGCACAATCACATGCGTAAAGCTTGGTTCAAAGCACAGGCAAAAGTATGATTATGAATGCATCTAGAAAAAAAAAACATACATTTTAATTATTTATTAATAAACTAGTGTCTCTCAGTATCCAAAAGAGAGTCACTACTTTAACAACTAGTTGTGCAGGTTGTTAATTTGGTTGCCGCAACCTGAATTTTTGAGCGAGTTTGTTGTAAAATATGGTTGTCTTGCTGGTAAGTAACCAAATTGGGTAACTTTATTTTAAAGTGTTCTTGTTACACGTTACATGTAGTTACTGTAATAACTATTAATTTATGCATTATTACATGCAACTAGCCCTAAATCAAACCCTAATCCTAACCCTAACCCTATAGTAAGTACATGTAGTTAATTATTATAGCTCAGTACTTAAATGTGTAATTACACTGTAACAAGGACACCTTAAAATAAAGTGTAACCCCAAATTGTATGTGTACAGAATGACGTTAAGAGCTCAGAAGAGGAGTGACTTCTGTATCTAGCAGTAGTGTGTACGTTGCCAACAACAGTGCAGATCTGTAATAGAAAGGCTGAAGGAGAGAGATAAATAAAGGACGACGGAGAAGATGTTCTCTATTGCTCCCTCTCCTCTTTTACGAGCTCATTTGCAGCGCTGGTGCACCAGTAATTCAACCATAGTGAGGAGACTATAAGGAAAGGAGCCGATTATGAATGCGATATATTAAACATGGTGGCAAATATATTAAACATACTGGGCCGATCTCAGGAGGCAGGCCAGATAATGCACTGATTGATTTTTACTGAGCTGTTAACTATTAATGCAGCTGTAACAGAAGGAGACCTGCGGACATTTATCAGACCCGTAACGTGTGCTCCATACTCCGTGGCTGGAGTCGGCTGTGAAGGATCCATTTAGTAATTATCAAACAGCCCCCCGTGACGCTTCACAGCTCCTGGTGATGATGAGATTTTGCTGAAGGTAATGCAGTTGGTAAATAGTTGGTGTGGAGGACGACAATGTGTATTTATTTATGTTGTATCCTCCAGGAGCTCTTTGCCCTCAGCTTCAACCTTAATAAAATGTGTTTAGTTATCTCTTGTTTTTTTCTGCAGGCATCTGCAGTTTCGCTAAAATGACCCGTGGGGTTCGGTAAGAGGAGCATGTTGCCACTGTAACTGGAAATTTGCCTGATTATCAATGCGGGGAAACAAACAGAAAGGGCTTATCTGGAGAGAAGTGAAGTGCACTGAAAAGATTAATTAGGCTGAATGGTTTGGATGCTTTAATGAAGAGGCCTTGAGATGATGCGACGTTGTGAACTCGTCGGGAGCTCTCGCGCTCCTTCACACAGGTGCACATCTCAGCTGGGTCACATGTGGCGAGAAAGCACTTTAAAATGTGCCGCTGTCACCCACGTAACACCTTTTGTGCCGGTACCACCCTTGCTCTTGTGACGCGTTGTCACAGGGACCGCAGGAACACAGGCATCACCGCAGCGGGAAGAAACCTAATTAGCAAGAGTAAAAGGAAGCATTTATTTTAAAAAAATGGCAAGTGATACTTTCACTTAAAAAGCTGCGGTCAGCCCTTGACATTCTCATTATGAGCTATTATTTTTGGTAATCAAGTTTAGCTTTGAAGAAAAATGGAGGGCAAATAGAGGATAAATTTGTAATGAAATTACAAGTCTCAGTTTTTAAACTGAGCAAAAATTAGGAATATTAAACAGAAGCTTGATTTATAAAACATATGCTGCATATATGTTGTCTCTGATTTAACTTTGAACATGAGAGGCCTGAAGCATCAATTCAAGTACTGTATATGAACATGGATACTTCAGGCTACATAAGCCAAACTCTTATGTTAAAATTGCCCAGATGTTTGAGTGAGAGTGTGAATGTGAGTGTGTGAGAGCCTGTCCAGGGTGCTTTCCCCTGCCTTCCGCCTAGGATACTAGGATATGCTCCAGCCTTATGACCCTTCAGGGGTAAGAGAGAGAGTGAAGTAAGAAAGAGATTGAAGTATATGCGGAAGATAAGGAGGGTAAAGCTATAGGCTAATTTTAGTGTAATCTATTTACTACGCACATCATAAACCATTCTTTTTAGGCAGGTACCAGATATGGGTGTCATAAAATAATTTAATATGACTGAATTGGTATTAAACATGTTCACAATTCAATAAAAACAAAAGTTACTAATTATAATGCTTTCATTTCCACGGTTATTCAAACAGCAAATAAATTACATACAGAAAGGGAGCAAAGAGCATTTACATTATCAAAGAACTTTATCACTGACTTCAGTCTATCGTGACTTCTACCGTCTCTCCCGTTATAATTAATGAAGCTGTCTGCACTGTGAAACGAATCTCTTACTTACATTGTACGTACATCTGCACTTTGTTGTTTATGATGAGGAATAAGGAAAGAGTGCAGAATTCAGTCAAAGAGCTCTGAACCAATCACTGGCGTCTCAGTGATGACTAATCTGCATGTCTCTGATTGGCTATTGCATTCTTATACACTCAAACAGGGCACATTAGCGTCAGAGTGCAATCCCAAAATAGCACCTAAGGGAGTGGAAAGTTCTGTGCGTGATCTACTGACGATGCGCAAATTAAAGAACACAGACGCAGTCAGATCATTTCCATAATAACCAACACAATCTACGCAATCTACAGTGCAAATTAGCCTCTGGTTTAAATCATGCTTTTTTGGGCAGTAAATAATGGCGCAAGTAATTTGATCACCTTGCGTGATTCATTTAAATGCACTTCTCCTATAAATTTTGCGTCTGAAAGGGAAAACTACTATGCATATGCAATAAGCTATTTTTAATGCCAAAAGAGGGTTTGTGTTGGCGCAAGCTGTCAGTAAATCTGGCCCTTAGTTTAACTGTGCAGAAGCATTTTGTCAATTTTTTTGGGGGGCAAACATTTTTGCCTTAAGCCCCCATATAGGGAAAGGCTAAACCTTGCCCATTCTTACAGATGTATTGGAGCAAATTAGAATGCAACAAGTATAGCCTATTTATTGTATTTTCCATCCATCACTATAGAAGTTTACCCAACTGTGATGACTTTGCCTTCTGAGAACCCAGAAAATGAAAAGGGTCCATAATTAGTGTAGATGTGGTTTATTTTGTGTGAAATTGACGTCAGCTGACGTCAGTTGACGTCATCATGAGATCAATAGATGTGCTGTGGGTGTTATTGTTTGAACCAAAGCTCATGTGATTGACAGAGAGCTGTCGTACAGTCCCTTAGCATCCCTTCAGGCACATTATATTCTTAAAAGCCCTTGATTTATGAAATATCATCTCTCTGGTCGTGGTGTCTTTATGAAGCATTTTAATGTTTGTGCGTACATATGTATGAGTGTTTGACCTCCTTCCTGTAAACATGGCCCTCTGTGTAAAAGCTCTCTAAATAAATGATGATAGATAATCTAGATATACAGAGTAAATGGAAAAATGCCGTCAGCATCACCTGTCTATCAAGCACACACACACTTACTTACCCTCAAGTGCGCCAGGCTACTTAATCTAGAGTAATATTCCCCCCTTAATCACATTCATAAATTGGTAATGATATTCATGCACTTGTGTGATATATGGCAAATTATAATGTCAGCGTGTCTTAGCCGTGCTGCCGTCATTTGAATATGGGCTCTATTGCTTTAATAAATCTTGGTGGGTGGGATATGGCAGTCATTAGGTTGAATGACAGTACAGAGTCATGTAAAAAAGTGCATTCAGCTCTCATATGCATTACGCTGTTAATCATAATATGACTATTGGGGCCATCATGATTCTCAAGTGTGATGGAGGGAAGTGTGTGGAAGAACTAGGTTTATATTTTGTGGTATGGTAGATACTCTTGCTGTTGTTTCAATTAAAATTTCAGCTTCCTGTGGGGTAGGTCCAGCTCAATTCAAAGTCACACTTATGAGTTAAACGGGAGCTAATTATTTCATTCTGAATTTTGCCCGATGTTACTGAACACGGCAAGGTATGACCCAAACCTGTGGCACACGATGACTATTAAAACAGATGCCTAGAGTGTACCTTCGTACACTTACAGAGTACATTTTTGTGATTGTTGCAAATTTGTTGCACTAAACAGGAAGTACAGAGGCTCTTTTTCTACTTTCTTAAAGCTTAGAATATGTTCAGTTCAGCAGAACATGCTTTGTTTGAGGGAATGAAGGACAGATGACAGACAGCTTGTACTTTTACAGAACGGAAGCAGGCTTCCTTCTGGCTTTGATCACACATCTTGCTGCGAGAAAAGCTGCGAGAAAAGGCTTGTTCTCAAGACTACACACACCAAACACACTCTGCAAGTGCCAAAGTTAGATTACTGTAAAAATATAAATTAATAATACAATTAAAGAGTAGAAACCATAAGCTAGTGCTCTATAATGGGCTTTCTTGTCTCTTTCTTTGCGCTTTTCTTTCTGCTCGTTCTCTAATGGGTATAGAGTAGAGAATCACACTGGCATTAAGGCAACTTTCCCAACTGCCAAAGCGTTTCGTCAACATGACATTAATTAAAACACAGAACGTGGGTGGCATCAAGTTCCAGACAAATAAATAAATAGACATAGGTCTGGTTTCACAGACAGGGATTAGATTATGCCAGGATAAAGTCTTAGTTCAATTAGGACATTTAAGTATCTTGTGCCTTAGAAAAAACATTAACGGTGTGCATCTTGAGACAAAACAATGGCACTGACATATTTTAAGATATGTCAGTGCAAGTTGCTTTTAGTTAAAATAGCTCAAGCATGCATTTTAGTCTGGAACTGGGCTTAAGTCTTGTCTTTGAAATCGGGGATAGTGTTTAAGAAAACACTTTTTTGATGCCTTGGCACTGCAAACGTAACTTCAGATTTCATGATGCGAAGCGTGCAGAGATGGAGAAGAGATAAATAATGCTTCTCAGAGGGCGAAGGGTACGCTCTCTAAGGCGTTCTGGGGTTAGAGACAGTGATATATGCCCGGGCCTCTCATCGGCCCTGCCTCATTACTGAGCGGCCATTTTGTAAATCAACAGATAATTACGGTATACATCATATACTGTTCGCATCTCTACAATTTACTGGATTTTGTTAGGTTCTACGCTAAGGGATGGAGTGAGATGAAAAATGAAAAACTGCTCTTTCCGAAGCAAATAAACCATTTCCTTAGTATTCATAGGTTCTCCAGAGGGCATCTGAGAACGAGTGAACTATTTCAGGCTTTTTGCTTGACCTTGAAACTTGTGTATCTTTTAGCATGTGTTTTGTAATTTTCCATCTTGTCTTGTTCATCATGCAAGTGAATATATGAAAGCCTTTATTTTGTTTCTTTTTTTTCTTTCAGGTCAGCATTTATGTTTTAATTCATCACTGTACAATAAGCAATGTTTTAGCTTCTCTGACTTTGTTTGTGAATTTCAATGATGCCGCCTTGCCTCTGCCAAAGTCTTTTTGATTGCTTTCCCTGCTTGAGTATCATTCTAATATCATTTGAAATGTCACCACTCGTATGTGTTTGTTTCAAATGCGTCCCTCGCGCCTATTGCATGTAAAAAAAAAAAAAAAAAGCACAGAAGAGAAGAGACAGAGCGTGTGCGCGTGAGAGAAGCAGATTACCTAACAAAGGCCAGGCTGATTTGAAAGCAGGATATTTCGCTGAGATTCACGGCAGAGGTTTGTCAAACACAAATGCTGTATGCTTATAAAGGCAATTTCATTTTCAAAGGAGATATAATCAGTCTGTATCATTTTGGACACAAAGCGTGAAGAAGAAAACATCTTCAGTTCCGCCTCAGCCTAAAAGCACTGTGTAATTTGGTACCTTTTGAGTTGACCGAGTGTTTGGAAATTGAGAGCCCCCTAATTTTATGCTCGTGTGTAAAATATTAAGGATGCTGCCGAAGGTACGAAATTCTCAGAAACTATGGATTTGTGTTGATTTCATGAAAAGGGACAAAATGCCATTCATTTCCCTGGTTTTGACCATTAATGGAAGTGTCTTGTTGAGTTACTTTAAAGACTTTTAAAGCAAGCACAGCTTTTGTAATACCTGTTGAAACAGGAAATTGGCATTGGCCGAATTGCAGGGATCATCTGCTGTTTTGAAACAGTCAGCGTCATGTGCTTTCTAGAGGAAAAAGCAGGTTGTGTCTCTATCAAAAAGGTAGTTGGTTCCTTTAACTCAAAAAAAGACAAGACTGGAAAGTCCATGAGACCAGCTAATGAACAGCTTCGACCAGCTATAGTATCAAAAACAAAAAAACGGATACCTGGTTTTTCCATCATGGGCCTCCCTGTTGAGTATCAATATTAAAACTGTGGCAATAATCATTTTTAGTATAATTGATTTATTGGCTGATATCCTATAAACAGCTGATAAATTAAATGCTGTGAAAAATAATTTTATCACATAATCAAACATTGTGATGTACAGTATGCAAAGTGAATATTCATTTTGATATTTGCTAAACATTATTACATTTAACAGTGTTCGTAAATGTCAAAATAGGAGAAATGAACATGTACAGTTAAATATCCAATATCCTTTCAGATAACCAGTACTGATTTACTGATCATGTCCATCTGTGTTTAGTAATTACAACTTAAACGTAAACTGGGAATTTTCTGAGAGTTCTGACTTGTACCTTGTGACCAGTGTACCACCTGACTGCTGCAGATTCATTTAGGCGTTGACAGTGTTGCCATAGAAATGCATAATTATGAGTTTGAGGACGTGAACAGCTCTGGGTAGAACGCCACATGCTGTCATCGTGAAATTACGGTAATTACGACATGGTGTGAACGCAGCAATTCTCACATTCATTCTTCTGTGAGAGGTCCATGTCCTCTCCTCTCTCTGGTTCCCATTACCCTCAACACAAGTGTCACTTCAGCCATATCATCACTCATTTTTCATCTATAAGACTGTTATTTACTAGTTTCCTGGTTGGACTTGTAACCCCCCCTTTTCTTGGTTTTTAAGGGAACACTTACCCGCGCCCGCACCGAACTGAACCCCGACTATCTGGACCTTCGCTCTCGAGCCGAGCTGAACCCAGAGTACTGGACACCCTGCACTCCTCTAGTGAGTAACCCTTGTTCAAATTGTTGAGATGTCTGCTGCTGAAGCACCATTAGACAAATACACCTTTCACCCGCTTGTTTATATGTCTGCTCATTGGTTTCTTTAGTGACCTCTCTAACAATGGTCTCTTCACTGCTGCATCATTATAACTGAGCTAATTTTACATAAACACACATAACTCCCTCCCATTGCTCTCATTACCTGAGTATGTGCAGGGATTTTTGTCTTCTGGGGATCGGGACAGTTTACATGAAGCTTTTCTTGCCACTGGACCTAATTATGCTTGTTTTTTGGTTTTCCTTTTTTTAGAGCTGTTATTTGTGTGGAAAGAAATTGCATATACAAGCTTGAAGGTCCTAAATGTCTGTAGTGGCTTTTCAGAAAAGCATATAATGCTCTAAAACTGCTAATCGGAGGCAACGCTCTTGACCGGTTACGTCAGTCGATGCTTGTCATTTGCAAGTGTTTATCAGAGCAACATGTTCTGTTTTGAAAAGTATATTTTTATCTGGAAATGGAAATGCTAATTATTTGCTGTTTGATCATGGTCAAAAGGGTTGCTCCCTGTGCATTCTTTCCTGACTTTGGGGACATTCAGATTATATGCGTCTGCTCCTCGCCGACTGTTATCCTTTGTACTGGTGGATTTAATACTCTCATCTAAAGAGTGTGTGCTCAGATATAGTGAGAGAAATCAAACACATAAATCACCCACAACACCTTTCTTTTCATTCTACTGAGTGCTAAAGACATTACTTGTGCTCCAATGCGTGTGCATTTGTAGGTGCTTGAATGAGTTCACCAGATTCTACAAGGTCTATGAGGGTGCGACTTAGACCGACAGAAAATAAGAGGGTGGTGAATAGAGAGGTAGAATATTTGCAGTGGAGAAGGAAATGGAGGAAGCTCAGAAGGAAAATATGACTGCAAGACAAGGCTAGGACATTCCCTCCTTCTCAACATGCCCACTTTATTGTCATCCACACCCCTTCAGCTCCATCCTATAAGGATGAATGGGCTGCATTGCATTCCTAATCAACATTTCACCCCGTCTTTGCTCTGAATCTTCCCTGTCTACTCCCACATCCAAGAGGACTGCAGGGAATATGGATCCACTCTGCCTGTGGTTGGAATTGTGCAGCCAATTACAGTAGTTTTCCATTGGGATCTGTCCTCATCATTGAAGTGTGAATGGACACTTTGCCATATCATCTTGGGGTGGATTGTCCAATCACACTCAATACTCTCTCATGCAGAAAAAACAAGCAAACAAATAGATAGATATCTCGTCTTGTAAGTAAAATCAGAATTGAGGTTGTTTCATTAAAGTTGTAATTACTTTCAAGGTTACTTAAGCAAACATAAGCTAATAATCTTATAATAATAATTTAGATTAAATAATTTATATTTAAACTAATATTTTTTATTATTATTTATTAAAAACATTATTACATACACATATAGCACAATACATCCATTCATCCAAAAGCGGTCAAGTGTTTAAATGTGTAATGATTGATCGGTGGTGCAGCATATGTAACATGTAGGGCTGGGTATTGATTCAGATGTTCCAATTCGATTCGATTTCAATTTTCAAGGTCTCAATTCGATTCGATTCGATTTCGATTCTCGATTCGATTTCGATTCTCGATTCGATTTTCAATTTCTATTTTTGATTTAAAAAAAATATATATATTCAATGAATTTAATACATTTTCACTGGCCCCACCACAAAAAAATAATAAATGAATGAAATAGTTATTGTTTTTGTTGTTTTTGATCCATGTATAGCCTACCTATATTGTAATATATAAGGTTATGACACCCAATATTTTAGATACCAGTGAAATTTAACAATTCTCGATTCCATTTGAGACCACAGCTAAAACTACTAATATAAATTTCAAAGATTATTAAAGACAAGTAAACTGTCATTATTCGATTGGCTTCATCACTCTGTCTCCTCTCCACCAATAAGCTGGTGTGTGGTGGGCATTCTGCCCAAATATAGCTGCCGTCGCATCATCCAGGTGGATGCTGCACATTGGTGGTGGTTAAGGAGATTCCCCCTTCCATATGTAAAGCACTATATAAATGTAAGGAATTATTAGTATTATTATTAATAAAAAAGAACAAATAATTAAACTACAAGCAATAGCACAAATAAACACTGTATAAAATCTTGACTGTACAAAATTCTAGAGGTTAATTCTTATTAAAGTTACAAAAACATTATTCAGTGAAGATCGGAGTGATTTTCTCTTTAGTTTGATTAAAGCTGCAGTCCGGCATTTTTTCTCTTTGTCGCCATCTCTGTTGGAAATTGCAGTCATATGCATAATTGTTATCGTTATGTGCTTTGTGCTTCGGCACGACTCCCCAGCGGATGAATCTAATGTTTGCTGTCAATCATTACACCGGTGAGGATGCTGTACTTCAGAATCACAGATTCTAAATCTTGAAAGTATGACCAATATAAGTATTTTCACTGGAAAATATCAGCTGAACAAGTAAGTAACATTTCTGTCGCTTTTGTTCTGACCAACTGAGGAAAAAAGCATTAGTCTACAATAAATTGTGCTGCCAATGGTGATTAAATCTAACGATCGCTTAGCTCAAACAAACTGTGCAAATTATTATTACTGTTATACTTTGTTCTCAAATTGTTAATGTTAACAACATCAGCATTTGCGTGATTATGTGTATTTAGTGTGTAGTATCGTCACCTGTTGATTTCAATTTCTGTAGCCACTCCACAGTCCGAAGCCTTTTGCTTTTGACTACGGGTGAATCTCCAGTTGTCACTGATGATTGTCATTTGAACATTTCTGGATTACAATCAAAATGATATGTTTAATTATTTCAGCTGCTGTGAGAACAGGCTATAAATGATCCGTTACAACAAGCATCCTCACATGATACAGCCGACTAGCCTGCCTGGACTCCTTCTTTCTGTTTACAGACGTGACGTAATGACGCAAAGACAAACTGCTGCATGCTCGAATTTCCAGCAGAAATCCACCAGGTCGCTCTTATTATATAACATTATTACAAGCTTACCGTTGTGAATCGAGCTAAGATAATGAGATAGTTTTGAACACTGGCTGGTTATGTACTTGCTCAAATTGATTTTGGATAATTTTTAATCAAAAAAAGTTTCAGACAGCAGCTTTAACATTAAAACACAAGACAGCTTCTGGAATTTTAGGTGGCTGTCACTTTAAAACTAATGCAGTGATACATACAATAATGACATGCATGCGTTCTTTCTCTACTGCTTACCATAACCGTAACCGACTATGTTTACGGAGATACTCGCAAAGGCAGAGATTTTGAGATAAATTTGTGTGAATTTGTCTGGCTTTTGAAAATCTATATCGTATCGACCACATTTTAAAAAACGATTAATTGAAAAATCAATATTTTTGCCCAGCCCTAGTAACATGCTAGATGCTAACAGTTCTGATTTGGTGTTTAGTGTGCAGTATTGACCATTTGTCAGAGTGGATCTGATAATGAGAACCACTACTTAAGGTAAGAGACTGTTCTTGTGCCTAGTTGATTTTGTTCTGAATCTCTTCTCTGAGCACAGTGTTTCAAACAGGTGATGACTAGAGTGTTAGGGATCACTAGCTATAGTTTCTGATTGCTTTCTGGACCTCAATTTGAAAAAGTTAAGGAGAGAGAACTTACTACATTCTGGTTCTTTCCACTGAATGGATGCTGTGCTGAAGTTGGCATTTTTTCTGTGTGGTGAGCAGTCTGTACCAGATGGTTGAAGTGAGGGTGGACTAATTGTAGTGTAGAACTACTACACTAGGTGCGTTTACATGGAGCATTGTAATTGGTTTCAAAAATGAAAATGCTCTATATAAACACCTCAATCGGAATAAAAATGCCCAAACCGAATGAAATTGTAATCGGTTGTAATCGCCCGTCTTTTCCTCATACCTTCCTGCAGTAATATGCTACAAATTCACACTGTTGCATAAGAAATAATGGAATAAAAGGCGGCAAACAGGACATAAGCTAATGTGCGCATGACACAAAGTCATTCCAATTGAAAGCACCCGGCATATGTAAACACCATATCAGATTAGATAATGTCTCATGTAAACGGTCCACCGAATCTTTCAATTGGATTGATTTTAATCGGAATGACAAAAAAGTCTACGTGTAAACGTGGCTATTGAGGCTTGTTCACTTTACCTCCCATTCAAGGTAGTCTTTTGGTTTTAAATCTTTTTGTCGGATTCCAGATTGGTGGGTTGTTGTGACAAGAAATAAAGCTCCATTTGACCCCAGATGTGAACTGTCCTGTCCAAGTTGAAGAACTTAATGGGATATAGCAGGGACTCTTGAGTTGTTTCAAAGTAGGTCAGAACAAGTTGCTCAATTGTTGATAGGACCACCAAATGGTCATGACTTCATAGTCATTAAAGTTTCTTACTGCCCCTGGGGAGTAAAAGAATAGCTGATCTTTTAAAGCAGGTCCAGCAGGTGGCAAAGAAAGTCAGGAAAACCTGTAGTTGGTCAGCATTGTGCTTCAAGGACTGCCATCTTCTTCCCTCTGGAGAATTGGTGTCTGGTGGCCTCCCTTTTGTTCTTGAAGTTCTCTTGGTCATATGCACAGATGCACCAAGACACAGTTTGTTAATTTTCTTCATGCACCAAAAGTATTTTGTCTTTTACAAGCCAGTTTGATAAATGGCTTTGTAAACCAGCCTGAATCTTATTCTGTTGAATTGCTAATGGGATTAGAGATGTATTATGAAAAAGATTGTTTTTGGAGAACATATTGCTTGTTGTCTGGAGGTCAGAGCGAATGTGCAGTATATCTTGTTTTTTCCTCTGTTGTCTCTCATAGGTCAGCACTGTGATTAACCTCAGGTCAATTACACCCAAGATGCTGCACACACAATCCGTTAGAATGCATTAGTTTGGGGATAAGTGCATGAGGCAACCAGTTTTACTGTTCGGAGGTGATCCTTCAGTTCCAACTGCAGCTCTGCTAATATGTTGCATATCTCGCCAACTATCAGTTATTGCTCCCCTGAGCCTTTAGAACAATATTACGACTGATATTAGTTATTAAAATGAGGAGTAATTAACACAAAACCAATTGAGTTCATAATGGAGTTCATCCCTCTATATTGCTCTGCAAACAGTTGGTGTCTTCTCACCTCAGGACCCTGGAAGGAGGGGAGGAAGTCAAGTGCACACTTCAGAGTGTGTCAATAAATGCCTTACACAGCCTTCGAAAATAAGCCGACCTCTCATTACAGAAAACATGGCTAGGGCATGTATATCTTCACTAGCGATGGACAGATCAGATAGATTCATTGCGTCGCTGTTAAATAAGTTGCTGCCACAGAGACTTGTCATTGGGTATCTGCCGTGAAGAGCTCCAGGTGCATGTACTCGTGGTCCATGGGCAGAGAGGAATCATGGAATTGATTATGAAGTCATTCCAGGTTTGTACTACCACCGTAGCTGCTGTTTTCCTACGACATGTCCTGGAATATTCATGAAGTGGCACTAGGGTATGTCTAAGGAGACCTGTCAGCAGGGAAGAGAAACATTTCTGAGCTTGTAGGAACATACTTGAGAAGGAAAAATGGCGACTTTGAATTGCTTTTTCATGTATTTGCACGCATTATTGATTTATTGACCTTCTGTCAGGACAAGGTGGTTTGAAGACAGACTAGGGCCAATTTATTCATTCCGGTGAGAGGGAAATGAGCTTAGCTCTGCCGTGCTGACCGAACTGAGCGATGACTGGGCTTTACAGTTGGTGCTGATTAGCAGGAATGAGCTCTCTCAATGCTGTGAGAGTCTTGCTCATTAGATGATATGCAGTATGTTGTATCTTAGCATCCTGCTATGCAGTTTAGTAATTAGAAACTGAACAATGTTAAAAGTTACAGACAGCATTTTATTCCTTTCGAATCAAGGACTGAGGGGAGCAGATGTAAACGTTTAAGAACTGGTCATTGATTAAACTTCAAATGTCCTCTTCAATGTCCATAGCTGTGTTGTTATGGCCCTGCTACAAATGTTTTTTCTCTCTAAAGCGCCTCTTAGAAGCTGAATGTGTTCCTCATGCCGTACTTTGAAGAAATATTACGTCTAAGCGTTTTAGAAAGGTGGTCAATACTCTCTTCATAGTGAAGGTGTATTTACTGTAAGACCTTTTGTAAGGAAAGAGAGACCTCATGAATTATGCATATGTATAGAGCTCCCATTTCTGTTCTGAGATACGGGATAGGAAATGGATCCCTTTCTTAAGTAAAGAGTAGGGATACTCCTGGGGTGAGGAACTCTACCTTTATATTAGCTGGGCTGTCAGCTCCGATTTAGAGTGCTGGAAGCTCCACAACTCCTTATCCATAGTTCATCCAAATGTTTCCTTTTTTAAAAAGACAAATATAGACTACTGCCACCAGCTGGGATGGAGAGTTGTTTCCTCTCACACTGATGCAGAACATACATGCTAGTGATTTGTTGCTGTAGTCTTTGTGGTGTATTTAAAGCATATTTGGATCAGTTGCAGATGACGTGAGGTGGCACCACAGTCGACTTTTGTTGCCACTAGTCCCTTGATGTCGGTTTGGTGTGTCTGGCCTTTTAAATGGGAGAACGAATGTCATATTTGTTTATAATGACATATGGGTGAGTAAATGATCTACATTTTAGGGTGAAAACTACAGTATTCGTTAAAAAAAAAAAAAAAAAATGTTTATTTGAACATTTCACATTGCTTTCATTGGCATGTTTTAAGTCACAGATCATCTAGTTGGAATTAATACCCTTTCTGTGATGTGGTGGAGTCTTGTTTGAAATCAAGTTTTGTCATTATTGAGTTGCAGAAACTGTTTGTACAGCCTCCAACCTTGTTTGAGGCCATTTTCTTATCGTCTCCCTCTCTTTCTTACGGTTCCATTTCTGTTTCTGTCTTACTTTCTCACTTGTGTTCTCCCTCCCTCTCTCTCTCTCTCTCTCTCTCTTTAACTTGCTCCCTCTATATTATTAAGAGTGGAGCTGAGATAAGTGGTCACTCCTAGAGGCGTATACAGGTGAGGGCACTCTTTTATTTGGTCAAGATGGATGGTTTGTAACATTTTCCTGAAAGTAGCAGTCAGCATTGCAGTGCTGCCACTCTTTAAAATGCTTTTGTCTGATAAGAGCTCCTGCATTAGTGCACAAGGCTGGGTCCAGTGTTAGTGCCCTTGTAGTGCTTCAAAATATCTCAGTCACTTCATTCATCACAGTCCTTATAGTTTAGCAGCATAAAAAAACACTGGCTTTTACCTCCCCAGTCCAACAACGACCTATTTTTTTGTGGTTCTGTTTTATTTTCAGATAATAAAACTTGCATTATGGAATCTCTGGGCCATATGCTTTAAGAATCAATGTCAAGTTGATAAGAGCATGTAGAGGAAATGTCATTTTCTGCCCCAGTTTGGTGGTTATGAAGGACAAGGTTTGCAGTTTGTGACAGTCTCAGTTGTTCAGTTGTTCCAGTAGATGTTTCTCCTGTTTTGTACATTCAGTTGTCATGTGTCACATGTTTCCTGGTCTTTGATGATGTCATAATGCATCATTTACACAAACCTGTCAGCTTTTCACATTTGTCGTATACCTCAGTCTTTCAGTCGATGTCATGTCACGCTTTTAGACATCACCCGAAGTCTATTTTTAAAGAGATGAGATGACGCATGTGTGTAGAACTAGTTGCACAAGCAGGATTTTGTATGGAGTCTCCCTGAATGGATGTTGGCAGAACCACAGGCGCTACACAGAAGCTAATAAAAGACAGATTCACGGATACTTTGACACTCTTGAAGTTTTTGCTGTCACTCCATGTATAGCACTTACAGTTTCACACTGCCATTTACGAGTAAATTTAGCCAGGCTATTGCTTCGGTAGGTTTAGAGTTGGCTGGCGCGCTACACAAGCTCAATGGCATGCATCATTATGTTCTGAAATGTGCCTGAGCGCTTGCAATGCATTTGCTTACTTGTGTACAATCTTTCTAACATAAAGTCCTATTTGAACTGTCTGGAAATTTTAGATATGACTTTCACTGTTTGCCACCTAGTGGCAGTCAATTAGTCCTTGTATTTACAAAAGTTGATCAAGGGTTTAACCCTTTGTGAGCAGTAGGGGCGTGTATTCATGTGTGATTTAGATGAGTGTCTGTTTAGGGCCTGATGGACCAGCTGTGGTATCTGGCTGTCAGTTTTATGCAGATGAAGAGTTCAGATAGTAATTATCTAAATAATTAGCTTGTCCCATAGGAAAGTAAGTTTGTTCTACTTCAGGCAATCCTGTCTCTTTGGTCTCTGCTGTCTGCACAGCATCTGTCCTAATGGCACAGTTCCATATATCTAAAAAAAAAAAAAAGAAGAAATGCCATTTGTTATCTTGCTTGATTATTAGTCTAATAAATAGGCAATAGACACTGATAGCCTCTACAGAATTGCAAAAATAAGTTTTCATGGAGGTTTCCCAAACACTTGTTTGCAATTGGCCAGACATAAAACTTAATTGGCCACTCCAAATTCACAGCACAATAAATAATTGTATTTATATAGATAGGAATTGATTGCATTATAAAAAAAAGTGGTCTCTATATGGTAAAAACAATAAAGGTGCTCAACATCAGTCGAAAAGGAAAACAAATGTTTTATCGGCCAAGCAATTTATTACATTTTGATGGATTATAAAGACTTTTTTTTTTTTTTTTTTTTCTTTAGAATAATGTGCACTGGTGAATCATTCACAGTAAGACCAATAACATGTCTTCGGAAGGTAAAAAGGATCAATTTCAGAAGTGTCTGGAATCAAATAGTTCTTTATATGGAAAAATTATAAAAAAAAAAAAAAAAAAAAGAAGTAAATCAAACAGATACAGGGCACTTATCTCTGCCTATGACGGATGACTATCTAACAACAGTCAGCATTGATGCTTTAACGAATCCAATCGATCGGAGATGGTTGGCTGTGCTGCTCTTCGGCGGGCCACCGTATCGCCCAGTTGATGCTGATGATCTCTTATCAATAAGAGAGTTAACTGTGACTTATCTCTTTGTGGTTTTCACCAGTATTTTCTGACATATTGCCACTATTTTAAATAAAGAGAACACCACTGAGACTCTGATGGAAGATTACAGAGCTTAAAACAGGCCACAGATGTAAAGGATCCACATTTGGCCTTTATACAGACCGGTCTGTCGATACCCCTTAACCTCAGAGATCTGCTGCTTTCATGCCAGGATGGCCCATATAGGCAGATAGTCCTTCAGAATGCCCCATTTTCACTCTCTTGCTGTGTCTTTCCTTTGCACACATACACAGTTTTGGCCTTTTGAGATTTGGGGCACTGCTTTCCAAATTGACTTTTATCAAACTGTCTCAGGGAAGTAGGCTTTGTGGGTGGGCGGCACTCTATTGTTCTCCTGCATGTAGTAAAGAATGAAAGAAGAGCTGGAGCTGTTCAATATATTTTCTGCTATCGTCAAAACCCCTGCCAACTTAAGGGCAAGTCTGTTTCTTTAACCCAACCACAATCACATGTACACAAAGAATCAAACTAAAAGCGAACCAAAGATTTTTTTTTTCCATAAAGAAAGGGCACTTGTTTTTAGGATATATTTGTTTGTTTGTTTATTTTTCAACATTTTTAAGCACAATTGCCCAATTATTATTATTATTTTTTTATGTGTAAAGTATTTATACGTATGGTATTATTGGTCATATGAGAATAATGGTATTTACAAACAAACTCAAAAAATTACATTGTTAATGATAATTTGAGAGGAAAGTATACTTTATGAAAATGATGTCACTACAAAAAAGCTTGATTTCTTCTTCTTATTATTATTATTATACTTGTTTTTGTGGTTTTGATGTTGTGACCTGGACATTTATTTGTGAAGTACACACACACACACACACACACACACACACACACACAAACACAGACATATGATAATGTTTTAAATCTGATTGTTTTGTGCAGAATTAGATATTGTGGATTAGAGGTCCTGGCCCTTTCATTATACTAAGAGGGCCTTAAGATGAGATGGATCTATGAAAAACATACTGTGCTACTTTAAACCTCCTGCATGTCTGTCTCAGTATTATAAACCTGGAGTGTTTAATCGCTTGTCTCATGTAAAAGCATCTTTACTAATATCATAAGCTGTGTGGTGGCCTCAAAGTAAACAGCTGTGAGAAATATTACAGAAGCAGTTGGGTAGACATGGGCTGAAACTATGCTGAACATCTGAAGCTTTAAACTATATATATATTGTTCCTTGATGAAATCTGATGAAATGTGGAAAAATTTCATCTGCATAGCATGTTGCAGTGCACGGAGATGGTTGTTGTCCAGAATTATAATCTCCTACGAGCTTCTCATGGTTTACTGTAAAAGAAACCTCCTGTCATGAAATCAAACTAGCCTGTCATCAAGAAACACAGGTAGAGCTTCTGTTCTCTGACGTGTTCATTTTTGCAGGGACAGCGTGATCACCCCTCTATAATATGTGTCCGCAGGGATGAAATCTGAAAGTTCCAGACTGGACTAATTGGCTTGGAGGCAGATATGCAGGGTAGCGCTGACAGCAGAGGTTTTTCTTTCATATTGAAGGGACTGGACCCCAGTAGCAAAGTTCCAGGAATGCTGTAGGCTATGATCTACCCACTGAGCCAACCTGGCAATTAGTATACGAAGGTTATATATATTCTACAACAGGATAGCATCAGTGCTGAAAGCCCTCTAATGGACTTCCATCCTCAAAACACCTTCTTTTACAATTCAAATTTTAGTTTCTGTCGGCCTTCTTGCTGTTCTCTAATGTATGTTTTCTATATTGGGATGGGGGTTTAAACTACTCTTGCAACAAAGTAGTTACTTACACAACATCTTATCTAGCTTCAATATAGCTACTTTTCATATTCAAGTGAACATTATCTTGTTTAATATAATAAATTATGAAAAGTTACAAAATGTTCTTTTGAACTTTCTTCATCAAAGAATCGAAGAAAAAAAAAATCTGTTTTGCCATAACAGGAATAAATTACATTTTAAAATGTATTAACATTGAAAAGAGATGTTTTAAATTAATATTAGTAATAATAACATTTCACAATATTATTGGTTTTACTGTATTTTTTGATCAAATAACTAAGCATAAGAGAGCATAAGAGAAAAAATCTTACCAACCCCAAACTTTTAAACAGTATGTACACATGCCAGACAGATATATTTGGCAATTGCATCACATCACATTGTGAGTGTGAGTGTAATGTTTTTAGTATGCTTGAACAAGATTTAAAAAAAAAAAAAAAAATGTCTCATGATTCATACATCCTATTCCATTCCATTGCATTTTGTCAAACTGTTTTTGAGTGCTTCCTGTGTGAACACCCACTAAGACTGAATGTACAATACTTTGGGACAAAAATAAACACCAATCTAGTGTTTTCTCAGGTTTTCACTGCTACAAAAAAATGGCTTGGTGGAAAATTGACACTATTTTAAAAACAGCTGTGCTGTAGTTAGTAGCTTCATTACATTTATTTAAATGCTCATAAAGAACAGAGGCAGATGATAGACAGGCTCATTTATGAATTTTAGATACAGATACATCATGTTGTAATAGATCTGACACCAATTGCCATCTCGTTGAACCTCATTGTCTCAGCAGGATGCTTAAAGAAAGTCATGGGAGAATTTGCTTCCATTCTGAATTCAGCACAGCTGTCTATACCTTCACTTCCATTGGCTTAAGCATGCTGTTTGCATTTCTGTCTATTTCATCTACATGTAATGCCGTCAGAAACCAGTTCACACAAACACTTCCATCTGTGTCAAATTAGCATAGCAAAGCGTGACCATACAAAGCTATCCAAACAGTGTGTGACAGTTCTAAGTATGTGCACACCGCATGGAATCAAGAGGTTACACACTGTCTTTGCTCTCTCTTTCACACACGCTCTCTCTTTTTCTTTCATTTCTCATTCTATAAATTCCTCCATGCTTGACTACACTTTGCATAAGCATGTCCTCCCTGGGTTAGTTAGAAAATGTAACATGGCCATATTGTGTATATATATATATATATATATATATATATATATATATACTGTATGTATATGTGTATGTGTATGTGTATGAGTAAGAATAAATATAATATAAATATAATAATTATCATTATATTTTACAGAAAACTGCAGGGTACCCTATTAACATGCAGGTGGCTACAACTAGAAATCCTTCGAAAGATCTAAGGTTTTATTATAAAGTATTAAATTATGATGATAAAAATATGTGACCGTAATTTCAGAACAAAAAACACCAACAAAAAACAAACACACTCCTGTACACTTCTCTACACTGGAGGAAAAACTGATTTGTATTATTTTTCCTCTTTTACACAGAATAGTGTGTTGTGAGCATTAGTGAGTACACACATATAATGTAATGTTTGTTTTATTCATACTCGTAGCCAGAGGGCGCCCTCGCACAGAAAATTCACAAGTGAGACTCATAGAAATCATAAAACTTATGACATTCTAGGAAATCCCTTATGTGGACAAAGGCATCCAGAGATCGCTGCAGCTAAATAACATGCAGATAGAGACGTTTTGACTGATGAAACATTGACAATAAACAGATGATTGTGACAATATGTGGTTTATCTATGTTTTTCTAGACATTTCAGACATTTTCATAAGAATAATGCAATGCTAATCGACATAGCCTTTATCACTCTATAGAATACTATAAAATAATATAATTTCTGCCTGGAAAAACTGTATCGTGGGCTATACTGTGGTAAATTTATTCATCACACAGATGAATTTTTCTTTTTTTTTTTTTTTTTTTTCTTAACAAATTTATTAGACCACCTGTCATAATAAAGATAAAACACTTGAAAATGTTTTAGGAACTAAAACTAAAAATTATATTGTCATTTATTAGGAAAATAAATTGAAACAACTAAATAGTCTTTATTCACACATAAAAAAAATTTAAAAAAATTTAAAAAATTCTTGCTGGCATTGTTTTTATGTACTTTTCCACAGTCTCTGTTTTTATCGACTTCCAAATTGTTTCTAGTTGTTGCCAAAGACATGCTTTTGTTGAAACTTTTGTGGGATCTATCTTTCAATTCATTAAATCCCAATAATTATTTAATTATATATATATATATATATATTTTAGCATTAGAAACACTACTGTGCGCTTACACATACTGGTGTGGATTAACCATTACAGAAACATAAAAATTGATTTTGGTAATCACCAATACTGTTAGTTTAGAGCAGCTGTGGCACAAACCTTACATTGGGTGGTGGTCTAATAAATTTGTTAAGCACTGTATGTCACACTGTACAGCCTTGATCATGTGATATGTTAATCAGCTCATGGTTGTGGCATTTTAACAGATTATTCTGGCCTGTTTTTGCAGCTTAGTTTCAACAAATATGGGAACTGAGGCAGAAGCTTTGAGTTTTGAAGGCTACAGTATGTTTCCTTTGTAAAATCAAGGAAAACGTATTTCCTGTGACATGTCCCCTTTAAGAGGCTCGGCAGAACGCCGACTGAGGTCCTTATTAGCAAGTCTAACAAGGTCACAACTAGCCCTTTATTTGTTTCTTTTTTCTGACATAATGCACAAGTGTCCAAGTAGAACTGAGAAAATGAGATGCTGTTTACAATCTGGGGCATCATGGGATCTGTTCGCACCTAATAAGTGAGTCAAAAAGAATAATTGCTAGCCAGCCAGCTGCCATTATTGTCTATTAAGTGTATTGTGGTCAGCGGTAAGGTGCGTCTGAATGCTCCGCCGTATGTAATGAGTTATAATCCTGCTTGGCATGACTAAAAACGTCCACAGTTGGGCCTGCTCTATTGCAGAAGTTCTCATGCTAATCAGAGCCAAATATTAAGGGCGAGGAGATTAGTCAAGGTGCAGGGTGCTTTTTAAATAAATAAATAGTGGCAAGAGAACAGAAGAAGGAGAATATCTGTCTTAGACAGCAAGAAACAGTACGAGAGAGAGGGTCTCGGGTGGTCAACCTCTGAAGACCCTGCACTCTTTGAAGGCCTCATTAGCTGGTGTTATCTGTGCATTGACACTACTCTGCGTACCTGAGGGGCTACTGTGTGTAGCTTGCGTCTTGGCCCAGGCATACAAGGCTGTTCCGATGAAATAAGACTTTGATGTTGATTTTCCATTTGAAGAACTATCCATCAGGGATTTTATTTATGTCCAATTTCTCTTTTTCCCTTCTCTTTTTTTTTTATTTTTTATTTTTTTTTTTTTTTGCTCCTCAAGGCTATGGGCTTATATGTAGGTGGTGAAGAAGATCGCTCTTTGTTTTCTATTTATTTTGATATGATCTCCAGCTGAAACAATCAGAACCTCTGTGTGTTTTGTTAATAATTAAAGCAGCCAAATCAATCTCGGAAACCCCGAGCTAGATGTCGCTCTCAGAGAGAAGTAGATGAGAAAAGATGGAGCCGTATTGGCAATGGTCTTGGAAGCCATAGCGATTTTTTTTTTTTTTTTTTTTTTTTTTTTTTTTTTTGGTTGAGTCAGTCCTCCAGTTAAACAGCAGCTTGCCCTGCTCTGCCGCAGCATTGCAGGCCGGAAGTCTCTTGCAGTAAACAGCATTGATCCCCCCAAAAAAAAAAAAAAGTGCTAGAAAATCATTTCAGGTTGTTTTAGGGTTCTTCTAATCAGAATAAGGCCTCAAACCTTTTTGCTGCTGTCTTTTTTCAATTGTAGCATTTCTCGCAACATCTGACTCTACGTGAGGCGGAATTAACGAGAACGCTTCGCAAGAGCAACAAACTAACACGAGAGCAGCAGAAATGCAATCACATCATTGTGTCTCTATAATCTCCAAACAGTAGGACTAGAATTTATACCTCTGTTTTCTTCCCTGCATTTTCCTTTCTTTAATGTTTTTAGGCAAACAGTTGGCACAAATGAACATTTTTCTATTTTCGAAGAGGTTTACATTTATGCATTTGGCAGATGCATTTATCCAAAGCGACTTACAGTGCATTCAAGCTACAGATTTTACCAGCACATGCGTTCCCTGGGATTCAAACCCATGACTTTGGCATTGCTAGTGCCATGCTACAAGAGTAATTAGTTTAAATGTGTAGAACTGAAATGATATAAAATATTATATGACTCTTGAACTTAAAGGTTTAGCAATGCTCTGCAATGCGTCTGCAGTGCATTCACTGCGCCAATTGCTGTCTATGGACGAGTCATAAACCTCTCGGATTTTATCAAAAATATCTTAATTTGTGTTCCGAAGATTAACGAAGGTCTTACAGGTATGGAATGACATGAGGGTGAGTAATTAATGACTGAATTTTTAGTACTAATCCTCTAAACATCCCATGAGATGGTCTTACAATCAGTTTTCTTTTATGTTGATGATACTTTCCTGTTGAAACAGAATTTTTTTTTTTTTTAGTTTTGAGTTTTTGATATTCTGGTAAAACCAACTTCTCATAGATTAATACTATAAATACAGTTTACATTTTAGCAACCAGTTAAAGGGTTAGTTCACCCAGAAATGAAAATAATGTCATTAATTACTCACCCTCATGTCGTTCTACAACCGTAAGACCTTCGTTCATATTCGGAACACAAATTAAGATAATTAGGTGATATTATTAATTAGGTGTTAGTGCATCTTTACATGCTGTCAGTGTTGTTTTAGAACTATACTAGTGTTTATTTATATTTTGTTTTTATTTTAATTTTTGCATGTTTTAGTAATTTTGTTGTACTTTTGTCATTTTTATTTTATTTTTTTAATATTTAGCTTTTTTTACTTTTTGTATTTTTTGTAGTTTTAGTTGATCAACTTAGATTTATTTCAGTAAATAACATTCCATGGTAACATTTATTTAACATAAACTTAAAAATTTAAATGAATTTTTCATCTATTATTTAACAAGAATGATCAAAAATGAAGAACTCTTATATATAGAGTTATATATAGAACTTGGTGGACAATTTCAGTCTATAGAGTATTTTATTGGCAGAAAGTACACAATATTTTAGGTTAGTTTTGCCATTAGAGAAAGAGTGTTAGACAGCCCCAAAGCTAACAGAAATGGTCTAAAGGCCATAAAACTCCAATTTTAATTTCATAGTCTCTGGTTGGTTATGCAATCCTCCTCATCCTTTCATTGTTAAATGGCTGTGTCCATACAGGAGTGAAAATGGTTTCTAATTTAAGGCTGAAAACAATCATTCTTAGATTTGGCTTTGAAAGAAAACGAGCATTGAGATTTTGTGCACGAGTCTTTTTACAGTAGCCAATTTCCATGACAATGTGACTGCCATACGCAAAGCCATTGTTTTGGTTTACTCAAAACAATGACAGCAGGATATTGTTGAGATATGCAGATTTCTTCTGCTCCATTTGGGAATGCCCTCTTTGAAGTCCTCGCAGCCTTCTGAAGTGATTGTATGAGGAAACATCCCCTCCTCCGAGTATAGAGTGATGCCCATCTAACCTTGAACTTCCTGTGATGATTTGTCTGACCTGATTGTACCGTGATTAGATAAGGATTTAATCTGCCACACATATGCACGCGCCGTCAAACAATCAAGAGTCTTGCGTTCTCGCAAACACACACATCCATCCCGCTTTCATCTCTCTCTCTTCGGCCCTCCGTAACACCAGCCTTTCTCTCGGCTCTCCTCACCCCTCCTTCTTCTTCTTGCTTTTCCTCAGTTTTCCTCCAGACACGCTGGAAATACAATAACAACCCCGAGAGAGGCAGGAAGTAGCCAGCAGGAGAGGAAATGGATGATAGAAGAATTTAATCCATCTAGTGCACTTAAAACTTCACACACACACATACATACTTAGAAACACAAATACACAAAGCTATATACATATCTCAAAAATATGACATAGGTCGCATTTCACAAATTGTCAACTGGTACAAAAATAATAATAATATGAGATAAAATATATGAGAAGTCTCTCCACCAGACATTTGGAGTTTAGCCACGGACAACTGTCTTACTAATCACTTCCAACTAATCCTCTGTATTTGAAAACACCCGCACACAATGTCCTGAGAACGGTGTTCTACAGAAATCTGTCCTAATCAGAAACAAAAATACACATGCTTGGAAACCTGATTAGTGTCTTAGGGAAGTGTTACGATTGGTGATTCGTTTCCATGTGTATTCAGACATTAATGTGCATCTGTGTTTGCGTAAAGGATCAGAGCTGATGTACTGTATTTGAACATTCATTCCACAATTGATGTTTTCCACCTGTTTTAATTAGCTGAATCTGTTTTAGTTGCTTATTTTAAGAAAAAATAGTTTTTGTCTTCTGTCAAACCGACGCAGCCAGAGTCAGAGCAGAAGAGCTTCTCCATTCGTGTTAGGCCTCAGAGCTGAAACGTCTCACCAGTTGGAATTGTGCTGTGTTAATTGCATGTTAAAAAAACACATGCAACTAGGGGAGTTTTGGGGGGTTTTTTTTCTGTCTTTGGATGCCTGTTACTGTTCTGAAGACCCTCGTTTTGACAGTCATTATATAGATAAGAGAGTGAAAGCACAATGTAACATATGTCTCAGGCTCCATTGAAAACTGATGCAGAATATTTCATATTATCTTCTTATTACAATTTCCTCTGTTGTATCCAATATCCTAATTTTGCACACAATGAAAAATAATTAGTGACTAAACTTTTAGCAAAGCTATCACTGCTCGTGTTGGAAAGACATGCATTATGGCTGTTAGATTAATATATTTAATGGGGAAAGAGATTATGAATGCACACTTTGTCTGCTTGTGCATGTCTCAGATGATTTTTGCTAAACTGTAGCTCTTTTTAAATCCTAGTGAGCTGCCTTGACAGTATTTTAAGACATCAGAGATTCTCTCACAACAATATTCCAAAACATACGGTCTTGTAAGCCTTGTTTTGGCCAAATTCCAATGTATCCTTTGCTGAAAAGGCTATCTCAGTCTAGTCATGTTACTGTATACAATTTATGCATTTAAACAAAATCATTCTATAAATATAATTTTATTCAATGTACACTACCCTTGAAATGTTTAAAGTTTTAATAGCCTTTATGCTCTCCAATGCTGCAGTAAAAACAGTAATATTTTCAAATTCATATTACTATTTAATATAACTGTGATGGCAAAGTTTATTTTCAGGATTCTGATGAATAGAAAGTTCAAAAGAACAGCATTTATTTGAAATAGGAATCTATTGCAACAATAAAAATGTCTTTATTGTCACTTCTGATCAACTGAATGTATATTTGCTGAATTAAAGGGGACCTATTATGCCCCTTTTCACATGGTGTCCCCAGAATTTGGCTTAGAAGATCCAGCTCAAAATACCCCACAGATCATTTATTACAGCTTGACAAATTTGCCCCTATTTAGGTGTGAGCAAAAACATGCAGTTTATGTGTGTGTCCCTTTAAATGCAAATGAGCTGCTGTTTCTGGCCCACTTTCCAAAAGAGGGCGGAGCTTTAACAGCTCGCGCTTCGGTTGCTCAACAACAACAAAGCTGGAGAATGTCACGCTGCCAAAATGACGATTGTCAGTAGGGATGCACCGATACCGATACTGTGTTGTGCTTGGAAAACTGCAACATCAAAAAAAAAAAAAAAAAAAAGAGAGAGAGAGGGAGAGAAAAAATAATAAATGTGTATGCATCGGTATCGGCGAGTACTAGAAAAAAGTATCGGTACTCGTACTCGGTCCTTAAAAAATGGTATCGGTGCATCCCTAATTGTCAGTAACGGTGTTCAGCCTTACAATGTTCAAACCGGAGTTGGACACTGATGGAGAGACTCAGGAAGAAGTTACATCTTTTAGAATGCAACTGGATGTTTCTGAATGGTTAGTGATAAATTATAAATTTATGTAGTTGCTGTGGATAAATTATAAATTTATGTAGCTGCTTGCAGAAAAAAAAATGG
This sequence comes from Elopichthys bambusa, assembly GCA_037101425.1. Taxonomy (NCBI): domain Eukaryota; kingdom Metazoa; phylum Chordata; class Actinopteri; order Cypriniformes; family Xenocyprididae; genus Elopichthys; species Elopichthys bambusa. Next base: position 27,821,886 of record CM074440.1, on the reverse strand, counting down.
TGGAGCTGTGTGTGGAAACATGCAGATTAAGGGGTGGTAATATTATAATAAGATCCCCTTCCTACGTAACTAGGGGAGCAAAATCTAATGCCGCTTTTCCACTGCGCGGTACATCTCGGCTCGGCTCGGCTCGCTTTACTTTCTTTTTGCTTTTCCACTGCAGTTTAGTACCGCTTCAAAGTGGTTGGATTATAGACTGATATAGTTGCGCCACCTTTACTGCCGTGGAGCCACTCCTCGGCTACTAACGAGTCTGCATCTTGTCTTCTGACCATGACACAGCCATTTCCTTTTCAAGTTGCGTGCGAACGGTTGTTTAAAGCAAGTCGTTGGATGATAGAAGAATATAATCCATGCTTGGAACCTCAAACGAGGTGGTACTATTTAAGCGAGCCATACCGTTCCATACTGAGCCGTCCCATACAGTGGGAAAGTGCCAAAAAGTGAACCGTACCATGCAGTGGAAAAGCGCCATAAGCGGCTAATTTTTTCACATGCTTGCAGAGAAAGGCTTACCAAAACAAAGTTACTGGGTTGTCCTTTTTTAATGTTTTCTGGGTGGATAGATGCACCGAGTATAGCACTTAAACATAGAGAAAGTCAGATTTTCATAATATGTCCCCTTTAAAGTATTAATTTATTAAACAAATCTTATTTAACCCAAACTTTTGAATGGTAGTGTAGATAAAAAAGTTATTTTTTATCTTTTTTGTGTGTGTGCACGTTATGCATTTTTATGCATAGACTATTGAGGTGTTAGCTTAACATCCTAATGTCAAATCGCACTGAAATCATTGCTTGTTTTATTTCACTTTTAGAAGAAAGCTGCCTACGTGGACAACTAGGCTTCTCGCTAGGTTTTAGAATATAGGATATTTACCCAATCTCCACCATAGTAATTAAACAGGTTTCCCAGCTCAACATGGAAGATTTGAGCACTTCAGTACTTCAAAGACTGAATCAGATTTCTTCAGAGCGCTGTAAATAAATAAATAAATAAAAGAAAAGACCATACAGTTTTAATCAATAGTGAAGCCGATGAAGTCAAGGTAACTTTCTTGGGAAATAATGAGGTATTATTTTTAAGCTATCACTTATTCTTGACGCGGTTTCCCAGCAGGGGTTAAATTAAAGACAGAAAAGAGTGCAGAAAAGAATGTTGATTTGTGTAATGAACGTATGTGGTGGAAAGTAATATCTGCACTTCGGGTTTTAAAATGCAAATTTGTCTTCCTCTCCTAATGGGGAAGAAATGATATACGCCACTAAAAACCTACAATAACTACTGCACATAAAATACGGTTTTATAATCTTGCATAGTGCATTCTGGGCCATTTTGACCCTTGTCTTGGATGTTTAGTGGATTTATTTCATCCTGATTTGTTTCATTTTGTTTTACCTAAGAAAGAAAGGCAACAAATCATATTAGATTCTTTGCTTTCTGATTTAGACTAATGCATGTGATCCCTAAACCTGGTTTGGATTTCATTTTACCAGATTAAATATTTCTTTTTGAGTAATGAGTTGTGATTCATTTGACCTTGAACGACTTCAAAAGCAGATCCTCTGTTCAAAAACAGACCCGTCGCCCATATGATTCAATCAGACAATTGAACAAAACCCCTCTTCAGTGATTCCCTGTCAGAGTTACGTGGTATCCATCATAAAATGGCTCTCATGAAGGATCTGTGTTTTTTTTATTTTTTATTTTTTATATATATATATATATATTGTCATGATCTATTGTGGCCCCATCTGATTCCAATCAGGTAAATAGGACGATCATAAAGAGAGAGATTTCTCCCTTAATGACCCCAGGCTTCCAGCCGTATGATCAGGGGAGATGTTTAAAGGCTCTGAGTGTAGATAATATCAAAGGCTTCTAGGATGATCCAGGACACATTGTTACGAGGTTTCTAAATATTAATATTTCATCTGTTACGATCTCATTTGCGGTACTTAAGTTGATGTCTTTAGATTAGAGAGGGAGAGGCTGCACAGCTTTCCAGCAGAGGACGTTTGATCCTGAGAGAATAACAGCTGACCAAAAAAACCACTGCATATGTTCATGTTAAGTGTAGCAGATCTTTTTGGATGCTTTTAGGTCGTGCCCTTACGAACAGTGGCTATTTGATAGGGACCCAGCTCTCCTCAGAAGCTTTATACTTATCAACTCCAAGAGAGCTCTTAGAGAAAAATCCTCTAATGTATATTTAGAGACGAGTGGCCACAAGAGGACTGAACTCCTCAAGATAAAGACATTACAGTGACATTGCGGAGATGTTTCTTTTGTATCCAACAGCGTTATTGTACATTAAAACCATGGCTGCCAGTTCAATGTGGCAATTTAGAGCTGTAGAAATAAATAAGAAAAAGGTGTTTCTATCTGTCAGTTTTTGATGGGATGGAATTGGATCTAAACGCATGACTGCACTAATTGTAAGAAAGGGTGGGGTTTAAGCGGACTAAATGATTGCAGAAGTCTTGATATTTCACCGAACAATCGTGTTATGACAATCAAGGTATTTTTTTTTTTTTTCCATTATTATTTACAACAGCATCTGCATTTTCTTGGGTTTAAATAAAAGTTTTTTTTTGTTATAAGTGACAATAAAAACAACTTTGTGCATATCCTTCTCCATCGTTTTTGATTCTTGTTCTCTTGGCGTATCTTCTGAACTATGTGGCAATGGTGGATACACTATTTTTCTTCTCCGATCCTGCCCAGCGAATGTCCCGTTGATGACACGATGTCTGGTAGAGTATAGAAAAAATTGTACTGTGCATGTGTCGAACTCTGTCATCCATACGCTGTTGAGAACGACTGCGCACGAGACACGTCCAGGGACGGAAAGTGAAGTATACCCTGGCCTTTACATGGGAAAACCCAGAATACCGGATGTTCGTCATCGCTTTTCAAGAAGAGGGTAAAAATGGCGGCATGAGCGACTTCAACATCCTGTCTGTCAGAAACGATAATGTACTTAACACACATAACACATGTGAGTATAAATTTGTTCTTCACTCGCTGAAATTGAATCCGAATGATCAGGGAACTGAGTGAAATACTAAAGAGAATGAATGTCAATCCAATTGAAAAACTTCTCTGGGTTAGTGAACACCGTTCAACGTGTTGGTTTTGACAGACATTTTTTTTTTTTTGGATTCCGACATTCCTGATATTTTCAATAATTTTCTATTCTTGACATCTTTTTTTCATAATTTTGGCAATAGATGAAATGAGTGATCTTAAGATGAGTAAGATGAATCACTATCTTCTCAGTTGTTTAAATGATTCAGGCAATTATCAAAGTTTTTTGAAATGTTGTTTAGTTTTCCAATAAAAGATAACTGCAATAATGGCCCCCTAGACTCCAATGTTTTCTGTTAGTTGTGCCAAGCGGTCCTGGTTTGGTTGGTTAGAATGACCCCATCATCTCTTGCTGGTAGCTGCACCATCTGGCAGCAAAACGCATCTTTGGCGACGATTCAAAAGTAGCTGTGTATTTTGCAAAAAACATATACATCCCTGATATTTCACAGTAGTATAGTTGATGTTTTACCAGTTCTCAGTTCTTTTTTGTAGGGCTCTAAAAATATGAAATGGACTTATTTTCTTAGTTAACACGACATTTTTACATCACTATTGTGATTAATCGCATGGCATTTACAGCTCAGGTGAAAACTGAAGTTAATATGTATAAAAACAAGTGTGTATATGGGCAATTACTGAAACTAACCTAAAAATCAATTGTGTGAAATTAAAAAAAAAAAGGAATTAGAAAATGTTAAACTATAATAACATTGGTAACTGATTCATTCTCACTGGGAGCATAAATCTGGCTATTGATTCTGATGGAGAACAGAGCTTGATGTGACCGATGTGGCATCCATCTTGCTTATTAAAAGCATGTTTGCGCTGGCATATTCTTTGACCTTTTATCAGGATGAGTGATTGCTGCCAGGCTAGTGTTAGCAGAACGTCCACTTCTGACCTTCCGACAGCTCGTCCTTTACCTTCTGAATTATTCCTGCCGTGTGCACGAGGGCTAAAGTCAAATGAGCGCTTAAGCTAATGGAAAAGAATGCTGACAGGAAGTTGATGTACTTAGGTGATTCTTCTTTGTGGATTCTTCCTGTTAAGGGAGGCGACGTTGACACCGGGGGTCATAAACATCATAATGAGATTTATGGAGGAAACGGAGACAGTCTACCTCTCCCACAAGGGGTCCCTGTCTTTCTACCAGTTGTTGAAGGGAAAGAAGTAAACACTTGACCCAGCTGTGATGAGGGGCTTGTTTGGTAAGTCAATGACAGTTTTTTTGTGAACTTTGGAGAAAGTAGGACAGGAAGAGAAGAAAAATAATGTGTGTTTCAGTATTTGTGTTTGTGCAAGAAACTGCAGAACACCAAGAAGACAATAATGGTCATGTAACAAATTGTAGACACCTAAACCTACAGTAGTGAGCATATTAAGGCATCATGGGTGCACTTCAGATGTAAAGGGTGTTCCAGAAAGTAGGCAGCATAATTATGAATGCATTCTAATGGTCTCTGGAAAATTAAATTAAATACCGTAAAAGGATTAATATGGTAGCTGTTGGAAAAGTCCAGCCTGTCAATTAAAAGAGCCAATCAATTTTTGGCTATCCGTCTGTTTTCATTTATACTTCTGCGTCGTTGTCCACGTCGACGTGCATGTAGACCACTAGTAGGCAGTGTCCACAGTCACGTTGAGTATCAAGGCAAAAGCCGAAGAAGAAGCAGCTTGTCATGTACGTTGTCAGGGAAGCTTACAAATAGAAACGGCAGAGAAGTGGCAAATAGGTAACGGCTTTTGTTGCAGTTTGACTGCATGTGTCCTCTGAAACAAAGCATTTTTCATTCCTATGAAAGTTGAAAACGCTCGCTCTTCTCCTATTGCTCCGCGCCAGTTTTTTGACCTAAGGGAGGGGTTCTAGCAGACCAATCACAGCGCTTGAAGTCCGCGTAAAATTGATGCGTTGTTACATTTTTGAAGAGGTGCACGTCAGGCTACGTCGTAAGCCACGCGTGGTACAAACAGCCTACGCTGTAGCTACGGCGTACACTCGACGCAGAAGTATAAATCAGTCTTTAGAAGTCAACGGGGCCCATCAACTGTTTGCTTACCAACATTCATCAAATCATATCTTCTTCTGTGTTCAGCAGAAGAATGATATTCATACAGGTTTGGAATAACTTGAGGGTAAATGATGACAGAATTTTCATTTTGGGGGGAACTATCCCTTTAAGTGCTGGAAATCAATCACTTGTGAGGTGGAATCTTAGTTAGGCGGTTGATAGCAAGACAGCTCAATAGGTTTTGGAACAGAGCTAATGTATCAGTGTTTTGTAAAAGGGGTCGTAAAACGCAGGTAACACCTTTAGACTCAGAGAAACATCTTAGCAGGTTTAGCACTTTCATCCTTTAGCTTCAGTTCTCATAAATAGCAGCACTTTAGCTTAGCTTTGATTCTCCTACACGGGTCCTCTGAATGTGTTCACAGTTCATTTGTATTCCACGTCCGTGCCTTCATGTGGATTGTAACCACCTCTAAGACAATTAATTGGACAATAAATGGCTTTTGTCGATGATTACCTACCGTATTATTCATTCATTTCAGTTCAGATCAAGCATGTAATAGTCCGAATACTTTCATCCACAAACACGATTGTTGCAGATAATGTTGCTTTGTCCCGGCTTCACCACCTAATGTGTAGCGAGCCGAAGTGTGGCTTTTGTCTCGCCCACTGACCGTGTGTAAATACATCCCATTAACTCGTGACTGACAGCTTTTCTTTGAGCTTGCAATTTCATGCTTGTGGCTCACCTTGGTCCTTTTGTATGCTTTAAAGTTTTTCACAGGTAGTAATACAGCTTGTGTATTTGACTGAACTCAAGGTGAAAGAGGGACAAGGTGAATAGATCTGCAATACTGGATAGGCTCTTTGGGTTTGTTGTCCCATAGTACTGACTTGCCCAGGGCTGTTGACACACAGGCCAAGAAAAATGAGGCCTCTGTGCATAATGACTCAAAGATTGGCTAAGCAACATGGTGACGTGTCAAGGGAAAGATATAAATGGTTGCACTAAGAACACATCCAGTGTACCCAATTTTGTAGGAAACACAGCCACTCATTTGTTTTGCGGTAGGAGTTCTATCTTGTCTGAGACACAACGGTTAACTCACATGACTCTTTGTGGTGAATCATTTTAAATGATTTTATTGTGCTGTTTGCTTGCCCTGAATAAAATCAGTTTTCTGTAGTCAGCTGCTTCTGTCACTTTCATAACAGCTTGAATTCCAACACTGGAAATTTCTTGAATTCCTTCTCTATAACTAATGACACGCAGCTCTCAATTGCAATGTCACATGCTTCAGTGTGTGTTACATATTCTTTGAATGTTAAGTTAGTTAAGTGAAGTATTAAATATTAAAGTATTTATTAAAACATGAAATCAAAATTGACCCCGTTCACTTTCAAAATGTGAATTTTTGGTCTTACAGTGGAGTGCTTAAAACTTCCTTAGCTGTTCTAAATTCACTATAAACCACGGCATCACGGGGGTTAAAGGGTTAGTTCACCCAGAAATGAAAGTCACTTATTACTCACCCTCATGTTGTTCTACACCCATAAGACCTTTGTTCATCTTCGAAACAAAAAACTAAGATATTTTTGATGAAATCCGATGACTCAGTGAGGCCTCTATTGCCAGCAATGTCACTGAACCTCTCAAGATCTTTACGAATCTTTTGTTTCGAATCAGTGGTTCAAATCACGTAAACAAAGCCTTGTTTACTGAAATCATGTGACTTTGGCGCTCTGAACCACTGATTCGTAAAGCTTTGAAGCAGTTAGTCCATAAAAATATTTATTTTAATATTTATTTCATTCATAAAATAAACACAGCAACAAAACTGATGTAATGAGGTCACAGGTGTATGTTTGTAGAGTGATTTACATCAGCTTCAAACAACTGTTCAGCCAATCAGAATCAAGGACCGGAACTGTCTGTTTTATAATGTTAATTTTAGGGTGTTTTCACACCTGACAGCTTTGGTTCGATTAAAACAAACTCTGGCATGATTGCTTTGTTTCTGCGGTTCATTTGAATAAGTATGAATGCTGCCATCCAAAACCTTGGAGCGCACCAAACAAGCAGACCGAGAGTACTAAAAAAGTTAGTTTTGGTCTGCTTCGAAATTAACTATGCTGCGGTTCGACTGAAATTTGAAGGCAACATGGACCAAAGACATCTAAACGAACCCAAAACAGGATGTGATGTCACAAGATGTGACCCTAAAAAGGACAGAATGCTCAAGCACACCTGGTTTTTCTCATCATAGTTGGAATGTTGTCCATTACAGTTTGGTACAGGAGTTGGAACTGTGTCTTCTTACAGCAGATCTTAGTTTGTTTGTCCAACAGAGGAATTCCTGGCACTGTTTTGAAATCCTTTACACATTTTATAAGCTCTTCACTAGTTCTCAGCTGATAAAAATATCATCATATGTACACGCATACAAGTGAATTTAGCCCACAGCATTGTTTTGGATGTTTGGTAAGTTCTGTCTCAAAATATACATCATAAATGCCTTTTTTTTGTGTTGTACCTTTAGGTTCGTTGTTAAAAATGACAGTGTGAATGCTGAGTGTGAAGACTAAATGTATCATTTTTTATTTTGGTCTAGAACAAAAGATTCAAGAGAACTGAACTACAAGTGTGAAAACACACTTAACCAATAGCCAAATACTGTAGCTTTAGGCTACTTTTGACAGTACTGTATGCAATGTTTATATATATATGTATCAAATTGAGTAATTCAACTACTTTTTCTCAATGATGATGCAAATATTTGGCTATGTCACCTGAAATAGGAACTCAAACTGTGTTTTAAAGCACTATGTATTTATTTTATATATTTGTGCCACTTTTCCAATGGATTCTACATTCTTCCAAATTTCTTTTGATTTATGCATTATGATACATTGAGATGCTCTAAATTGTGAACTTGATCATAAACCTCTATGATGACACAAACTTCTCATGTGATGAAGCAATCGGTGCTCTTGAAAGTAGCGAGACAGTCTCACGAACCTTACAGTTGATTTAGTTAATATGCAAAAATAAATAAATAAATAAATAAATAAATGAAGTGGATACTTTAACTGTGTTTTTTTTTTTTTTTTTCTCTCTCTTAAAGGCTGAAAGATTTTCTCTTTCATGTCTTATTACAAGCCACACAGTGGGTGAGAAATCAATCGCTGAGGCTTAAACAGAAATGCCAATTTCATTTTCTGCTAGTGGAGAAATATGTTGTAGACCAAAAAAATAAGAAATAAATAAATAAATAAAACCGAAAGAAATCAATCTGTTTTTCAGTTCTTCTGAGATGTTCTATGATATCTCACTGCAAACGCAGTTCATTGCTGAATATATGAAGAATCCATAATGTTGTCATCTTGGAGCTGTAGTGTTGTAGTATTGAGCGGTGTGGTAATTTAGTTAACTGTTTTATTTCATTAAGAAGGATGTAGGGAGTATGACAAAAATCTAGTTTAGATTTCGCTGGTGAAAGCTAGTGAACTTCTTTCTTCCTTTCTTCCTTCCTTCTTTCCATCCATCCATCCATCCATCCATCCATCCATCCATGACTTTGGACATGTGGTCTCTTTTAGGTTGAGCTTGGACTTGTCTTATTTCTCTTCTAGAAAGCTCAGTTCTTTTCCAACTTTTTAAAGTCGTTGTGGTGGTGGAAAGTGTGAGACACAATGTGTCAGAGTTTGCCTTCCAGTCAAAAGCCATTGCGGTGTGTGTGTTTTGTTGTCGCTTCCCTCTGTGAACTCCAGGGTGCCATCTTGAGAGATGTAACATACATCCTCGGGTTTCTAAGTATTCCAGCTTCCTTTATGCAGGTGTGCTTATCTCCATCTGCTCACACAGGTGTCAAAAAAGAACAACACAAACCTTTCACTGACACATTTTGTTTTCTATAAATAAATAAATAAATACACCAACTAAGAATAAGAACAATGCAACAATACAATCTGCTCACCTCCAGTTTTGGACTTTGTGGCTGGTTTCAAAGTCCTGCTGAAATATAAAAATTTTTGTTGAAATGCAGCCAGAATGCCACCGATATATCATAATGCCACACCACATCAAGACTATAATTTATCAACAGACATCATCATTCCTGAATGGACAATCTATTTTCCAGTGATAAAACAGAAAAGCAGATGGAAAATAATTAGCGTAGCTGCTGTTCATAACATTAAGCAAAGATAATTATGTGCATTTGATCTGATATAACTGGAGTACAAGGTTACGAGATGCATTATGTGAATTCTTGGCTGAAGAGATGTGTCTTTAATCTAGATTTAAACTGGGTGAGTGAGTCTGAGCCTCGAACATTATCAGGAAGACTATTCCAGAGTTTAGGAGCCAAATTTGAAAACGCTCTCCCTCCTTTAGTGGATATCCTAGGTACAACCAAAAGCCTAGAGTTTTTTTTTTTTTTCATCTTAAAAAGCATGATGGATTGTAGGGCGATAGAATATCGGTTAAATACAGTGCAGCAACATCGAGAACACGAGAACCAGGAAAGCAGTTACTGCGCACTGACCTTTAGCTGAGGTAGCGTGGATGTGATTAACGATGGAGTCACCGACGATCACAGCGGCAGAGGGGTGAAGCGGTTCCGGGTGGAGATCTCGAAGACCGGGGGCGGAGGGGGAGAGGTCCTCGTCCAGGGCCTGGCTCGCACCTTCAGCTGCTGAAGCACCCATGGTCCATGTTGTGTCGGTGCTGGAGTGAAGGAGACCTGGGATGATCACGTTCCCTGTGCAGAGAAAGACACAGAGTAGAGGAGGTCGGAGTGATGACATTACTTACCACTGACTGCTGAATGGTGCTGATCACCATTCCCTTAGCTCGGCCTGCTTCTCTAGTAGGTCGTGGATTTGCTTCTCCACGGCCTCCAGCTCCAACTGCATCATGTGCAGCTCGAATGTGCCCTCATCTGCACTCAAAGGTAGACACACATCCGATACATTTGCCATTAGAACAGATGAACAATAATTTCCTGATTGAGAAGAGTGTAAACAAGACAAGCAGTACCCGAGATCACACTAGCGATTCTAATGGGCTAGTGAGATAAAAGTAGCGATATCAAAGCAATCCGATTGTTTTCGATATAGAATACTATCAGGGATATGTCTATCTGCTGTAAAAAGAGAAAAAAAAATAGTTTTTAAAATCGATATAAAGGAGAAAACCAGTGATTAAAAACTTGACGGAGCTCCAAACCCAAACCATGCGGTAGCAACGAACACAAAGTGACGTAATGAAACTGGGTGATGTTACCTTTCATGGTGCAAATGCGAGTCAGCTCATCTATCTGTCTGTCTAACACTCACAATTTCTCTAATCTCTCTTTCTTCTGGTTTCTGCTTCTCTGTCAGCTTCATATAGGAGGGAGAAATCATAAATAAGATCTCTTTAATATTTCAGATGGTAGTGAGATAAAATGGAGACTTGAGCTCATGTCAAAATTTTCTCCCGAGAAAAGAACTAGCGTGTCTCCTCTGAAGTGTCAGAAGAGTCTCGTACTGTGCTCAGATTTGTAATGGTACTAAAATATGCAATCAAGTCAGAGATCTTAATTCGACAGCCCAGGCTCATTAGAAAAACATACCTGTGTCAACAATTTAGCAAAACTCAAAATACGCTGCGTCGTGCATGTTTCGGCAGTTTCAAAATGAAACGTCTAGTGAGTGGCGCTAAAATGCTCTATCACATTTAATAATGTACACCTACACTAAAGCCTAAACCTACCCGAAACCTACCTCCTGTTTTGAGCTCTTTTACCGCGACTCGTCTTTCACGGGATTCAACAAAAAAAAGCAAAAAAGCAACCAATGAGCAATAACATTTCCTTATGTGCTTAAACTGAGCTCTAGCTAATGGACATTTTATGTATCAGAGGTAGCTCTTTTTTTAGACCTCAGGAAAGCATTCAGTTGACTATCAACTTTCCCAGTTTCTCTAAAAATCCTTATGGACAACAAAGCAGATTATTCAGTCTTGGGGGAATTCAGTAAGAAATGTTGGAGTTCATATTCAGATTGTTGAGATTTGATGGTTTTTGTCTTGGCAAATCTGAGCAAAGTTCGAGACATTGTTGGGATCTCTTCTGTGAGATGCAGGCAACTTGAGAAGAGTTTCCATTTAATTTCATTGCAGTTGAAGAGAAATGGATGAGATTTTAAGACACTTTTCTTGTTGTTATGGGATGAAGTTAAATAAAGAGTTCATTCCACTTTCTTTCCTTTAGTATTCTTGGAGGTGGGTGGAGGAGCTAGTCAGGCATGCGGAAAACCGCTGTCACTCAGCATCTCTGCTCCTTATGTCTAGCTGTCAGGCTACTTACGGCCTTCTCAAAGTTTACACTGTCCTCCTCAGCGTGTTCTTAAACACTTCGTCAATTTCACATCTCCACACGTCAAGAAATATGAAATAAGAGGGACAGAGGACGCGAGAGGTAGCCACACGTCAAAGTCGCTGAGGAGATTTGGCATGGACGCCATTTGGGTGTGGCCGCAGGCCAGCACATGATGCAGCAGGAGATTGACAGATGGATGCCTTATGCCTGCAGAGTATAACATCTGAAGAGTAAATGCTAGCACCATCAGGTTAACACATTTTAGTGTAATTTATCTATAAAAAAAAAAAAAAAAAAATGTGATTAAAAAAAACAGTAACACTTTGTTTTGGTGGTCCACTTTAGACATTCTACTAACAATAAGCAACTTTGCAACTACAAGTCAGCTAACTTTCAGTAGTATTAGTAGACTGTCTACTTAATAGGTTAACACTTTATTTTGATGCTCCCCAATATACATTCTACTGACTATAATTTTCTTTGCAGCTACATGTCAACTTATTCTACTCACCCAAACCCTAAAACCTAACCCTAACTTAACAGACTACTACTAGACTAAAAACAAACAAAAAAAAAAGTTCAGAAATAATTTTGATACCCAAATTCCCGAGTTGGGCGGGCCATAAACTTTAAACTTGGTGGAGGTGAGAAATACTGCTGTGACAGGTATGATATATTAGTGTTTTTTTTTCCAACAACAGCTAGATTGTCTTGGCTTGTGATCAATGTAGTGCATATTACATATATGAATAATCATTCAAAGTGTATTGTATGTTTTATACACAGCAAAAATAGCCAGCATTTGACCAGAATTACAGAATTGTCAGCAAGCGCACAATCTAGATAGCGTTGTGAATGTTTATGTGGTTATCAATGCATGGGACACTAAATATAATTTTGGCTTTAATAAGATTTTCCCAGTAAACAGGCAAGAATAAATCTGGTGTCATCCATGATTCCTGTTTATTCCGACAACAATGCACTTGAATGCAAATAGGTAGTTGTTAAGGTAGTTTTTAAGTTTAGGTATGGTGTAGAATATGGTCATGCAGAATAAGGCATTAATATGTGTTTTATAAGTACTAATAAACAGCCAATATCCTAGTAATATGCATGCTAATAAGCAACTAGTTAGTAGTGAGAATTGGACTCTAAACTAAAGTGTTACCAAAATTTGTAATCGATTCACAGCCCTGGTGAATATGTTAAAAAAAAAAAGAAAAAAAAAGGACAAACTGAAGGAGAAACCAGTTAGACAGCTGTGGTACAAGTATGTATGTCGGTTTGGATAAATTAATTTGGAGAAGTATTTATATCCACCCTTAAGTGACTTTACAAAAGCCTCAGTCATTTTCTTTGATCTAAATGTTCTTTGGCTTGAGATTCGCCCTCAAATGACAATGGAACTCTATAGATGTGTGAATGATACTGATGGAGGTTGTCTTTGTTACTGTAGGTGTTGTCTACCTCTAAAAAGCAGAATGAGAAACTTAATAAAAGTCCTGGAATCTTTTCTTTTTATTTATATATTACATCATATTACATCGGAGCATTACATCATGGGCGTGAAGATCCATTAGGAGTGTTGGCGTGGGTGTGGAGTGCCGAGGTTTCAGACTGGAGTGAGACTGATTACCAACGCCTCTGAACAGTACTTCACTGTACTCAGCAGGGGCTCGTTTCACTTTCGGCCGACACATCTATAACTTTGATGTAAACAGGAAGTATTTTATTGTGTCTGAGTGGGTGGGTCGTGAAGTCAGAACACAGGGAGAGCCGTCAGGTCAGGTGATCCACTTAATGAAACCCGTAATCATTTACAGAAATTTCTCAGAAGAGAGATCTACTAATTTTCCAGACTTCAATATATAATATCATGGGAAATTACAGGAAATTGGTCATGAATATGTCTGTGCCATATTTCAAGAAATGAAAAATTAGATTTAGCTTATAAGGAAATATTTATTTAACATTGTGACATTATTTTCATGACAGAATACTTGTTAAGAATATTAAATTGTCACTTAATGTAACTTGAAAAAGCAATATATATATATATATATATATATATAGCAGCAGTACAATATTAAAATAATAAGAATATAATGAAAATCAACATATGAGAACTGCAAACAATCTTAAAAGTAAAACATTCAGATGCATTACAGTAGTTTGGGAGAGAGTTGGATGTGTTAACATTTTCAGTAATGTAAGGTAATGCAAAAAAAACAACAAAAAAAAAAACAAACAAAACAACAAAAAAAAAAAACATCTAAGTTATGACTGTAACCCTGGTCTCCTGAGAAGGGGATGAGACGCTGCATGAACGACTTACTTCAGCCAATCAGAAGCTGATGATGTTTGGTCCGGGTAGCGTTATAGCTTCCGCATTACGCCGTCCCGCGTCACGGGATGACATTTGAGATTAGAGTGATTTAAAACACACACTTCAGACTAAATCATTCAGCAACATTGACACTATGGGACAGCGTTGAGTTCCCTCAAAAGAGAATCTTAATCCCATAGTAATTTTCTTCAAAATTAATTTTCTTTATGCAAAATATAATCACTTTTTTTCTTATATTTTTGGAGTAAAATATATGTCAGTCATGTCTTCATGAGATATGATCTTTCCGCTGGTCGCTGGCATCTGAGGGGGTGCATTTGGAGGTGTTGCCAGATCCCTCTGTAACCCGTAGATCCATCATGAATAATAACGAATGCTTTTAGAAGCATTCGTAGGTGCATATTGCTTAGCTCAAACTCAGACTCTCCTAATTAGAGGCATGAATGGGTGCCAGAGAACATGTTTATGTGCTGCGTGTGTTGGCACTTCAAAGATGCGGCCTCTTAAAGTATTTATGAAACAAACCCAACAAACAAAGTGGTGCTTGCGATGCTTTTGGCTTTCACACGAGAGTTTCTCTGGCATGGAGCTGCCACTATATTGCCTTGACGACCAGATTGTGATGCATCGAAGGGGCCCGTCCGCCGTGTCTTAAAAAGGCGGCTGAGGGGAGGTCCGATGAATTCCGTTTGAAGACGGTTTGATATTTTGAGATACTTTGAGTGGATTAAACTGAAAATGTCAAGCCAGTGAGGTGGTACTGGGAGGAACTGCTTTCAAGCTCTGGCTATAATCGTCCTGAGGTCAAAGGTCATGCCGTATCTAGAAAACACACCCCAGGGGTGATCGGAGTGAGCACACACACACTGAGTGGAAAAGCTGCTGGGGTGTTTTCTGTTAGATAGCATTTCAGACTGTTTGTCAAATGCTTGCTGCTACTTTTGGTCTGTGCATTAGCTGTCGTTGGAGATTACAAAACAGTTTTTTGAGTTATAGCAACTTGTTACACTTTGCAAAACATAATGCTTCTGGATATGGTTTAATAAGTGAGTTCAATGTACATTTTTAAAACCGTCTCATAATCCAAAATTTATTTAGAGTCTGATGTGACAAAAGAACCAATAAAAGTTTCGCAAAACATTTTATCGACTAGTTCTTTAGAAAACCAACCATTTATTGGTGTGTTAAAGAATCCAGTAACCAATACACTGATCTGACATTCTAAAATATATAAATCAGGGTTATTACTTATAAAACATTTCTGTAAAATAAAATAAAATAAAATAAAATAAAATGAAAAATATAATATATAATATAAAATAAAATATAAAATAAAATTATAATTTAATTTAATAATAATTTAATAAAATAAAAGTTTGAGTTGAAGCACTAACATTATTATCTGGAAATAAATAAAAACCAACTAAAACTAAAACTGAAATATAAATGAAACCTAAATAGCAATATTACCAAGAAATGAATAAAATGACCATAGAACATAACGAAATTACTAAAAATGAAAATAAAATTAACATAAAAACCAAAAAAATATGCTATTTAAAATATGAATGAAGCTACAATAAAAAATTAAATATATATATATATATATATAATTAATTTTTATTGTAGCTTCATTCATATATATATTAATGTAATGTATGTATAATGTATTCATTAATATGTATATATATATATATATATATATATATATATATATATATATAATGTAATTTATATAATATAATTTTTTTTTTGTTAATTTAACTTATATTTTTAGTAATTCTGTTATGTTCATAATGTTTTTAATATTGCCATATATAAAACCTTATATATTATTTTGCTATCAATAAATGTTTTTTCTGGGGTTCTTGAGTAGTAAAACACACACACACACAATATATATATATATATATATAATATTTTTATCTTTATATCTAAATACATATTTATTTTTTATTTATTTATTTTAGTTTAATTTATAAATTTGATGGTGGCTTTCTCTCTGTGTTTTCAGAAGAACAGATCCAGAACGTGCTAAATGTGACCATTACAGTATGCTGTTGTTCTGGACCTGATGCTGCTTCCTACTATTCATATTTAATTTATTCTATTATAGATGCATGGCTATTATAAATATTTTTTTTTACCTAAATCTATTGTTTATCTGCTGTCTCACTCAGTGGGACTGACGTTTTCTAAAAGCTTTTGTGTGTTTGTAAGCGGAGGCACTGTAAATTATTCATATATTTTACATGGCATCTGTCAAAGAGAAAAGAAGCACAATCTTGTTTTTTTTTTTTTTTAACCAAACAGTTTTTTTTTTTTTTTTAAAGTAAATACAGGCACTCATGCTAACGTGCTAACATAGTAGCTCTATAATCTACCCAACACTGCAGGTTCATAATGCTGAACGATGCTTCAATGTCTATGATAAATTGAACATCTTTGGGCTTATTGAATTAACAGCAAAATGATATTGTGTTTTGACAGCCTCACAAGCACCGTTGCACAGGTTGTAAACCTCCCACATCGTCAACAGGACAATTAATATGTCCTCTGAGGGAGTAAACAGTCTGGAGAAAAATGCTGATGCCCACAGAGTCGGCTGTTCGTTCTCAGAGCATCACACAGGACTGGAAGTTGTACAAAGTGCCGAAGGCAGCCAGAGTTTATGTGGTCGCCTTGGAAACTGGTTGCCACAATGTTATGGGGTGTATCTGCTCATTTGTGGTCACTACGGCTAGCCTTTTAGCCACTATCGAATGGACCCAGAAAAATAAGAAGTTCTAAATTATTTCAAGATAATGCCAGTTATATGTATAATAGACTGCATTTGTAGCAAGATATTTGCTTGTTTTAAAGGAATAAATTACCCAAATTTAAGTCATTATTTTCTGACAATCTTCAATGTCTGCTGAATAAAGCAGTTTAAATAGGTTAAACATCCTTCTGGCAAACCAGTAAACCTCCTAGTTTACTCAAATGAAAAGCTACCTAAATTTTGCGTGCCTTTAAAGAGTGCCTTCAAAAAATTTCAGAAAATAGTGCACAAGTGATATGGACTGCTTTGGTTAACAGAGATGTCACTTGGAAAAGAGCTGCCTAAAGATTATTTTGTTCTCCACAGAAAAATAACAGTATTCGGGTTTGGAATAACATGAGGGTGAGTATATAATGGCATCGTTTTCTCTCTCTCTCTCTCTCTCTCTCTCTCTCTTATTTTTTTATTTTTTTTTTTGGGTTGAGCTAGTTTTCTTAATCAGTTCTCTACACTTCCTTGGTGGCTAGCTCAGCTAAAACGCATTCAACTATAAACTTCTGCAACATCCATTTGTACTGATGATAAACAGAAAGTGTGTGTGCACGTTTGTTGTAGCATGTGTGGTTTTCTGCATACATGCGATAAGGCCTGTAGAAATTGCAATTTTCTATGTTTTAATGCATGCTCTCTGTGTCAGTGTATCTCCCTGGCCTCTCTGGCTCCAGTGCGCTTGGCAGCCTGTTTCTATTGATTATTCTGCGCTTGGTATATGATCGATGCACAGGAACCGCTGAAATATTTTCGCAATTGGCTGCAATTAAGTGAGTACATTAATCACATATGTGAGCAGATACAAGCTGGTAATGACTGAGATATGAACTCTGGCTTGTCAACAACAGTAAAAGAATTTGCATTAGTGAATGACCAGAACTCTAGTAAGATCGTTTCCCTGCCCTTACTGCATCTCAGCTCTCTTTAGGAAAACGTAACCCTTGCAATAATTTATAGCAAGCACTTGACTTTATACTAAACTCAGATTTAAATTGACCCTTTAAATATAAGTCAGCAGTATTGTTGTGCACAATCAACCACTTTGTGCATGTTATTCTAGAGGGAAAAAATTATTTCAACATTTAATAATATTTTCAACCCTCTAAAATCTCTTCTGCTGACTTAACCAAGGTCATCAAGGGGTAAAAAATAAAATAAAATAAAATAATAATAATACAAAAATTGTGTCCTAAATTATTTCCTGATGAATTTTGGAAAAGTAAATCTTGGAAAGTAAAACATCACATTACGGAATAACAGAGGGCTGTTTCATAGAACAAGATTAGAAAACAAGCCAGGCTTGATTTAGTTAGTCAGATTTATTGTCAGCGAATTCTGTTTCATAAAGCAAACTTAAATTAGTTCAGTTACTCTGGCAACTTATGCTGGGAAATTAACCTGGTCTGGGGCAAGCTAACTGTCAGGCTAAACTGAGCTATATATATATATATATATATATATATATATATATACACACACACACACACACACACATTTACTAAATAGAGCTAAAAAAAAAAAAAACTAAGGCAGTTTTTATTAAAAAAAAATGGTATGATGAACCAAAAAAAAAAAAAAAAAAAGAGAAGAGAAGTAATTTCTTAAAAATTAAGTTTTATATAGCTCACTGAATCATTCTCAGACTTAATACTGACAACAATGGAACCACTTGGGAGAGAACTGTCAGGAGACTTATTTCTTAGCACAAAAGAGGACAGTGGTACAAGAGGATTACCAAATCATTGTTTTAAGTATGAAAATATAGCAGAAGTAACACAGAATTTCAAAATCAATAGACCTGTGACAAGGCCCCTGAAACAATCAGGGCTTCATTTTTAAGCTTTCATTAAGCGATAAGTGATTTTTTTTACTAGACAAAGAGCAGTAGAAATACCAAGCAAATTATTCAGAGCCAGCAAAAGCTGTGAAAAGAGTGCGAGAGTAATATGCAGCCTGCAGAAGTGACATGCATGGTTGTGAACTACCCGCTGTAGTCAAAGCACAATAAAGTCAGTCAGCCTTTTCCAAGGCCCATATTTATTAAAATATAGACCCCTGGGAATCTATACTCTGGGCTCATATATATAAACACAGTCAAACCAGAATTTATTCAGACACCTTGAACATTTCATTCATTAATACAGTTTATTCACTATAGCTGAATAGTTTAAAAAAATGGTAATAAAAATGACAAGATCTCAGAGTTAAACTGTGTCAGAAATTAATCTTAATTATGTCAGATAACACTTAAGCAAAGTGGTCAAATAACACAAGTGTATGAATAATTTTTGGGTACAATATGTTACAGTTTACTTTATTTTGCTATCCTCACTTACATAAAGTCCTGCACCCACTTGTAAAAATATATCAAAAATGTCTCAATATTATTTTTGGTTTGACTATATATATATATATCAGTGGGGTGCAGTGGTGTTCTGAAATGAGGAGGCACATTTTTTATTTATTTATGAATCAAATGTAAATTCACGTGCATTACTCTTAACGTTGACACATCTTCCTTGTCAAAAAAGAAACCAAATACAATTCTATTTTGTAATTTTACATTAACAATGTATTGTAATAAATGTTCTATTTATCAAAACCAAATCAATCTCATCAAACTAGGGTTTTAAGCATTTCTACATTCATTCCAAAATAATAACTAAAGGCTGTAACAATTTAAACAATATATTTTATTTGTGTATTGATGTTTTTTCCTTTTTAATAGGCTATTTTGGATCATCGGTCATGCTTCGTAAACACTATCTGTCACAGACACGAAGATGTATTTTTAATTTCACCAAGCTGATTGCACTAAAAATCATGTTTTCAGTCCATTTCAAGTTTGATTTTGACCTGACATAAAGCGGTGATATCTAACTGGGTGATCTCTTTACTTACTTTTCAATTAGTCTTCCCATTGACGCCATCATTTGTTCATTCAAACTGACGCGCGGAACGTGCACGTAAACAAGAGGTGGGATTTATCGCACAAACCAATCATATCCAATCATAGCCAATTACATCCAATCATAGCGTGATGGAGACATTGCCTCCTCTCACGTGACTTTCCCCCATTCATTCTCAATTACCCCCCACAAAACCCACCGCACGCTATAGGGGGTCTACTGGTTTTTTATGAGTGGAAAGGGAGGCATGACTCCTGCTGTAACATTACCTCCGGGTGTTGCTGTTGGGCAGTGTTCCTTTAGAAATACAAGTGACTTGCGCTCTTTTTTAATGTCGTAATTTGTAATATTTGTGTTGTTTTATATGTAATATGGATTATTTTCTCATCCTATTTTTTTTTTTTTTTGAGGAGGCACTGCCTCTCTTGGAAAATGCCACTGATATATATATATATATATATATATATATATATATATATATATGTGTGTGCGTGTGTAACCTACAGGTTTTCTTTTCTTACTGGCTAAGTGTTTTGTGCCCAAGATTTAATTAGATTGTTTTAAAATATATGAATACATTATTCTCTGGTTTTGTTTGGCAGCTGTAGTACCTTTTATGGTTATTAGAAGAGCAGAAATTAAAATCACAAAAATAAAAATTAAAATAAACATGCACAGACTAAATTTTAATTGGTAAGATGTATATATTTGTATGACTTTCTAACATAATAATAAGTATTATTAATAATAAGATTATTAATAATAAGAAAATAATTACATAATTAAATAAATAATACATATTATCATTATTATTATTTTTATAACTATTATTATTAACAACAATAATAATAATAAATAATTTTTATTTGAGTAAGGGTTATTGTTTACATTTTATCGTAGATTACCTTTACATATCTTTACATTATTATTAATGTTATTATTACTAATAAGCAGTAGTAGTAGTAGTAGTAGTAGTAACAATAGTAATAATGAAATAATGAAATAATAAATATTATTGTTAAGTTTTAATAAGTATTATTATTAACAACAACAACAATATTATTATTATTATTATTAATATAATAAAACATTATTTTTATTTGGGTAAGAGTTTATTGGTTATTGTTTACATTTTAACATTTTATTATAGTTTACCTTTACATTTTATCATATATATATATATATATATATATATATATATATATATATATATATATATATATAACTGGGACTTGAGACCCTTGAAGTCTCTATAGATGGAAGGGGATGTTGGGTCAGGGCTGCTTTATGACCATTAACTGTTGTCATTGGGGTTGTAATGAGTTTACAATGAGTGTGTGTGGTCCTGTGTGGTCTCAGTGACCGTAAAAACGAGGCTTTCAGATCAGAGCAGATGAAAAATCCTCTCTCCCGTTCCTTGTTCTCAGTTTTATGGAGCATGTGAAATCAGAGTAAGGGAACTGAACTCTCGAATCCCTAAGCACTACTGCAAATTAATACCTATTGAATGCTGGTAAATTTCTGAGACAGCAGCTAAATCCGTCCGAATCGTCTGCTGCCGGGGTAAAAGCCAAGACCGAGAAATCACAAACCAGTAGCCCATTGCTCTGCACTACACTTGTAAGTGTAATCATGTAATCATCTTATAACAGAAGAAGCAATTATTCTGCCAGCTAATATAGTTAATTAGTCTATAAGTAGGTAATATTGTACATATGAGTACATGGCACCACTAAATATATTATTTAATTGGTCACAGCTGTATGTCAGTTTTGAAATTTGTTTAATTTATTATTTTAATAATAACAAATAGTTCTTTCAGTGAGTATAGTTAATTTGCTTAACTGTAGGCAGTGTATTTAGGCTTATATTCATTCATTTAAAAGTAATATAGAACATCAGCTGACATGATGCTTTTTGTATTTCGATTATTTTAGCAAATTGTTCAGAATGTAGTTTATCCAATAAGAATTCAGAGCACAACCTGAGCATAACAATCTTATTTTATTAGAGTCTTGTCTTACAAGGTCTATATTTTATAGGTCTTGTTCCACACAGACTCTGACTTTTTTGTAAACAAGTTAATTTCCCGATCAATAAACGTTGTAGACATATGCTGCTATGAGGTTTTATATTACCTCTTGATATAAAGGAGTCTGCTCATCCATTCAGACAAATCCTTTTGTAAGTATGGTGATTGTTTTACCCAAAATCTCTAGGTTTGGCTCATTTCAGCTGGCTGTCAGAGTGAGTCATTGTCAAAATCTTATTTGTAATCAGATTTTATATAGTTACATAGCCCACCAATTGCATTTGCGCATCCAGCAATAGAAACGCCTTCTAGCGTCTAACAGTACAGTGACTTGGTGACCTCCATCGATAAAATCGCTGTCAGTGTGAATGGGCCATAAGACATAGAGAAGAAACGAGAAAAAGGTCAGGTGTTTGTTTGTCAACAGCTGTAGGAACATAAAACCAAGCTCGCCTAGTGTGATGCTGAGTCTGTGCGTGAACATGAATGTTGTCAAGGGGATCAATATCATACGGAGAAGGACAAGGGAAGATCTAGGAAAAGGAGACTTCAATGGGCTATAAATCGCTGGTCACACGAAATGGATTGGCACGAGAGCAATGAGCGGTGTGTCGATAGAATTAGTCACACGCATGTGCCAGTCATAGATTCACGAGCCCAAATAAATTCACCTGATGGAAGCATGGAATTTAAAAGAGGCGTCTGCATGGAGAGTGATGGGGTATTGATCATGTGCTCGACAGTGTATGTGTATTTCCATAGATCTTGTTGTTATGTGACCCGGCGAAAGGCCCCATGATTAGTTTTCATGCTAAATATGGATTTATGCCTTTCCACGAGGCTCTTATAAAGAGAGACTGAAGAATGTCAGATTGGGTTAATGTCACGGAACCTGTCAAGAACATGTCTGGGTCATCAAAACATCATGAAAAATAAATAATCTATAGTTTGTTAAAGAAAATAATACCATTTTAAAAAAAATTTGGTTTGTTTTGTGACATTAGTTTTATTAATACTAAGCACATTTTCACCCCCAATTCTCATTACCGTAATTCCAAAAATATTATTATTATTATTATTATTATTACTACTCTCTAAAAACACTGGGTTAAAAACAACCCAATTTGGGTTCATACATGAATAATGTTTACGGATTAACTTAATTCCTATTTTTTTTAAATACTCCACACAACCACTGGTTTGCATGATTATTTCTTTTATTTTATAGTATAGCATATTTTATATCATATAATACATATTGCATACATTTAAGCTCATTTAACAAATATTAGAAGTAAAAATTAAACACTTATAATTTATAATTGACCAGCCTCTGTTGTCCTGTTTCCACCATAACGGTGCTGGATCTCGTGCTGGAGATGGCTCGCGTTTGGCGGGGGAACTGCTAACTTCATTCTGTATCTTTTGGAATAAAATCATACAATGTTATGCAAAAAAGCCAGATGCGACACTCGTTTAAATGACTCACCTCATGCCCCTGTATGTTGCTTTGCCTAAAATTAAATGATATACAGTACAATAAAATAAATCTTTAGATAAATTAAATAACGTACACAAACCTGTATTTTACCCGAAGACATGCACTAATTTGACGGAGCTGCACTGCTCTCTCCTGAAGAGGTTGCAAAAAGCCACGATAAATAGCTCAACCACTGGGTTGTTATGTCTGACCCAGGATCTGGGTAACACAAAAACTACCCAAACACTGGGTTATCATATCATATCTGGGTAATATATGTGTGTGTGTGTGTATATATATGTATAGAACAGTGTACATTTTTGCTGGAATGCAGTAATGCATGTCGACAACAACAACAACAACTATAATAACAATAATAATAATAAACTATAGTATGCCCAGACATATTATGGTAATGATACATGCTCAGTGAGGATTTAAATTGGGTTTAAAATGTGCAAAGAAATGTGCAAAATGTAATTTCTTGTTTGTCTCTCTCTTTAGATTTTTGGGTGAAGTGGGTTTGCATGAGATTCACCCTGCTAGATTTGTGTGTTTGAGAGTGTTTCAGATATGTCAGGCATGAACCTACATACTGCTGAGTAATCTGGTGTTATAAACAGATATTGCTGACACAATGGCCGCTGGAAGCTGAAGCTGTTTTCCACCGGGTTGCACCTGGTTGCGTCATCCGTTGATAGCCTTAAAATGTCTTCCATTGACCACACACTTAGTAAGAGTCTAGACAGCAATTATATTTACTCTGGCCTACTTTTCACATTGCAGAGTCTGTGCTCCAGAAAAATCCTCACCCTTGATTAGTTTGCTTCAGAAATACATTAGTGAATCAGATGTAATGCACTTTGTCTGCTGCTTGAAATAAATATGGTTTGGTCTGGGGAGAACTTTTTAAATACTTGTATTCCTCACCCTTGTATACTTGTATACTCACCCTCATGTTGTTCCAAATTGTTTTTTTTTTTTTGTGTGCCATATGACATTTTTTATAATTTTACAGTCTGAACCAGCTATAGCATGTCTTCAAAAAGGTCATATTTTCTTTTCAAAGATTTAATACATAAAATTAATAAATCTGGACAGCTTGACAAATGTGGTCACTATAAAATGTCATACAAGAGCTACATGCTTCAAAAACTTGCGAAGAATAACTAAATGATTTGAATTTACGTTTTTGGGTGAACTGTCACTTTAAATTAAATTGGCAGTTATTGGCAAGTGATTACATAGTAGTATTTTGAAGCTCTTGCATTGTCTTTACTCATTTATAGAGAGAGAGAAAATAGACAATGAGATCTACTGTGGCAACAGTATGGAAATAAAAAGAAGAAAAGGAAAACAAAACTACATTCTACACATTTATGCCTCTGAGATATGTTATGTAGAGACTTGGCACTGAATATCATGACGCTTTGTTTGGGAACGTTGCAGAGAATCTGGGCCATGGCTTATTTTGCTAACATATCTTTGGCTCAAACATAATAATATGTAATTCATCATAATAAGATCTCCCGCACAGATGTTGCGGGTTTATGACGGCGAGAGGTTAAACGTGCTCAGATTATCTTTCACGTTTAAATCCGAATGAATTAGGCATTCTTTTCCCTTCAGAGATTTTCTAATATTTCCTTATTGTTTAATC
This sequence comes from Elopichthys bambusa, assembly GCA_037101425.1. Lineage (NCBI taxonomy): Eukaryota > Metazoa > Chordata > Actinopteri > Cypriniformes > Xenocyprididae > Elopichthys > Elopichthys bambusa. The sequence goes on along the minus strand of CM074440.1, from coordinate 27,797,178 downwards.
ACGATTATGCGGCACAGATCATGTATTCGCTTAGCCGGTTATTATTTAGATAGCGAGATTTGAGTGTACTCGTTTTATTTGTTGTTTCATGCCCTTCTCCCAAACAGGATGGCCTTGAGACCCTCCGCAGCTGCTCGGAGGGCCAGGATTGATCAAATCTACAGGAGGGCCGCAGAGGAAACCGAGTGGATAAATACTACGCCGCATGTGCCGCCAGTCTTTTCCGATAACTTCACAGTGTGCGGCGACGGCCAAACCCTCTCTGTTGTAACCTCCAAAACTAATTTGCATGAGGCCACTTGCATCAGCTTTCCCCCACATTCTCTGTCTCTCACTGCCTACAAATTTGTGCTGGAATGAAAATTAAACATAATTATACAAGCTTATTAATATTTTGGCTTACCACACTTTGTTACAACCGCTGATACATGGAATTAGCGTGGGTTCGGAGGCTTTCTTGGAGTTTTTTTTCCCTCTCACGCTGTGTGTTTCTCTTTCCACCCCCCTTTCCGAACGCTGTTAGTTGAGACTGTGGCCCCTGACTGATTAAAAGTGACAAAACACAGCGCGTTTGAAGTGACTGTTGCCCTTCTCTGTTGTGCATTTTTGAAGAAGCTAGTCATTGACACCGCCGCCCCTGTTTTCTACTCCTATGTGAACCTCTTGAACACCACTTCTGTCTCCGCAACGAACTCTGCTTTCTCGCCTGTCAGGCGTTACCATGACCCAGATCTGGACCCTGGGTCCTCTGCTACCTTCACCACGTGAGCGTAATCATGATTATTTATTCAACGTGGCTTGTGAGAAAAAAAAAAAAGCACATTCACTGTTGTTTACCGTTGTGGTGTGGTGTTTAGTTGAGGCTGTCTTTTGATTAATTTTATTTAATGCCTGAGGTGACCCTGAGGATGCAATCCACTGACGCGCGTCATGCCGGTTCAAAGGCTTGTTCTTTTACGCTCAAAGACTTGTGCGAGTCTCTGATCGTTTCCCCATTTGGCCATTATAAAGGTGTTTTAAATTAGAAGTGACTGAGAATTGAAAGAATCGACTGAAAATAAGGAAGTCTAGCTTTATACGGTCATCTTACAGCATCCAATACATCCTTCGCAGTGGACGTTTAGAGAAAGTATAGATCACCCATGTTTAGCCCATGGGCAGAGAGAGAGAGAGAAAAATCAACAGTTTGTTGTTGTAAGCTACTCTGATCTGAATGACACTGGAAATCTGTTGAATAAAAATGGGGGAAAAAAGACAGTATTGAATGAAATGGGAAGATTAATGTATTTATTTTACACATGGTGTAATGGTGGTTAAATAAATATCTAAATTGGATGGATGGATGGATGGATGGATAGATAGATTTTACATTAAAATTGTCATAATTTAGAAATAAAAAACATTTTTCACAAGGTTAACTAATTGTGAAAAGTGTTGATTAGAGCATTACACTTAAATCTATGGATTTAGATTGTGGCATGAAAGGTTGCAGTGATTTGTAGCCAGTAACAGACATGTTGATGAGTGCATGAAAGCAGTGATCTTGCCATTGCAACTCAATTTTTGCAAACTAACGAATGCTTTCATTATAACTAACATTGCAAACTCAATGTTACTAAGAGATTTGTTGAATAAAACGTGAGTTTTGTGGGAGTCCAGAACTCAGTCACTGAAAAACTTGCGCTGCTTGATTGACAGCTCTAGAGATTGTAAAGGGAGCATTGTTTGATCGCTTTCTTTATATAATTTAATCACCATTTAAATAACATATTATTTTCATCCTACTAAGAGAAACAACGTGAAGTTGACCATTTAGTCACTGGTTTGATTTACTGACACATAGACAAAGAACATCTGACTGTACATGAATCATTACATATCAGATCAGGCATTAGAACAGTAGGAGTAACTCAGTTACTTACATGTTGTTGCATTACTGTCGAGTCCATATAGCAAAAGTCTATTTGCAAAGCCTGCGCCAAAATGCGATTGATTTACCAAAGAATCCACAGTGAAATTGCGAATACAAATAAATAAAGCTCAACTGAGACATTCACATTGTTAAAAATAAATAACCATATTCGTAGCATAAGAATCCTTTCAAAAAGGTAATGTTATTTTTAGTCCTGTATCACTCTTCTCTCCTCCTCATCTCACTAACATGCCAGTGGGTGGGGCTAATGTTGCAATGATGAAGTAGGCGTTGATTTCTTCTGTGGAGGTGGCGTTTCACCTATCTATAGGCACATTTCAGGATCAGTCGTTAAAATTAACAGTGTGCTGGTCTGGAATGATATGAAGTTAAATAAAATTATAATGACATTTTCTTTTGGGTGAACCTCTCTTTTAAAATGATCTGGCTAGATATCACCCCATGTCTCTAAAAACTCTTCAACTTTTTTTCCTTTCTTTCTTCCTTCCTTCCTTTCTTCCTTCCTTTTTTTATTTTTCAAGCCAGCATTACAACACACATCAAACATGGAGTAAGAGCTGTCATGATGCGGCAAGAGTATCATTCCGTCCAGATGTACAACCACTGCGAAACCGCTGCACTGCAGATAGAAGGAAGGCCTATTAGAGAGACACATCTCTGACTTCATGCCAGTCCCTTTGGGCCTGTAGATAATAATAGTTTCATGCCACAGTTTTTTTTTTTTTTTTTAAAGAGGTAAAATGTACTGTATATTATGACGGAGCATTCTGTTTCCTTAGATCTTTCTTACTTTGTTGTTCTTTTTTACACGTCTCTTTCCTCATCCTGCCAGTTTTCTTGTTTTTTGTTCATCCTCCGTCTGTCCTTTCACTGTCTAGGCTGTCTTTGTAAGGATAGCAGAAGCTCTTGAGGGTTTGATTAGTGAGATGGGTGCACTGATGTAGTGATTTAAATCAGAGAGCATGTGAGCGAGAGAGCAAGAGGAGGAGGAAGAGGGGGGCTCCCTCATCAGCCCCTTTTGTGTGGAGAAAAGGGGCTTTAATTACTCCTTGCACCAGTTTCATTAAATATCTCATTCCTGATGTAAATGTTTGTGTGGGAGCCCCAAGTGCTAAACTACAGAAGAGACAGTAAGCGAGACAGAGTGAGATGAATGGAGAAAAGGAGAGCGAGAGTGAAGGAGGTTGGGTTTGCATGAGAGGGGGATTCACAGTTGGTCGGGGAGACTGGGGATAGTTGTCACAAGGGGCAGTTATTAAACGTGTGTTGTCTCTTGAAGTCGTTGTCGTTAAACACACACACATATACAGTATATGAGCAATATCACACTCGTAGCTGTGCGATATGCCTGTATATCAGCCCGGCTGTGATTCGGCCGTAGGCCACAGGCAGAGTGCCGTATGTAATCACAGCGTGCTGATATATCCATATCGCACAGCTACGAGTGTGACATTGCGTTTATACAATAGTTTGATGGCACAAGTGTGTAAATAAATTAGAAACAACAACGGATTGTCTTTAAAAACCTTCTGTTGTGAGGAACTACTTCCTTCTGCCACAGATTCAAATCTCTAGTTGACAGTTTAACACTTGAGCCCAAGCCTATGTTACTAATTCTAAAACATAACTTTAGAACTAATAACGAAGGAATGTTGAGTCTCTTCACTGAAACTCACTGTAATATGTAGAGTAGAGTATTATGAGAGAGAGAGAGAGAGAGAGATCGCCTGAACAAGTGCATTACCTGCATCTAGCTGATATTCTTCAGGTCAATCATAATCACAAAATCAGCTTGAATGTCTGCTGAGGAAAGCAATATCTTTGTCTTTGTCCTTTTAACATTTAAGACATTCCCATGACAGTGCTAGTCAATGCATTTGTCAGTTGCGTCTCGTAAGATGTTGTTTACAGTAAAAACAATGTCCTTGTTTCCTTGTTTCAGTCCATTTCAATATAAAAGTCTCTGTGACTGACTGACTTACTCATAAAGACAGTCTTTGCCGCCATCTAATGGCGCATTAAAGCAACTTTCACTGAAGTCGAAATCACTAACGGACTCTCTCAATACCAAAAAATATGGCATGTTATTTATATAAAATATTTATTAAACAATAATATTTACATTTAACAACAATAGCCATTATAACAGTATAAGAAGTAAAATAGGAAATAAACAAGCAAACAGTTCAATCAAATGTACAAAAGCAGCTCTCTAGTTAGTGCAGGAATTAATTTCAATTTAAATAAAGTTATGAAACTTAATATAGCCCTTAAGCCAAATCTATTAGCTCTGGAACAAGTAATAGATTGATAAGACCAAAGATTTCCTGTTTGATATACCTAAAACAAATTATACCTCATATTTAAACACTATCTACATAAGAGCCGGCGACTCTTAGGACTGGAGGACTGGACGAGATGAAGCTCTTCCCTGCGGGTACATGAGCGCCGAATGGTTGCTGACTGCCTGAAGGTCGTGTCTCCGAAAGTGTCTAAACAAATTTTCAAATAGACGCTATGTTTACACATAAATCGCATATCTGAGGTACATTCCCACCTAAAAAAAAAACTCATTGAAACTACATTCCGTACATAACAGTAGCATCTCTGAAAATATGGTGGGTTTGCTCGTCCGCCATGAGACTCACTGTGAGAATGCTGACAGCGGAGAGATTCAAACAGTAAAACGGTTCCCGTGGCAATACCGGTACAATATTGCAATATTGCCAATCAGATTTGAGAACCAGAATGAACTGATGTGTGTGTGTGTGTGTGTGTGCGTATATATATATATATATATATATATATATATATATATATATATATATATTTATATATATATATATATATTAATAATAATAAAAATAATATTATTATTTAAATATCTGTAAGACATTCAGAGTCATAACATAATACATAATAAAAGTTAATTCACATAAATGTCATGCTGAGGCAGGTTGCTGCATATTTTAAATGTAATTTAATTCATTAATTCAGATTTTATATTTTCTTTGATATCTTTGTATGGTTTGTATGATACTTTCCTTTCAAATTTTGTGTTTTTCATTCATTGTTTTGTGCTTCGTAATTGTTTTACAGTTAAAGTTTCTCTTAAAATAGCAGGTTACCGTTGTGACGACTTACCCCTTACAAGTCCTACTATTGAGGCATGTTGTCACAAAGTGTCAAAATTCCTCCCTCCAGGCAATGGAAATGTTTAAATTTTCCAGCCAAGACTGTGAAATTGACTTGAAAAATGAGTCCCATTTTTCACAAAAAAAAAAAAAAAAAAAAGTGACAACTAACTCTGGTATTCTCTATAATTGCATCATAAAAGCACATGGAGTCCTGCATTTGCATACACAATCATACACATAAGCTGATCCCTGAGCCGTTAAAATTTATATAAACAATTCTGTGGTCAAACTTTCTACTTTGTCCAGAATCCACTGTTCCCTTTTTTCTGATGTCTGTCACCCGAGTGTAGACACATTTACTGTAGTCTCTTTGATAAGGACTCCTCTGTCGATCAAAAAGGCAGTATGGCAGAGTCATGTTCTCTGGAGAGAAGAGGGTAAATCGGCTTTTGTGAGCCGAGGATATAACACGGGTCCCCAGGGATCATCAGCAGATCCTTCAAATTGATAATCACCATTCCTCATTACTGCAACTTCCTGTGCTTTACTCGCCACTTCATTTCCTAATTACTTGATTATATATCTAAGATGATTCATTAACGATCCGAGCTTCGTTTTGCAAATAGTTTACACCAGTCATTAATTACCCTGGGTTTTTCCCCTCTCTGATAATGAGAGTTAGATTCTGACTCTGATTCTCTCTGTCTTGAGTGCTCCTCTGCTGAAAGCTCACCTCATTTTGAGTGAAGATTGGATTCATTATCCAGCAGAGCCTCTTGACTTTCAGTTTGCTAATGTTATTTGTGTTGTAGCTGAAGTCGTTTGAGAGGGGATTTGAGCCAAAATTACTGTTGTTTAAACATCTAAGGACATGCAATTCAAGAAATATGCTTTATTTCCAGTCTTTAACTACTTTAATTTATGGTAAACATTGTTTCTTAGCTGAAAAACTGGGTAACCTTCAGTGATGTGTGGTATGTACTTTTGAAAAATGGTTTAATGTAGATTGTGGCTATTTGTTAAAAGGTTGTGGGTTTGATTCCCAGGGAACTTGATAGGGAAAAACTTGCCAGCCGATTACGTAACTGAATTATTGCAATATTGCATGCAACATTGACATTCATAGATGGTTAGGTCAAAGGCTCAAAATAATATGGAAGTGATTCAAAGGTAAAATGGTAAATTTGATCCAACCGCACAATGAACTACAATTCATTTTGCTGCGTTGTGGTTGTTATTCTAGCGGGTATTGGATAAAAATAATAGTGCTTTATAAAACATCCATGCTTTCATCATGAACTACGGCCTTGAGATTGTTGAGCTTCACCATTCACTGTAGTTAATAGTGCCAAATCTACTAGAAAACACTGAGTATTTGAATGGACTTTGTTAAAGCAGCTTGAAAATTAATTAGAGCTTCTGTCCCAAAGGAAATTTAGCCTTTTCACTTTAGTTTTCACTCAGAACTCCACTCCAACATGAAGAATGAGAGGTTTGTTCTTTCACACAGACATATGTGGGAACTGCAAAAATAAAACTTGCTTTGCCACAGTATAACTTTTGACACACAAGACATCCTGTCAATCTATAGCTCCAGCTATAAGCAGACCCGTATGGAATCGGCTCGCCTTTTCAGTTTTTCAGCTCTGATTGTGGGAGGGAATCTTCAGCAGGCATAGAGAAATGCGTTTAAAGGTACTAAGAGTCCTACACTGCTGAAAGCAATGTCAAATCACTCAAAATATTCACCTTTTACATTTTAAATACACACAATATGTGTAAAACTTTCAAAATGCAGTGGGAAATGAAGGACGGTAGGTTATATGGAAATATTATATACGGACATGCCATATAAAAAATCGAATAACATCAATTGCACAAATGCAAACACCTCAGGTTCTTTTGCTAAGCAAGCTTTTGAATTTGTCTCATTTGCGTTGTAAGGAGGTGTTTTTATGCATTCATATGCATGTCAGATCAGGTTGGACTATGGGTGGTTAGTGAATAAAATGCAGGTTTTTGCGCTGAAATACTGCATGCTAAAGTAGCTTAAACTGTTTAAGGATTTCTTTGACAAAAACTGAAAGCTATTTTGGGATCTTGTGCTTTTCCAGTTTGTTTGCCAGTTCGAGGAGCATTCCTATTGTCACTAAAAACAAAAATGTGGATAAAGAAAATGATGGTCAGATACATCTCCATATTTGGTTTCTTTAGGAGCAGTATGTTTTAACCTCAAGGGAACTAATCAATAATGTAGACGTAAGCCCTGAATTGCACTGTCACATCCATCATAATTGAACTTTTTAGCTGATGGAAAATGCATTACTATCAGTTTAGATTTATTTGTGCAGGTTTCTCTAGTCAGAGAGAGCAGCTCTGTGTGTGGACACATGCTCCTCGGGGAACATGGAGGCTGTTTACAGCCAGCAAGTGTCGTTTCCTGTTCATCTCCTTCACTGGCGTACTGAGTTTAAGTAAATAATTCACCTCAATCTCAGTGGAGGGGCTGGAGTGGAGGAGGACATAGGGGTCATTGCTGAAGTGGTCCACTTTGTTGTGTGGAACGGTCACTCATGTTCAGTATGTTCTTCATATATATATATATATATATATATATAGAGAGAGAGAGAGAGAGAGAGAGAGAGACTGCAAGTGTGACATGGCCAAATGAATTACAACCATGTGAATAGGAGGTTACACAATTAAAACATTCAGGTACTCCTGACCAGGTAACATGTGGCCATGGAAACCTGTCTCTCCCTCAGAGTAAAAAATAAAACTGGTACACATAATTGTGAGATAATTTGTCAAATAAATCTATAATAGTCACATCACAATATTGTGTAATACAACATAATTGCAAAATATAAAGTTGCATTTTAGGGAAATGTGTTGCAGTCATGAGATATACAAAGTTATATCATGAAACTCTAGATTAACTCAATCTGCTTGCAATCACATCATTATCTATAGGGCACAGCTAACTGGTTCTTGCTGTATCAGTAGCCAATGAGCTCACTGCTCAACTTTCAAATACTTGGTCAGTATTTGCTTTAGCAGTTGCAGCGTGCTTTCAGAAATCCTCCACCTTCCTCAGCTTCACCTGTATAGATCTGTTACGGGTAATTGACGTACACTATATTGTACAGCAGTAGCATGTCTTACTTGCTCACAGCAGAGTGTCGCGAATGTATTGGCAGTAGCAAATCCCGTACTTGCTCTGCAACAGCAATAACCAACAGCAGCAGCAGAGTAGTAGATCTAACTTATCAACACTGTCATATCCATTACCATGCCAAACATTCAGAGAGCTGTCATGACAGAAATAAATCAAAGGGTTAGTTTGCCCGAAAATGAAATTTCTTACATTAAGTACTCACCCTCATGTCGTTCCACACCACAAGACCTTCGTTCTTCGTCGGAACACAAATCAAGATATTTTTGATGAAATCCGAGGGTATCTGATCCACACATGGGCAGCAACAGCATTGTACCTTTTGACGTCCAGAAAGGTAGTTAAAAACATGTTTAAAATAGTCAACATGACTACAGTGGTTCAACCCTAATGTTATGAAGCGCCGAGAATACTTTTTGTGCGCAAAAACAAAACAAAAATAACTACTTTATTCAACAATTTAAACTGTTGTCATACTTAGTGAACTCAGTGCAGGCTTCCTTGTTTACATCCGAATGCTGACTCATTATTGGCCGGATCCTGTGTCAGCATCACATGCATGCGTCGTGCTGCTCACGTGTTCAGCTTCGGCCAATACGGAGTCGGTGTTCGGACGTAAACAAGGAACCCTGCACTGAGTTCATGTATGACAACGGTTAAAATAGTTGAATAAAGTAGTTATTTTTGTTTTGTTTTTGTGCACAAAAAGTATTCTCGTCCCTTCGTAACATTAAGGTTGAACCACTGTAGTGAACCAACATTTTCCCCACCTCTAAAAAGAGATTTGGCTCTAATTGTTGATAAAAGTGCTTTCTTCATTCTGCATGTTACTTGGAATGAACCTTGAAGGAAAAGGTCAATATGAATGTTGTGCTGTAATAAACAAGGGAAGTCAATATCACCTCATGCCTGCTGTATTGACTATTGATTATATTACCTCACCATCTCCTTCCTCTCCTCCTGTCACTCTGAAAGGCTGTGTGGACTCACACAGGCCAAAATTCCACCATCATTCCATGCTGTTGAATTAATTGTGGACTATGGCGTTCCCAAACGTACGTGAAGTTTCTGGGAGCTGCAGAGTTCTTTGTTTTGCCTGCTGGTGTGCTTTATCTGCTGTAGCAGAGCTGAAAGCACGGCACTGAGGAGACCATTGTGCTTCTGTTTTGTTGGGGAACAGTTCTGTCTCCGGAGTCTGAAACTCCTGCGCTATGGCGTGATGTAAAATCCTCTGAGTCTGTGAGTTGAATACAGCTAAAACCAACTCTATTACCCAGCAGCTTATGGATTTGAATAGTTGAATGCCTAGTAATTACATACGGAGAGAGGTGTGTGTCCCTGTCTGTGAGTGTATATATATGTGTGTGTGTGTGTGTGTGTGTGTGTGTGTGTGTTTTGTACTGCGTTCCATTCAAAGTCAAATGTGGGATATTCCTACTTGATATCTCATACTTTCGACCACAAAGGCGTCCTGACATTTGCTTGATGACGAATAAGGAAACAATACCGTAACGTCTCCTGGCAACCAAATTGTAGGTTAAACAATGGTTAATATCATCAGTTCTAGTTTGAATGCTTTTTATATGGGGGGAAAAAAGTGAGTGTTTATCATTACATCTCACTGTGTAACACCTTGTTAAGGTTAGGCTTAGATGTGGAGTCTGACTTCAAGTTGGAAGTCCGACTTCAAGGGGCATTCATTTTGTTTTCCCCAAGTTTTGAACACGGCACTAATGCATATCTACATGCCTACATGATCTGTCCATCACGTCACTGTAGCTCAGCCCTGAATCTGTCATTCATTGCATCTGCATGCTTCTTGACTCCATAAGAGCAGTCATGGCCTCCTTGAACGTCAGTGTTAATGAAAGTAAAATAGAATAGTCAGTCTGACTCTGGATGAATGCAGCCGGGACATTCCTATATGCAGTACACTGTTTTATGCCCCCATTATGTCTTAATAAATTAGTTGGGAAGTTGGAAATAATAATAATAATTATAATAATAACAATTAAGTGATCTTAAGATGAATTTTCTAAAAAATGACAATTTATTAAGAATTGCAAAGTCAGTCAACAAATAGGAAAATAAAGTAACTTGCATTACTTACTTGAAAAAGTAATTTTAAAAGTGTAATTTTAAAATTTAAAAGTGTTACTTTACTAGTTAGTAATGTAATCTAATTACATAACTTGCGTTACTTATAATGCATTACCACCAACACTGGTTAAGGCCCGTTCACACCAAGGGTAATAACTGTAACGATAAAGTCTAAAAATCTAGTATATAAAATCAAATATAGTAATCATTATAGTTATCTTTATAGTAATAGTTTTTGGTGTAAACGGGCCTTTATTCTTTTGTAAAATCCTTTTAACTAACAAAAACAATTCCTTAATGACATCATCCTCCAGGAAGTGACATCAGGTTGAAAGGAAATCATCACCATAAACATCAGTAAGTATTAGGCTAGCAGTGGATTTGATGAAAACATCCCATCTTGTAGGATACAATTACAGAAACTTGAGTTTTTTATTATTGCAATCCTGTTCATTTTCTTTCCGGTATGTAAATAATCAGGTTTAATGAATACATTTAAGTCTGTGCACACTGATATACCCTTTAATATACATATTTCCTTAAACAGAGCACATGTATATTCATTTTTTACAAATTCAAAAGGTACTGCATAATAGGAAGCATCATATGGGTGAAATTCTTAAGCAAGATTCAACTTGACTGAATCCTTGCATGTTACCCCTGGGCCCATTCCTCACACTGCTCAGTTTCAGATTGCAGAAGAATAAAATAAACATTATTGTTTTCCTGCCATGCTGGAATGGTGCCATTACTCTAAATAAACATTATATACGATGCAGATGGCGATAATGTCTTTCTCTGTCTCGCTCTCTCTCATTATAGTGTTTTAGTTGTTCTTAAAAAAGCTTCACAAACTCATATTGCATGTATTTGTGTGTTCTTGAGTCAAAGAGTAGGTGTTGTTAGATGTTTAAAAAGCACTTTTGCTTCGTGTGTAAGCACATAAATTTATCGATTGCCCTAAAATCAGGTTTGCAAGTTAACACTGGAGTAAATGCAAGTTGACTTCAAGTGTATTAGCAGAGTGTTCAGTTCTAATGGGCTCTGCGCAACCTTTCCCTGACAGTTTATTGCCTCTAAATGCTGTGTCTGATTGCATTTCATGCGCTGCAAATGCATTAGTGGTGTACAGACTCAAGGAGGTCTGTAATACCTGGAAAGAGCTATCCATCAGCATTCCCCCATTCATCTCAACGGCAGTTGCTTGGCAGGCACATGCTTGCTTCGTAGGTCCCTGAAATTTCATGTTCTTTCCATTTTCAAATGTATTTTGTATAGCTTTTTTCACAATACATATCGTTTCAAAGCAGCTTTACAGAAAATGCATGTTTTACGTTATAATTAAGAGTATCTGTTATAAGCTGACTCAAGTCAAGTCACTTTTATTTTTATAGCACTTTTTACAATACAGATTCAAAAACAGATTGTTACAGTGATAGCGGAAACATAATTTTGGCTGTACAGCAGCTCTAGAAGAAAATAGTGTCATTGTCCAGCTTAAGTAAGTTCAGTATTGATTCACTATCACCGTCTCACTATTGGCTGGCTCCTGCGTTAGCAGCACATGCGTTGTACAGCATCAGCCAATACTGAGTCGGCGTTCTGACGCAGAAACCAGAAGCGCTGCACTGTGTTTACAACGTAAACAGCGTAGGAGAATGACAGAGGAGAAAAGAAATTGTTGAATAAAGTTATTTTTATCTTGTTTTTTTAACAAAAAGTATTCTTGTCACTTCATAACATTAAGGTTGAGCCACTGTAGTCATGTGGACTGTTTTACCGATGTCTTTGCTACCTTCCTGGGCCTTGAAATGTGCAATGACACTGCTGCATATTTGTGTGGTTCAGAAGCCTCTCGGATTTCATCAAAAAATATCTTAATTTGTGTTCTGAAGGTCTTACAGGTTGGAACAACATGAGGGTGGGTACTTAATGACAGAAATTTCATTTTTGGGTGAACTAACCCTTTAAATATCCATTATTGACCAACACCAGTTAAAAAACAATTTCTTTCATTTTAGTTAGCATTTGACTAGCAATTTAACTGCTTAGCTTTCTAGCTTAACATAGCTTTGGTTAAGAAAAGCTCTGAAGGAGAAAACTTAACCCTCCAAACATGTGACTGCGTTTCAAACCTGCCAGGTTTTGGGCTTTTTTTTGTGTAATATGAATAAACAGGGAGCTGTAAATCTTCTCAGTTTTTTTGAGAAAAACACTACGAGGCTATAGTGACTCAGTCAGCGCTAAAACATAATCAAGTGGTGTGATGAGCTATGAGTCTCTCTGTTTAAGCATAAAAAAAAACAATTGAAAACACATTGCACCTGGTGAGCAGAGAGGAGTAATTCTGAAGTGTTCTAAAGCACGTCGCTCGCATGTGTCAGGCCTGACCTTCTGGATACATCTGGAGCACTCAAGTTTCATTCTGTTTAGTCGGCTAAGCTGTTCGCATCAGTAGCAGAGATTGTAGCTGATTTTCTGCAGAAATCGTGCTGCACCGTGCCAAATTGCTCCAATAAATTCAATGTCAGAGCTAAATAATAGATTTCCATTATAGTCAAAAGAGCATGAAGCATGTTTTTTTTTTTTTTGGAGGTCTTAAATATGCCATAGTCGACTGTGGCAACATCAGAGTTACACTGGATAAGCCATTACGATGCTTCATTGCTTTATTTTCTAATTTACCAAGATTAACGATAGGCAATAAGCAGTCTTCTAAAAGAATTATTTCATTATTTAATTTAAAATAAAGTGTTTCTTTGGAAAGAAGAATGAGGTGATGAATTAAAAGGATGCAAGATACAGAAGATAAAATCTATCCTTTTAACACGTTTCCAAGAAGTTCTTTCTTCATGGGCCCCTTTGTATGTCAGCGATATGTCAAAAGGAAGTTCTTTTAGATTCTAATTGTTGTCTATTTTGAGTTAAAAAGTGTGAGGTCAGTGCATCGTTCCTTCCTGTATCATTACTAGTGATCAAATCAAACATGAGACTGTTCTCAAAACGAGCCATCACCTTGCCGTCACCGCGAGCGGTTTGTAAAGCGCAGCTTTGAGATTGCAACCTGACACCATCAGAAGGGATTCTTATCCTTTTTTTTTTTCTTTTGTTAAGCGCTGACGAGTCGTAGACACATCAGGGACTCACGTTACCTCAATGTCTCCGTGCTTGTCAGAGATGCTGAGATGGGATCTTGTTAAAAGTGGGCCATCGGAGGTGCATCTTCACAACAATCTCACATAAGTGGATTTCACTTGAGTGCATAATATGATGCTTAAAAGGCAATACTGACTGTGACGTCTGTCTAAAGATGTTCTACCTTGGGCAAAGTGACTAAATTCAAAAGGCTCTTTGGTTAAACGGGCATTTATGATTTCTTCAAAGCTTTTTGCCCAATTTGTGGTCATTTTAATGTTGGCAGAGCTTGTTTGTTTCTGAGACTGGGCACTGAAGTTTTGTTTGAAATGGTTTTTGTTTAAGAATTTGAAATTGGATTAATTCCAACTGAGGGAAATGTGTGTATTTAAACATACCTAATGTGGATCAGTTTTGGAGGAACTGGATGAGAAATGTTTGAGTTCATATTGAGATCTTCTGCAGATTTTGGTATGTAGATGCAGATTGAGATGCTTGGATCGCTTCTGAACATCACTGGCATCTAATACTATCACTGTGTCTTAGCTAGAAGCTGTCCACGCCAGAGGCGACAAAGCAACTGTCGAAAATCCATTTAAGTATTAGAAGTAGCACAAATGCTTGAAATACGTCAGAAATAGAAAGGTTTACCGCCAAGAATTTGCTGCGCTGCATCCAGTGTAGACAGCATCACTGATTGTAATGGGTTCTATTTGCTTTTGTCGCATTGCGCCGCTCTCGTTTTGTCGCATCGCGCCGCTCTCGTGTCGACACGGCGTAAGACTTCGGCAAAAGCATATTTGCTCTCCATTTAAAGTCATTACTGTCTAGAAGAATCAGTTGAGCTTTTAAAGAGATCTTTTAAAGATGAAGAGTAATTTTTCTTTCCTGTAAACTCAGCTCGCGTACTGTTTGTCACTGTACGATTTACATCTCACAGCCTTTTTTCCCCACAATTCTTTCATCCTACATGATCGATACATACACGACAGCTTTTTAAGCTACATGGATACATATCACGGACAATAAATGGAGCTCTGTGATTCAACGGCAGAGAGAATCTTTCGCTCACTGGATGATTGACAGCTCACAGAGCAAGCTAAACCTCACAGATCTCTTCTCAGCCGGATCGGCGTTCCGACAGGAGCGTGCAGTCTTTTCATGGATCTGAGAAAATTCCCACAAAGGACATAGCCGTACACGCTCAGGCTCCTCCCTGCTTTGCCTACCTCCCTTTGAAAGTGTGACAGCTACATCTCCACAAGTCCAAAATGTGAAAGTGCCCTTGCCTTTTCCTTTTCCACTTATTCTGAGTGTCTTCAGTGATAGGAAAATACAAAGACACAAAGACACTGTACCCAGGAAGTAGAGACAGTTCCTCAGTTTAAAATTGACTTGAAACAAAAAATGACCTATAGTATTAATATCTGTTTTCTAAAAGCATGCTGTTGATCTTATGGACTCATTTTACAGACAGTGAACACTATACTTTCTAATACTATGGCTGAGGGAGTGATAGCAAATTTGGCATCATTCTCTTTTCTGAATACTGTAATCAATCTCTCAATATTTTTTTCCCCCTTTTTTGTAAAGTTGAATAAACGCTATCGTGATTTTTTTTTTTTCCTTTGCTATCGGAGCAAATGGAAATACAAATTATTATTATTATTATTTTTTTTTTTGCTGATAATTTGTTTCACTCTAAAGTATGTCACATTAAAGAAGAAAATGGCTGATGATACTTCAGTTTTATCGTGACTTCCTGGTTTTATTGTGAGCGTTTAATCAGTGCACATTAGTCCAAAACAATCTTTTCAATTTTTGTTTATCCAAACTTGCACTAGCTCTTTTTGATGTCATCAGGCTCTCGTATTTTTAACCTGTTTTGGCAATTCCACACGATATCTCCTCCTTGAATTACCTGTTCCACTTGGAAAAATGCCACATAATGGAAGTAAAATGGGTTCATAAGTGCTCATATATACCTCATCTGGTGTCTACACATTGGTTGGAACAAATATAAACATGATCCCCTTGAAATAAATTAACAAATAAATAATTGATGGACAGTGAAATCATCTCCACAATGACTGTCAGATTATGGAGGTAAAAAGACTTTATATGAAACAAATATAGAGCAGAAATCATTTGGCTTGGCTGTTGATATGCTATTAGCGTGATTCCATAGATGTAATTATGTATGTTTATGATCTTGTCTGTATTTAAATGGCGGCGGTAATTCTGTAATTATCCCCTGCTTACTGTTTCCTTTTTCTCTCATCTGCTCCTCCTTCCCTTCCTGGCAGGACCTCTTTCTTCTCTTCTCGTCTGAGTCGTCTCTGACCACATTCATACACAAACAAACCCTCTCGGTGTTAATATGGAGTGCCGCCCCTCCCCGTTTCTGTCGTAGCTGAGCGATGCGTGCCGCCCCGTGTCCTTGCCGTGGCATCTCCCTCGTTCCCTCCGCAATCACAGGGAGCGACAACAGCGGCGGGTCTGTAAAATGGCTAATGCTGCTCTAACACTGATCACTGAATTTGCTTAAAAGGGACCTTTTTATTTGTGACTCATACGATGTGCTCCCAGCCTCAAGTAATGTTGCATCCCGCCTCTCCATTCATCTCCGAGGCAACGGCAAGCGCATATGTGATGGGAATGCAGAGTGCTGATGTGAATACAGCGCTGTGTCTGAGTGTGTGGGAGAGAGCAGCGGAGCGAGAGAGAGACAGTGTGTAAGTGTGTGGTAAACAGAAATACAGTAGCTTCTATCTAAGGGAGCGTATCTGTGGTTTTTTACAGTGGATAGAGCACAACACACTTGAGCTGTAACACGATTTCATCACACCGATCATATAAAGCATAATGTCTGCACACTGTACAGTAATCATATCCATGCATACTGGTCACATGAGAAGCACATATATCAATACAGTAAGCCCTTTGCTATCAAACAAGCCTTATTGACTTGGTGTTGGTGTTAGGTGCCGTCACATTAGCAAAATTTTGCAGCAGAAATTTTGAAGCAGAGCTCACAGAGAAGTAATTTTCAAACTAAACAGGTTTCTTTTGATAATAACGACAAATTTGTGTGACCAACTCAACACTTTTGTGAAATCTGTGTGGGGAAATCTTTTGCCCTCATGCAGAATTCCAGAACACTTGAATTCCTGTTGAAATGACTGGATTACGCCTGTTAACATTCAGTGAACAAAGGCAAATATGACCATAATTTTACCGTAGTTTTTGGACATAATACAAAGATAATACCATGTAAAAATGTTATGTACTTTCAAAAAAATTATTAGATGGTAAAAAAAAAAAAAAAAAATCACTACCATAGTATTCTAAGGAATTATAGTGTAAATTTGAGTATACTTTAGAATAGTATATTTCAGCCACCATGATAATATGGTAATACCATAGTGTTCTCTGGAGTACAATGCAAAAACCATGCTATATTATACAGTAAGATAGTACAGTATATGTAATTGTATTCATGGTATAAACTGTACCATTTTGATAATAGATTTGTACCATGGTATTCTACCTTTAAAGTCCCCCTGTAGTCAATAATTTTCCTTAAAACTCATCTTTGATCACCAAAAATACATATTTAAAACGTTTTTTTCCTGTGAAGTGAACCCCCCCCCCCCAAAAAAAAAAAAAAAAAACATGATTAATGTAATGTAACTCTACACCCTTGCCTCATTTAATGTACCCAGATCGATGAATATGATAAATAGCCCCGCCTCCACTCACTCGCAAGAGCTCAGACGAGATCCACTTGGTCAACTTACTGAGGTAAATGCTGCACACATTGGTATCACTTTTTTTACAACGTTGGACACATAACGGTAATTAACATGATTAGCGTTTTGCTTGACTATGTTATCAAACAGTTAATAATGTGTTGCTAATGTTACACAATCCATGTTCACATTCATGAGTCAGACAGCTGCCCTCTTACAGTCAGTATCCTCAGAAACGCTTTGAACAACTCAGAACGTCAGTGGAGAAAGGCATATAGTTCATCATAACATCGCAATATGCATCATACACCCGCCATATTGCTAAATCTTCATATCAACAGAAAAATATACCAGGATAACCTTCTTTTGAGACTTCCTTGTTGTCAGTTATGCTAAAGCCCACCGGCACATTGACGTGATCGGTTACAAGGTAGTTTGTGACATCAGAAACACCAGCAATTTCAAACCGCGGGTTTGAGAATGTCTTTGGTTTACTGCAAATTAAAAAAAAAAAAAGAATACTCAGCAATAGTGTTGACATATGAATTTGCACATGGTTTGTCTTAAAGCATGTTAAAAACACCAGATAGACATATAAACAACATTAAAACTGGATTTTCACCACAGGGGGACTTTAAGTATTTTCTTAATTTCATAGTGCATTTTAGTGCTATGGTATTTCAACAAAGTACCATGGTATATCTACCAATATACCATGGTACCATCACAATACTTCTTGTTAAGATATAAATATACTATGGTATACAAATATACAAACCATAGTAGGCTATATTTCACTTTTTTTTTTGTATATGGAACTAGCATAATGATAATACCTGGTATTTTTATGTAAATATGAATACCATGATATTTGAACATGCAGTAGTATAATGGTATTTATGGTATTTATCACTGTGCCAAAGTACCACTGCAGTACTTTTTTGGAAGGACTGTTTAGGCAGCTAGTTCTTTAAAAACTCCCTTTAAAACTTGATAAATCTGCGGTTCTGCTGGTTGAAGCAGGAGATGATTGATGAGATATGAGAAGCGTTCCTCTGCCTCCTCTTTAGTGGATTCGGTTTAATGACTGCGGTTTTACAGCTGTTCAGAGCGTACATCCGTCCCTAGTCTCAGGACCTCTAACATGGCACTGGTGACTGTGTCCACCATTAAACGCACATCATGGGGTGATCACAGGGATGGAAATTGTGAGTCTGGGCGATGGTAAGCTTCTGCTAATGATGATACGCACTCCATCTCTCCGTGGGTCTCCAGGTCTGTCCTGGACTGAGGTCCCATGACCTCCATTAAAGCTCAGTGTTAGCTTCAATTCTTCCTCGCAGCATCCTGTCTCCTTGCCTCACTTCTCGCTCGCCAAATGAATGATAGCTTTGCTGCCGTAGCCACAGCACTAATTAGCTATAGATTTACTCTTTATTCGGTAATGCTGTGACAACTGTTTTTCTTTCTTTTACTTTTTACGCTTTTACACTTTTACAGCCCTTTACTTTGTGGCCATTTATTCATTCACTCTTCTGGTCTCTCTCTCTCTCTCTCTTGTTCATTCTTTTTTGCTCTGTTCCAAACCTAGCGAGCTGCTAACTAGACAGTGTTTTGGGGCATTATACTGTAGGTGCACTTCTGACTTGATGTGAAAACCTTCTTTTGGCCAAACTCAAAGGCAGGGTTGTAAATATCCCAGAATGCCTTCGCTAACAAGAAAATGGCAGATGAGGTGTGAAAGAGATGTTGGCTATAAATGTACTTATTTTATTCAGTATTTAAAAGTATAGATAAAATGACCTAATATTTGCATTTTTGTGTTTATATTTTTATGCTTTTTACTGTACCTTAGCATGCTGTTAGCTTAGCAATACATGGCAACATTGTGTTGATATGTACACTACTGTTCAAAAGTTTGGGGTAAGGTTATTTATGTATTTTTTTATTTTTTATTTTTTTGCATTGATTTGCTTCAGAAGGCCTTTATTAACCCCCTGGAGTCGTTTAGAAAAACCAGCCAACCAGGTACGTTAGAAGGCAGCTGCCGATCTAAGGTTTTGGAACAGAGCACTTTCTCTCATTCTATCTCTTTCTCACAAATGAGGATGACTTGATGCTGAACACTGACTGCCTCTCAATGAAAGTAAGAGATTTTCACCATCTTTTTCCCAGACCCCCAATCCATCACTCTCTCCCCACCTGCAGGTGCCTTTGAGCAGGGGCATTCTTCTGGAGGCTGCCCCTCACCAGCCGCAGCCTCCGGCTTCTCCAGACACCGTCATAATTCATCCGCCTGTGATCGATGCTGCTGAATTTCAGGCAGTGGTTAGAGAGAGCGGCTGGGAGGAGCAGGCCGTGGTGTTTGGGTATATATTCATATCCCTGTGAGCTCAGTTGGAACTTCACTTTATAGTAAGTCACTGTCCTTGGGCATTCAGTGTTGATAAGCTCAGCAGAAGGTTTCATTTTGTTTTGATCTTGTTTTAGGATATATTTTAAGTAATTTGTTTGTGTTCAAACATCCCAAACTGCATTCACATTCAGTTGAAATCTTAAATTTTGGTGTGAAGATCTAAATTGGCAGTCAAACTTCCCATCTAACAAGAAACAAATTGCATTCTATTTTGAAAATAGAATGAAACGAGTGGGGGGACTGGGGAGGTGGGTTTGTGGCTCACTGTTGGAGAGATGAGTGAGTGAGAAAGCACAGCTGGTATCGTGTATCTATTCTGCAGAAAATGAGTATTGGAAGCGTTATTTTTCAGTATCGATATGTATTGAAAAATCTATATTTTGTACACTGCTGAAATCCACCCGCAGGTTGGTGGGTGTTACTGTCAAGCCTCGGAGGTAACACTTATCTAGATGAAAACATTCACTGAATAGATGTCTTGACGTCCTGTTTACGCCTGATATTAAGATGCATTTGGTCGATCAGATCACAAGTGGATGACGCTAAATACAGGTGTAAACGGGGTCTAATAAAGTTTTGAGCTTGTCCACTTTCGACCATTTCAAGGTAAGCGAAAACGCATGCTTTGATAGTGTAGACATTTATGTGGTTGAATGTGTTTGAACAGCCACAAAAGAGCGCCTACTCACCGCCTATAATGACTTAAAAGATTAGTTAAGCTCAGAATTAAAATGTTCTGATAATTTACTCACCCCCCTGTCATCCAAGATGTTTGTTTTTCTTTCTTCAATCGAAAAGAAATTAAGGAAAACATTTGAGGAAAATATTCCAGGATTTGACAGTGACCCTTATTCCTCGCCTGGGATCATGTAGAGCCCTTTAAAGCTGCACTGAAACTGAAATTTGTACCTTCAACCCATTGAACCCCAGTGAACTCCACTATATGGAGAAAAATCCTGGAATGTTTTCCTCAAAAACATCTTGGGTGACATGGGGGTGAGCAAATTATCAGGAAATTTTAATTCTGAAGTGAACTAATGCTTTAATGCGTAAACATTATGGGAAGCGCGCTAGCCAGATGGAATTTAAACTTTGGTTCTAAGATGAAAAACTCACCATTTCTGATTTCTAACACACACTCACAGCGTTCGGCGTGGTCTTGCAGCTATCAGAGCAGAAATGGAAGCTTCATATGTAAATTGTGCGAGATTATTTTGTCCATTAGTTCGAAAGATCTGAAAAAAAAAAAAACAACAAAAAACACAGACCCACAGACCCTCCCTTCGAAGAAAGTGGACAAAAGAGATGGATTAAAATACCAGGTAAAATACCATAGGAATGTGTCTCCCTTGTCTACTTGTGATTCAATGGACCAAAACACATCTTAATACTAGCTGTAAACAGGGCCTTAATGTGCTAAAGATATGTGTTGAGATGCTAGGTCATCATCCTTGGGAGTCAGTGTTGATTAGCCTAACTGATGGTTTTGTTTTGGTCTCAGTTAATCATTTGCAAAAGAGTATATTACTTTTAATTTAAGCAATTTATTTTTGTGTAAACATCCCATAATCTCCTGAAAAAAAGAGCAGATTCATTTACATTTAAAATCCAAAATGTTGTGAAAATGTCTTACAGGAAAGCATCACATTCTGATTTATGTTTTATTTGTGTAAAAAAAAACAAACAAACTGATACATTCGCTAAAATGAGTGGATTTGTGTATGTTCTCAAGTTTATGAATGTCTTGGCAAATTGCTATGTGTGCTGTTTTGCATTTTTACCGTAATACGCTAGGTCATTAACCTTTCCCGTCAATGTTGATTAGCCCAGCTGAAGGCTTTAAGCAGATAGGTGCTTATTTTCTAGCTTTTGGATGCCTAGCTCATTAGCTGCTTGTGGAAAATATGCTAAGCACGTTTCAGATTTACTTTCAAACATGCTAATCTTCTCTGGCCACCGTTAGCGATAATGTTCTTCTTAGTGTCTCATTGGTTCAGCTTCACCATAGTGGTCTCATTTTATGCTGACAGACCAAGTACAGGGAAGAAATATATACACACAATCATCCGCTGTTGATATAGCCACCGGCGTGTGCGGTCTATGTCTGTGATTGTTTAGACTAGCTGGTGGGCAGCTAGCAGAACAGTCCATCTGTGTGTTTGTGCGGATGCACATATGTGTGTCTATGACGGTTCGGTATCGCTCCGAGGCAGTGAAGATGGCTGCCCACTCCCTGTTTCTTCCTCGCAGGTAATGATTTGAAACAGCATCTGCGGAGGGGGGCATGAAGATAGAAGGGGCAGGCTGTAATTGAATGCGAACCGCTCTACTGCAGTGGCCTGAGAAAACACCATTATCCATTCCGTTATCCCAAAGGCTACTGTTTCTCCTGCCTTTATGGCTGGATGATGGGCAAACAGTAGCCCCTCAAAATGAATTGCCTTCTCTTTGCTCTGCTGTGTTTCCTTCGCCCATCCATTATTTTTTTGATTGATTAATTTGAAGGAGATCTTTCACTTGCATATCTCTTCCAAGCAATACATAGACTTGTTCTAAAGAAAATCTGTCTTAGTATATAGAAACAGTCAGTTTAATTTAATTATACTACTACTGTATCAGTACTTATTGGTTTATCTGCTGATATTAAAAATAGTTTTTGTTTTCAATTTATCAGTATAAGGTTGGGAAATGATCACATAAAAATTAATCATGACTTAAAATTGTTTTTAGTCCAGAAAGACTTGAAGTTCAGTTCTCTCAGTTCTTTTGGTCCAGACCAAAAAAAGAAAATGATACATTGAGACCTGGTTCACTTTTGCTTCATTTTTAATACTGAACCTACAGATAAAAAAAAAAAAAAAAAAGGCTGTGTGATGGGCTAAATACGCTTGTTGTTTGCGCATACATATGTAAGCAATAAGGTACGAGAGGCTGTGCTGTATCGTGAATAAGTCACGGCTAAAGGGCGAAAGGCCGCCAGAAAAAATAGATAGCAGCAAAGACTGTCTTTATGAGTGTGTCTGTCAGTAGCGAAGACTTTTATATCGAAAAGGCTGAATCGTTGTGAAGACGCAACTGAGTCAGTCACGGGAAAAACTTTTAACTGTTAAAAGGACAAGATATTGCAGCGGACATTTAAACATATTTTTTTTATTATGAACGTAGGACTGACCTGAAGGAATATGCTAAATCTGAATGCAGGTAATACTTTCTCACAATAATCTACATAATACAGTAAGTTTAATGAGTGTCAATGAACAATATAAATTGAGATCAAACAGTTTACGTTGCTAAGGGTGTTGTGTAGTGATACACAGAACTGTTGGGTGAAGCGGTCATAGCCATGTTTTATCATGAATAAAACACAGCTATTGGCCAATCAAAATCAAGGACAGGAACTAACCGTTTTATAAGATGGTATTTTTACCAGCTGAAAAGTCATGAAGAACTTTTAAAATGTGTAAATGAGTAAAAACAGTGGCAGGAATTCCCCTGTTGCACACAAACAAAGATCTGCTGCAAGGAGAAGGCATTTCCGACACCTGTACTGAACTGTAATGGGCGATGTAGCTCATATGACAAGAACAACCAGGTGTGCTTGAGCATTTTGTCCTTTTTAGTGCCACATCTTGTGACATCACGTCCTGATTTTGGTCTGTGTTGCGTTCATATTTCAGTCAAACCGCACCAAAGTTAGTTTAAAAGTGGAAGCTTTTCAAGGCTCTCTGTCCGCTTGTTTAATGCACGCCAAGGTTCAGGTGGCAGCGTTCAAACTTATTCAAATGAACCGCACTAACAGAGCAATCGCAACAAAGTTCATTTTAATCTAACACACCCTTAGATGTAGCAACTATGTCAAGGAAAAAATGGCATAAAATTGTAGAATATGGCTGTTAAGGTAAACACTGGAAAGCGCTGTTGTGACAGTATTGTACACTGCATGACTGTATGTCAAGTTCCCCAATTAATGGAGGAAAATGGTCTTCCAGTGATGCTGGGTCTTCTCTGTTGATAACAGCCATATAGTTTCTCAACACACTGGAAGTCAGCAAGCAAAACAATGTGTCAGGAAATATAACATGGCATTATCTTTTAACTCAAGGCTAAACGTGGATGGCTATCGCCTCCCGAAAAGCTTTCCCACCGCTGTGATACGACAGAGTGCTGGTGCCCATGCCACCCTCGTTTCTTTGGAGTGTCACTCTCATATTTTCTCGCTCACTGTCACACTTCCACCAAAACTTTTGTCAGTCTTAAACAAAAAACATGACACTGCTTCTGGTTTTCATGTGACAAGGCACACAAAAAGACTGCATGCCAAAAAAAAACTCGAAAAGAAAAAAAAATCTGTCTCTCTTTGTCTTTGTCTGTCGGATTTTTCACCAAGCTACCTACATCAGATACCCTTAAGCTGACAATGTCATAAGAATTTTCTCTTGTTTTCTCTTTCCTTTTAAATTTATTTGTAATGTAACAGAATTTATTGACTGACAATACACTAAATACAGGTACAATACCTCTGATCTAAACATCTTACTCCAAGGCACAATCATGTTAGTTCAACCCTTGTAGGGTTTTAACCTGTAACCTTTAAGTTACCAGCTCTGATCTATACATTTTACATTTATTCATTCGGCAGATGCCTTTAATCTTTGATTTCAAGGTAAACACTTTATTGAGCCAGAGGAAAGTGACCACTAGGGTACACCTCCCCTGTGTAACAATGGCTTTAAGATGACAGCATTGGACTACAATAAGTGAATGTGTAAGCAATTAACTTAGTGTAATGTGATTTGAGGGCATTTCTCAGCAAGTATTTATGTTTGTGATTAATATACATTCATTTGATTTATTAATAGGCATATCAGATTAATAATTCCATTACATACTTTGATTGACTTTTCAGTTTGAACATTGAAACAATTACACATGGTTTTGCTGTTGATGACATGAAATTATTTTTGTAGGTTGCTCACCGCGTACAAATATTAGCTTCCAGTTCTCTCTCTCTCTCTCTCTCCACCATCTGTGAACACATTTATTCCCTCCTTCAAGTTTCTGACTTGTTGAATGTGGCCTTTAACAGCCATCTCACTCTGACAGCTGGCCAGTTAGAAATACTGCAATTGCTACACGTCCAGGCTTTTAAAGGGAAGTCTCTCTCTCTTTCTGTCTCTGTCTCACCCCTCCATTCTCACACCTTTTTTTTACTATTCTGAATGCCAGCGTGCCCCCCTCTCCCCCCACCCGTCAGCATGCCTCTCTGTAATAGGCTTGTCTCATCACAAAAGGCGGACTTGACATTTGCTGGTGGATGTCAATGGCTGCTGGAAGCTTGACGGACAGCGCGGCCCGAATGTGCGCCCGGGCGCTCAGCGCTGGCTAATTAGCTGTTATGGAGGAAGTGTTGGTTGATTTAGGCTGGGGCCTTATCGAGAGAGCCCACCTTTCCTCCTTCCGCCGTGCTGGTGTGACGCAGGGCAGCCGCAGCCTTCAAATCCACAACAATAGACAGCCCTGTTATCTGGCCCTGAAAGAGCTTGTGCACTGCGATAATCAGCTCGAAGGAGAGATGGAGGAGACGGGAGATTGTTGAGGCAAAGAAAATCAGAAAATGGGGAGGGGTTTTATAAGGTTTAGTTTAAAGAGGAATCATAGAGCTCCTTTCAAGTGCATAGAAAAAGTAGAATGTGACTGTGCACAAAGAAAATGGGTATCAGGTGATTTTATAGTGTATATTTAATGTATTCAATGAATTGTTCATTGCAAATATGAGGATTTTTGACATTGCTTACTCTTGTGTTGTTCCAAATCCGTTTGCAAAAGGAGGCATTTTGAATAATCTTCAGGCAGCTCTTTTCCATTTCAACATTTTATAGAGATCATGCCTGTCAACTCCCATAAATGTGCATTGTTTTTAAATAGTCATTCAAATTCATTCATGGTAAATCTTTACCTCCATTTCCGCTCTCAAATCTCAGATTTTTTTATATATCGAACTGGGGCAAAATATAACGCACAAGCCATATGGAATATTGTTAGAGTTTATGTATAGTAATGCTGTTTTGTCCTCTTTGGAGCTTTACAGACATAGCCATGGTCATCATGGAAAAGAGCTTTGAACATTCTTCAGAAATTCTCCTTTTGTGTTTTACAGGGTAAATAAGGGGTTTGTAATGAAATGACAGTGAGTAAACAATAAAGACACTAAATTGGAAATGTCCTTAATTGGAAAAATGGTTCTATTTATTTTGGTTTTAGAATTGTCATAATAAATAAAAATAGAAGTCTATGGCAAGTCCTCATTTATACAGCTAGGAACATGCACGTCAGTAAGAGAGTTGTGCAGGGTTTACAGGCGAGGAATTACCATGAATAATTAAATGGCTGGGGTGAGCATTCTGGTAGCCTTTGATTAATACTGGAAGAATAGCGAAAAAGAATAAAATGAAAAGGGAGCACCATGAAAGAAAAGACAGAACAGCAAAGAGATCAGACAGAAGAGAGGAGAGACAAAAGGCAGAGTGCTGCATAGAGAACGAGTCTACACTCCTTTGCTCTGCTGAAAGCTTGATTCAGCAGTGCGGCTCCTTGCCCATCCGCAGCCATGTGGAGCCTGCAGTTCAGCATATTTTACAACACAAACCCAAAGGGAGAAGACCGAAGAGGTATGTGCGGGGAGAGGAATTTGGAGCAAATTTAAGTGACACAGGTAACACCAGAAATAACAGGTACACTCTGACTTTTCATCTTTTTTTTTTATTTATTTAATTTCCAGTCTGGTAGACGGCAGGGGAATTTGTCCCTTTTTTTCTCGCGCTCCATTCAGGTTGAAATCAATCACCGTCTACACTTTTCGACGGTCCTCACAGCAAGAACATCGGATTATATATAGCTCGTGTCTCTCACACGATCCGTGCCTGGCGGACCCTAAAGAACCGATGCGTATCGCTATTAGCTAGACCAGCATCATGCCTGTCTCAAGATCCCTGAGTGGGTTTGCTCTCAAAGTCAAAGGCGCTGAGTCATGAGAACTGGAAAGTCAGTGGGGACCAAGCTTTGGCAGACCTGTCTTACCTTCTCTTCTTCTGATACGGGCAGAGTGCCATCTTTCTTTCTCTGTCTATCTTTCTTTATTTCTCCTCTGGGCCTGTGTTCCATTCAGCTGGTTAGCGAGTGCTAAAATGAGCTAGCTCTCATAGCTGTGAGAGATCAGAAAAACATGGTGACTCACACACCTTAGCATTTAGAAACTACACTATTCACTTTGAATTATTAAAGCCATGTTGCCAAAAAAAAAACAAAAAAAAAAACAATTTCTTGTTTGTGAGTAAAAAAAATACCTAGAAAATATTGGATAATGGAAAATATTGGAAATCCAGCTGAAACTAAACTTAAGGTGGTAGATGGCTTTACATGGTTTCCAGCTGGTTTAAGTTGGTGTAGGTGGTTGACCGGATGGACCACCTGCTAGAGGGGACCAGGTTGAGCTGGTAGACCATCTTGGTCAAGGTGATTAAAGCTGGTAGACCCTCTTGGACAAGCTACAAATGAGTAACAATGGTGCAAAACCGGTTTGACTACCTGATTGACCTGGCTATCCAGTAGGTGTCGTGTTTG
This sequence comes from Elopichthys bambusa, assembly GCA_037101425.1. Lineage (NCBI taxonomy): Eukaryota > Metazoa > Chordata > Actinopteri > Cypriniformes > Xenocyprididae > Elopichthys > Elopichthys bambusa. The sequence goes on along the minus strand of CM074440.1, from coordinate 27,769,910 downwards.
TATTTTTGCAAATATTTTTTATGCACGAATGTGTTCTTGTATATGTCTTAAGCAAGCTTTTCTGTTTCTTTCACTGAACCAGCTGCAAGATTTGCCTGGTTTTGTCTTCTGTGAGCCAGTAGGTTGAAATTTGCCCATGCTCGATAGTGTAATTCCAGCCTCATCTCTCCTTTTCCTTTCCTCTCTTGAGCTCAGGATAGATCCATATATCTCTTTTTATCCCGGGGCCACACAACACCTGGCAGCCTCCTACACCGCCTGAAACCAATCCCTCATCCCAGTAACCCAAAAAAGTGGAGTAAGTCTAGCGCTGGGAAATCTATTACTTTAGAAATGGTCTCTCCTTGGACTTGACCATGCACATTTGCCTGCCCACACGCCTGGAAAGAAAGGCTCATCAGAAATTTCTGCTCTTAACACACAGTCCACCACCATAAGACTTGAGACAATAGCGTTAAATGGAGCATTGCTTGGGATTCTTGTTAATTGGATTGTCACATCCTGCTTCCATTGTCGAGACAGTTTCTTATTCTCTCTTAATCTCTGAGGCTTTAGTGTAAACATTTTATGAAACATTTTATGAAAGCAGAACTGTTAATTCCTGGAAGATATAGGCAAAGATTTAAATAAGAACTTCATCACTCTCTGAATTCTTTCCCAGAATTCGAGGCTAACTTTTTCCAAATCAATCTGCATGAAAGGCACTGGATTGTTACTTGTTTGTCTGTAATGTACCAACCAAAAAACACAACCTCCCTCGAAAACTAGCACTGACACCCTATCCCTTTTAGAAGTGTGCAAGACAGCTTTGTCCTTCAAATGACCCTTCAAACATCCATTATCCAAGCAGCACACTCTGGGATAGGGAGGCATCCTGACACGGTGACCTGAGGGTCTGGAGGTAATCAGCTGTATGGGCCACAATGTGACCCGCAGTGTGTATCTGCAGCCACCGAAGCCTCCTAGGCAAACACGGCTATTGATTTTAGCACTGTATCTTTTATTGGAGTAATGTCTGTGAAGTGTGAGATGTTTGACAATTTAATGGAAAAAGGTTGAGTAGGGAGGGCAGCCCAGCGAATAGCAGAAGGTGTACGGGAACTAATATATCATTGTCGGCCATATCCTGTGGAGTTTCACGGCATGGTGCACCACTTTTTGACATTTTTACACCATACACACACTGTATCCAGCGTCCGATCTATCATTTCAGCAAAAACACTGTTGTGTAATATTTGAAATAATTAAATAAATTGTTGAAGAGAGACCGCAAGCCCCTTAAGGCAGCCCAACAAGGCAGGGAGAGGCACAAAGCAGTGCTGAGTGGAAAAAAAGGGATGAAGGCTAAGGAAGATTGTGAGTGAGCGTTCAGCGCTACATCAAAGCGGAGGCCTCCATAAAGAGCGCGGATGACTTCCGGCTATTGATTCCTCTCTCTCTCTCGAGGTCAGGTGAAATGTGTTTTGGCATTCATTTCTTTTCTTTCGTTTTGTTTCCTGGGTGCTTTTTTTTTTTTTTTGGTGTTATTACGAGCTCAGGCTCTCCGAGGACGTTGCTGGCTTTTGGTTGGTAACAAGCTCAACTCGACTGTAGTTGTTTTCAAGGATCAGAACTCCAAATTGCTTGGCAGGGCTCCTCCTGCTTGGCTAACATGTGCTAGCCCGCCTTTTACTTCCTAAGCTTTTCATAATCATTTTAGAATAGTCACTTTTAATCTCGTCATACTGTATCTACCCAGTGAGGGAGGGAGGCAAACAGGTCTTAGGGGTTGTACGGTTGATGATCGTAAAAGAAATGTCCTGTTTCGTACTTTAGATACCTGTCCCTGTCATGTCATCAATATGTGTGCTTCCTTATTTGTCGCTTTATGAAAGGCTCTGCCAGTAATATAATTGCAAAATGCTTCTTTGTAAGAATTAGTTTTATTTTGTTACATACGTATGTGTATGTTACACATCACACACTCCTGCTTTCATGTCCTGTGCTACATTTAGGAGGACATTTAGGAGGAAATCTAGTGTCTTCAAATCCTGTGCCCCTTCTTTTCTTTCTCGTTTCATCTATGTACATTCTTCTGTTCTTGTCTCATCTGATTTGGTCTCTTCTAGTTCTATTTAGTCTTGTCTCATTTATACTAATCTCATCTCTTTTGTTACTTTTTTCTTTCTTTTTTTTAGTCTCGTCTCTTCTCGCCAACTTCTCACTTTCTCCGTCCATTCCTCCCACCCCAAACCTCTCCACTTCCCTTGTCGTCCTCTTTACAGTAACTCCTTCAGACTCTTGTTTCCTCTTTTCATCTCCCATCATGAGGTTCAGTAAAAGCTCCTTGTTTACATCAGTCCTACTCAGCATCAGTGCCTCTGCCACAGATTACAGACAGCGTCATTTAAGAACTCCCTCGCAGATCCACAAGGACAAATAAAAAAATCTCCAGAATTTCTTCCGGTGAACCGTTCCAGTAATTCCACCATTGATAGAGGGCCGGCCGGAGCCGTGTAAAGCACACTGTGTTGATGCAGTGATCTGGGGCATTGAACAGAGAGAGGCTGCTTATCTCTCCATGCGGTGTGATCGGGGTGAAGAAGTCAGTGTGCGGATGCCGCTCGCCAATACTTCAGCCTGTGACCTCATCACCCTGCGCCAGATTCTCATTTTGGATTTTGTTTGCTGACATGGTAATGGAGGTTAGAGGGGAAGAGAGCTCAGGGAGACGCTTTCCTTTCCTTTCCTTTTTTAGAATGGCGTGCTTTTTCTTGCACACAAAGACAGACAGATAGATAGAGGGGGTAAAAAAAATGTGGTTAACAAACATCATCCAGAGGTAGAAATCCTTCTCAGTTATATGTGGAAAGAGTGAAGACAGATGGATTGTTAGATATGCAGTCACTTTTATTCACTTTTACTCAATCCATTTTAATAACTTATGTTTAATTATAGTGTCCCTTCATTTATTATACTACTTGTTAGTAATTTGTATATTGCTTTACTTTTTTATTTTTATTTTACATTTTTCTTTAATTGTAGATAACTTATTTTTAATTTATTTTATTTTAACTTACTTTTTTATTGTTATATTGAGAGACATTTTCTCATAGAACACATACTGGCAAGATGGTAGAAGCACATTTTAAATTCTGTTAAATTTCTATGTGGTCACAATGATATACTTTAGGTCAAGTCACTTGAGCTTTGCAATTTTTATTATTTATTACAGACAGTGTTATTTCAGTAGTTGTTTAAAAGTTATCGGTAGGAGAAGCCTTTAACCCGTTGCTTCAGGGCACTAACAGATGGGTATAAAAGTGTGAGTTAGTGTTGATCTTTTGGCCTGAAGTTATGCTTGCCATACAATCCCAGATATAAGCACCCTGATATTATATCCTTTTTAGAGAGAAACATTTATCCACTTATTCCTTGAGGGTAAAAATGAATATGGTTGTGAATTCATTTTAAAAGTACAAAGACTAGGTGCATTCACTGGTCGTCTGTCTATGAGATGAGCTGTGTTGGGTGTTGGAGGGGTTAACAGCACTAGTGTCTCAGTTTATTGAAATTCTCAAAGTACTTAATCCTGCTGTGTGCCTTTGAGTGTAATAATGACAGGGCTATATGATTGACATTTATGTCATATTAGAGCACGTGTTTGTTATTAACTGATGAGCATCTTAAGACACTTTAAAAAAGTCAATCTTCACAGATAATGCTATATATAGGCTAGGGGCCCATATAATTGTCACCACTTTCCGCGCCGCTATAGTGACAGCAATGCAAACACCCACAGAATCTCATTCTTAAATGACAACGATTTGCCTGTGTCTATTAAACCTTTGACAAAATTACAACGGAACATTCAAATCTATGTTCGCACTGCCGGTGACCCAAAGAGAGCAGTTATCATGTACAGTACGGGTATGAAACTGCTCCACAAACAGTCTTTTCAACCACACAGTTTCGTTAATTCTACAGTATGTTACAAATATTTGTATTATCACAAAAGTACTGGGATAAAAGTTTATAGTTCGGAATTAAACACTGATGTCTACAGTAATGATGTAAACTTAGAGCAAACAGTTCTAACCAAGGAGTAATGTCGTTACTCCAGTAGGTGGCGACAAGTGGCTTAAAAAAATGAGTCATTGAATCATTTATTCAAGGGATTTGTTCAAATATGCAGATTCATCCAGTAATGAAACAAGTGAAGTATTTATGAGTGAGTCATTGAATCATTCACTCAAGCCATTTTTAATATAATTAATTTAGATTAATTAAACACCCATTTATGTACAGATTTACATTTGATATTTTATTTTACATGCTATGATATGCACTTTGCACGAATGCAAACACATCAGTATAATGATAATTGTGTGTTTGTCTGTGTGAGAACATTAGTATATTAGCCATTTTACAGAATCAGCAGCCCTTAAATGGCAAGTGAGTGCAGAGAAAGCCTCTACTAGCATTTGGGAAAAAAACAACAACAAAGAAAATAGAACAAGAAACCAGAAATTCTCAGTATGTTCTGATTCATCATTGAGAAGCTGGTTTCTATTGCCAATCAGTTGTTTCACCCACATCCAGTGCAGATAGAAGGGCATCAGGTTTGGACAGAGTTGACCACTTAGCAGTGTAGAAAGCATTACTTTTCTGGGAAAGAAGATGAGTCAGAGAGGTGCTTGGGGTTGCCCACAAGGCCATGGGCACTCATGAATGGAACATGATGTTGGTTTACTAAAATATTGATGAGACAACTCTATAACTTAACTTCTTTGAGACCATCTGTGCCTTCTGCCCTTAACATGCTCTCTGAGATTTATCAAATATTGACACACTTGCATTGAACTTGGGCGAGTGTGAGTCAAGTTCATCCTAATGATTCAGAAGTTTGCTTCAGTGTTGATTTCGATAAATGGCCTCTGTTAGGACTGCAGAAAAGCAGGGACCTCTCAGAAATGCCTCGGAGAATGCCGTTCGGCTGTTATGAAGGGAGGGAGACCTCCTTGAGAACAGGCTTCAAGAATCCAAAGGCACTTGAGAGAATAATTAGTAGACACTATATGGGGCTGAAAGCTCAGTTAGACCTTTAGCATCAGTTCAGGTGGCTAAATGGCTGAAGAGAGGCTGCAGACGTAAAACGAGTATGGTGCAATGAAGAAAACATGAAAAAAGTCACACATTTCCAGTTGCAGCTCAAGAATAGACTGGTAAACCTCATGAGTGTTTTGAAGCTTTGGAGGTCACCCGATGCAGAGTCTTTAAGTAGCATGCTAGGTCACCAGCTGACTTGAAATAGAAGATGAACCAGATCCCAAAGCTATTTTTGCCTTCCTCGAGCATGGTGGGTGGTGTCACACGGCAGTGTGAATGGCTTAATTGCTAAATCGAAGGTGACGAATGTGGTTATTTCATGGCAGCTCAAGAGTACGGTTGCACTGATGAAATTCCTTGTGAAGGGGACAGACACAAAATGGTCGGGCAACTCTTTCAAAGGAGCTAATCACTATTGAAGATTGCTTTCATGTTTGGCTCGTTTTATGCTTGAATGTTCTAAGATTAGTCTAAAAACTGTTTTGGATATTTGGAGAAACTTGGAAATCTATTTAAAAGAAACGTGATTACCACATAATTATTGGCTATAACCCATCACATCAGAGTGGACTATTTAATCTTATAGTTAATGCTTATGAAGTAATAATTTGTATAAAAAAGTATATTCAGGTCATAAATATCATACCTCCATACTTTTATTTCCTTAAACTGTAGGCTTAATCTTATAACTCCACCCACTTCTGTAGTGAATGAAGTGATGCATGTATTTTGGAACGTCTCTGCTTGTTTGCAATGCAGCGGTAAATAAAGAACTGGTTCCTTGAATAATTACAGCATTTTTTTTACTCAAGAAACACCTCTGGTAAGATAGCAATCATGATGATAGGTGTTCATTAATTATTAGGGGTGCAACGGATCGCAGTTGATCCGTCATCTCTAAGGACCAGGCCCTACGGTTCACCATACATGTGATTCACGGATTAATTGCTAAGTTTAACCATCATAATGTGAAAGTTTATCATTTGGATGTGTTATGTCTTGCCAATTTACACATTCAAATGATTTTAAATGCGGAAGAAGAGTCAAAAATTGTGACTCGCATGCCTCACACACCAAAGTGCACGCATGCTAAGAGAGAGAGGCTTTCAGACAGTGCTCGAACACATAATTAATTCTTCTTTCACGTTTACTTGTGCTTGAATGGACACACACACACACAATTTTGTCAAAAAACCCATCTTGCAAGTATTCTCTCGGTTATAAGTAAACGTTAAGAAAGAAACCGGATGTGTGTCACTATATTCTGTCTTAAAGTGACAGCAGCCTAATATTCCTGCTGTTGTCTGTGTCATTAGTGTTAATAAAATAAAAACAAATCATCATCATCATCTACCATGTTCGAGAGCAAAGAAGATAGTGACGAGAGCCATTCTGATGTCATGGATTATATCAGTACAGTATCAGTACAGATGAATTGTTAAGGCTTAATAATTCTCATTTGTTATTGACTAACAAGGGATGTGAAAAGAAAAATCTGTAAAGAATATCTCAGTGATTTAAAGTGCTGCTGCATATTATGAGCAGCTCTCACCTGTTTAACGCTAATGGAATGGCTCTTCAGAGAGCTCTTGGTGACTCTCAAGGTCACAGGCATGGTCGTGCATTCAGTGTGAATAGAGGGGTGAGCTGTGTCTTTTTCAGCAGGGAGCCATCTTGCCTTCGCTCAGGTCTGCTGTCACTGTGACCCTGCCAAGGGTGATTGTCACACTTGCTGTCACGCTTCAGGCATTGCTTTGGTACCAGTAAAACCTTGATCTATAGAACCTCCGACTGATCTCACTTCAGTGTGACAAAGATACTTCATCACTCTCCATTGTTCACACTCTCTTTTATTCACCTTGTTAGAGGGATAATTTGCCCCAAAATAAAAATTCTATCATCATTTACTCACTCTTATGTAATTCAAAAACCCCCATGACTTTTTTTTCTTTTCTTTTTTTGGAAGCCATTTTGAAATAATATCCTGGCTGTTCTTTTCCATATAATAAAAGTCAGTGGGAGAGGATCTAAAAAAGAAAAACACCATAGAAGTATTATAAAAGTGGTCCATACAGCTTATGCTGTATATTCTTTTAATGAAAATCAAACATGGTAACTTTAGGTATGTCATATTAGGTTTGACTTCAGTGACTTTTGGTCACGAGACACATACAAATCAATAATGTGTCTAAAGGCACCAAGTTTGATTAGATAGCTGCAGTGGAGGGGAAGCTTTTAAGTGAATATTGTCTGTCGGTCACACAAAACTATTGTATGGATTTGAGGAAGTATGTAATGTAGTGCATGAGTTGTATTGACTGTTTTTTTTTAGTTTTTTTTTTATTTTCATCATATGGAAAAGAGCATCCAGGATTTTTTTCACCTTTGGTTTCCACAGAATAAAGTAACTCATAATGGCTTGGAACTACATGAGGGTGAGTAAATGGCGATTGAAAGATAAGATTTCAAATTCAGAACCAAATTTGTGGATTTTCTGAGGATCTAGGAAGATGATACGTAGCCCATTATCCTCGATATGCAGTGAGTTCATAAGCAACATAGTGAAAGCAAAGGTTCTCTAGTCTTTAATTTTATTGACAAATGGATCTTTGTTATCTTCTTAGCCTGCGTAGGACTCAACTTCACCATTCTGTTGAATAAATCGCCCTTCTTATGTTGGTGTCAGGTAGCCTGAATGCACAATGAACTGTATTAGGCATTCAAACTAAGGAATAAACCAATTAATATTAATGCTTTCCTAGATTTTTTTTTTCTCCATTCTGAATATTATATTAGTCATGTTTGCTGTTTACCACAGCTAGAATTGTTTTGTTTCGCCTGACAAGAAAAGTTGTTCATATATTTGTTTGTTAATTTTTCTCCAGTAAGATCATAAACATACAAACTGGATACTCGGTTCAGAGGGCCACTTACAAAAGGAGCCAACAATCTATTGTCTTTATCTCTATTTTATACCAAAGCTTAAAATAATAATAATAAAAAAGCCCTAAAACTATGTTTTCAACTGACGTGACAGTCAGTGTAGTATCCTCTGTGGGCCTACATCAAAGTCTGCATGAGCTCTCTCCTCTCTGGAGAGTTGGATGAAACGACTGCATTTGATTTGCACATTTGGAAGAGAGCAATCCTGCTACTCAAACCGCCATTTATTTCGAGCATTGGAGTAATGGGGTTCTGTAACTCTTCCGTCTTTTATAAAGCAGCTACTCTCACAGCACAGACAGATGTAAACTTCATAATTAGCTGTCAGAGAGAGAGAGAGAGAGAGAGAGAGAGAGAGAGAGAGAGAGAGAGAGAGAGAGAGAGAGAGAGAGAGAGAGAGAGAGAGAGAGAGAGAGAGAGAGAGAGAGAGAGAGAGAGAGAGAGAGAGAGAGAGAGAGAGAGAGAGAGAGAGAGAGAGAGAGAGAGAGAGATGTGCAAAAACACATCCGTTTGTGGCCCTTTTCTTTCCATGACTGTTCTGACGCAAGTGAAACATGTCTTCTCTTTTATCCCTGATGCAATGACCAGGTTTAGATTGACAGCGCTCTGATCTTCGTGGAAAATGAGAGCTCGAGTGAGAGCTAGGGAATAAGAGAGAGGCCTGTATCTTAGATGTCTTACTTAGATGTGCAGTTATAATAATCTGTGCTTTCTTATGGATATCCTCAGGGTGTGGATATCTAATGTGTTTTATGTCCTTAGAGGGTCAGATAATACTTCTATTATATATATATATATATATATATATATATATATATAAAGTATTATCTGAATCTGTTGCACTAAAAATAATCACTCTTTCTGATCCTTATAATTATACAGACTGTTTATAATCCTGCGCCTCTAAAAGGGTTGGATAGTTTACCTGAACATTAAAATTGTCATCATTAGCTGTGTCTCCTTTCGAAGGCTGCGCCCTCCAGATGTCGCATTTGCAGCATATGTCATCAAGACTATCTAATTTCAGAAAAGTAACCATTATAAAACTAGGAGTTTTAGGACTATTCTACCTTGTGAGACATTAATTACTGCAGTTTATTTTTTACTTTGGAATGTAATGGTTGATTTTCTGAAGTGAGACAGCCTCAATGACGTATACAGCCAACAAATGCAACCTACGGAGGTCGCATCCATCAAAAATGAGACACAGCAATTTAGTCATTTCATGCCATTACAAACTTTTTTTTACTTTCCTCCAACACAAAAGATGAAAAAAACAAACAAACAAACAAACAAAAAAACTGTGTCCAAAAGCCCCAGAATTGAAAGAGTGGGCCAGTATAGTAGTAGAAATTGCATCTTATGAATCTATGCTTAATCGAGTAAATGGTATTGGAGAGGGGGGTGATCTTATAATTCATTATCTAATATATGATTTTTTTTTTTTTTTTTTAATTATCACAAGTATCATCTTTTGTGTTGCACATAGTCGTACAGATTTGGATTATTATGACAGAGTTTTCTTTTTTAGGGTGAACTATCCCTTTAAAACTTCTATGTAAACATCCTTGGCTTTGTCCCAATTGCAGTCTTCCACCGATCCCACACTTTCGTGACATAATGCCACTTTGACTGTCGGGTAGAAGTCTGCGGAGCTTGCAGGCTTGGCAAAAGTGTGCAACGAGGGCATATATCAGCCGCAAAGGGGTTGCTTGTGAGCAACCTTATCAAACCTAAAATGACAAATGGGACACCCTACGGTCTTGTGGATCTTATTACGGCTGCACGATTATGAGCGGTGCGATGTGTCAAAAGGTAATAGAACCCATTATAATCAGTGAAATTTTCTACACTGGATGCGGTGCGTCGCGACACAACAATTTCCCGACAGTAAACGGATTCCCCGTTCTATTTCTGTTGTAGTCCAAGTGCTTTACAACGCTTGGTTTGTTGTGTTCAGCGTAGACAGCTTTTAGCTGTTGCGGCGCGATGCGACAACAGTCACGTCTGGTGTAGATGCTGTGTTAGCATAAGGTTGAGTGACCTATCACTGTTTTCCATGTTTGTAGAGTTATGCTGCTTTCATGTACTGTTGGAAATTTGATAATTCCCACTTCTGAAGTCATGATTACGAGCTCATCGCATTCAAGTTTTAAAATGGGATGGAGTTCATGTGCAGTTTTTTACCTCGGAAACTCATATTTATGATAATTCCGAGTGCATGTGAAGACAGCACTAGTTTGTGGAGTAAATATATATGCTGTGTACGCAGCTTTTTAAAAATGGCAGGTACTGGTGTTTTGCGTGCGTTCGACCAATCATCAGACACTTCATAAACATTAAATGTAAAATAAATGGTCCATTCTGATGTCATGGTAGTTCCTTTGGTGCTGAAGTAGTCGTGATTCACCTCTCACAATGTAACATGCACCAAAGACTTTATCTGAACACACTTCTTAAGCATACAGAATAATTTAAGTGGATATTTTTTTAAGTAATCGCACCTTTGAACGATTACGAAATCGTGGCATCCATAATCGTAATCGCGATTAGAAATTCGATTAATTTTGCAACCCTAGATCTTATGCACATGACGGCCATTGTAAGTCCACAAGACCGGAAGTGCACATGAAGTGCCATATCTCATTAGTTTTTTTAGTGCACTTAGTAGAGGACTCTGGGTTTGCTGTCAAGTCCAATACAGTTCTTCAACTGCAGAGCTGTAGGTGCTACACACAGCCAGAAACAGCACAAAGTTGGACAGACTTCTGCTCATTTTACTCTTATCCTATAATTTTATCTACATGTATCTTATTTCCTTCCTAAGTTACTGATCACCTAGTTGGTGTTCTTGACATGTAAATGTGGCTAGTAAAGTATTACGATTTGGTGTTTCGGTCTTCATCAGAATGAGATGCTTTTTCAGGTTACTTTGGTGTTCTTTGTTTTCATAATTTTTTATAATACATTGAAGGCTTTTTTTTTTTTTTATATAAGATTTTATAAATTGTGATGCCTCATGAGATGACCTCTTTAAAGAAATGAATAAGCCATGTGTGTATGTGTCATCATTTCACAGCAAAGCTAATGATTAGCCATATATTGTTGGTCAGACATGCACACTGCCATGAAAACACACAGTCTGCCCTCAGCCATCTGTCACAGCACATGTGGAGCAGTTGATATTTGAGGAAAGACGCCCCCTTTGTGTCTTATAAATCTTGTTTGCCGAGTCTGTTTGTTTGCATTTGAACAACAGTAATGAGCTGTAGACTCTGTGGCTCTTCGCTGTGTGTTCCGTCCTTAATTATGACCATAATAATCCAATTACAGCATTAGCGGTGCCGTGAGGGGGAGTGCCTGCAGCAGTGGCCACCTCATTACAGAGCACCTTTCCCTGATTCACAAATCCAGACGATGATCACGCTCTGACCCTGGCTCTGGGTCTCTTTGAGAGTCTTGAAAAGCCAAATTCCATCAGGGCTTTCTTAGCATAGTCAGATGCTCAGTATAATAAGTTCTCACCGATTTTGAGAAGATTATGTGCTGGTAGTGACATGCAGAGCAGTGGTGAAGAGTTTAGATAGACGACTACGAAAACAAACAAGTCTAGTACGCGTCAAATGAAACTCATCCACATCGTTTCTCCTTCTCTCCATCTATAGATCTGTTTTACACCATAGTGAGCAACCTAGACAGCAATTGATAACACTATTGGTGCACTCCGCAAAGGTTGTTCTGAACAGTTATGCTGCCTTATAAGATGTCTCAATTTGGCCTCAGTCTAAGACAGCATCACATGTATCTTATAACTCATTGCAACAAACTTGAAAACAGAGCACTTACACCTGGAGTGAACCTTCAAACTCTGCTAAAAAATGCATCATGTTGCAGGAGACCAGAGGCGATTTTGTCCAGCTTGGGAGATTTGGAAGTGTGAAAAAATAAAGGTGGTTAAAAAAAGTTGAGATTTTTAGAAATGAAATCACAGTTCCAGTTTAAAAAAATTGTCACAATTACCTGTTTTGTGCATTTATTTATTTAATACTCTGAGGCTGAAACAGGGGTCAATAGGGAAATGTCTGAGTATGCTAAAAAAATTGCTTTTGCGTGCAAACAGTTTTCACACAACAAAAAGCTCCTTGCCATAAACTGTCAGCATATTTGCAGTGACATTCATTTTGGAGGACTGTAGTACCTAAAAATCTTTTGACAACAGTTGGGATCCATTTATGGTATTATGTATTTATTGTCTTCAACAGTGGTCACTGACTGTCATAAAATTCAGAAAACGTTTCAGTGATCACAAGGCATGCATTATCCAACTAGACATTATGCTTTTTTCAAAAGTTTTTCCCCATAAGGAAATCAAATCACTTTAGGTATCTTTGGGCTTAGTATGCTGTCTTAGAAAGCAGTCTTTCATCTGCAGCTCTCCCATTCTTCATCTCACACTCTTTTACTGCACATCTATGTTTTCTCCTCCATCAGAGCAGCTCCTGCTTTATTATTTGCTTTCAAGGAAATTGTTGTGAATCAAGTTCCTTTGTGGTAATAGTGGAGGATCTCTGTGGAATGAAGTACTGTACAAGCTCTTCAGGCTGACTGGTTAGGCCTCTTTGCTTTTTGAAATCGCTAAGGCAAACATTCCTTTAGCTCCCTGCGCTCCTCCACCAGCCTTTTAATAAAAGTCAAGGCAAGATGCTGAAGATGAAAGCACTAACAGAAGACGTCCGTGGATGAGCACTCATTAAGTTGCATAGGGTTCTCTCGAACATACTGACAGCGGCTTACACGTGTACCGCTGTTCTGTACTACACCTTGCCTGGTGTTACATGCTTGATGCCAAATTTGAATTTGCATTTTAATGCATTTATTTTCATTGCAAATGCTCTCTCACCAAAGCGGTTTGATGTGAATTTATTCACTGCGAGAGAGCACCGTACCAAACTACGAGCATTTCACAGTTCCAATTAAAGTCGTATCTTTTGAGCAAGATAAGTATTATGTTTTATTATTCAGCACTTTCCACCTTTTTAATCAATAGTGAGTGTGAAGATATTCTCTTCCGCTTCTGAATTTTGCTCTGAATCAGTGTAAATTTTTACATATTTTGTACATATATCTTCTAATTTAAAGAAACAAAAAGACAAATAGTTTCCTTTATGGCAATGGCTATGCACATACTTTTCCTTTCCCCTCTCCTTCTTATACTTCGATATAAAGAGAGTCAATCGTTTACATTGGTTTAGTTTTGTGAAAGAACAGGTAAACTCACTGTGGACAAAGTCAGCTCACTCAGTGGCCATATTTGACGGATACCTGACAGCTAATTCCAGCCGTACATGATTATGTCATGTCTAAAAAGTCCGTTAAGACCAAAATTTACTTTGCCATTTGTCAAAAATTATCTTTCGAGAGCATATTTTAGATCAGGAATAAAGTCTGATAGCTTCTTAAGCTTAAGTCATGTAAGTAATGTACTGTAAATGCGGACCATCTTTGTCTCGTACAGTCTTTGCTGCGCATCTTGAAAGGCTTTGGAATTTAATTAGTTTTTCTCAGACTTTGAGTAGCTTTTAGAGAAACTGCGAATAAGGTCGGCTACAAATTATTATTCCTCTGATTACCCAAGAAGATACAAATCGATTGCGTTATGTTCAACTTGACCTTCTTATATTTGAGAATGACAGTGACAAAGATTTTTGGTGGTTTGTGTGTGTATTTCATGGTTTCATGAGATTCACTTAAACGTTGATACTTCTTGCTGTTCTAAATACACATGAAGGAATATTCTGTCTACAGTAAGGAAATTTGTATGTTTTTAAGAGTCTTCTTCCAGATAAGCCCTTCTACACTTTGCAGAACATATTTTAAACAAGTCAAACTTGAACTTGACACATCTGGTGTGAAATTAGCCCAAGGGGAATTTGTCCATGTTCAGTAATTATGGTTTGGACAGAGCGTGTGCCTGTGTCTTTAAGGTAAAAAATGATTGGCACTGTGAACATAGACTATAAAGGAAAATACTAGAGGTGACTTTAAGAGTGTTTGTACCTTGACCACTAAAGTTTGATCCTCTTTTGTCTCTTTTAATGCCTGAACAAGACCTCCAGGGAGACCGTGGCTCTGATCCAAAACCTAGTGAGCTGCTTATGGAGGAGGCGTTTAAGGCATCATAGTTGACTCAACGGCTGTTCCACAAGGCAGGCAGTATTATTTTGGCCAAAGTCACCAATACATATGTACTTCATGGATAAACCAGTCCCAGAATGCATTGCATCAGGCTGAGTGAAGAAATTCTGCCGAGATGACGACTCAAATTGTTGTATTTTTTTAATATATATATATTGTAAATTATATTTATCATGTAAATAATTCATTTAATATTATTATTTACTCAATATTTGACAATTGAAGAATCCATTGCATTACGCTTTGTGATAAAATCCATATAAGATGAATGTATTTTATATATACAATGTAATATTATATTATACACTAGCATTCAAAAGTTTGGGGTAATTGTTTTTGAAAGAAGTCTCTTATGTATGGAGGCTTGTTTCCGCCACTAAATAAAAAAATAAAAAAGGTAATTGTGACTTTTTATCTCACAATTCTGACTTTATAACTTGCAATTCTGACTTCATAACTCGCAATTCTGACTTTATATCACGCAATTCTAACTTCATAACTCTCAGTTCTGACTTTATATAACACAATTGTGACTTTATATCACGCAGTTCTGACTAGGCCTATATCACGCAAATCTGACTTTATAACTCGCAATTGTGAGTTTATATCTTGCAGAAAAGTCATAATTGTGAGATAAAAAAATTACCTTTTTTAATATTTTATTTCATGGCGGAAACAAGCTTCCATACCTTACATACACAAAAAAAATATTGGTCAGAAATACAGTAAAAATGGTAATATTGTGAAATATTATTGAAATTTAAAATGAAATTTAAAATAATAATTATTATTATTATTATATGCTTACATACAAAAATAAAAAAAATGACTATTTCACTATCCAGTATTTTGTGTGTGGTGTATTAGATTATCGGTAACACTTTACAATAAGGTTCATTAGTTAACATGAACTAATAATGAACTGGATTTGTACAGCATTTATTAATCTATGTTAATGGTAATTTCAACATTCACAAATGCATTATTAAAATCTTGTTAACATTAGTTAATGCACTGTGAACATGAACAAACAATGAACAGCTGTATTTTCATTAACTAATGTTAATGCAGATTAGTAAATACAGTAACAAATGTATTGCTCATGTTAGTTAATACATTAACTAATGTTTAACTAATTAACCTTATTGTTCTGTTATTGTTACCAGATTATCACAGCCTTAGCAACACACTAACACTATGAAATTAGGCATCTTTGCTTCACTTAAGTTATTGCTTATATAGAGTGTTCCAAAATAGTCATTACTGAGGTTCAGTTAGGATGGCAGCTGCCCATGTAGACGGTGCGCAGCAAAGTGTCTCGCTAGGTTTTGTTGCAGAGCCCAAATTGGCATGTCATGTACATCGTCTTCTTACACTCTCGTCAGCCTCTTCTCTAAAAGATATAGATAAAGAGAGCAGACATAATCTGACTTAGTCATCCTGATCCATTACAAAGGGAAGAGTTGGCCTGAATAACTTTGCAACAAAACAGTCTCCCCCGCTCGTTCTAAACAGCGCTCGTTAGGTTAAGCACATTAAAGCAGGATTGATGATTGTGCTCTTAGGGCCTGGAGTGCGCCACATGGTACAAGAGAGGATTGGGCCCGCATTTCGTCTTGAGTGGCAGGCCCAATCACTTGTGATTTTTCTTGTATTGATCCTTGCCCAGTGTAATGACCCTGAGATATTGTGATGCACAGAAAATGGCCGCATTGGATGGAGGGTCTGCCTTTCGCATGCATCCCTCTGAATCATGGCTGCTTATCATTCTTTTGATGTTTGAGGTGGACGACCTCAGTGTCGCACAAGTAATGGAGGACATCGCATTGATGCACGCTGAGACAATAGACGCAGTCCACTGAGATATGAGCAAAGATGATACAGAAGGACAGGAGTAGATGAATAGCAAACAGACACCGTATTTCAGTTGAATCACGTATAGTTCATACGTTAACATTCAATTCAGCGTGTGTGTCAGGGAATATTTCATGCATGCGCTGCATAGGGATGTGTTTTGGTGCTGTCGTGCATTTCGGAGGAGTTTGTTGGAATGATTTTGATGTATGAGAACCCTTGCTTTTCGTTTCTAGAATGCAAAATGAACCCGGAGAGATTACTGTAATGCATAGATATGGAAGTTGTTTATTACTCAAATTCCACAAGGGCAGGCATACATTTCTTTCTCTAAATAAAATAAACATATACATGCTAGAAGAAGTGCAAACACTTTTGCATTCCCCCCCTGAAGTTCATTTATAATATTATTCAAGGTTTCTTGCAGTCATACTTTAGTTTTCATGACCCTTTCCCATCTTCTCTCTGACCCTTGGAATTAAACAGGCTGTTTTTGCTGCTGTACTTTTAAGACTTCTATATGCAAATGTCTTGATTGGTTCACATTTTCACATGTGAAATGTAACATTGAAATGGAAAATGGAAAAATCGCCCCCAACAAGGTCAGCCTTCATAAATAATATGGGTGGAGAGTGCTTTGTGCTATGAAGGAAAATCTTGTTTTCTGTGATTGGTCCCTTTAAAAAACACTTTCCTTTTCTCAAGACGCTCTATATGTATAAGATTAAGCCCCGGTGCTCATATAAAGGTGTGAGTTGTTGAGTTTGAATATTCCCTGTTGGTACAGCAGCTAGATCTTCTTGTGTCATAGTAAATGTGAGAGACCATCGCTATCCACCTTAACCAGCGCTGCACTTTACAAACGCTTGTCAGGCGAGCTCATATTAATTGATTTATCTGCAGCATACACATACTCACAGCCAGCTCTATCTGTCTTGCTTTGGGCTGCAACTTTGCTTATTGCATCAACACACACTGAAAGAAAATCTCTCTCTATATATACACTGTATATGCAGACACACATACATACATATATACTAGGGGTGGGAATCACCAGAGGCCCCACGATACAATATTATCACAATACTTATGTCACGATACAATATTATTGTGATTTTAAAAATATTGCGATATTCTGCGATATATTGCAATTTATAGAGATGCACCAATCGATTGACCAGGGATCGGAATCGGCCGATTTTCCTCATGATCGGCCCAGATCGGTGATCGGCCGATCAGTCTCACTTCTTACCGATTCCGAGCCAATCCGTTTTGTCACCAGCGACACAGGCAATGACGTCAGCTGTGCGTTATTGCTCTCTTCTCTCCCACTGTGAAGTGACACACACTCGTGCGGGTGCCTCCTCTCCCTCACTCGTCCCATTCGCTCCAGTTAAATAGTGCTTGTATTGCGCATAATTTTAGTAATTCCCGCAGGTTTCGCGCTCACCAATAGCGCGTGCACCACTGATCTATATAAGTGGAGCGAACAAGCCACAGTCAGTCTCAAACAGAGTCAGAAGTACCAAAATGAGTGGCGTACTGCGCTTAAAAGGTCAAATACATAAAAACTGTCACAATGCCCATCTTGGCGATTATTTAGATAGACACAGTCAGTTTTAGATCGTTAAACAGCTGAGAAAGAGAACGCATTTGTGTAATACTGGGTCCGTTCATAAACTCTTAAAGGGACTGGAAGTGTTATTTTACATTTGGTTTACATTTGGTTACTTTATTTCTGTAGTATTTCTTACCTGAATTAAAACCTACTTAACCTGAAAAACTTAGTTTCATAGCTCTCTTTATTCTATTGCATTTATTTGTGCTGTTGTTTGCAATTTTTGTATTTGTTTTTATTTTATTACTGACTTTTTACTTGTTTTTTTTTAATGAAAATAAAACTTTGAGTTGAAGAAAAGTCGATTTTTGTATTATAGTTCTTAGAAAGAAAATCTGAATCAGCAAAAATCGGCAGATCACATTAACAAAAAAATCGGAATCGGCCAAGAAAATTGCAATCGGTGCATCTCTAGCAATTTATAACCAAATTATGTCCCCAAAGGAAAACTTTGTCAATATCTGTTTTATCTCAAAAGATACATTTCTCTGTTTGTTCATCTCACTTCAGTTTTATTGCTGCAAAATGGGATTGTCAAGCAAACAAACTGACCAACACTTTCATGAAAACCTGTTGTATGCACCTGGCACACAAACTCAACTATTTGTATTACAGTCTAGTCCACCTTAGGCCCTGTCCACATGAACACGAGTATTTTCAAAACCCCTGACTAATCACAACGTTGAATGTGCCATTTTGTCCGACAAACAAACCAGACAGGAGAGTTAGTAGATTAATGTTGGTGGACTTGAACTTGAAAAATGGTGTATTGATGTCTTTCCGCGGTTGAAACAACATACCTTCTGATTCTGATGTTCATTCATGTTTATTTCATGCAATAACTAGGAAGAGATGATCGGTTTATGTGTGCTTGAACTGAGGTGTTATGTAGGTGAGAAAAAGTAACGCAAAAGTAATGTAATGCATTACTTTTCATAAAAAGTAAGTAAGTAACACAATTAGTTACTTTTTTAGGGAGTAACACAATATTGCAATGCATTAGTGTACTTTTAAAAGTAACTTTCCCCAGCACTGCGTATACATACATACAAGTCTTTTTTGATGGATGGATGGATGGAGCAAGGCATTAACTAACAGCTCAGAGCTTTGGAATTTTGCACACACACACTATGGAGTGGGGTTTCCCATAGACTGGCAGTGGTCCGTGTGGACTGAAGCGCAGTTAGTTAGGATTGCGTGGGTGCACACCATTACTTACACTGGATGCCTTATCTCTTTATTTAAGCCCAGAGGAATTATAGAGCCAGAGAAAGCTGAGAAAGAGAAACTAAGTGAAAGAGATATCAGATAAGAGATTTAGTATCAGAACTGGACAGAATTACAGCGCCAGGGCCGTGTTCAAGCACACACTCCTCCGTAATGAGTCAGCTTGGAGCAAAACGTGTGACATTGTTTTTCTGTTTATTAGTGGTGCTTACAAAGGCATGCTTCACTGTTGTTTGTACGTAGTATTAAAGATTTGGTGTGTAAGCTGCACTGTGCCACAAACATGGATTATACCTTAAATAGTAAGGCTTGTTGGGGCAAAGGTGTGCTTACGTATGAGTTTCACCTGGTGGGTCATAAAACGAGCGACAAATCCCATAGACTTACATTGAAGCCGTATCTAGAAGCCAGAATACTTCACTACCCCCTAACTCCCTAACATCATAGCTGCAAATACCATTTACTTTTTCTTTAGAAGATGTAACCAAGTAGCTGATTCTCTTATTAGCGGTTTCTATCCACCTATTTTTATGTGCATTTTGGGATATCACATAAAAAAATACTGGATGGAAATGCCAAGATGTGCATAAATTCTAAAAATGTGCATAAAAATCTTTATTTGAGGTAGATAAACGTTTTATCCGATAAGAAGACATGCACATAAACTACGATGGAAACACATTTAGTGAATAAATCCCTTGATGCACAACAAAAAACTTTGCCTCAACAGTGGATGTGATTGGATAACTGGACTAACCAGTGGACCATTCTGAAATGCCTGAACCAAAGTCTTTCATCAAAATTATTTGGTTTAATTCCCTCCCAGAAGCGTCTCACACGATTGCGTTCACAAACACCAGCATCCGAACGCAAGATAACATGACAGGGTTTATTGCGTTTCGACCGCGCGCTCTGGATGCGCAAGTTATTTAAAAAAAAGTTTCTTCCCCGATTGCAGCAACTTCCATTTTTTATTACAGATATTTTGCTCTAATTTCCCTGAAAGGGACAATTTTGTTCTCTTGAACACTTGGGGCGGAAACAGTGTTTTATTAGCAAATGTTTTATGCAATATTCCAATTTTGCCAAGTTAGATTTGCAACTTTAAATGGAAACATAGCTACTTATTACCTTTGTGTAATTGTTATATCTTCCACCATCACTGACAATTAAAAATAACAGATTATATTATTGAAATAATAATAATAATAATAATAATAATAATAATAGTAGTAGTAGGAGGAGGAGGAGGAGGAAGGAGCAGCAGTAGTAGTATAAATAAAATTTAAAAAAATATATTTTATTTATAATATTAATAGTAATGCTATTACTACAAATATTTATATAATTATCATATTGTATATTATTTAATTAATAATTACATATTATTGTTAACATATTATTATAATATTATATTATCTATATTAACAATAATATACATATACATACATGTACATATTAACTAATAATATAATATATATTATATAACGTAATGTAATATAATATAATGTTGTAAATAGAACATTTTCAGTGACTGGAAGCGAGGCATTTTTTTTCTCCCTCAAATGCTAAATGTAATATTGTGATTGACAGCGGAAGGGAGATGGCTTTTCAACAGGACAGGTATATCATCAGCTTCCTGTCAGAGAGGAAGTCCCTCGCTGTCCTGCTGTGAGCACAGATGCCTATTACCTCTGTTATGGTTGCATGTCAGGTGGAGAATGGACACTTTATGCACGGAGGTGAGCTGGAAACTGTGCCGAACGGCCTTTTGAATGCTCAGGAAGGATACAACAATAGAGTCCTTTATGGGAAATTCACTTTTGGAATTCAGTTGAAAGGAGTGTTGGCTTGAGTCTCTTTCACCTTCTCTTTTATCCTCGGAATGCTGTGTTCCGCACAAACCCTCCCTGGTGGCTTTAAGGTCACTTTTGGGTTAATAAATCCACTGCTTGTCACTCAACCACTTCCCTAAAACTGTCAATCAAACACTTTCGGCCTGAACTGCAAATGTGGGCTGGAAACAATCATGTTAGAGAATTGGATAAAGCATGGAAGCAACCTGACGTCCCTCTGACATGAGTAGAACTAGAGCAAACAGCAGTGTATGTGTGTTATTAGCTGGTGGGCAAACACACCTTCTGTGTGGGTTCAGCAACAGAAAACCAGCAAATTACATCAAATACTTCCTTTATGTGTGGGATTGAGTAGTACAAAAGCACTGTACATAACCTCCGCTCTCACCATCAGCTGATGTGTGGGAATTCAATATCTCATCATCAATAGGGCACCAAAAGAAACTTTTACAGCTGTTTTCCCATTTGTTTGATTACTTTGTCCAAACCCGATTCTTGATGCCTCTGCTGGTCGATTTCACATTTCACATTTCACTTTTACCTTGGTGACACTACACGTTTTGTATATCTTCCTCATCTAACACATCTGATTCAGCTCATTCGATACTCCAAGACCTGAATTGGATGTGTCTGATGAGGGAGACATCCAAAATGATTCTTGGTATATTCACAGTGAGGTGTTACTTGACTGTACGGTGATAGTGTAAGATTATAGATAGCCTGGAAGTCCCATGGGATGGGCTTAATTCTTGTTCCTTTCATAAAGGGAATTGTCTGTCTCTACCTCGATCTGTTTGGACCAGTGACTGAGCCAGGGGAGGCGTGTTCAATACTTCATTTCAATACCTCAATACATGCTGACTTAATTTCCCAGGAGCACTGGCGAACCAGGGGCTGGCTTTTCCAATCTCATGCCCAGCCATGGGACGACTTCCTCGGGCCACTGCAGACACCATCTCTGCCGCTCATCAGGTCTGGTCGGGCAATTACGTTACAGTCGGACGAACACAGACACTGAGATAGAGGGATCTGCTTCTGCTGAGGTGTCTGGGAAGTTACCTGACTTTAATTTGTTTTGTTTTTTTGGAACCCTAATTTCATGCGCTTTATTGATAATCAGCAATGACAGGGAAATCATTGGATTTGAGCTTGGAGATGCAGAAAAATTATTGAGGCTGAGAACACACTCAAAGGTCTGACGATATGTCAGCGTTTAAGCAAATTTGTACGCATGTTTGGCAGACATTTGGCTGATCGTCAGGGCTTTTTTTTTTTTTTTGTGAGGTTATAACCCAGACCATCATGCTGATTAAAGCACACATTTCAGCTGTTTGTTTTCATGCATTTTCAGTGCCATTTATTTGTAGTATTCAGCCTTGAAAATATGCTTCACGGTAGACAGGAGCGTGATGGATCAAAAGAGTTAATGCAGATAAACTACATTAATTACAAATCTCAGAATGACAAATGGCTGCTGTCATGTAATGGAAAATTTCAGCGCACTCAGAGTTTGGCCATTTCATTAATGTTGTGCTATTTACAGCAGCTCTAGAAGAAAATAAATAATTGAAAATCTACAGTCTAGACTTTTTAACACGACAAGGATGAAAATGAGAAGGAAAAATGTCAAAATGTTCTTTTTTATAATGCGTGTTCATGTTTCATATTTGTCAGTGCTTCTAAAAGGAACAACAGAATGGCCAAGTAAAAATGAAACTAAACATTGTTGGGACAAAATGTCCCCACAAAGATGGCAGTATCCAAAATCTTTGTCCTTGTGAGGACATTTTTCGGTCCCCATGAGAAAAACAGCTTATAAATCATACTAAGTGATGTTTTTTGAAAATATAAAAATGTTTATATTAACGTATGGATGGATGGATGGATGGATTAGTTGGGTTACTATCGATCTGTGTGGTTTCATGTGTCTCTTACATATCGTTTCAAAATTTTTGATTCAGATATTGCAAAAGTGGTGATGTGTGGATGAGTTGTCCATATTGTCATTAGTCTGTCCATTTCTACTGGTTATTTGAGCTGAGACTGATATATATATATATATATATATATATATATATATATATATATATATATCAGGAGGAGATTCACATCTAAAACTTACCTGACCAGCAGCAATGTGGTATTTCTACCACTTCTGCTCTTTTGCTAATTACAAGTGGTCAGTCATATCCTTTTGTTTCTTGCATTCAGATTTCTTGTTTGAGGTGGTTTTTATTTGATTGCATACAGGCTCTTTTGTGTGCTAAAAGATTAATCATCTGTGTGGCACCAAAGCTGATCATTGAGACTTAATAGTATACAATTAAGTAAGTGATTGGATGTCGTTAGATGAGGAAGTCATATCTAGTGTGACATCCCTTGATTTCGACACCCTTTTTTAAATAAATAAATAAATAAATAAAAATCCCAGAGTATTGAGGGAAACCTTTTGAATGTCACTGTACTGCACATACTTTGAAACGATGATGGCAGGTGTTTGCATAAACATTTATGCATTTTTCCTTGCAGAGGTTCAGTGGAAGGACCAGGTGACAGATTTCTGTCCTCTCAGTACACACATATGCAAACACACACACACGTACTCAGAAAGACACACGCTGATCTCTGTCGCAGAATGAATAGTAGGTGGAGAGGGCAGGTGGATTCGTACAAAGTAATGAAATGAAATGACGGTCCTCCAGGAAGAGTAGGCAAAAAAAAAAAAAAAAAATCCTCAGAAAAAAACGAGGGCAGATTTGGGCTGGCCAGGAAATTGAAGCCATTGCAAGCAAATTGAGTTCAGGTCCTTTTGAAGGGAGAGAGCACACCAATCAATTTGGCCCCTGCCAGGCGCTCGTCGACGGTTGTGTGTGGGGGGGAGGTGGTGTGGGAGCATCCGTTAACCGGGGGTGGGGGGGTCTGGGGACAGTAAACAGCAGACACCAGGCAGGGGGGATGCTAGCAATCTTCACAAAACATGCACGTACATATAAACACAGCCAGAAAAAGACTCCGCTAGCTTATCCAACATTGGAATTCAACAGACCGTCTGCGTAGGTGGCTATAAACACGAGCGCTTCCTCCAAAAAGATTCACAGAAAGTGCTAAGTCATCGTTTGAGCGGGATGCAAACATCTGCTAAGATCAAAGCCTTTTCTTTCCCCCAGAAAGAGGAGGTGTTCTCTGAACGCTCCTTCCTGCTTATCCAGTAATGATCTGGTCTTAGAGTTGAGAAAAATTCTGAGTCTCCCTTTTAATTTGTTAGTGAATTTGAGAAAATTATATATAATATCATATAATTTTTAAAGAGGTGGTTGATTATGATTTCACTTTTTTAACTTTAGTTAATGTGAAATGTTGCTGTTAGAGCATAAACAACATCTGCAAAGTTACGATGCTCAAAGTTCAATGCAAAGGGAGATATTTTCTTTTAAAGAACTGTTTAAGGACTACAGCAAACTGCTGGGAGGGATTACAATGAGCTTCTTCCCGGATTAGTGACATCACTAACCCTAAAATTTACATAAACCCTGCCCCCGAGAACACGCAACAAAGGGGATGAGGCCATGTTGGGCTGCTTTAGAGAAGAGGAAGAGTTGTTGTAGTAGAGTGTTGTTGCCATGCCGTCATTTTACGCCGGACTGCTTCACAAACGAGGGTCAATTCAACGCTGGATTTGCACAAAAGATTAACATGACGGCACATGCTAGTTGATGAGTTTAATCAACTCCACAGCAACTACATACATGTATCCACTAACCATTCAGAAACATTCAGTTGCATTGTATAAGTTGTAACTTCTTCCCGAGTCTCTCCATCAGTGTCCGACTCCAGTTTGAACAATGTAATGTTGCTGACAATCATCATTTTGGCTGCGTGAGATTCTCCAGCTTTGTTGTTGTTGGAAAGCTGGAAGCAGCAGCTCAGTTGTATGTAAAGGGACACACACATAAATGGCATGTTTTTGCTCACACCCAAATAGGGGCAAATTTGACAAGCTATAATATATGATCTGTGGGGTATTTTGAGCTGAAACTTCTGACACATTCTGGGGACACCAGAGACTTATATTACATCTTTTGAAAAGGGGCATTATAGGTCCCCTTTAATATTTTTTTATAGGGCTGCCGCGATACCCCTATCTACCGATTCAATACTATCACGATTCTTGGGTGCAGATATTACATATTGTGATTTTTAAGAATTGCCATTTTGCAAGTAATGCGATTCGATATTGCTATGTATTGCAATTTTTTTTTTTTTTTTTTGCTTTTTTAACTCTAGACCATGAGGAAAAGTTGCATGATGGTGCAGGTCGTACATCCGTAGATGTCTCTCCATCCATCATTTTTCACTTTCTTGTGTCCTCTAGTAAGAGATATGATGTCATGTAATACTCACGATGCAACACACATCACCCTCTGCTGAAATCATTGTAAATATAATTTAAGACCTATTATTTTATATAAAAATGACAATGATAATTATTATTATTATTATTAGTGTTTTTATGTTATATGTATTATTAAATTATTTAAAACAATACTTGCAGCAGTTTCTACAATTTCTACTATCTTAAATTTAAATACAACTATGCAGCCTCAATTCAAAGCAGTCTCAGAATTGAAAATGCCTTTTAACTTCCAAATTATCTTTTGAATTTGAATAGCACTCAACCCTACTCGGAAATAAACAGGCTTCTTTTCTCTCAACCTCCTTCTCCTCATCTTCCCGTGGCCAAGATCTTTTCCTCCTCCTGCTAGTTCTTGGACACTGACACAACATCTCTGCTAATTGTGGCGGTTGCTCAGCAGGGCTGTTGAGACTGAAGCAAGGGTTGACATAGGGTGGAATCATAACCCCCAAGGCCTAATTAACTCTGTTGGTTCCCCAATTAATCCATTAAGTTGTTTTGGCTCGGATGCAAGGCCCGAGGCAGAATTTTATATACGCCGCTGCATTAGACTCTAAGATGTTTGCAAAGGGGGCTAGATTAACTGCATGACATAGCATGTGATTTTAAGATCATTTCTTTTGATTTCTTATCATGACTTTAGGTGCCTGCTCTATGGTTACCTCATGTGTTGAGTCGGTCGGCCTCTCATTAGGTCTCTGAAAATTGGACCCATAATGAACTGCAAAGCTTGATTTTAATTAGGGACAATTATCAAGCACAGAGGCATGCAATTATAATTTATGAATTATATAAAAAATGGTTTATTATGAGCATTTAGATGAGACTATGGAATCGGTATGAAAACGATATGAATCCAACATGCCTCTATGTTAAAACTTCCATTTCACAAATTTCAGATGACTTGTTATTGCATATTCAACTGATTTGATTTGGCAGAACCGAAACATTATTGTTATGTTACAGGATGTTTTGGCAGGATCCACTGGATTCAGTACAATCAGTAATAAGCAAACCAGAGAGAAATGAGGAATCAGATATTCTTTGATGTTTCTAAATAAAATCTTAGTCACTTAGAAAAACATCTTTCCCAGTCCAAAAGCTGCAAAAACAGCTTGTTCTGATATACAGTACTGTGATTTTTGACATTAGAAACCCGAAGTAATGGAGTAACAGCAACTTGGATCCAACGACAGAGTGCAGAAAAGTTCTCTTGCTCATTTTACATGCGAAGAGGCAATTTACATTGGGATCTTAAAGGCACAGCATAAAAACAGCCCATTTGATTCAAAGGGTCAGAGAGAAGCGGCCATAGAAAACTAAATTATGGGTTTTTGGCACAAAAACAAACAAACAAAACTTTACTAACATTATAAGTGGACCGCAGAGAGAACAAAGAAATAAATAAAAAAAAAATGAATGTGACCCCTTTAAAAACTCCTCTGGTTTGTAGTTGTTCAGAACTTTTAATGATTAGAATCCTTTTTTAAGGTCTCTCCATAGATCTACAACCCAGTAGCAAACATGACAATGATTACAGTATAAGAAATTTTGCATGGCATTTTTTTTTTTACACAGTTATATATTTATACTTTCTACCCTTTTGATTATATGCAGTTTCTCTGCAATGGCTTAGATGGCTTTTCTTAATCAGAAGATCATTTGAATCAAACCACATTAAGAATTAAAAAAATAAACAGCATATATCTACTTATCGAATATATTTAGAATTTTAAAAAATGGTGCCCAGCGTAGGCCTTGTAACCTCTGAAAAATATTTTAACATTTTGAAACATACCTAATCACTTGTTAGAAAACCTCATCTGCTGAATACAGGGAAATAAACTGACTTCAGTTGGGCACTAGTTGAGACCATTTCGGTTCTGCAATTAGTATTTAGAGATTTTTTGCACATAAATGTCCATTCCTGCTTCCCTGACATGCTTGTAGTTATTTTTATTTATTTATTTTTCCCTCTCCCAGTCATGACTGGCTTTTAAAGTCACTGATGCAAGAAAAATGATGGCCATTAAATGGTTGACAGCCTCTAATTTTGGGAAGGAGTCCATTAGAGATATTTGTGTGTTGATGCTGGAATCAAATGTTTCAATGTTAGAGTGAATGCAGCATGTTCACATGTAATATATGCCACTTCCGCCTACAGTATATTGCATTTTGACAGCAACACGCTTACACTTTGTTTCATCAAAAATACAGTAAAATCTAAACCGCCTTCCGTTGGATGACATGACTAATAAACACACGACTGTCTTATTCTGTGTAAGAAGCCACATCATCTCAAAGAAGGATGCTCTACTGTCGTTATGAAGTGAGTTTGCAGTAAAAACATGTTATTAAATGTTGTCTTTTGTTAGACAAGATGTTAATAAATGCTTCTCATATCTGGAAAGATGTTTGACGCATGTTGCTTTTTCAAATGTACATTATAAGCGACCCAAACTCGCAATGCTTTCAGATGGATTAGCATTTGAAGCCATACTTCACTGACAAGCTGCACATAAAAAAAAATAATCGCAGCCTTTGCGATTTCATAATCGCACTAAGAATCGCGTTTAAGTGATAATCGCATTTAAGTTCAATGTTATTTTTCGTATCGTGCAATAAATTGTGTAGCCCTACTTTATAACTTGTTAAATATGGATATTTTTTTACACAAACTCATTGCTTCGCTTCAGAAGGCCTTTATTAACCCCCCGGAGCTGTGTGGAGTACACGTTTATGATGGATGGATGTGAGTGGAAGCATTTTCTTCAGCTCATACTCGTGACCCCTGTTCACTGCCATTATAAAGCTTGGATGTGTCAGGATATTTATTAAAATATTTCCGATTTGTGTTCATCAGAAAGAAGAAAGTCATATACACCTAGGATGGCTTGAGGGTGAGTAAAGCTTGGGCTAATTTTCATTTGAAAGTGAACTAATCCTTTAAGAAGTTTAGGATTAAGAAGTTAAGGACCTTTCAGCCTGTGCCATCTAGAGTTTCATGACATAACTTTGTATTTAATGATCTGACACAGGTGGAAATAATGAACATAGTATTTTTGTTCTCCGTTGTTTTGCTTTAATTAATTAATTCTCTTAATAAACTAAAAGATGTAGAATGAATATTTGCAATGAAACATAAAAGCATACTGCATGTTAGCTTGCTTATATGCTCAAGAGCATGAACGATTTAAGTCCACATGCCATACAAACAAGAAACTATGCTTCTAACCACAGGTCAACAGTTGTAATTCCAACCACACAACTTTGTGATGCTATTTGCGAATGTTCGTTAGAATTATAGTTTCGGAAAATGCCAAATCGTTGAACTTTGCTGGGAACGACTAAACTTGCAACCATATTGCATAGGAACTGATCTTTAAAAATTCCTATGTATGGAATTCCTATGTATCCTGTGATCATTTGTATGGTTAGTCTAACTTAAAACAGACTAAATACAGACTAGTTATTCATATGTCATTGTGTATTTAAAGTTAATAATTTTGTACTAGTAATAAGGATATGTAGGGGGGTATTTTGGGGCTTGGGGTGTCAAAAACGTAGGAAACACTGGTTCAGAAAGTGTTTGTCTGCTTCAGAGACAACAGAATGACGGTGTTTCTACATCATCTATTTCCTGTTTATGTTCTTGCCCTCCAGTGCTTGAAAATGAGTATAATTGCAATGCATAGACCAATATGCTGAGTCTCTCTCCAAAACACGCAGCACAGACACATGGCAACACGCAGGCGGTGGGATCATGTCACACACTGTGGGTTTGAGGGAAATTTGCTGGCTGCTTGGCAACCAAACAAATGGAGAAAATGGTCTGGGCAATTTTTATTTTCCAGATGATTAGGTCCAACAGAAATTACGGTTGCTAAGATCATTGACCATAAAATTAATTATTAAGGCGGGAATCAATTGTATTTCTTATGCTGCAAAATGGATCCATTTTTTAAAAGTTTGTTTCTCATTACTTGACGCTAGAGGTGAGGAGCCGTTTATGACCTGTAATCTGTCTGTTATTTATTTGAGGTTCAGGAGCTCATTCATGTCAAGGAGGACACAATCTGTCACTGCGGGAAGTCCGCTTACTTCCCGAGCAATCAGCGAATGGCAGGTCAAACCGTGTCATTTGGCTCAGGTTGGGGTAATAACACTCATGCGCTGTATCACAGATAATAGTAAAGCGCGTGGGTATTTACCTTGTCCTTGAAGATAGTAGCTTGTTGTCCTTGGAGACTGTAGCAGTGGGCTGTAGACCTGACCCACACATAAGTAATGACATCTGCTGAGTCATCACCAGCTTTTACACCGTCAACCGGTTCTGATGTGTTCATAGATGTTTTCACATCTAATTGGATCTTGTTGAATGTATGTAAGCAGCAAAAACACTTTCAAATGTGGGTCTAAATACAATGAGTATGTAGTTGATTTATAAAATAACTATGTCTAATTTCTTGTGTGTTCTCTCAGTGTTACGTGTGCGTTTAAAGGGTTAGTTAAACCAAAAATGAAAATTGTCATTTATTACTCACTTTTGTGTCGTTCCACATCCGTAAGACCTTCATTCATCATTTTTTTGATGAAGTCTGAGAGGTTTCTGTCTCTCCATAGAGATCCAACGCAACTACCAAAGACATCCTTAAAGTAGGTGGGTACGGAAAGTATTCAGACCCCCTTAAATTTTTCACTCTTTGTTATATTGCAGCCATTTGCTAAAATCATTTAAAATCATTTTTTTTCCTCATTAATGTACACACAGCACCCCATATTGACAGAAAAACACAGAAATGTTGACATTTTTGCAGATTTATTAAAAAAGAAAAAGTATTCAGACCCTTTGCTGTGACATTCATATAATTAACTCAGGTGCTGTCCATTTCTTCTGATCATCCTTGAGATGGTTCTATACCTTCATTTGAGTCCAGCTGTGTTTGATTATACTGATTGGACTTGATTAGGAAAGCCACACACCTGTCTATATAAGACCTTACAGCTTACAGTGCATGTCAGAGCAAATGAGAATCATGAGGTCAAAGGAACTGCCTGAAGAGCTCAGAGACAGAATTGTGGCAAGGCACAGATCTGGCCAAGGTTACAAAAACATTTCTTTAAAAAGAAGAACCCAAAGATCACTGTGGCTGAGCTCCAGAGATGTAGTTGGGAGATGGGAGAAAGTTGTAAACTTTCAACCATCACTGCAGCCCTCCATCAGTCGGGGCTTTATGGCAGAGTGGCCAAGGTTACAAAAAAATTTCTGCTGCACTTAAGGTTCCTAAGAGCACAGTGGCCTCCATAATCCTTAAATGGAAGACGTTTGGGACGACCAGAACCCTTCCTAGAGCTGGTCGTCCGCCCAAACTGAGCTATCGGGGGAGAAGAGCCTTGGTGAGAGAGGTAAAGAAGAACCCAAAGATCACTGTGGCTGAGCTCCAGAGATGCAGTCGGGAGATGGGAGAAAGTTGTAGAAAGTCAACCATCACTGCAGCCCTCCACCAGTCGGGGCTTTATGGCAGAGTGGGTCGACGGAAGCCTCTCCTCAGTGCAAGACACATAAAAGCCTGCATGGAGTTTGCTAAAAAACACCTGAAGGACTCCAAGATGGTGAGAAATAAGATTCTCTGGTTTGATGAGACCAAGATAGACCTTTCTGGCCTTAATTCTAAGCGGTATGTGTGGAGAAAACCAGGCACTGCTCATCACCTGTCCAATACAGTCCCAACAGTGAAGCATGGTGGTGGCAGCATCATGCTGTGGGGGTGTTTTTCAGCTGCAGGGACAGGACGACTGGTTGCAATCGAGGGAAAGATGAATGCGGCCAGGTACAGGGATATCCTGGACGAAAACCTTCTCCAGAGTGCTCAGGACCTCAGACTGGGCCGAAGGTTTACCTTCCAACAAGACAATGACCCTAAGCACACAGCTAAAATAACGAAGGAGTGGCTTCACAACAACTCCGTGACTGTTCTTGAATGGCCCAGCCAGAGCCCTGACTTAAACCCAATTGAGCATCTCTGGAGAGACCTAAAAATGGCTGTCCACCAACGTTTACCATCCAACCTGACAGAACTGGAGAGGATCTGCAAGGAGGAATGGCAGAGGATCCCCAAATCCAGGTGTGAAAAACTTGTTGCATCTTTCCCAAAAAGACTCATGGCTGTATTAGATCAAAAGGGTGCTTCTACTAAATACTGAGCAAAGGGTCTGAATACTTAGGACCATGTGATATTTCAGTTTTTCTTTTTTAATCTGCAAAAATGTCAACAATTATGTGTTTATGGGGTGTCAATATGGGGTGCTGTGTGTACATTAATGAGGGAAAAAAATGAACTTAAATGATTTTAGCAAATGGCTGCAATATAACAAAGAGTGAAAAATTTAAGGGGGTCTGAATACTTTCCGTACCCACTGTATATATATATATCTTTTTTTTTTTTTGCACAAACAATTTATTTATTTTGTTTGTTTGTCATTCATACAATTCCCATGCTCCTTGTGGATTTGTTCATTAAATAATTCAGCTAATTTGATTAGAAGACTCTTGTCTAGCGACATTTTAATTTTATTATATTTAAAGTTGGCATGAAATGTTGCAGTAGTCTTTTTTCCCCCTATTTTGACGTATATCAAGTGAAATGGCTTGTTGAACAAGGAAAAAAAAGTAGGTTGTCCTGCCATCATGCCAGAAAAACACGTCATAAGAGAAGAGAAGAGATGTCGCTGCAAGAGGGAGGGGAAGTGATTTTGATTAAAGTTTACAAGGGCATATGAATAAAAAAAATAAATAGATAGGTAGTACACAGATAAATCATCAATATATATGAGCCAGAAGTGAATTTAAACAGACTGTCAAAATATGCATTAGGATCTGTGAATGTAGCCTTAATAACATTAATATAGTCTGACATGCAAGCATTTCTTGTATCTTTCAAGGTTAGTAGAATAAACTACACCACATATATTGCACATGTTCTTATAGTGTTTCCCAGTTGTCAACCCACGTAATAATCATCTGAGCATGAAGTTCTTTGCTTCCCCTGACTTCCAAAGCGAAGCGCGGTTCTCCTTGCCGCATCTCAGCGGATTGGCTTGTTTTGTGTGAATGCATCGTTGCTGTGCAGGCCGCTCGCATACATATGCATCTATCGTTGCCTGCACACAGGGTCTCTTCACGTCGCGTACCCGCTTGGGCAGCCCTGTGACGAATTTCCACTTCATCATCACGGCTCCCGGAGATGGCCGTCTTCGCGCATGAACTCCACTGCCTGCATAAGTGAGGTTATTTTTTCCACCTGCTCCTGTAAAGCACCCATGCCCATGTGACAGGATGAGATGCTGTTGTGATGGAATATTTTAATTTGGAATAATGCAATTTTGAATAAGAATAATTGATGGTACTCTATTCAGAGACCTGCTCTTAAATATCATTTTGGATTAAAGATTGGGAATGTTTACAAATGCAAACAAGGTGCAAATTAGTTTTGAATGCAGGTTGCATTTTGTTGAATTTCAACAGTATGAAATAAACTGTATGAATGTGGCTTTTTGACATCCCATCAAACGTGGATCTGCACTTAAACTACCTTTCAAAAGTTTAGGGTTGATAAGATTTTTTTTTTTGTAAAGAAATGCATTGTGCTCAATAAGGCTGCATTTATTAGATCAAAATACAGTAAAAAACAAAACAAACAAAAAAGCAATAATTTTTATGATTTAAAATAACTGCTTTCTATTCAAATATATTTCAAAATAGAATTTATTCCTCTATGGCAAAGCTGAATTTTCAGCATAATTACTCCAGTCTTCAGTGTCACATGATCATTCTAATGTGCTGATTTAAAGAAACATTTAATGGGCTCTGTTTATACTAGTGCAAACGGCGTTTTAAAATTAAAACGATCCTCGTCTACACTGGCGTTTCCACAGCGTTTCAGAAACGATCTCAGTCTACACTACACGGCCGAAAACACGTCACATGACTGTTCATGCACACTGAGCATGTGCGTACAAGTGTAAACAGTTGCCTCTTGTGCATGTAGGTAGCTGCAGTACTAAAAAATGGCTGCTAAAAATGACAACAAAGCCAACAAAGATAGCAGTTCAGTCTCCATGTTATTGTTTACATGGTCATCAAGGATACGCAGAGTGAATGTGGGCAGCCACGCCATCGTTTTCAAAAGTGCTGCGTTTAAACGTTTTCGAAAGTCTTTGTTTTCGAGGTTCGAAAACGCTGGCGTAGTGTAAACAACAGGCGTAACCATAGCAAAAGGTATGCGTTTTAATACGAAAACGAACTAGTGTAAACGGGGCCTTATTATTATCAATGTTGAAAATAGTTGTGCTGCTTAATATTTTTGTGGAAACCAAACTGGGTTGGTGTGAGGTAAAATTTCTCGAAGTTCTTTGTCGTGTCACTCACCCATAAGGCCAGATAAATAAAGGGACGTGAGTGGGTAACTAACGCTTGCTGTGACTGTCTATCCAAACAGGATTACGTTCAATCCTTGTGATTATAATTTGCTGTGACTGTCTGTCCAAACGGGATTACGCTCAATCCTTGTGATTATAGTTCTGGAGAGGTGTGCTTGCCTGTGAAAAGATCGTGGGATGCAGATTACACTTATTATACGTGCGAAGAGATGTTCACGGGCGCACTAACATGTTCACATGTGCCGATTTGCAGGGAGCTGTGCGAACATGATCCATCCATACAAATGACTCGTTCCGTTTTACCTCCCTAATAGGCTGGCAGATGTGCCGAACGCCCCCCTCCCTGCTCTATCTGATGCTGGAAGCGAGAAGAAAACTGGGTAGACGGCCAGGAAAAGCAGCAGTTTGTCAATGCTAATCCTATACAACGCTCCATGTGACGGGTTGCAAATGTTCGACTGCCAATAGCAATATAATTGAGCTTTCTTTCAATCTCAGGCTCGTCAGGTTGCCACGGCTGCTCGGGTCCCCCACGTCGCCATCGGCCCTGTGCGCGAGCCGGCAAATTAGGGTGGGAGACACGATCCTGCTTTTCTGTAAGCAAATAGGTTTAGCACCTGGCAACACTGAACACTACATTATCCCTTCATTGCTAGGGGAGACAGACGCTTCTGCGTGAAAACGCGCCTCTCTTTCTCTCCTTGCCTTCTCTTGTGCTCTGTTTGTGACATGTATTTTTGTCTTACTCTCCTTTCCTTGGACGCTTTTTTCTCTCGTAATCTCAGTCTGTCTGTGTCTGAGGTGCATTCCTGTTTACGGGACGCTAGCCGAAGCAAGTGCAGTGACATTTGGTGGAAGTGTCATCCCCAGTGTCAGGATCCATTTTCCTCATGTTGCCTTTCTTTTCCTTCCTGTGCATCTCCCTCTCGCTCTCTCAACCTCTTCGCAAATTCAATCCATTTCCATTAGACAGCCATCTGCCTGCCCTTTTCAGGTGTTGCTGTTTTGGAGGGGTGGGAACGACCAGGTCAGGGCATGTTCTTATAAAGGGCCTAACTGGGGGTCTGCTCCTCAGTTAAGCTTGGGGCGTATCACTGTTCAGCCCATCGAGCGCAACAGTCAGGTTCTGGGAGTAAAAAATCCCTTTTATTTATTGCCATACAGAACTTAGCAATAATATGGAAACCTTCTAAGACAGACCTACCAGCTCTAAGAAGAGTTGATAGTGATATAAGCTTGTGTAGAAACCACATGATTTATGAGTTATGATTTCAACTTCATAAAAAGCAACTTCACATAAAAGTTATCCATCCATCCATCCATCCATCCATCCATCCATCCATCCATCCATCCATCCATCCATCCATCCATCCATCCATCCATCCATCCATCCATCCATCCATCCATCCATCCATCCATCCATCCATCCATCCATCCATCCATCCATCCATCCATCCATCTTTTTTTCCATCTATCTGTCTTTTTTCCATCTATCCATCCATCTATCTGTCTTTTTTCCATCTATCCATCCATCTATCTATCTAATGTATTTGAGAACATTGAGATCAAGAAATAATAATAACCTAATAATTACACAAAGGCATGTTATTTACAGTCGTTTTCTTGCCTTAAAAAAGATTGTTTTTAATTTTATTTGAATGGTCAATTCAGTTAATTGACAGCTCTACTTGGAACACCATTCTTTTTTTAAATGTCAATGGAGAAAATGAATAACAAAACACTTCCAGAAGTCAGGTTACTATAGAGCTCTGCAGACCCACACCGGTCTCTCCATCTCTGCTGCTCCTCTGAAATTAACAAGTCCTTTGCATTCAAGACAAGGCTAGAGAGAGTCAAAGCCCTTGCAAATCCAGAATGTTATGTGTTCGTCTGAAACAGAGACAGAACCCTGAAGCCCCTCGGCTCAGACTCTGAGGGCATCCAGTGTGAAAGTTCGGAATGTGTCAAAGCGGATCTCGATCATTTTGATGCATTCGTTCTCTGACCACAAATCTTTGTAGGGCGGTTAAGAGCAAAGCAGCGTAGGGTGCAGCACCTCTCTCCAAGAGCACTGCTGCTTCACCCTGTGTCACGGCCGGTTTCAGATGATGGCATGTCATTCAAGGAACTCCTGACACATCCTATCTGCATCTCTTTTGCAGCAGAGACTGCGCTTCAGTCTCCTCAGACTGAGAGAGAGAGAGAACCTCAGCATGTTGAGCGGTATTTGTGTAGCACGAGAGCGCCCATTGTACGCCGTTTAACCTCAGTAAAGAGGCCTTTGCAATATTTCAGGCCGTTATGAAATTGCCTCATGCCCCAGGTCTCTGCTTGTAGAAAAAAATAAGAGGAAATAGACAGAAGTACAGACCTTTTTCGAAGACTCTGGCCTTTTCATCGCTGAGGTATGGAATAGGATGGATGTTTGTTGTTGTCCTTTGATGGGGTTATTTTTTCCATGATAGGTTGATTTCTCAGCACACCTGCACCCACAGTTTGTTTACCTTTAATAAGTCAGAGGCTAGGGAAAGTTGTTTGTGTGAGGGTATTGTCCCCACTGTTTGAGGGAAATGTTGTTTTTGTCCATACAGTCATCCAGTTCCTACCGTAAGGAGCAAAATCATATTTTGCACAATGTCACTAACAGTGTTGGGCAGAAACTAGTTAAAGCAATAATATTACTTTTTGCAGTAACTAGTAGGGTAACTAATTACTAATAAGATTTCAGTAATAATATTAAAGATACCATCCATAAAACAGCTCTTTACTTAGTTACTTTTGATGCTTCAACCCCTACTGATTTGAAATCCAACAATCCAATAATTCCTAGATTTATTTTCATAATTTTCATGACTCGCAGAGGCACATGAATCACCAGTGCAGCAGGCAAGCTTGGAATGTGAAAAAGTTTACATTCAGTTGATGGTAATATTGCCATTACACTGATTTTGTCAGGAGAAAAGATGATCTGAACACTGTTGTGTCAGATGTGGTATTATGTAAGTTGGTTTACTGTGGCATTACATGGCTTGCCCAACATCCCTCTGATTTAAATTATATTAAAATAATTAAAAATCTTTATGGAAACAAACCATGAATTTATGTGATTTATTTTGATAAAATACATCATGAAGTATAATCGTATATAGGTAACCGAGAAATTATAACTACAATTAGCTTCAAGCTACACATGACAATTAATGAAATTAATACAGCACTTTTACTTAAGTCAAATCAATCACCATTGTGTGTTTGTAACAAGTTCTGACTGCGATCCAATGTGGATTTTGCTCAAATGATGAGGCAGAAATATGTTGTTAGTAACATTTTAGAAGAATTTTATGGGGAAGATACACAATTACAACTTCATGCGGCGTGAAGGAAAGGTAATTTAACTAGTAGTGTAACTAAGCCCAACACTAGTCAATAATAATGAACAAATCAACTCTAAGCTACAGTTTGGCAACAGATTATATGTTAATAATAATATCCATTCAAATTTTTGGGTCAGTATTCTTTTTTTTTTTTTTTAATTGCATTAAATTGATCAAAACTGGCAGTAAAGACTTTTTTTTGTAACATTCAAATAAATGCTGTTCTTTTGAACAATCTATTCATACTGAACAAAAATTATTTAGCAGAACAAGTGTTTTCAACATTAATAATAAGAAGAAATGTTTCTTGAGCAGCAAATCAGCATATTAGAATGATTTCTGAAGGCTCATGTAACACTGAAGACTTGAGTAATGATGCTGAAAATTCAGCTTTGCCATCAATAATATATTAAATAGAAGACAGTTGTCTTTATTTGTATATTTAAAGATCGAAAAATTATACTTAAACTCTAAATATTTAATGTCAAATTTATAGGAAAAAAAAAAGAAATCACCCAAAATAATCTTTGTAAATAAAATCATATTTTAGACATATGGAGAAAAAAAGTGGCTGTTGTTTACACCTGGTCACTTAATGCATTTTTACTGATCAGATAGCTATCTGATTTATCAAAATTTACACTTGGCCACATAAATGTGTCTCTGCAAGATGGATATAAATCCAATCTTCCGTGCTATATGCAGATTTAATGGAGTTCATGTCACCAAAAGTAACAAATATGAGCTCCATTTTATTGATCATCAGCTAATTTCAAAATCAAAGACCACAATAGGAGAGAGCGCAGCAACAGCACTGGTAAGATCATTTAGTCTCACAACTTTTAATGAAGATGATTGAAAGTAAGTCGAAGACGCTCAAAACACAGTTTAATTTGTGGCAATTTGCACGTCGGCTTGCTTAAGAGATACTCAGGTACTCATCTGCGGTAATGCATGTTGCAGTAGCTCTGCCATATCTGACAATAGCATGTTATTTAGCCTATAACACGCTCTCACATGTTTATTTTTTAGCATTTTTGGGAAGAGTAAAATTTACATGGTTTCAACAACCAGATGCATTTAGACTTCAGTTCACTTTTGAATGGAATGTGTCCCAGACCACCTCCTGAAGTAGTTTGAGCGATTGGATTTAAATACATCTCGAATGCGTTTTGGAGGGCATTTACACCTGGACTTTTCGCAATAGGATAGCTGGCCGATTAGAGAAAACTCATGAAGTAACCAGGTGTAAACAGGCCCAAAAACAAGAAGCGTGCCACATCAGCTGCTTGCAGCTTCATTGACTACAGTGGAAACAATGTGATTTTTTTTTTTTTTGTGTGTGTGTTGTGATGTGCCACATACGTCTGCTATTGACTCCGTGTTATGCTAATGTGTCTCGGTGTCGCAGATTGGAGAGTGCAGAAGCTCTTCCAGATCTCTAAACCTTTTCCCTCTCTCTGAGGGAAACAAGACAGATGGTGGTGCTAAAACAGAAGGAGGGAATGCAGAAGTAAGAGGAAGGGTAAGAGGAACAAATCAGTCCGTCAGCAGTACAGAGCGCCGCAGCCATATTCAGTGTATCTACAGTAGTCGGTTGGTATATTTCAACAGAGTGCATGTAGAAGCATTTTGAGTAAATTCACATGTGATAATAGCTTAAGGTAAAGAGGCACTTACAGAAACCATAGTGGTGAATGAGAGAGAAGGAGAGATAGAACAAAAGAGCTGAGCCATTGTGTGGCCTGTCGGCTTGCTGAGAGAAATGAGTCAAGTGGCACTGCATCGATTTACATCTCATCTCTAAAACATGTTCTCATTGAGCAAATAAGCGTTATTTCAGCGGGTCTGGAGTTTTTACCTCTCGAATCGCACTGCATGGACTTAACGCCGTATGAAGTGTGCTCACAATCAATAAGGGCTATCTTTACTCAGCGTGTGAAACTCACGTTAACATCGTGCACGCGGCGGGTTGCAGTCAAAACCTTGCGTGGAATATTAAATGACATGATGTGGTGTTCACACGTGACTGTTCTCACATTGATCTATACTGCATATAGAGCCGCTAGCCTGCTGAAAACAACATCTTACATCAGACTAATGTGGTTAGATGGTCATCCAGCCTGGAAAAGCTTGTCTGTTTTGATGGTTTTAGGTTAAGGCCGTCTCAAATGCAGTTCTTGATTTCTTCGAGTGATATAATGCTGTGTAGACTGTTAGTAGTCATCAAGGCTGCTTTTATTTGATTAAAAATACAGTAAAAGCAGTCATATTGTGAATTATTAGAACAGTTTAATATAACTGTTTTCAATTTTAACATATTTTAAAATGTAATTTATTCATGTGCTGCAAAGCTGAATTTTCAGCATCATTACTCCAGTCTTCAGTGTCACATGATCCTTCATAAATCATTCTAATATGCTGATTTGCTGCTCAAGAAACATTTAAATTATTACCATCAATGTTGAAAATAGTTGAGCTACTTATTATTTTTGTAGAAACAGTGATACATTTTGTTAGGATGAATACAATGTTCCAAAACATTAATTTGAAATGTATATTGTTACACAAACGTTCAAAATTTATAAAAGTTTGTTACACTTTATTTGGTAACACTTTATTTTAGTGTCCTTGTTATGTTACATATGTTACATGTAGTTACTATAGTAATAATAACTATAAATTATGCATAATTACATGTAACTAACCCTAAACCAAATCCTAATCTAACCCTACAGTAAGTACATGCAGTTAATTATTATTACTCAATATTTAAATGTATAATTACACTGTAACAAGTACACCTTAAAATAAAATGTAACTCTTTATTTCACGGTGTCCATGTTACAGTGCAGTGTGATTATACATTTAATTACTAATAATAATAATGAACCACATATACTTACAATAGGGTTAGGAGGATTTGGTTGTGGTTAAGGTTAGTTGCACATAATTATGCACAATTTAATAATGCAACATATGCAAGTAATAAGGTATGAGATGATATTTACAACTAAAGGGCATTGAAGTGAAGTGGCTTCAGTGTTTTTATTCATAGTACAGCCTAATCACAAGTGCCTTACTGTAACATTTACTACATTATACAGTGAAGGAAATACTTTTTAAAAATATTTAATTAGCTAAATTCATTAACTTTGGAAGATCTAGTCCAGACATGTAAAAAAGGTTAAAGTCAGCTTGAAATGGAATATCTCTTTTCTAAATGCATCTTTTTTTTTTTTTTTCTTATTGTGAATGATTAATCCATTTCCATTTTTATTTAATTATTAAAAGTCTCTCTGGTGACATTTGCCAGTCTTCTCCAATCATTTAGTCTGCTTATTTTTATTTTTTTTTTTTTACAGTCGACAGAAAGCTTGTATTCAGATCTGCTTCTATACAGTGAACAACTGATGGATTGAAGTCCCCGCCCTACATTTTTCTTTTTCAATAATGCATTTCACTTCTGTGTAGTTTACAGTACAGAAGGAAATATCTGTCACTATACTTCCAATTCATCGTGTCTTTAATAGTTGGTGTCTATGAGTGCTATGGAGTGTAATCTATTGTGTAATCAGCAGATGGTAATACATTGCATGTTTACTACAACTCTAACAACATATTAACTGTTTAGCATTCAGAATTGGAAGCTTCCATTTTAAACATGAGTATGGTTTATGAAAAGATTTTGGAATGACACTCTAGCAGCTTCAGACTCTTTCATTTTCTTAACTCCACAGCTGGAGATAGAAACGGGTTGTTACAGTCACTCCATACTGAGAGAGCGCACACACACGCACAGTGAAGCACACAGTCTCTCTGCCTGGGTGAGGAGCTGTTAGCGTGTAGCTAATGCTTTGAGGCAGATCAGAAGAGGGTTTCAGAGCAACCCTTTACACCGCAGTATGGAGGACTCGCTGACTCTCCGCTCCGGACGCTCACAGCTGGGCTCAGCGCCAGAGAGGAAAAAGAGTATAGCGAGAACAAAGATAAAGAGAGCTTGTTGGCGAAGAAACTTAGAGAAATTCAGGTTCAAGAATGTGGCAAAGTACAATTAGCCCAGAGGGAACAACGCTAATCACTTCCTTGTGTATCATGGTAACCGTAGTTTCTGCTAAAATACCACACTTGCTACAGCTATTAGAGGTACTTGCCTGACCAGCACCACTGATATTATCACTCTTACTATAGGGTTAATACACATCCTGCACCATTTGTGTTACAGATGTAAATTATACCTCAAGTTATCTTTTTGCAATTAAAGGGTTAGTTCACCCAAAAATTCTGTCATTAATTACCCTTATGTCGTTCCACACCTGTAAGACCTTCGTTCATCTTCGGAACACAAATTAAGATATTTTTGATAACATCCGATGGCTCAGTGAGGCCTGCATTGCCAGCAAGATAATTAACACTTTAAGATGTCCAGAAAGCTACTAAAGACATTTTTAAAACAGTTCATGTGACTACAGTGGTTCAACCTTAATGTTATGAAGCGTTGAGAATACACACTCCGAACCACTGATTCAAAACAAAAGATTTGTAAAGCTTCGAAGCTTCACGAAGCGGTGTTTTGAAATTACCCATCACTAGATATTGTTGAATAAAGTCATTATTTCGCTTTTTTGGCGCACAAAAAGTTTTCTCATCCCTTTATAACATTAAAGTTGAACCACTGTAGTCACATGAACTGTTTTAAATACTTTAGTCTTTAGTAGCTTTCTGGGCACTGAAAGTGTTAATTATCTTGCTGGCAATGAAGCCCTCACAGATCGGATTTTATCAAAAATATCTTAATTTGTGTGGAACAACATGAGGGTGAGTAATTACTGACAGAATATTAATTTTTGGGTGAACTAACCCTTTAAATTGGCAAAATATCCCATAAACATAAACTACCAATCCAAGTTTTGGGTCAGTAAGGGTTTTTAAAATGTTTTTTGAAAGAAGTCTCTTATGCTCACCACAGTTGCATTTATTTGATCAAAAATACAGTAAAAATAACAGAAATATTGTAAAATATTATTGCTATTTTAAATAACTGTTTTCTATTTTAATATGTAATTTATTCAAAGCTGAATTTATGCAAAGCTGAATTTTCAGCATCATTACTCTATTCTTCAGTATCACATGATCCTTCATAAATCATTCTAATATGCTTATTTGCTGCTCAAGAAACATTTCTGATTATTATCAATGTTGAAAACAGTTGTGCTGTTTCATATTTTTATGGAAACCATGACACTTGAAATAGAAATATTTTTAATATAATCTCTTTACTGTCACTTTTGATCAGTGTATTGCTAAAAA
Organism: Elopichthys bambusa; assembly: GCA_037101425.1. Taxonomy (NCBI): domain Eukaryota; kingdom Metazoa; phylum Chordata; class Actinopteri; order Cypriniformes; family Xenocyprididae; genus Elopichthys; species Elopichthys bambusa. The sequence continues at coordinate 27,727,592 of CM074440.1, read as the reverse complement.
AATGATTTATTTAAAAAAAAAAAAAAAAAAAAACGAGGGGGGAAGAAAGAAAAGAAAAACCTTACAGACCTCAGACTTTGAACAGTAGTGTACATCTCAATATCTAGACACCAAAATGTCAAAGAATTAATGGACCACCTAACAACGGCAAAACAAGCTAAGAAAAAAAATCATACAGGCGTTTGCATAAGCTTTCACATTTTCTTCAGTACTATTTACCACTGAATTCATAATTAATATAGGTACATTTAAGAATCTTTGTTTGATTTGTATTTATTTTTATTCATTTTATTATTATTATTTTATAGGTAATGATAACTAATAGCAAGTTACTTAATTTCAAAATAAAGTAACTATGGTATTCTGGCAGAAACTATGGTTACTTACCATGGTCAATTTATTTAAGGAAAAAATCACTTGAGTGAATTCATATTTAGTTGAACTATGCATTCACATTGTGTTAATAAGTTCCTCTAAATAACTTGTCTGTATTTAAATCTGCACATTTTGTTGCACTAAGTTACTGAGAGGCTTCAGAAATGCTTAAAACACACACACACACACACACACACACACACACACACACACACACAGCACGCACACACTTGACCCCCAGCATTAAAAAAGAAAAAAGAAAACACCAAAGCACATCCACCAGGAGATTTCTACTATTTCCACCAGTGTCTACACATGCATTCACGCTAGAGGTCCAAGTGTCCAGAGGCACTGTGAGCAGCACACTTAGGATTTAACAATGGAAACACAATGCAAGCACAGAGCATGTTTTATTCACCTTTTTTTCGGCATGTTAGAGCAGTTTCGGGGCTTGGAGGGTCTGTTCTTGGGACACTGGGAGAGAAGGCCCTCTTTAAAGCTGCCGTTTCAACACTCCCAAGTCTTGAATACATTGACCGGTGTGTGTGTGTTTGTGTGATGAAAGAGGTTTGGAGCTTGTTCTGTCCTGTACAAAAGGACGTTACGTGACCTGTAGAGGTGTATTGGTCCACCTCATCCGCGCAGTAGCTTGTTATGACAGACAACGAAAATCCTAAAGATGTTTTCTGTGACTGCGGATGACTAAAGATTGGCCCGGGCTGGCGTTTGAGCCGCCGAGGCCAATGAAAGGGCCCGTACGATGGGAGGGAGGTCACAGCGTCCTGCCTGTAATGAGGAGCAAGGGGATCATTACGAGAGAACACATGCGCTGAGAGCCACACTACAGAGAGCCGAGCTGAGCCGAACGAGGCCTTCGGCGCTGCACGCGGAGCCCTTCTCCTCTGATGTGAGACGGAAACGAGGTGGAGAGAGAGGCAGAGACTAGATAATGGAGAAAGGGGAGGGAAAATTATGCGATTTAAGTAGATAAAAAAGAAGGGACAGTGAAAAGAAAGAGGGCTACAAAAGACAAACCGTGCAGCGTCCATTCCTGATCTGCTGCAGTAGCGCGCTCACACCAACAGAGGGCAGACAGCCTTTTATTATGACTCCAGACGGGCACTACATCTCCTGTGTCGGTGCTCTGTTTCACTCCATAAAAACACCTCCATAAAGCAGGATATATATCTCTCGTGTACTGGAGCTTCAGCAACAATGATGCTTTTTTAAAAAAAAAAGTGCCTGTGTGTACTGTATATATCTATATATCTAGTATTTCACAAACACTGTTGGCAGTTCCCCCAAGTTATTCTTGCAGTTAGGTTTAAGTGACTATTTTTCCAGAGAAAATCCACAAACAAGGATGCAGAAACAGATAAACAACTATAAATGACAGATCTCATCGGAGCAATTGTTAAAAAGACGATCCCTTTTATTGGTTTAAGTATGCAGTTCAGTTAAATAAAAAAGCCACGAGTTTTAATGAGACTGACTGTCCACTTCATATTTATATTCATGTGTTCAACAGTGAACACATGATGTTGTTTGGTTCTGTCAGATCTCACTTATTGCATCGATGTGTGTGGCGATTTTAGCATTTTGAAAATCTGTGTTTGTGTTTTGAGGGATGGGAACAGTAAAGAACATAGTGCTTGATTGATTGATTTTTATTATTTTTATTTTGTTTTATCCTTTTTATATTAATTAATATTAATATTAATTTATAAATATATTAATACATTAAAATTATGAATTTATTAATAATATTTACAATTTATAGTAATTAATATTAATTATATTTTCTATCTATCTATCTATCTATCTATCTATCTATCTATCTATCTATCAATTTAAAGGGTTTTTGTTTTGTTTTGTTTTATTTAAATTTTTTTAATAAGGTTGCTTATAACAAGCAGCCAGTACATGCACATATTTGTTATATTACAAGTTATACATTTATTTTACTGTCTCTGTATTATTTCACAAAGCTCAGGCTTTCTCTCATCAATTTAGTCTGCAAGTTCTAGATTTTCTGCATTGATTTTGAGAGAAAATCTAATGGATTTAAACATGATCAAATATAAATATAGCTGACACTGGACATTTACTGGATAAATTAAGCACAAATGTTTAATAAGTTCACATCCACGGAACATAGATGATGGTGAATGTCAGACTTGCATTGGCAGATGAGTTCATAGCCATTAACAGAACTAAATGCTTTAAATCATTCGGTTCTATATAAATACAGTTCTCTTTTTCTGATCATAGTTGTGAGGAACATCTTGTATGCTGCCGTGATGAATGCGTATGTGTGTTGTCTTGTGTTGTTGTTGTTGTTGTGTAGAGGTTGATGGTTCTGAAAAGCTGAAACACGAGAGCCGCATTCAGTGGTTCATTCAGCAGGTGGTGAGGCGTTGCTGGATTGGATTATTTTCTCAAGTGTTGCGAGGTTGGAAGCAGCAGTGAGGTGGTAGACGTTCCCTCTCCTTTCTTGAAGAAACCAAGCAATTGCGTGCAAATGAAAAGCACACCAGGGTAGCTATGGAAATATCCATGCTGAGACCAGAACCTTAATTTCCTGTCAAAGTCTTGCCCTTTTTCTTTTCATGTTTGCGTCTACCTACACGTGTGAGTCATTGTGGGGCTATATTAATCACTGTGTTTGAGTGATTTTCTGATTGCGCTATTACTGCTTTCTTTTCTTTTTTTAAGTGTGTGTGTTGGTTTAGCAAGCTCACACTCCACAATGACACCTAGCTAAAATGAGCAGTGTGTTATACTGGATGTGAGGCAAAAAATAAATAAATAAATAAAAAAATCTGCAAGCAATAAAAGCTTTTTCTGTCCAAATCAGGGGATCATGGTTTGGTTGGTTAGCCCCTTCACTATTCAGAAGTTTAGGAGCAGTAAAAAGAAATTAATACTTTTAAAATTATTTCTAAAATGAATGCATTACATTGATCAAAAGTGACAGTAAATGCATTTATAATGTTACAAAAGATTTCTATTTCAAATAAAGGCAGTTCTGTCATGACAACTCTCAGAGAGATTGGTATGGTAATAGATATTGGCATGGTAATGGATATGGCAATGTTAATGTATTTGGTCTTGGCGGAATAGATCTGCTACTCTGCTGCTGCTGCTGCAGAGCAAGTAACGAGACTTGCTATTGCCAATATATTCACAGACATTGCTGCTGCTGCTGGTGGTGCTGCTGCTACACATGTAACATATATGAAGTAACCCCCTGTAGCAGATCTATTCAAGTGGAGCTGGGGAAGGTGCAGAGTTTCTGAAAGCATGCTGCAGACTGCTAACAGCAACACTACCGGTATTTGTTTGAATGTTGAGCCACAGCTTATTGGCCGCTGATGCAACAGCAGCCAATCAGCTGTGCCATGTAGATAATGTGATCGTAAATGAGTTAAAGACCAGCCAGTGCCATCTAGAGTTTCATGTCAGAACTAGGCTAATTCTTTTTGTTCATCAAATAATAATAAAAAAATAAAAATAATAATGTTTCCACAACAATATAAAGCAACACAACTTTCATAATAATTCCACTTAACTTAAGAACTGGCTTCTCTTTGAAATGTTTTCAACTGTTTTCAACATTGATAATAATAGAAATGTTTCTTGAGCAGCAAATAAGCATATTAGAATTATTTATGAAGGATCATGTGACACTGAAGACTGAAGTAATGATGCTGAAAATGTCAGCTTTGCATCACAGGAATAAACTACATATTCAAATATATTCAAATAGGAAACTTAAAATACTGTTTTTGCTCTGTTTTGATAAAATAAATGCAAATTATGTGCAAAAGAGACTTCTTAAAAATATATATTACTGACTACCCAAACTTTTGAATGGTAGATACTGTAACTACACCATTAAGCAGGCAAAAAAGCATCATTCTCCATTGATGATTGTTCAAAAGTAGCTGTGTATTCTGACTAAATTAGATGTTAGATGATTAAGTAATCGTGGGATTGATAGTATTCGTAATATTCTCTGTTGTTCATGGTAATGTTGTAAATCAGTCTGCTCATCTGGGTAATGGAAACCAACGCTTCTTTCACGTCTCTTATGCAACTAAATTCGATTTTGAGTTATCGTAGTTTTTCTTAGCAGAAGCTTTAAGATCATGTAAATGTAAAATTTTATGGTTATTACTACTATTAAGTCAAATCAGTATTTCATATTTCATGTTTATTTTGCGCTTACGAAAGGCCGACTGTGTATTATGCATGAGATATGTTCTCATTGGCTGTTTTTTATTTTATTTTTCATTTTCATTGTGGACAGACAATTTATCCCTGGAAATTTCACGCCTGGTTATGTCATGCTGCAAGGCTGGATTCAGGTGCGAAAGAGAGCGCAGTTTTCCGACAGCAGGCTTGCCGTGGTGGAAATGGAGGGGGTTGTTAGCATCTCCACCCCTTGGGAGAAACACTGAGAGATGGAGAAAGCAAAAGGTGTGCTTGCCAATGAATCGTCCCATGAGATCCAGACAGAAACCACAGTCTATTATTTCTTAGACGTGGCATCCGACTGCAAAAATCTCCTTATTCATATTGAGGAAAGGGGATACTGACCCTAGTTGGGAAACGTTCTTGATTCAGACTTAAAATCATCACGTTAGGAACAGATACGGCAGTGAATGAACTCTAGCCAGATTTGTTGTGCCTCTGAGAGAATTTATGGAAGATGCTCTGAGGTTTTGTGACATTCGCTGGAAAGTTCCAGCAAACTCTGGTGCTAATCTCTACACAGAGACCTGATCTGCCGCTAAACCGTGATAACAGTTCTCAGACGGCGATGACTTTTTGCCGAGCAGGAGGCTAGGTTAAACCCAGACTTAACGCAAATCCATTAAGCGCTACTCTGTTGGATGTGAAACACTCATAAGCAAGCCCTGAAATTCCTCCTTAGAAAAACTGACATAAGCCTGAAACGTAGGAAATGTAATTCATTAAAGATCTGCATGTTCGCAGATTTGTTTATGCATGCCGTAATTGCCTATTTACTCGCAGCCAAAGATGTCTCCTTTTTCTGAAAAGCGCTTTAGAGGCATCCACTTTCTTTTCTTTCCGAGTCAGGGAATCGGGCGGCATGATCGGGTCTCGCGTCTTTGAGTAGAAAACTTCTGTGGCACTGATTCTGTGTACTTTGACGAGGGCAAACATCTTAGCTGAAAGCGGCTATGTTTGCTTAGCACTAGTGCCATCGCCAGCGCGTTTGGCCCGTTACAATATAAAAACACGCCACTAATATGGGCTGACAAGCATGATAAGCCATGATTGCGTGTAAATTGGCAGTGGCGAAGGTTTAAGCTGGTCTTATGCTAATACAGCAGTGAGTGACTGCTGGGCAAAAGCACAAACACACACACACACACACACACACACACACACACACACACACACACACACAGAGAGATATGCCCACATTGACTTTCAGAGTGAGGCGCATGCACATGGGGTCCTGTATTAACTTTTTTTGTGATTTGAGAAAATGTACCATAAATATTTCTTACTGGCCATAAAGCTGTATTTTGCACCCTTTTATTAAAAAATATATTTTTGTACCATTGAAAATGGGATTATTTAGCTGTTTTTCTTTGCATATTTTTGATAAACAGCGCAGGTCAATGTGTCCCTCGAGATCAGCCAGTATGTCGAGTTGTCAAAAAAAAACAAAATAGTGATTTTATTCCTCATATTCATGTTCTGGTGGCTTAATACAGGGAACATATACATAGATAAACCTATTTGTTCTTTTTCCAGTAAAAATATTCCTAAAATAAGATACTATACACTTATATTAGAAGCAAAATTGCATAAACCACACTGTTTTTTTGTTAGATTTAAAGCTAGGGTAGGCAATAAACATTTTTTGTAATACTGCTTGAAACTCTCTTCAAATCCTGATAGAAATCAATAATAGACGTGGTGTAAAAAAAACAAACAAACAAAAAAAATCTCCACTTCAAATGTTGACTACTGTATATATATGTGAGTTCGTGAGGCTCTATTAGCGCCGTAGTTCTCACTGACTCGCTCAGAAAAAACACAAAAGTTGTGAGAAATCAAGATGAATAAATACAGGACACGAGAGTGAACTGAGCATCGGACAAGGTCAGGAGTTTCATTAAATAATCCTTTAATCCGTTTTTCGCCAAATCCTATCGTATACCCTTAGAACACTTGAAACATATACAATACATGTTCTGTGATAGATTTGTGTCATCTTTAAAAAGCTTGCTATTCATTGCCTCTATATGGACGAGCATGAAAAAAATTCTCCTTTTTTGGTCCGAAAAAGAAAGACGTACTGTATTAGAAAAACAGAAGGATGAATAAATGAAGAATTCATTTTCATTTTAGGGTGAACTATCCCTTAAAGTTACCAAACAGTTAGAAAGTATTTTTGTTTTGTTTCCCTGCCGATTTTTACTGGCATTTGGCGGTTAATTTTTTGGTGCATTGTGCACATTTACATATACACACATGAATTCATTCATCAACTGATATTTGAAAAATTATAAGCACATAAGCATGCAGCCATGATTCATTATCTATAGATATCTACACCTGCTTTACAGCCGTTTTTAATAGAACTGAAGTGTGATCACATACCTGTCTGTTAATTTCATGCTGGTGTACACACCAATGCGTTTTTGTGTGTTGCACTGGGACATCATTCAGGTTAGAAGGGTAGTATTTCACTCTGTAAGGTGATCTACACACAATATTGCTTTGATGAGACTGTATTGTGATATGAGAGATTAATATATCGTGTGGTTTTGGTAGAACCTAAGCATATCATATGAATAAAATACTACACAGGACTTGTGGTTTATAGAGCACATAATATCCTCCATATCTATTACTAAACTGTGTGTAGATGTGTGTAATGGTGTCAGTCAGACTCTGGACAGTAAATCAAATGGGATATTGGCCACGTTAAACAAGGTCATTTGGTATGATATAGTTTGAATGAACTAATAGACACATACACTTTTACACTTATTTTATCACTTTCACAGCATATCTTATTTCAACAACTTTAAAAACAGATTTTGACAGACAAACAACTGGGTAAAAGTTTGATCAAGCAATGAATGATGTTCTCTTAGCCTGAAACTTTTCCCCCATAATAAGCAGATATTTCCCTTGCTTTCTCGCATGATGAATTTGTGATGCGAGTGGTCAAAAGGTGAGGAGGTCAGTGAAATTGTTCTGAGCCCCGAGATCTGTGAACAGAGCCGCTGTGGTTTGTCCAGCTTAAGTGGTCCGTAGCTCAGGCTGTCATGCTGAAGCTACTGTTCGCCTCTTTTTTACCTCTAATTGAATGTCACTTGCTTTATGAAATGCTCCAAATTATATAATGAGGTCATTTGCATAGCGCTGAGATTGGCTGACCTTTGCTTTTGCCAATAATTACAGCAGAGTCGTCTAAGACAGTCGACAGAGATGGTGCAAAAAAAGACAACTTCCTGCTCAGAAAGGTTAGCGGAGAGCTCGGTGCTGGACTTTGCGAAATGTCATTAGAATTTCTTGGAGTATGCTCAAAATTAGCAAGTGACTGAGATCAGCAATGCATAAATATTTTCTTTAAAAGCAATGAGAGCTCTTGCTTGGTTAAAATTGCATGTGTGCAATCATTTCCTAGTTATAGCGTGGGTGAGGTTATTTGCGTACGAGCGTGTTGGATTATGCATAAATTATTGTATATCCAAACAATGGAAAGCTTGCAGATGCAGGGACGGTTCACGCATGCCAGATTGTCAAACTCTTTCGTGGTGATGCCGGAACCTTCACACAGCTTTGAGCCTCTGTGCCCAGTGTGAGCACATGGCATGTGATCTAGGACGCTCTGGCCGGGCCGTGCCAACCCAGCAGTGGTGTTCCGCCGACGCCTACCAGCGCTGTGGGCAGAGCCTGTGCTGACCAGCCATCAACGCAAGCACAGAACATATACCTAGATTACAGCAACTCGTAGAATAAACTACCGTTCAAAAGTTGAGGGTCAGTTTTTTTTATACTTTTATTTAGTAATAAAAAATGCTGTTCTTTTCATTTCTATTCTATTCATCAAATAATTTTATTAAGCAGCAGCACAACAGTTTTCAACATTGATAATAATGCAAAATGTTTCTTGAGCAGAATATTAGAATGATTTCTGTAGGATCATGTGACACTGGAGTAATGATGCTGAAAATTCAGCTTTAAACACAAAAATAAATTACATTTTAAAATAAATTCACATAGAAAACTGTTCTTTTTAACTGTAATAATATTAATAATAGTAATATAGATAAAATATTTTTATTTACTATATGTAGTTACAGTATGTTGCAAACACATCCATAATAATCAATAAATCTATGGTGGATTTTATGATATTTAGCTTTTTTTTTTTTTTTACCATGGTAAATGCTTTTAGCCAAAGTGACTTACAGATGAGAATAATTTAATCATAGCAGTATTATTTTAGTATACTATTATATTTTTATTAACATTTTGAATTCGTTTTTATTTTATTATTTTCAAGAAAAAATAACATTTTTATATTTTCTGTTGTCATTATAACTTTAAAAGTTAAAGTTATAAATTTTGCTGTGTGCTTTTGTCGTGATGATGATGACGATGATGATAGGTAAATATTTCTGCTTAGTTTAATTTTTATTTCAGTTTTAGTTTGTTGTTTTAGTACTTTTAGAACATTAGATGTGTTGTTTAAAAATAGAAGTTTTAAGAGACATCTTTAACATTAGAAACATTAATATTCTTACTGACCCAAACTTTTGAACTGTGTGTGTGTATATATATATATATATATATATATATGTATATATTTTTTTTTTTTTTTTGTGATTATTAACACAATACCATTAGCGCTTTAGGCTGCATTCAGAGCACATAACTGCACATAATGTCACCCGCATGTTCTTTAGTGAAGAGAGCTTTGTAATGTGAAACGTGACTTGGGTTTGCTGTGCTCAGGGACATTTTTGACCAAATAAAATCCAAAACATCCTAGTTGTTCATATCTATAAAAGTGAACAAACCCCCATTAAATTTGCAATTAAGCATCAAACAGCAATATTGACTGAAAGTCGCTGGTTGATTGGGAAACAAGGAGACAAGCATTAACATGTGGCTCTGTCTCTCTGCTCTCTGGTCTTATAGTCGCAGCGGCGCGTCACGTTTCACCTGCCGGATGGGTCTCAGGAAAGCTGCAGTGACAGTGGGCTGGGGGACCATGAGCCCGTGGGCAGTGGGCCACTCCTCTCACACCCTCTCCCTCTGGTGCAGGCACAGGATGACTTCTACGAGCAGGCCTCTCCGGACAAGAGGACCGAAGCAGACGGCAACTCGGACCCCAACTCTGGTGAGTGTGTTGAAAGATGTTTCTGGGGCAAATCTTTGAATCTGTCTGTAGTTACACTCCTCGTTTCTCTTCTCTCATTGTCTCTGCTCTGAAATGAACCGAGCAGGAGGAGCTTAGCCAGAAAGGAAGATGAATAACACAGATGATAGTTTTCATTATACGTCTTCCCACTCAATATGTACAACAATTTAATGTTCTGCAATAACTGTTCTCAATGTAAATAGTGCTCTCACGATATACTGAATGAAGTCTGCAGTGAAAATAGCTGTAATAAATAAGAGATGGGTAGAGGCATAATTATGCATATTTGTGCAGAAATGCAGCATGTACATTAAGAGATTCTGAAGCAATATGTAATGCTGTAAATAAGCTCTTCTCAGTAAAGATTATTTTACTGTTTTGCTTTACACATTTTTTCTGTTCACACTGAACTCTGATACTTTGCATAGTGAAAGAATACCTTTTAATCAAAATAAATTTGTTGTTTAAAAATTTTGCGGAATCATGGGAGGTGTTGTCTACAGCCAGTGAAAAAGAATCGGGATGGGACTTGGGCAGAAATCATGTTCATGGATGAGATTATGAACGTTACTGTAGTATGAAGCAGAGCAGGGCCGAGTGCTGTGCGAGCAGAGTGATTGATAGTGAGAGACGAGCGTGACACAAGTTTTGAGAGCAGTGGAACTTTTATTATGCTACAGTCACACTTCCGCTTCTTCCAGTCAAGCGTATGTGGGGTAACGCAGCGCTGTTTTATCATATTAGATACATTTGTGTTTTGAAAGTTGCTACTCTGCGTTCGCTTGGCTACTATGAGACACTTGTTGCACACTATAATAAGCTAGATCGATATTAGGCATGGTAAAACAAGAAAAGATTTAAACAATAAGACTTACTGTGCTGAGCTAAATAACGTAATTAGTTTTCTGTTGATGAATGTATCCAAACAGTTGCTCACATGTCTAATAAAATACATAATATATTAAATGGTTTTTACAAAATAAAACCGGAAACCAAGGGTAACACGGGTATGATGTCATTGATAGGCGACAAAAATAGCTTATTTCTCTGGATTTAAACATTCTTGGAAACATTTGGGATAATGTAAGTACACAAGTCAACACAATATATAACATTGTTCTAGTGGTTTTTGGAAATGCAAGTGACTGACAAGATGTCTTACCACTTCTTGTGTCTGATTAGGACTTTTAGATGGCAAATGTTTAGATGGCAAAACGAGTCTGATTTGTATGATTCTACCAGTAGTATTATTTTATAGATGGTATAAATGGGTGAATCTCACATGTCCAGGTCAAGAAAGTTGAATTGAAGGGACAATGCTGTTTGTAGCACTGCTCATCTAAGCATTATGAACCACAAGAACCTTCATTCTCACCTTGAGGAAAAATAGGAAAGGTCGGTCAAAAGAAAACATTTGATTTATATGTCTTTGTCCTTAATATGTCACCGTAGGGTTTGAGGTCACTTCCTGCATGAAAAGAGCCGTGATGGAAGTATGTGTATTTATACGCTAATGGTCAGTCATGTCTCTCTGGGCTGAGAGAGTGTAGCTCTATTGGTCTCAGCACGTACTTGATTTATTTAGCGATGATTTCCCTGTTGGGGTCTCATGCGGCAAAGATGTTCAGTTTTTATATTTCCAGCGATAGCACTCCATGACCTACTTTTCCCATCACAGAGAGCCATAGATCTGCTCAAGCACCTGTGTCGCCCAAGGTCAGAGATAGTTAACACGTGCGTGTTTGCGCCTTATGATTCATTTGAACATTTTAACAAGTTTTTGTAGTGTGCACTATGAAAAGTTTGGACAGGTTTTTTTTTTTTTTTGTGGCAGCAGGATATTTTCAGATTTTTCATGCACCTTTTATTGGTCTCTAAAGATCCATTATTAACGATATGCATGTATCTGTGAGACTCCACGTCTTTTCTTGCTATTAATATGATATGGAAAGTGTGATCTAGTGCAGAGTGGCAAGACTCAAGTGTCTCCTTTTAATTTGAGGAGAGAGGAGGGGGGAGCTCAGAAACAATCATTTGCATAAGGTAGGTGATAATTGCTCTTTTTAATGGAATTGATGGTGGTGTACACACCAATTATCTACAAGCTCTTAAGCCTGGTAATTAATTAGCACACAAATGGCCGTGGTGCCATGGAGACCGGCGCATAATCAAATATTGGACACACACAGGGGCTATATTGGGAGCATCACCAGGCTCGGATGGCAACATCAATTAGAGGTCAGTAAGAGATGAGATGAACAAATCCAACTGAGTTTCTTTTACGTCACAGTGATTTCAGTAGAACGGGAATATAAAACTCTACATTTGCAACTCGAACTTTGGCAACTTTCAAAACAAATGTAAAGATTTCAATGCATAGGCGTAGATTTATGGAAAGTCAAAATTTAAAGATTAGTCATTTCAGACAAACTGACTGAAAGATGGACAACTAGTTTCTGGATCACAGATGAACCCTGAGCGAATGAAGTCTGCTTGCATCATTGAAAAAGGAATGTAATATCAAGCCTTGTCCATTGGCCTCAGTATGGATTGGTGTGCATTGATAAATTCCGAGGAGATGTTCATACACACAGCAGTTTCATTAATTGAGCATATCAAAAAAGTTTATCTAGACTCCTGCTGCACAGACTGTAAGAGTCCTGCAGTGCGGCAGAAAAGGTTTTTTTTTTTTTTTTTTTTTTTTTTTTTTTTTCACTCAACTTAAGAACTGGCTTCTCTTTGAAATGTTTTCAACATTGATTATAATATGTTTCTTGAGCAGCAAATCAGCATATTAGAATGATTTCTGAAGGATCATGTGACACTGAAGACTGGAGTAATGATACTGGAAATTCAGCTTTGCATCACAAGAAATAGATTACATTTTAAAATGTATTAAAAGAAAACAGTTGTAATATTTCACATTATTACTTTTTTACTGTATTTTTGATAGAAATAAATGAAGCTTTTGTGAGCATAAAAGACTTTCAAAAACATTGAAAGAATAATAAAAAATAAAAGCGAATTGTGACTTTTTCTCAGAATTGCGAGATATAACCTCACAATTGCGAGTTATAAAGTCAGAATTGTGTGATTTAAAGTCAGAATTAAGAGTTGTAAAGTGAGAATTGCCTGATATGTCAGAATTACAAGATATAAACTTGTAATTCTGCCTTTTTTCTCGGAATTGCGAGTTAATATTTCACAATTCTGACTTTATAACTCACAGTTGCATGTTAAAAATTACCTTTTATTTTTTTTTTTATTATGTAGTGGTGGAAACAAGCTTCCATAGAAATCAGTCAATTGTACAGTTTAGAGTGATTATACAAAAACGTGAGACCACGGAATGCTGCAATTAACCAATCGGAATCCAGTATTCCTGAGAGCCGTGCATTAATATAATATAGGGTCTTTTTCAAGGTCACAGATTATGTGAAAACTTGAGCTTTACATCCACCTAAATCCAGAAATGTCACACAATGCTTTTTCTGAAGCACAGTTAACAATAGCACTGAAAACAGACGCCTCTGTGGGTCGTCTGCACTCAGATGCCATGGAACGGTGATTTCTAGTACGTGGAGCCATTGTGTGCCGCGTACAAATCTCTCTATGCCTGCATGCTCTGTGAGTTCAGAAAGCAGTCTTCTGTAAAAACTGGCTGTGAGGATTAATTTGTCAACTTCTGATGATCTGTACCAACCACAGGGGAACTGAGGGTTTCAGGTTGTTGTGCAGATTGAATTAATCTCCGAAGTTGCGAGCATTTCTCTTTTATTTCCTTTCTTCTATGCTTACCCCTGCTCGAGCATTAAAGTTGTTTGTTACCTCTTGCAGTCGTCACATAGAACCACAAGCTTTGGGTTTTTTGAATGCTGTTGACAGGACTGTCAACGTCAATTTCTGGCAACAACTTAAGAACACAGGGAAACATGTATCTGAGTGGGTTCCATTTGGACTCGGCGGGAGATCCCGACATGTGTAGGCTTCAGAAAGCTGATTTCCTTCACCACAAAAAAACATTTGAACAAAAGCAACCCTCTGAGATGATAATTACGGGATACTGTTAAGCTCTACAGTTTGAGGGTTTGAAAAAAAAAACAACCTTTTTTTAAAAAAATTTGTAGCTGCTAGCTAATGTACAAGCCACAGCAGTTGTGTGTGTGAGCCAAGTATGTGGCTTATACTTCCTTTGGCATTCAGAGGCGAATTTATTCTACCTTTATTCCGTGCAGCTGTTGTTAATTGCAAGTACATATGCATTAGTATCTAATTAGCAATTATGCAGATTGACTAATTATTTTTATGCTTTCAATCAAAAGGTATTAAGCTAGCGGGTGCTAATTGTAGGTCAGCGTTTCATGCGCCACTACTTCATTCTGACATTTAAAAAATAACGTGTTTATCAAGACGCAAGTGTGCACAAGATTTTTTGACATGACTTTATATGTGTAGTTTAATAGCTCGAAAGGCTAATTCTAATCTAACGGGCATTTGCAAAAACGTTTTAAATGCTTTGCAATTTCAACGTCCCCTGGAATAATCACCCACATTCATTCTGCAGGTTGCTGCACTGCAAATGTACAGTTTAATTTGTAATCTAATAACTCTGGTGGTTGAGATGGTGGTGACTATTTAAATACACCAGACACACATACAATAACCCATAGCTGTTTATTTATTGATGCATGATTCGATGCCTTGGGTTTATAGTTCAGTTCAGATCATTAAAGATTAAATCGCCTGAAGCAGTATTCTCTTTGAGGGGGTTCCTGGGTAAACGATCGGTATCTTTAGTGAAGCACATGTAGCAGAAATCCTTGAAAAACCCATTAATTAAACCCTTACAGTATCTTTAAATGTTAAACCACAAATCACTTATTTGTCCTTGATTTTTTTGGCATGCATTATGCTATTTGTTGCATTGGAATTGGTTAAAAACACACCCAAAGCGAACTTTTCTTCTAGCGAGTTTGTTTGCTAGAATAAATGGATTGGGAGTCGTACCACTTTATTCTTTGCTTTTAGTTTTGCTCCTGTTCTTGAGAGTTTGGTTTTATAAAGTGCCTTTAAATAAAACATATATGGTTTGTGTGCTACAAGACCCCATGAGAACGAAAATCCACTCATATTATTCAAGAGCACAGCTTCCGTTCGCAGTGAACTTAATGGTGGAGTCTAACGGAAAGATGTGCAGTGTTTTGCAACCATGTTTCTGAAGGCTACAGGATGGAACTGCTGTTCATGAGCCGCCATCCTCAGACGTCATAGCAGCATGCCATATAAAGACTAGCTTCGGTGGAAACCCTGGCTTGAAACGGGGTGATAAAACACAAAGGATAGTTAAATTATACAACCATAGATAAAAGTAGAACAAAAAAGATCTGATGTCACAGTCACAGATGGACGGAATAATGTGAGTGAATATGTTCTCCTGTGACTTTAGCAAAACAGCTAACTAAATATATAATTGTGGATAGTTTAAATGGCAAAATAAATGCATTTATTTTATTATTTAATTGTTTTTTATTTTATTTTATTTTATTTTATTTTATTTTATTTTATTTTATTTTATTTTATTTTATTTTATTTTATTTTATTTTATTTTATTTTATTATTTTATTTTATTAGAATTATTGCATATGCTAGGCTGGTAAATCAAAATTCTTTTTTTTATGCATGTACAAAACTGAATTTTGCATATATTTTTCAGCTGATGCATTAATAATAATAATAATACATTTTAAAATAACTAGTTTAGATGGCAAAATAAATATATTTTCATTTTATTTTATTTTATTTTATTTTATTAGAATTATTGCATATACTAGGCTGGTAAATCATTTTTTTTTTTGGGGGGGGGGGGGGGGGGAGAGTCTGTTGATACATGGTTCCGATTCATTTAATCAATTACGTAGCATGTCATGACATTAATTTTATTCTTTAACCGATTGGTGGCACATATTTATACTTTCAATGTTTGAATTTATGGACATGATTGATATTTTTGTACAATAGACAATACTGGTACCGTGTTGCATTAAGAGCAGCTGTTATACTGGGTCTCCATCTTTCCCTAAACAGAATCAATAACAATACCTAAATAATTCAATAAGAATCAAAGCACTGAGTCATGGAAGCTAAGTGTGTTCACACTGCCTCTGTGGCAGAATATTCACACAGCGACAGGCGACACTGTACTCGAAGAGGAGTGCGGAAAAGATGAAGAACCCATAAATATCAAGGAGGACGGGAAGAGGGGAGGTGGCCAGGAAAGAAGGCGCATTCGTGGGGTAATGAGGATTCAAGGCAAATACGACTCTGTCAATCATTTGCCTTTGTGAATCTACTGAAATTAATTACCCAACATTGGCAGGATGCCATGTTTGCTGTGCATGACTGGTAGCGCTGACAGCGGGCCAGGAGTGAGATGAATAAGTGATCGCAGGAAGGAGAGAGATTATGACTGTTTGACAGATGAATTTCAGTTTAATGTGGCAAAAAGAGAATGGTGGGTGTGGCAGAGTATTGTAATATAGTAAAGTATTATTCATGTTGAATAACACTCACCCTGTCTGAGACTCCAACATGCGTCAAACATAACAGCCTTCGGGGTCAAATATTTTTGATATAATAATATTAAAAGCTAATTTGTTTAAAAGCCCTCATATCAGTCTTTTTCTTCTCACATAATACAGTGATTTCAACTCAAATTAAGTTATGTATTTGGTAAGTAATCAGGTTGGGGTGGGATGATAATGCACAATTAGCTGGACATTAACTGAATATTATAGATATTGTGTAACGCATATTCATAGAAATGTTAAATATCACTTCTGTAGCCTTTGTAATGTAGTTTTCACAGTTTGTTGTTGTCAAATGGACCACCTGCCTCGCAGTAGTATTTGTTTATGGTGTATATATGCATGTATTCACCAACAAATTTATTTTTCTCATGCATTTCCTTTTTTTTGTCATGCATTTCCTTTTTTTTTTCCTTCAGGATTGCTGGCAGCATCCAAGATCTTAACTTTAATTTTATGCAGTACCACGGCAAGGGGAAGGGCCCTTTTATGCAATTAACTAATTAATCTAATTACCAAGTTCATAATTAATTGTGTAATTAAAAAGATTTCATTGCGATCCCACCTACAGTGTGGAAGTGCCACTGCCGCACAAACTATCAGGAACTGCAGCCAGAGCTTCTGTTCACGATGTGTCAACAGGGTCTGATTACATGAAGCAAATCAGATTCAATCAACTGCTTTTGCCTTGATGATTATTTCAGTTTGATTTGTTAATGATGCTTTGAGAAAATAAGGCTTAAAAAGCTGCTTTAGTAAAGCACATTTATGTAGTTAAGGTTTAAAGGGGACCTGTTATTCCCCTTTTCAAAGACTTGATTTTTTTTTTTTTTTGGGGGGGGGGTCTACTAGGTTTTCATGCTTGAATGTTCAAAAACACATTATTTTTCATATATTTTAAAGTATTGTAGCACCTCTCCTCCCACTCTGTCAGTAACGCTCTGGGGTGTGTTTCCCATACAACGATGTAACTCGATGCATCGTTGAACAAATCAAAAAGCTAGTCACAACTGTTTCCCGAAACCGTATTGTCGCAAACCTGTCGTTCAGCCACATTGGTGAATGATGTTACGCAGGTGTTGGAGTAATAACTTCTTTAAATGAATCCATTTGAGATCAAATTAATGCTAGATTGTTTGCTATAAATTACGAACATAGCATATAAGGACTAATTCTCATTTTTCTGTTAATTTGCTTTATTTCCAGATTCAATCATAGGCTCGTTCTTGTGTACTAGAGCACGTACGCACATGCGCACTCTTCAAAAACGGTGTTTAAAATCTCTTGAAAAACTAAAATATGTAAATGACATTTGTATATACTTGAAATACATGTATACATGTACAGTACTTAATCTCGGCTTGCTTATTTTGCTCAAGATAACAATTTATTAAGTCATGTCATAAAAAAAGAAAAAAAGAAAAATAAATTATGTTTCTAACCACAACTCGAGAGCTGTCATTCCAACCACACAAGTTTGTGCCCTGATTGGTCGGCTGGACCAGTGTGTTGTGATTGGTCAACCGCTTTGAGCGTGTTTCGGCAATGTCACGCCCATAACCACGAGTTTCAACCATAGACTGTAAAAAAAAATATATATATATATGGAGGTAGTATCCGTGACATCACCCTTCTGAAGAGCATCCTTTAAGCCCAAAGTGGGTGGAGCCAGCCGTCGCCATGTTGGCAGCACGTCACTGCCGGATAACAGAAAATGGGCAAAGAGACGGGATGTGGGTGGAGCTGAAGTGCCTGGTTGCTGAAACCACGCCCACCTAGCTCGACGTGATCAAGTTGGAGCTAAGGAGCTATCTATCTATCTTAGACACTATCAAAAGATAACAAATTGTACATTATTTAAAAGTTCTTAGGGTTTACTGTCAATCTGCGGTGTCTGTTTTACGATATAGATGCTCCAGCAACATATATATATATATATATATATATATATATATATATGATCAACTATAACTAGAAATAGAGCATCTTTCATATTAAAATTTAAAATAGAAATCTGTAAGATTATTAAAACTTTTACCTCTCTGTTAGTAAAGTTTGGTAAATGTTGCTAATTAGGTAAGAAAGGTGTGCATCCCCCCCAAAAACATAAAAAAATAAATCTTTATGAAACCTACTGTAGTAAACTAGCACTGTGCTGTATGTTAGTGGATGTTTACCAGGTGTGGGAGCGCATTTTATTTGACGAGTTTATGAACTTGATCTGATCTGTATGATGCTATTATCATCCCTCCCACATTTTGGCTTCTAGCAGGTAAAGATTTCATGAGCGTGTTCATGATTCAGACAGATAGCAGCTGAAGTGAGTGGAGGCGGTGAAGTAAAGCAAAGGGAACTGCTCTGAAAAAGTTACTCGCAAGGTCACAATTCACTGTAAATGAGAGGTAAGCGTGAAATAAAGAGCAGGTGGAGTCGCCACTGCTCAAAGCAAGTAGTTTCACGATCAATTCACTGATTTATTCATTTTAGACAGTAATGGAGACACATTTTGTTGCTGTTAAGCAGAGTAAGGTGCATGGGAGAAACTGGAAAACCGCATGCATCCGCCCACACCTACAAATCAAACAGACTTTTGGACGTACTCTTTTCACAAACTATACTAACTCATGTTTGTTTCGGCCCACATGTGCTAACCACATCTGATCAGCGATCCAGATGTGAAGCTTCTCGGCCTTGATACCGTTTGTAAAACGAAAGGCGTACAAGCACTTCTGCCTTGTCAACATTTCATACGAGCTTGCAAAGAAAACAAACAAAGGCAGAAGTGTGATTGTGTGTGTGTGTGGGCGTGTGCGGGAGAGTGCGAGATGATTTAAGCTCTTATGGGGAATCATGCTGTTGCAGTGTTATTTCTCGAACAGAGTAACAGCCTCTACGCTGTATGTGAAAGTCGCGGTTCAGAGTGCGTTTTTCTCTGATACCCACCAAAGCAAGGTGTTAGGCGTCTGCTGCGGCTTTGAAAGACTGTGCATTCATTTATATTTAAATCTTCCATCTCCGCAGTGAATAAAGTGTCGGGCGAGCTGTTTTCAACCCTTTTAACACTTGATTCAAAGCATTTAGTGGGAGTGTCAAAGAGTAACAAGGGAAGATGTTTATTGATGCCGGAGCAGGAAGCGTGCAGGTGAAAGGCATAGGCTGTCAGGATGTGATGACTTTGGGCCATGAACACGTCGGTTTGTACCCGTGAGTGTGTGTGTTCATATCGAGCCAATGGTTCTTTCTGATGGCGGGATGTCGGACCGAGCACACGAGGGGCCAAGGGTGTTGATGCTAAATGCGGAGAGGAGAGATTGCTATGTTTTCTAGCATGAAAACGGAAGCACTTTTACCATCCATCATTGATGAGTTTGAGAAGATGGGTAATTCCCTCGCCATGCTTTGGAGCATGGTATGGCTCACTGGATCGACACACATGTAACATTCATCTGGATGCGCAGTGACTTATGACTTTAAAAACGCTCTGTTGACTCTTAACTCATACAAACTGTTCTTCAGTCTTCAGTTCATGATCGCACAAACAATTCAAAAGGCTTTTTTTAAAATTAAAAATAGAGTAAAAACACTAATATTGTGAAATAGTATTACACTTTAAAATAACTGTATTCTGTTTAAACATATTTGAAGTTTAACATATTTGAAATCATTCTTTCATCCTCATTATACCAGTCTTCAGTGTCACATGAACCTTCAGGAATCATACTAATATGCTGATTTGCTGCTCAAGAAACATTTATTATCAGTTAACAGTTGTGCTACTTAATATTTTTGTGGACACCCTGATGCAGTTTTTTTTTTTTTACATGATTTTTGATGAATAGAAAGTTAGAAAGATCAGAACAGAATCTTTTGTAAGACAGTAAGGGTATTTACTGTAGCTTTTGATTAATTTAATGCATCCCAGTTGAAAGAATGAATGAATTTGTTTAAAAAAATCTTACTGACCTCTATATATTCATAGAATTATAAAATGTACTCTTTTTTTTTTGTACCTCTGTTATTTGACTTGTCTGTCATTATTAAACATTTTCAATGCTTACATTCTCATAGAATATTTAATTTTGTATTTTCCATTGCATTTTACACAAAAATATAAAGAATTTATCAGATAGATTTGTATATTCCGCAAAATGTTGTTTATAACTCTTTAGCTAATATGTCATCCTGTACACAAAACTCATCTGTTTCATGTTACAAATGTACACTGTAAAAAATTATTTTCATTATTTCTTACCACAACATTTTTTTTTTATTTTATCAAATCAACTTAGATAATTAATTTGGTTCAGATAACAATATTTTGAGTTTCTGTTGATTAAATCAATCTGTTGATTAATTAAATCAAATTAAAAAATCAATTCATTGTATTAACTCAAATTTTTGATTTCAATGAACTATGCAACTTACTTTTTTTTAAGTTAAACCAACAATTCTTTTTTACAGTGTAGTAGTAAATTAATTTCTTTCTTAAAGGGAACATCTTCCTGCATAATATTCTGACACTACCAGTTGGCAAAGGTCTCTACTTGGTCTTAAAGTGTTCAGGCTTAAAGGTGTCTAACGATTAAATATCCGGATATGTTTTGAACTTCCCTATGCACATCTGGCAGTAGCGGACAGGGATAATAAATGAAAAATGACCCTGAAACATTAAATTGTCCTTCCAGGAACAGAATGAAGCACTTGGCCCTCATGTCCAAGGGCTCCTGTAGGATGTTGGCCCCTTCCTGCCGTTTGACTGGCCCCTCAGGCTCAGTGCCTGCCACTGCTGCCCACTCGACAGGACAAGTTCTGCCATCATATTCTGCCCATCTGCCACCAGTCACAAGCAGCACAAAAGCCCCATTTGAAGGCATTATGTTGACAGTCCGTCTCAACAATAGCCCATTGTTTATTGAATTAGTAGAGGGATGTCCTGCCAGTGGCATTCAGATCCATTTAGTAATATGAACTGCACACTTGAGATTCACTCTTAATGGCTGATTACTGTTGGTGAATAGATGACTTTGGGCTGCTAAACAAATAGCATAGGGAAAACTTGAATTTCTGTTACATATCATGGAAAAGATAAAAATATTCTTTAGTCTACGGCCTGCTCCTAACACATTAGCATGAACAATATGGTGCCACTGATCATTTACTTAAAAGCTTCACATCTTGACGCAAACACTACTTTAAGACCAGCACAAATTCATATAATGGTTACCTGCTGGAAAAAAAAAAAAAAAAGTAGTTTAAACCAGCCTGAGGTGGTTTGATTGTTTTACCTGATTTTCTGACTCAGAATTACTGTTATTAATATGGAGATATATAAGCTCAAACATTAAAAAAAAAGAAAAGAAAAAAAAAAAGATTGTTTTTAAATGTATACAAATATTATGTGAATGTGAAATAGCAACTTATAACCACAATTAAAGTGAAGCCATAAGTGTGGTCATGCTTCATTTCAAATCTGAGCCTGACAACTCTAAAACTATGAATTTTGTTTAAGCATTTTGTAATACAATATCAGGTGAGTTTTCAGAGAAGGTGCTAATAAAATAGTTTATTGCCCTGTAAGCACCCATTTGCCATTTGGCAGGAATTATGGTCACGTATTATGATTGGCAGCTGTAGGGCGAATGAGCGCTCGATGAGTCATAACTGACGCAAATCAGGAAGATGAGAGACAAAGCATGCTGTGTATGCTCTTTCAGCTCTTTGGGTTGCATAATTCAGTGGGAAATGAATAGAAATTATATTCTGTATGACGAAATATTTTGCAAACATGTGAAAATAAATCAATATTACTCCAAATATGCCCACATTTGGACTAAGCCCTAACGGACGCTGTCTAGTGCATGTATGTGAACACACATAAACCGGAGAAGATGTGAATGAATAAATGTATGTGTTTTTATTCTATAAATTGTGTTTTTATTCTATAAAAAATTAAAGATTGATTATTTTGCACTCTAGACATAAATTAAGAAATTAACGTCACTGCTACCTAGTTTTATCATAAACATTAGTCAGATATTAAAGTTGAAGTCTTAAATCTTTCTAATGATACTCAGTTTGTCCAGATATAGTAAGAGTGTGATGTTTTAATGTGCTGTGAATGTTGAACAACAATGTCTGCGATCTTTGTATGTAAAGGGGTTAAGCTGATATAGCTGGTTTTCTAGCTGGTCTCCCATTCTGATCGACTGACTTGAACTGAAACTTCTCTAAAAAAAAAAAAAAATCATACAAGTCCAGCCAGACCAGTAGAAACTGACTCTATGACCAGCCAAGACCAGAAAACCACTGGTTTTAAGGTGGATTTTTTAGCAGGATTTTCACTTGTTTGTTTTGTTTTGGTAGTCAATTGGTTGATTAACCATGCATTTAACCATCAAAACTCGAAGTGGGTGGACCAGCAGGTGACTTGCACAACCACATGAGTATTGAACCTCTAACCAACTGCTGTGTTTCATAAATACTGTATAGAGAACATATGGTGCACGACCCGGACGCATGTGTGATGTGGTTCGGAGCCTTGTACAGATGGTTAACCTGATTTTGAATGTACGTCTGGTGTAATGTTGGTTAATATGGCAGCCGTGTTTCCTCTCAGGTTCTTTAGCATTTGAGGGCTCTGGGACATAAAGGCCTTTAATAGATTTTGGTCTCCAGAGAGCAATGAGATGAGCTGAGAAGTCACAAAGTGTGTGTGTGTGTGTGTGTGTGTGTGTATGTGTGGAAGAACAAGAAACATTTGTAATACTCTTATTTGTTACTCTTATGGTTCACTCTTATTTGTATGTCTAATATGTGACTCTGGACTACAAAACCAGTCACAAGTCGCAAGGGTATATCTTTAGCAATAGCCAACAATACATTGTATGGGTCAAAATTATCGATTTTTCTTTTATGCCAAAAATCATTAGGATAAAGTAAATCATTAAGTAAAGTATGTTCCATGAAGATATTTTGTAAATTTTCTACCATAAATATATCAAAAATGTATTTTTGTGAGTGGATATACATTGCTAAGGTCTTCATTTGGACAACTTTAAAGGCGATTTTCTCAATATATTGAATTTTTTGTACCCTCAGATTCCAGATGTTCAAATAATTCTATCTCAGCCAAATATTGTCCTATCCTAACAAACCATACATCAACGGAAAGCTTATTTATCAGATGATTAAGCTTTCAGATGATGTATAAATCTCAATTGAACCTTATGACTGGTTTTGTGGTCCAGGATCACATATTTTTAAAAAAACGTAAAATGTTTCTTGTCTTGTCACATTCAGTTATGAATTATATTAATCAAATAATAGCATGTTTTCAATTCAAAATGGCAAATATTCATACATTTGTTGAGTAGTTTGCATCACTGGATATTATTGTCAGTTGCTGAATATTTCAATCATAAAACAGTCATCAAATATTAAATGTTTAGCTACTTACTCGCCATGTACTCACTGCTCACTGCTAAAACAAAAGTGTCGCATTGGAATGGGGAAATTTGGCCATTTCTAAATACCGGGGGGGCTTGTCCCCCTCATTGACTACGTTTACATGGACAGCAGTAATCTAATTATTGACCTTATTCTGAATAAGACAATATTATGATTAAGGTGTTTACATGAGTCGCTTTTAGAATATTCCGTTTTACATGTTATAGAACATAGATCGATTAATGGCAAACGTCATTACGTCCCCATGGCACCCCGTCCTACGTTCTTTCACGTATCACTGACCACACAGCAGGCTACGTCTTCGTTATGGTACCATATACAGTTTCATTTTTAATTTTACGAAAGCTTCAAGTGCAGTTAATTATTTGACATGCTATACGTGCAAATAGATACAGAGCCCCGCATATGACATGCAAGAAAATAAATAAATTGTGCGCACGATTTAGCCTACTATTTATTTTCCCTGTCATGTGCAGGGCTCTGTAAATAGAGGACGGTGGATACAAATTCTGCATACAGCAATAGGCCTGCTTTGTACTTTCATTCAGCAACATTTCATTCATGCCACCGCGACAAACTCATAGGTAGCCTCCTGGATGAGAGATGAGGTGAGTTTGATTTGTGGCTTCTTGCTTAAAGCTTGCTCTCTTGTTTGCCGTCAAACGGTTGACCACTGCCGTGCGTGTATTATGTGTCCGAAAACTCCCACATGATGTTAATAGTGTGATTAAGGTGTGTACATGTCTATAATGCACTCCAATAATGCGACTAAAATAGGAATACTCCACCTGTCTTAATTTGACTTGTTTTTACTTCGAGTATGACTTTAGTCGGATTAAGGTAATCAAACACCACTGTTTACATGGTTGTTTCTTAATCAGAGTATTCTCTTAATCGTATTAATATCGGAATATTGTTGTCCATGTAAACATAGTCACTGTCTATGGTGGTTACGGCCCTGGTGTACAGATGTATAGTTTACAGTGTTTCTCAACCAGGGGTCTGTGGATGCCTTGTAACTGACAAATTTAGTCTTAGTTGTATAAAGTGTCGCTAAAATGATTGAAAACAAAACGTTTGGTAACAAATTTGTTAAAGAGACATATGTAGATGTCTTAAACATTTGTAGTGTTATATTATATTATATAAAATTGTATATTATAGTGTAGAACATGGATCCTTTAAAAGTCAGAACCCTCTTATTGGTTCCCCATCTCTGCTGTTTGCTCTTTGAATGAAGTGTGTGTGTTTGGGTGTTTTGAAGCCTTTTACTGCAGGACATACAGTAATAGCATACACTGATAGCATATACTGATAATATTACAGATATATGACAACATGTTACCGTTTAACCACATACATTAAGGCACTCTTTATTGCAGCACAGAATAGATGCCTCATTGGTTTATACTGGCTGATCACAATGATGAGCGCCATGAATTTATATCTAACTCTGGTCAGGAGGAGCATCTACTAAATGCTCTAACTCATCTCTCGGCTCTTATTGTCTGCTTGTTGCTTCCACATTAAATGAAGAAGCAGCACATAAACTCTGTCGTAAAAGCCTTGTTTTACTGAGGCCTTTGCGTAAGAGCAGCTGCCGTTTACTTTATTTCGGTGAGCCGTTTTAAATATAGTCTAAACCCGGCTCATTGCTATGCGGTATGAAACAGGCCTGTAGATTTCATCCCCCCTGTTGGTAAGCACATGGTGCAGTGTTGAGAGGTATGATAAGGAAGAAGCTGGCAGGGGGGCAGAGTGGCAGATGTTAGCCCAGGTTTCTCTGGAAAGAGCACTAATCCGCTCTCACTGTGGCTAACCGAGTCGAACTTACCGAGCACAGCCAAGTGCCCTGTCTGAATATGATATTAAAATGAAACTGTTAGCACATTCATTGTGCTTTGAGCGAGCGACTTGAACGCACCACTGGAAATTTAAGTGAT
Source organism: Elopichthys bambusa (assembly GCA_037101425.1). Taxonomy (NCBI): domain Eukaryota; kingdom Metazoa; phylum Chordata; class Actinopteri; order Cypriniformes; family Xenocyprididae; genus Elopichthys; species Elopichthys bambusa. Next base: position 27,701,799 of record CM074440.1, on the reverse strand, counting down.
ATTTCCGCTGTTATTCAAGGATTTATTATTTATGCAGTAGGATGAAAGAGTATTAGACAATGTGCTTAAAAACCAGTCTGTTGTATTTTATTCTAATTGATACTGATCTAAAGTGACTAATTTGAAGGATATCTCTTTGAATTAATAAGTAGTCATCTTGCAGATGCTTTATCAAAAGTGATGCTTTTTTTTTTTTTTTTTTCCCAGGTCTCCCTCAATTACCTAAAACTTGTGAATATCAGGAAATGTTTAAATGGTTTGCCCAATTGACATTTTGAAAATTGTATATTATATTATAGTGTATTATTATTTTCTCATATTAACACAATATTGAATATTGTGCAATTATTCTGCTTGACTTTAGGTCAAATTATCAACAGTATCAAGTAGTCTATACACTGAAAAAAAAAAAAAAAGATTTTTGCTGCTTGTTCAAATTACTTAATTAAAATGAGCTAAAGCAACACAATTCCTACACATTTTGTCCTAACTTAATTTCATTGTGTTTAATCAACATAAATATATCTAGTATTGAAGTGTACTTAATCCATTTGTGTTGGGATTACATGAATGTATTTTGTTCCATTAACTGAAAATGGGCGGTGCTTGTTAGTTCCCATCATGCATTGCATATGGCTGGATAAAGAGAGAAAATGTTTAAAAATTTGATCTTATTTTACGTGTTTTGCAGTAAGATGAAAACTAGGGATGCTTGATAGTGTTTAATAGTGTTCAGTGTTCACTTATATTGCAATTATTAGAATGTTTTAAATTTCACTTGGTTACCATTGTGGAGAAGAGTGGATCATTTGCTTAGGCTGTGGACTGGTGCTTCATTTTCAATTTCAGCTTTGCGTTGAAAGTTGACATTTAATGTGTTAGTGTGTGTACTATTGTTAGCTAATAGACTGTTGACAATCTAGTCCAGGCTAATTAATTATTCACGCAACGCATATATGAAGTTGAATTGAATCAAAGCACATATTGGATAAATGAATAGATGTTTTGAAAGAATGAATAATGAACCTTACAAAATTCACTTTGAGATTACTTAATTGGGTCACTTAAAAATGACTTAATTTCATCATGTTGAAGTTACATTAACAAATCATATTTGTATAACTTAATTGATTCATGTGAGACCGATGTACACTATTAAATCATATAAATTCAACACACATTTTTTTTTCAGTGTATATGAATTCACAAACAATACAATTTAGTGAAATGCACAACGATCTGTTACTTTTATGCGCATTTTGAGATATTGCATAGAAAAACACATAGGTGAAAACGGCAAGATGCGCATAAATTGTAATAAATCTGAATGTTCTATAGGATATGATCATCCAGTACCTGGGTAACGCTTCCCTCGGACTGAACCCACATCCTTTGCATTAGCGTCCCAAACCACTCAAATACAATCAGCATTTATTTGAGTTTATGAATGTGATTAGGAGCTCGCCCATTATTTTGGAATGAAATTATAATAACAACAGCTCTCAACCATCAAAGCCTCTTGATTACAAATAATCTGAACACAGGGCTCAGGTAGACCTCTCCAATCGGTGAGTATGAAATTAAGCTGATTAAAACTGTCTGTGGAACCCTGTTCTCTTCAATCAGTGCTAAAAAAAAAAAAAAAAAAAAAAAAGGGAGAGAAACTCAGTGTTGTGTCTCATTTCAAGTGTAATAGCTCCAGTCCCTTTGAAATTAGAAAGACAAATAGTCCATGATTTAAATTAGGAAATTAATTTTGATGCATTAGTAGGTATAATGATTTCTCAATGTAACAAGGTCAAGGTTGAAGTTAATTAGATCCGCACATTAACCGGCTCTTAATTTTAAACAGATTTAGACGTGTTTAAGGTAATGTGCAAGTTTGCACTTTTAAATATAAGACATTGTTTTGGACTTACACTTAGCAAAGAGTCACATTAACACAAACCATATTTTCACACATGCCAAAACTGTACAAAAAATCTTGTTAACACTTTATTTCGATGGTCCACTTTAGACAACTTCTTTTATGTGCAGGGCTGAATTTCATTAAACCGATTTCAACTTTTTTTTTTTTCTTTTTTATATGAAGGTCAACTAAAAACTGTCACTTGTATTAGTATCACTTGTAAACAGAATCTTTTTATTGGTTGTAAATTCCAATCATGATTTTGGTTACCCTTTATTTCGATGGTCCGCTTTATACATTCTACTAACTATAAGTAAGTTTGCTACTACATGTCAGCTAACTCTCATTAGATTATTAGTAGACTGTAGTAGATTGTTAGTAGAGTGCTAGGTTATGATTAGGTGTTCGGGTGAGTAGATTTAGTTGACATGTAGTTGCGAAGTTACTTATAGTTAGTAGAATGTATAAAGTGGACCATCGAAATAAAGTGTAACCAAAATCATGATTGGAATTTACAAACAATAAAAAGATTCTGTTCACAAGTGATACTAATATATTATTTAAATTGCACTGTTTGACCTTCATATAACAAAAAGAAAAAGTTGAAACCGGTTTAATGAATTCAGCCCTGGGACATAAAAGAAGTTGAAGAAGCACGCTATCAGAAAATCACCACAGGAAATTAATCACTATAAGTATCGGAAAAGTAATCACAGGGAAACGGTTTGACTGTGACTGGGAAACGTGTGTCGCTGGAATCTTGTTAAGGTTGTTGCTCTTGCACCGAACTGCTTTGAAGTGTGCAAATGCTGTCGCAGATAGAGAATTTTGAAAATGAGATACAGAGGAATGGGGGTGGAAAATGCACACTCCATTGAGCGGAGAGAAAGAAGGATGCCGACAGAGACAGTGGAGGGAGGGTTTTCGTATCTCTCTACCTCTACCAGTATCTTTGGACGCTCTCTACAGCGCTTCTGCTCTTCCTCACAGATAACAAATTCAGACTGGTGTATTCTTTTCTTTACCCAAAAGCTTTATTTATTTATTTATTTATTTTCATTTTATTTCTTTCTTTCAGAATCAGAATTGAGTTTATTCACAAAGTTTGCACTTGATGATAAATTGTAGTTTGTGAGTTGCTGCCAGTGAACATTCACAAATAAACACAGTGAGATATGTGAAAAGACTGTGAAAAAAATTACTCAATTATTCAATTATGTTTAAGCATTGTGTGAAAATATGTAGACAGTACAGCTTGAACAGACTATGGAATTGGCTTTTTAATTTAATCAGGAAAAAAAAAAAAAACATTTATTTGAAAACTGTCAAGAAATGTCTGGGTCATAATTATTTTCAAAAGAAAAAAACATATGTTGCATAAACACATTACCTTGTAATTAAAAACAAAGAAACAAAAAGGTTATTTCATTTGTAAGTATTCATCACATTAGAAGTTCTAAATGAATACTAATTAATTAAATATAAATTATTTATGTGTATATATATATATATATATATATATATATATATATATATAATAGTTTCTCAAAGATCCCAATCTATTGTGTTATATTAATCATTTGGTGACAAAATCTTAAATGATTTCACAATGCAAAAACAAATTCACAGCATTTGTCTTGAAAAACTTTGACGAATTGTAATCCAGATATTGACCTGTACTGGGTTCTGAGTGTTTTTCTTTGGAGATCATAAAATAATTTGATGTGACATTACAGGTTCTTCAGATAAGCATGATTAGTTCCTAGGTTCTTGAAAACAGAAAAAAAAAAAAAAGGTTATTTGTGTAACTAGAATTTAGTTGTTTACCCAACAATTCAAATTAAGAATCAAATCCATTTAAATTGGCATGAGGGTGAGTATATGATAGAATGAATATTTTTGGGTAAACAACTTTATATATAAAACTTTTAGATGTAATTGGAGCCCATATTTTAAGTGTTAGGCGGTGTGTTCAAGGTGTTGAACGCCAGCAATAGGGTTTTATTTTCAAACCGAGTGCAATAGAAGAGTGTTTAGCAGTGGAATTGTTCAGTTTTGATGAAAACCATTGCTGGAGGGGAGAAACTGTTCTTGTACTCTGTACTGTAGATGGTGAGAACATCACAACATGCTACACACCTGCCTCAGAGAAAACTTCTTTCCTTCCTGTAAAAATGTCTTTTTCGCACTTCCAGAGTGATTTTAACCGGATCATTCAGCTGTTTGTGAACTTACTCGTCTCTGTTTCACCACTGACACTTTACCGTATTTCCAAAATATTATCAACCCCAGTAAATAGATGACAAAATGATGACAGGGGGATTGAGCAGAAGCCAAGCTAGTTGTGCAACTGCCAAAAAAAAAACAAAAAAAATACCGACAGCCAGCGCTATGTCTTTAAATACGGTAATGTTAAAGCTGTCATCCCCTGGGCTTTGTCTGACTCACCGAACTTCTCATTTTTTCTCTTTCTTCTTCTTCTTCTGCGGTGGTTTCTCACTCATGGCGGCAACTTAAAGTGGTTATCTTAGCATTAGCACTCTGTGTTGAAGTCCCTGAGAGAGAGAGAAAGTGTGTGTGTGTGGGCCGGTTTAGCTGTCTCTTCAGAAGAGGCTCGCCTTAACCCCAGTAAGCTGATCTCAGCTTCACAGGTGTGTGATGGGGCTTAATCCACACATACACACTGCTCAAAGAGAGAGATGTACATGTATGTATAGATCTCACATTTTCACCCTTAAGTAGGGAAATTATGTGACAGGCTTCATTGAGTCACCATGTTATCATGTAGATACAAAATACTACTACTACTACTACTAATAATAATAATAATAATAATTCTGATTAGTATCTCAGTATATGATTGTTTCTGATTAGCTATGGGTCCTATAAACAAGTTTACCCGATTGCAATAATCAAATTAAACCAATGTTTTTGTTTCTAGACATCAGTTGGCAAATGCCTTGATTCATTTTCTGTCATGTAATTGAGTTATTCTGAATATCCACTCAATATATATATGGATGAGTGAAAGCAACTGCTTTGCCTATTATTACGACATTTTAAAATGTAATTTATTCCTGTGATACCAAAGCTGAATTTTCAGCATCATTACTTCAGTCTTCAGTGTCACATGATCTTTCAGAAATCATTCTAATATGCTGATTTGCTGCTCAAGAAACATTAAGTAGCACAACTGTTTTCAACATTTCATCATTTACTGATTTTGCCAGCACATTCGGGAGCAAAATCTTCTTTTTCTTTTTTAACCAGAAATAAATGATCTTTTTGAATAATATTTAACTAAATGTGTCAAGCTGTTCTTTGGTTTGATATGTTGTTATTTAATACAGTGACATTTTGAAGTACAGCTGAAGTTTACAAATACTTATGCTGCTGTATTTATATCCATGTCTGTTTAGAAGTGTGTATATGTGTGCTCTACCATATGGTTTGCGGTTCACTTTTCTACCACGGCTCACAGCTCTTGCCACCCTGGTAATTGCATCCTCTTGTGTGTTTGGAGCATGTCCAGCTCCTGCATGTGTGTGTGTATGTTCAGTATTATGAGGCTTTGGTGTGTAGACAGTGAATTTTCGCATCATATGTTCCCAGTCTCACATCTCTCACTGCTGTAATGTCTTATTAGTCCTGTGTCCTGCTTAATGTGTATTTCGTTGCAGTGTAGTCAGGCTGATTGTGAAGACATAATATTTCATGCCAGAAAATAATGGGAAATGTGAGACACTTTGATGACAAAGAGGCACATGGATTTGGGATGTGGCTTTAGAAAGATAGATGTACAGCTAAAAATGTGCAGGTATCACTTTATAAGGGTAATCCATCATGGCACTTGAGGAACAGTGGCGGAGATGGGTCGGTCCACGGCCGTCGCGGGGGTGAGCTGCACCTGGAAAAGCCCATTAACTGGAGGTGCGGAGGGGTGCGGTGAGAACAGAGGGATGGGGACAGATGGAGGGATGACAGGTGGAGACATAGGGGAGAGCAAGAGGTGAGAAGTAATCAAACTGAGCCCACGACTCACAGCTGAGAAGAGCAGGAATAAGCGTGAGAATACCATCACTGTGCTGTAATAAACACAGTATCAAATACTATTAAAATGAACTTAAATTCTTAAAAAATTATGCTTAAAATTAAAGAAAGAAAGCAGAACCAGAGTACAGAGATGTACAGTATCACATGATAATTCTATGGTACTTTGATGAGCTGTTTTGTGGTCGCACCATGGTGCAGACATCAGATGATTATCATGTGCCATGATTCTGTTTGTTTTCATATATGAAATTTAATTGCTATGTGACTGCATTTTGTGTTGTTTTTTGGTTATGTATTATTTATTTATTTATTTATGAAAGAAATAATTGCTTTTATACAGCTAGGATGCATTAAATTGATCAGTAAAGTGACAGTAAAGACTTATAATGTTACAAAAGATTTATATTTCAAACAAATGCTGTTTCTTTTGAAATTTAGCAGCACAGCTCTTTTCAACATTGATAATAATAAGAAATGTTTCTTGAGCAGCAAATCAGCATATTAAAATGATTTCTGAATGATCATGTGACACTGAAGACTGGTTTAATGATGATGAAATTTCAGCTTTGGATCACAGGAATAAATACAATTTTAAAATATATTAAAATAGAAAAGATATATTTTTAATTGTAATAATGTCTCACAATATTAGTATTTTTTACTGCATTAATATAATATAATATAATATAATATAATTATTAATGCATAAATGTAACCCAATTTGTAACCCAATTTAATAAAGGCCATAAAATAATACATACATTGAATTTGCTCCTCAAGTAAATGATTCTAAGGTGTTTTAAGAATGTTTCGACATTTTTACTAAACAGCAAGACAAGAATACTGATCATTTTTGGTAGTGTGCTGCGAAAGAAAGAGAGAAGGAGAGAATGAAAGAGTATGTGTGAACGATCCAACAGCAGATGGAAACAGTGTGTGGCAGCTGAACTCTTATGAACGATAACTAGAACAAACCTCACTTTTACACCAGTAATAAGAAACTTCAGTATTCAGCAGGTATCAGATGAATGTCAGCTATCTTACGCATGTAAAAGCCTTGCGGTGTGAGAGCAGTTTGAGCTCAGACGTTCTCTCCCGCTCAGCCAGTGTGTTGCATAGCTCTGGTATCTGTGGAGATAGACACGTCAATCCTTCTGTATGGCCAAGAGCTATAGCTTGTGCCGTCTCGAGGAAATTTAATTCAGCAGCCACTGCTTTGAATGTCATTTGCAGTTTTTAAAATTCAGTGTACAGATGCTTTATATTCATAAATGACATTTGTGTGTGTGTGTGTGTGTTCAGGTATTCTTGCAATGACTGTAAGGTTGGATTTTTCCGCTCTCTAATGCAGTGCAGAGGCCATAGTTCAGGAAATTATCCAGAGTAAATAGTAGTTTGTGTAACTGATTTTAAATTTAAAGCAGCACATAAGCCTTCAGCTTCTGTTCTTCTCTCTCTCTCTCTCTCTCTCTCTCTCTCTCTCTCTCTTTCTTTCTCTCTCTCTCTCTCTCTCTCTCTGTCTCTCACACTCACACACACACACACACACACACGTTTGTTTTTGTGAATTGTGGGGACATTCCATAGGCATAATGGTTTTTATATGGTTTACTTTTCTATGTTTCGTATACAGCTTTAAATACTATGAACTAACTATAGGCCTTATTATAAATGTGGACAATTGAAATCTATATATTTACAGTACCTTATTATTGCCTTATTTGTATTACCTTTTTTATTGAAATTATATTACTTTAGAAAATATAATGCATTATTTTATATTACCTTTTTATACCGATTTTACAAATGAGGACGCCCCTCAAAAGGAGGTTTTGTCAGGAGGATTAGCTCACTTTTGTGTGCAAATCTAGTTGCCAAAATATAGTTAAATAAGTAGGTACAAACACGCAGACACATAAACTAAATATCTTCATCACTTCTGTGGGATCTGTGTGATGGGGTAATATCGCACCTTGCTGACATGCACATCTGCAATTATTAAATGGGTCATATCATGAAAATCAGAATTTTTAATGCTATTTTGCAAAAGCTGCTAAACAGGAATGTGCAACCATGAGCACATTAGCATATTAGAGTCCACATTTACATATTGCCCTCATTGATGATACTAGTGTACACAGCGTTGGTCTGCATAGGTTAGCCAATCATAAGTAAGGTCATTTACATATGTTCTTAAAGGCACAGTAGTGAAAACAACCAGTGCTATTCTAAACTCAGTGACCTTTTTTTTTTTTTTTCTCCATAATTTTCATGACCTAAACAAGTTCAGTTTGATGAACTAGCTACCTAACTGGTACATGTGGTTTAATTGCAGTGGTTTAAAACGCAATTGCACACACTATAGTTTTAAATAAATGGTAATATTGACCATTTGTGACATCTAAGGTGTTAACATGCACATCTTTGATTATTAAAGATCAGCTGGGCTGAGGTTAGATAACCCATTCGTTTAAATTTCTGTCCTGAGGACATCGACGGAGAGCAGAAGCTTCTGTGTAAAAACCTTTGAGTCACGTCTTTACCGGCTTTAGTCCACTGACAAACCTGCAAGATGCTTCGCACAGCTACTTCTAGCGGCTTGAGATGAAAATTCAATTTAATCTGCCCGGCTAACCAGTCGCGATTCTGCACGGCAATAACATTTAAAGCCGGTGCATGTGCTTAAACGCAGCATAAATGAAATTTCAGTTGACAAACTGTTGAGAGCCTTTTTAAAGGATGTGTTAAACTCCTTTTCCAGAGCTGTGTAAGCGTTCTCCAAAGACGTCCTCTTGCTAATCTGACAAACAGCATTTTCTAGCTTCCTCGAAAATCTAATAAATAATTAAAACATTTCTGCCTTGATTTCTGTTTAAAGGACTAATGCTGAATTTTCCTTAATACAGGCGTTTCGTGCCATTATACGCATCATATATGGTGTGATCTCATTTGAAGCATGTTGTTCACTTGGTATTACACTTCTCACACTAATGTTTGCATCTCTTACGCAAGCCTCAAGTGTGAAGCCCAGTAGATTGTCGACTTTTCAGACACACTTGATGACAAAAGGAAATAATTTCTGCTTTAGTGCAGCGCCCAGAGGAATTAAATTATTGGACAGCATTTCACAAGTTGGAATTAACTCGCAAGGTTGTATCAAGGCCCTTTTGCAGTCGGCTGCTCTTGTTTTCCCTGAACGGTTGTGTGTGTGTGTGTATGTGTGTGTGTGTATTTTTTGGTGTATCTGTGCAAGTACTCCTGCATCATGCTGATGTGTGTTTGTTTGTCTTCTGAGAAGAGTGTGTGTGTGGGTGTCTAGTGTAGGAGTTTATCAACGTGTGTATGTGTACATTGTGTGTATGCTCATGCATTCTCTTTATACAATGAAGTATACTGAACAAAAGTTGCATGGCCTTGAGCTGTTGTATTTTCACTATAATACAGTTAAAAACTCACAATGGGAGTTTTGAGATTCTTGAATTGAGAATGATAAATACAGTGCGTTTGACTCAATTCAGCTGAGGAGGGAATTTTATTATTGCAGTACTTAACTATTAAGGCAACTTAGAGTTGTGTGAGGCCATCAGGTATCGTCTGAAAACATTGTCAATAATATTTAGTTTAAAAGCTGCAGGCGTATTGCATTTGATTTAGCGAGTTGTCTGAAGATGAAACTGTAACTAGTTGGCGTGTCATCAATCGATAATCAGCCAAGACTGCTGAATGAAAGATGTGCTTATGTTTTTTGTAGTATAAAAACAGAAGAAATGGCAGGTGTTAGGGAAAATGTGAAGTAAACAGGGAACAAATCTTGAAAACTGCAGCATTTTAAAAGCAGCAGTGATCATTTTTAATGTGCTGAGGATGTAGTACTTACTGTAGTTTTTTCACAGAAACATCATTTTTTACTTTCTTTGAGAAAATTTGAATTTTTGTAGTCAAAATCAGAGATTCATTTTTGTGCTTGGTGTCAAAATTAAGCTTCATAGGAACTTATTTCTGTAATGTGATTTATTTATTTATTTTCTTAATGATAATTATTATATTACAGTTAGAGTAATATAGAGAATCTAATGAGAAGTTTTAGCTCAAAATACCCCACAGATCATTTTTTATAGCATGTTAAAATTGCTACTTTTTGGGGTTGAGCAAAAACGCGACATTTCAACGTGTGCCCTTTAAATGCAAATGAGCTGCTGCGCTCAGCTTAAGAGGGCGGAGCTTCAAGAGCTCGTTCTCCAGTGTGAGGAGCGCTATAATGTCAGAAACTGCGAATATATGCTGCATGGAGATAGAACAGGTATAGTTTAGTTTATAACTTATATTGTCTTCTTGTTTTTTTCCACTATATTAGTACAAGCCAGTTTACCTATGAGTTTTATAACGTTTATTGTACCTAACACAAAATATGTCTGTTTTCACTCTAGAAAATCTCTGTAAGAGCTTAATATAACATTATCTCCCTTGCATTATCATCAACATACATAGCGAATTACACAGAAACACTCGTTACAACTAACAGTAAACAAATATATAAAGACCTTATGCCTTTTCGGGTGGTGCTTAATAAACTGGTAAACTTTATATCCGTAAATCAACTCCGATGACCTGTAATAAAGCGCTCTCACCTTCATTATTGCTGTATCCAATATCACTGTGGAGACTGTAAGCTGGTCACGAACAGTACTGATTAGCACAACCTCTGTTTTGTATTGTCCCTTTGTATTGACATTCATTCACAAAGCAATCCAGTGTGAAATGATTCGCGCATAAACGAATTTCGGTAGAGTTAAGGGAGCATTTTCTTTGAAAACAAAATTAATCCACTTCGTCTTCAGCGGCTCAGATTTCAGGGGTAAACTCTGCCTCCGCAGGAGAAATCAACGCCTACTTCATCATTGCAACGTTAGCCCCGCCCACTGGCGTGTTAGTGAGATGAGGAGGAGAGAAGAGCGATATAGGACTAAAAATAGCATTACCTTTTAAAGGATCCTAATGCTAGGAATATGGTTATTTATTTTCAACAATGTGAATGTCTCGGTTGAGCTTTATTTATTTGTATTTGCGATTTCACTGTGGATTCTTTGGTAAATCAATCTCATTTCTACACAGGCTTTGCAAACAGACTTTTACGATATGGACTCGACAGTAATGCAACAACATGTAAGTAACTGAGTTACTCCTACTGTTCTAATGCCTGATCTGATATGTAATGATTCATGTACAGTCAGATGTTCTTTGTCTATGTGTCAGTAAATCAAACCAGTGACTAAATGGTCAACTTCACGTTGTTTCTCTTAGTAGGATGAAAATAATATGTTATTTAAATGGTGATTAAATTATATAAAGAAAGCGATCAAAAACGATCCTTTTACAGTCGCTAGAGCTGTCAATCAAGCAGCGCAAGTTTATCAGTGGCTGAGTTCTGGACTCGCACAAAACTCACGTTTTATTCAACAAATCTCTTAGTTACAATGCGTTTGCACTGTTAGTTACAATGAAAGCATTCGTTAGTGTGTAGAAATTGAGTTTCAATGACGAGATCACTGCTTTCATGCACTCAACAACTTGTCTGTGATTGGCTGTTCATAACTCCAACCATTTATGCCATGATAAAAATATAATGCTATAGATCTAAATGTAATGCAACACTTTTCACAATAAGTTAACCTTGAGAGTTGTATAGTAAAAATGTGCTGAACGTTTTTGAAAGAGTAATACTTAGCTATTTCAAATGGAAGGATGTTAGCCAATCACAGCAGTGGGCGTTTACACTAAAGTCTCACAGCAGACACGCCTCTTAAAACAGAGCGTTCAGATAAGAGGGCTAAAATCAGGGTACAAGAAATAAATTATGACATTTTTTGATGTAAAAAACACTAACCCCAGGAAAAATGATAAAACAATAAAGCAATGCAGTTCATGACCCCTTTAATGTCCCTAAATAGCTTTAGGGCCAACAATTTCTTTATGCAAAATATAATTTCTTATCTTTTGAATTTGGTTTGAATTGTGACCTGTCTTTTTGAGATCCACCCATTTATATAGCAATGCTGTTAATATTTACACTTGTGGAGCACAAGAGCTGTTAACCCTGCTTGCCATGTTAGCAAACACATGACCCCAGTGGTAAGTGTTGTATTCACAGCCTGAAGATAGTGGTCAGATGTACTCACATAATGGAAAAAGTCTGTGAATGATGAGTCAGTGTTCTGTCATCACCGGAGGCTTGTGTGTTTAAGCCGTGAGCCACAGACCGCAGAAGCGTTAATTCTTTTATGCTACCAAAGTGCTGCATGTACCTGCACTAACATTTCCCACCAGAGGCACTTTACTGCTTTCAAGTTTTGACAGAGTTGATCCTGGTATCTTGTTAAACAAACGAAGTCTCCCCCATGAATCACACTCTTCTGTTCGGAGTGACATACGCTGCCTTGTACGTGATTTACTCTTACACGAATATGTCAAATTAAACAAGTTGCGTTCCTTCCCGCGAGGAGGCTGATTGCTTTTGCTAGTGAGCCGGTTTTCTTTAATTTGTCTGAAATAAATAGCCTTTAGTCGCCGTGTGGTGCGTCCCACCTCCACACACAGGTCACCGAAAACATGAGAGGTGAAAAATGACTGCCGTGCATCAAAAGAAAGCCAATCACGCCGCAAAAAAAATCAAATGCATGACATAGTGCCTTAAAAGCCTATCTGTAATTGCTTTGTTGAATGCTATATCTCTTGTCCTCATGTAATGGGGTCATTCTGTGGTTTTTAGATGGTTTTTAGAGTAATGTCTAACCACTCACAGTTTGTTAGGTGAGAAAATGAGGAAACCTGAATAAAGTGATAAATCACTGATCTGATGACACCAAAACCAGGTCAATTCAGGGCAATTTTATTTTTGGAATGTAATCAGATTATTTAAAACAAATGAATGATAAATCTAGTATAACTGCAAAAGTAAGTAAATACATACAAAAAACCTTCACATTATCTAAAAATATTATTATTATTTAAAAACTGTTCAAACCAGTAAAGGTAGTGTATTAAAAATCAGTTATGAGAAATCTTAACACCATATCCTAACCAGACGCGATACGGTAAGATTCCAGTGATGAGCAATTTGTCTCTTTACACCAGACGCAACAACAAGACGCGACAAAATCAATCAAAACCTCACAGCCAATCAGACAATTGTGAGGGCGGAGTCTCTCTGCAAGCACACAACAATTGCAACTAATGGCTCGTTTCCACTGAGCGGTACATTTCAGTACAAGTATCAAGAAAAGGGTACTGTTGGTGGTGGAAACCCAAGCCGAATCAGGGTTTACTGTCCCAAATTGTACTGTACTGTACTGAACTGAACCATATTGCTCGGTGGAAATGAGCTATAAATGAACAAAGTAAATAATAAAATTCAGAAATATTACACCATATATACTGAGTGACTGAAAGAGTCTTTGTCATAGAATACACTTGTTTGTTCACATTGAGTTGACAGTTTGAACATTATTGTTTCCTTTAAGATCTAAAGTGAATTATCCATTGTCGCTTTCAGTATTGCTATAAAACGTATGCAAAATATATTCAAACTTACATAAAATTGTTACATTAAATAAAGCACATAAACAGTACCTGACATTATCATTGTCATACTTTATATGCTGTTGTTCCAGCCACGACGACTAAATAGAAACCATTTCTAAAATAGAATTGTCCCAAAATGCCGTCACGGCTGGTTAGGACAAAAACTCTCATTAACATGGAGAAGATACATTTCATCGTGTCTCGGCATCGTGTCACGTCTGTTTAGGACACGGTTTAATGGTTCAGAGCTCTTGAGATAAGCACGTGTTTCGTTTTAGTAAACATCACTGCCTTTAAACTAAATCCAGTTTAACGGTTTATCCAATAACCATCTGATTCAGCTCCTTTGGAGGTTTAGAGATTTTCCCGGCCTCTGTCTTGTGCTGTTAGCAGTCAAAATGCTCAATAAAGCACCTGCTTTTAATGAGAATCCAATGAGGTCATGGATGTCGGGTGGGCAGCGTTAGCGCTTTTCCTCCTGTGTGCTGTTTTTGCTTCTTTCTTTCTGTTCTGAGCACAGTAGGCCTGAAGACAGCATTTGACACTAATGCATGAGAGCAGCTGAAAATCTAAAGTTAGAGAAAAAAGACAGAATGAGAAAGAAAGAAAAAAAAAAAACTGTAGCGTTCAGTCATCCAGCACCTAGCCTAACTTTCTACTACACACTGAAGCACAGGGTCTTTGTTTTGTTCTACTTCATATTTTCCTCTCACTTTTTTTTTTTTTTTTTTTTTTGTGCAACAAACATGAGAACAGCAAAACACTTATGCAGCCCACCTACCGCTCTCAGCGGAGTTGCTCGATCAGATGTGGAGTTCACGGTTTAGATTCAGAAAGGAGTGGACGCTTGGGGAGAAGACGGCTGTTGGGCTGATTCTCTGGATGTTGAATCATTTCATCATGTCATATTACATTTGCAGCCTACAATAAATAAGTAGATATATTCTTGGTTTATATATGTAAAAGTATTTTCATATATCTCATATAGTTGAAGCCTAGGCCTATTTCACACCATATTTATTTTGGTGCTCATATTAACAGGTTTTAATATTCTGATCATTTAAGCAGCACAGTCACAGAAGTGATTCAGCACTATTTTTGCTCATGTAAATTAGATTTCTCTGTCACTTACTCCTAATACAATTTATAATTTATGTCAGTAAAAAAATACTGGTGACACTTTATTCCGATGGTCCACTTTAGATATTGTAGTCATTCAATGACAACTTTTCACCATATCACCAATCAGTTCCCAATGGATAACACTCAAGGCTCATCCTACATTATTATTATTATTATATATATATATATATATTTTTTTTTTTTTGTAACTGTTTAATTATTAGGAAAGTAAAATAATTTGTGAACACTGTTTTATGTTAACTTTTTTTTTTTGGGCTCTGTGGTATTATACAATATGTTTCATATCCAGAGATTTCCAGCCATGCAAGTCATATTAAGATGTCGTACTATATCTCTTTATACCGTATCAGAGGGAATATACAGAGGGAATTGTGCTATTTTCTAATGTGGAACACAAAAAGAGAAGCTGAGTTTTTTGCAAATTGTCCCAGGGGCTCTTTTCATTAGAATGAAAGTGAATCGGGACAGACACCCCATAAAAAGTATCATAAAGTAGTCCATTTGAGTTATGCTGTATTCTTCTGAAGCCATGTGATAACTTTAAAGAGGTAATTCACCCAAAAGTAAAATTTCACGTTGTTCCAAACACGTTCCAACATGTTCCAACATGTATGACTTTCTTTCTTCTGTAGAAAAAAACATTGTATGATGAATGAGTTGTTTTGTACCCCACTGACAAACAAAAACAGCTGAAGCATTCCTGAAAAATATATATGAATAAATTATATATATATATATATATATATATATATATCCCTCTACCGCATGGTGTTGCCATATGGTAACATACTTTTTGTGTTCATTTCCTTGCCACTGTCTCTTGAAGAGAACATTCTCTTTTTTTTTTTTTTTTGTTGGTAAGAGAAGACCTTAGTTTAGCAAATTATGTGCTTTGGTTAAGTCACATAACATGCTATTTTTTTCTGTGGCGTGATTTCTGACAGACTGCTGTCTCTTGTCGGTAGTTGCTGAAAGCAAACTAAAACGTCAGTAACAAACAAGGACCAGTCCATGTCACTTTCACAAAAAAATTTGGTAACATCATCTCAGGTAAGTTATGATGACATATTCACCACTCAAAATTTTTTAATGAAATTAGTTTTTGGTAAATCGATAAAACCATGGTGTCTCAAAAAGGCTGTAAGTGTATTGTTAGGGTGAAGTGCACCAAATGTGATGTGTACCTGTGCCTCACCTCTGAAAAAATTGCTTTGTGAAGTTTCGTACAGAAAAAAAGGTGAAGTTTCAAGGATTATAAGGGGTTTATGTTCATAATTTTCCTCTCATAACATTGCATTAATGTTGAATTTTCATGAACTGCAATGTTTTTGGTTTTATGTCAATGTTTTATGATACATGATGAACAGTATTATATTTGTTTTTAACTGTATAAATTTGCAGTTTAAATAATATTCATGAAAAATATAATGAAATTCAAAGAATATAAAGCATTATTCAGCAAAAAAAGAATGGAATAAATAAAAACACAAGATGTAGGAAAGTATGTATAAGGTGTTGTTTATAATTACTGTTAAAGCTTATAATAGCACCAGTTGATTCAATACAAACAACATTTCTGAAGAAAAAGTTATTTCCACTACTGTATGTACATATCACAAAGTACCTTACAGCAGACACGCCCCTTAAGGTACATATCACAAAGTACCTTAAAATAATATATATATTTATATACAGCTTATCTTTTTTTTTTTTTTACAGCACTTTAATTTAATCCATTCTAAGAAAAAAAGAGTCAAATATTTTTTCTATACGTCGATCATAATGTGTGCGGTAGAGGGATATATAACCTTTTTTTTAATACGCATATACACATTTTAATCCCATGCATTTACGTTTAATCTTGCCTAAAACAAACGTTTTGCCACCTTGCACTTGAATATTTCAATTGACAAGGCTTTCAATTGTGACAATGCAGCACTGGCCCGTCTGTACTGGCGATTGACACCATTTCATATCCTTGCCGATACTGAATTTTACTTACATTTGGCGCTTGGCGACTGTTAATTTTAGGCCCTGTCACTGTGTATACTAGTTTTTGTGAATCACTACATGCATCAGGTCAGTTACAGACACAGAAGGAAGGAGTGAAAAGCTTCTCTGTGGCATGTTGGGTCACAGTGTGCTGGACTGACTTTGACATCTGTGTGAGTAACTGACCCGGAGGAGTTACGAGAGATGTGTGATATGGAGCTGCTGGAAGAAACTAATTACACTATTTACACAAACAGTTGCTTCACTTCAGTCTGAATATGTGTCTGCACCATCACTTAGCTAGAAAAGTTTATTTCCCATTTACTTTAGAGGAGATCTGCAGGAGATGAATATTACAGATCGTTTATCTGCCGCTAATGTCCTACAGTGCTGGACTCATTCACCTCCACAGACGCTGATCTACTTCCTGTAGTGCGATTAAGGCGGATGGACTGTTTACGTCTAGAAATGGAAATGCTGTCAGCATGAAATAAGAGACACAAAAAGAAATGGGCTTTTAGCAAGAGTGTAATTAGCAATGTTTCCATCCAAAGTTGTGAATTTAATGTATGCACAAAATTGGAATATCACATAAAACAATTGCGAATAAAGCACCGTTTCCATGCAGAGTCGAAGAGAACAAAATCGTCACTTCGTTATTAAATGGAAATACATACAATAATAAATACATACTAAGAAAAGTTTTGTATATAATAAATTACTTGCACCTCGCACAGACGAAATGCAATAAATGTGGTCATGTTATTTTGCTTTCGGAGGAGGATGTTTGGGAACGCAGTCGTGTAAGACTTCTGGGAGGTAGTTATACCGAACCACTTTGACGACAGACTTTGCACAGACATTTCAGAATGAACAAAACAACATTTCAGATTCTGCAAAGCGAGATTGTTCCTCTGGTTATTCCAGATATGCTGTCCCATTGCGCAAAGACTTTTTCTATGCACATTGAGGAATTTATTGAGTAAATGTGTTTCTATCATAGTTTATGTATGTTTTCTTAATGGATAAAAAATATATATATATCCGACTCAACTGAGCATATACATTTTTTTAATGCACATTTTTAGAATTTATGCACATCTTCCATTCATCGTTTAATACAATAAAATAGGTGGATGGAAACATAGCTATTGATTGTCTTGAATATACTGAGCATGAGTGGAACACTTGAACACATTAAATATACCACATTGACACACTTGTACACTAGATATGGCAGACCAGAGTTGTGCACCATTCAGAATTGGATTGTTGTGCACCTTTCAGAATTGCCTTTAATGTCCAGTTTAGTTTCTGAATTTGTTCTGAATTTGATTTGAGGTAGCAAACAGGATGGATGGTTGGATGGATAAATGGATGGAAGGAAGGATAGATGGATGGATGGAACAATAGAACAGTGAAATCAAATTCTGAATTTGATTTGAGGTAGCAAACAGGAAGGAAGGAAGGAACGGCGAAATCAAATTCTGAATTTGAAGTAGCGAAGGAAGGAAGGAAGTAGGGCTGTGCAATTAATTAATTGTATTTTCGATTTCAATTTCGATTTTGGCTTCCAATGATTATGAAAACAAGATAATCGAGGTAAAACAATTACTGTACCACTGCCGCGTTTCGTCCAGCACGCCTTCCTTTCCTTCACAGTGGTGCACTTTCTTTCATTCCTCCCTAACCCAGGGATGTAAAATGCAGTCTACTGTTGCTAAACTTTGGGACATGCTTGATATTAAACATAAACAGTGCTATTAAAAGCACATTAAGCCGCGAATCGGACACTGTCCCCTAGGCGGCCACCTGTGCGCGTGCTCCGAGCAAAGGGCTTCAGATACGCACCTAAACAGTCAAATAGCCAACACAAATATATTGAAATGGTCACTGCTCTTGAATGAATAACTTTTTTGTTTTCAAATAAGAATAAGTCTATATTTAATGTATACAGCAGTTATTTTACATTTGATTACTTTATTCAATTTCTGTTGGGTATTACTTATCTAAATACCACTGTTAGTACATCTATCTGAAAAACCTAAAGCACTGTTTATTTCATTTGTATTTTTATTCTGTTATATTTTTTATATATATTTTTTTGTCTGCTTTGTTTGTATTAAGTTTCTTTGTTCTTATTTAACTGTTGACTGTTTACTTTCTTCTGTAGTTGTTTTGAGGACTTTGTACTTACATTAAGTAACCTAGTATTAATTTTTGCTGAAGCATTGAAAATTGTGAAATTTTTAACTGATATTTAAAATTACTTATATCATGAAATAGGACTTTGATCATATGACCCACCAATAAATCATGTTAAATAATCGTGATTTCAATATTGACCAAAATAATTAGGGATGCACCGATATGATTTTTTGGGGCCGATACCGATTTTACCAAACAATTATTGGCCGATACTGATATTTATCACTTCCTCTCTTTTTTGAAATGTTGTCATCAAAACAGATAGTATTTTGATCATGTTTTAAATAAGCAAAGTTCAAAAACACCTGTATTAAAATATACTAGCAGGTTTATTGCTGCATCATCAAATAATTGAATCCATTCAACATTCAGCAGGCCAACATAAATACAACAGAACAAAGATACATATGAAATAAACAGTGCTTTTTAGGTAGGTTTAATAGTTTTCAGGTACAGAAATAAAGTAAACAAATGTAAAATAGCACTGCATATTCCTCACTGTATAAATTAAATACATATTAATCCGTCTTTATTGTAACAGACTTTATTGTGATTAATCTTCTAATTTGTTTTTGTATACATTTTAATATTTTTTGTATGTTTAAATATGTGTGAGATCTCCTTTACTAAGGCGGGACTCTTATTTTGACAGGTGTTCTATTCTACGGACTGACAAGGAGAGCATGCAGTTCCCTTTCATGGGAACATCGACGCTGCATCGAACGCATTAGGCGTTCCCAATGCGTTCGACGCAGCGTCTCGTTCCCTATTCAGGGAACCAGGGTTACAGACTTAACCCGAGACGTTCTTCAGAGATATTTTGCAGATTTAAAGTTTGTCCGTTTATTAAGCATCCACCGAAAAGGCATGAGATCCGTATGTATTTGTTAACTGTTAGTTGTAATAAGTGTTTTGAGTAATTCGCTGTATGTGGATGATAATGCAATGGAGAGAGAGTTTAATGCGCACTTGTGCTCTGTAATGTTTAGCTTTTGTGGTGATTTGTTTGGAGTGAAAACGGACGCAATACACTTAATAAAACATCAAAGTTTTGGTCATCATTCGGATGGGGTCCGCTACACTTATAAAAGTTACAAAAGGTATTTAGTCAAGAATAGTGTGTGATCCTTTGTTATTTGATTAACATTAAAGCGCAGACAGCAGCGCTAGGATTACGTTGTTATATCGGCCTTTTTCCTGCTAAAGTCGATACGCCGATAGTTGTAAATTGAGTTAAAATCGGCCAATACATCGGTGCATCCCTAAAAATAACCGTGATTATGATTTTTGTCATAATCGAGCAGCCCTGGAAGGAAGGAAGGAAGGAAGGAAGGATTCTGTGGGGAAGTATTTATTTTAATGTTCCACATCACACTTATATCATCTCAAATTCTTCACATCTCTTCCAATAAATTTACATTGAGCACAACAAGGCCAAGAACATGTAAGGGGTTTCTTGTTGATTTTAAGAGCACCATCAGCACACAAACAACTTCTGTTTGGAGTAGATATCTTGATACTACCATAACATGTTCTTCTGGCCTGCACATAACTTCTATCCAGCAGACCTCTGCAGCCTTGTAAGTTTGACGTTTGATCTTACATTTGCATATCATTAACCACATTATAGGTTTTGATTAGAGTTCTCTCCCAACTCTCTCTCCCTCTGTCTGTCTGTCTCTCTCTCTCTCTCTCTCTCTCTCTCTCTGTCTCTCTCTCACAGCGAGCTACAGTGTTTTTCAGCACATCACTTTTGGTCCCTAGTGTGATAATTAATATTCATGTTTGTCCAGTGCCTCAAACGCTGCCTTCAGGCATTTATGAAATGATGATGATTTGGACTGCGGAGCTTTGCATCGGCCCCGCTTCTCTTGCGAAAAGGGAGACGAATACGCTCCTGTGGAAGACAAACATGCATGCATTCAGAGTGAGAGAGAGCCTGTAGATACGCCTCTAAATAGCATATTCAACATCGGTGCAGGGGATAAGTGACAGGTACAGACTGAAAGAGTTCATGTTTGTCTCTTTACGATTTGCAGTTGTTCCCATGTTTACAGTTCTACATCTGCGGTGTTCCCTCTTAATAGCCCTTAACGTAAATGAAACGATCTCACAAGGCTTTTTTTTGCTCTCCAGAAAAGCAACGTGACGGGGCACCTGAAAGAGGAAAGCGTGAACAGACGCAGTTGTGGTAATTAGTGTTCTTAGCAAGATGCATCACCACTCCCTTGGTTGTCTCTTTGCCCTCCCTACTACTGATTTCCAGGCACCGTGAGCCTCCCCTGCCTGTCAAAACTGTCAGATTTAACCTGCTGGTATGCAAGGCGCGGGCACACTCTGGAATGCTGAAAGTGGGGTTAATGCATTCCTGGAGTCTAGTACGCCCAACTGACATCCTTCGCTGTCTTCGTTTAACTAAATTCCACAACACACCGTTAGCGCTAAACAGATGTTAATATAACACCTCAACTAGATTTGCATTTCCTGAAGGAGACAGCAGTGCTTCAAGTTTTTTTTTAAATGAAATGCCACATCAGTGCTGCTGTCTTGCAGTGCTCCTTAAGCATTAAGCATTGTTTTTAAGTGTGGAGCTAAATGTTATCTTGATAATTGATTATTCTGTTAATTATTTATTTGATTAATGGAATAGAAAGCCACTTTCTATTTCCTATTCCACTTTCTATTCATCTAAAGAATCCTGAATAAAAAATGTATCACTGTTTCCACAAAAATATTAAAGGGGACCTATTATAAAAAAACTTTTACATGTTTGAACTTAAATATGTGTTGGCAGTGTGTGTACACAACCAACCTATAATGATATAAATCTACACACTTTTTAAAAAAAACCCATAAAACCTAGGTTTTTTTTGTTTGTTTTCTTCTGTACAATGTGACGTCACATTGATCAGGACCCCCCCACAACTGCTGACAGACTCTGCCGTATTAGCATAGTTTCCACTAGCGAGTTGTTGCCGTTGTCTCGATGCCGGAGCAGCTGTAGTGACAAGAATGTCTCATAAGCGATTGAGGAGTTGTTGTTGGATGTAAGGGTGGACATAACCGTCTTCATTTACTCCCGACATCAGAGCCGCTGCACACGCAGTGGCTTAATTTTGTTTTTGAAGGGAATGTGGCACTACGGTGCCCCGCACATGACATGCAAGAAAAAAAAAAAATACATTGTGCGCACAATTTATTAATTCGTTCCCTCGATTTACTAAATCGTGCGCACAATTTACTATTTCATTCCCTCAATTTATATATCGAGGGAACGAAATAGTAAATCGTGTGCACGATTTAGCCTACTATTTTTTTCCTGCATGTCATGTCCGGGGCTCCGTACACCACAGATCTACTATACACATGTGATTTCTGTCCCTGCTGTTCGTTCACAGATGTGTTTTTGACATAACCTTGTGTGTATTTGACAGTTTAAACATAGCAAGACATGAGAGTTAGTTTAATCACATCTTTACTCACAAGATGTGCCGTCTGAAAGTCAACTTTCTGTGTGTGTGCTTTAGATGTGTGTGCTCAGAAAACGATATATTAGAAATTTAAACTGATATAGCATTAAAATGCATGCAGATAATAAAGTTTCATGATGAAGAAGAACTGGAATGTCCGTGAGCGTGATCACGATATAGATGATAATCAAAACCAAGCAGATGTTTTGTTAGT
The DNA here is from genome assembly GCA_037101425.1 of Elopichthys bambusa. Classification (NCBI taxonomy): domain Eukaryota; kingdom Metazoa; phylum Chordata; class Actinopteri; order Cypriniformes; family Xenocyprididae; genus Elopichthys; species Elopichthys bambusa. Next base: position 27,679,232 of record CM074440.1, on the reverse strand, counting down.
ATTTGACAGAGTATCTGATGCAGGCAGTAACTGTTGAAGAAAAGCACTTTCCTGGAAAGGGGGTGGGGAGCAGCAGCTCATTTGCATTTAAACACGCATGCACAGAAACAGCATGTTGTAAATACTCAAAAATGGGTATTTACAACATGGAATAATAAATGATCTGTGATGTTTTTTTTTGAGCTGAAACTTCACAGCCACATTCTGAGGAAACCTGAGACTTAAGTTACATCTTGGAAAAAGGGGTCCCATTTAAGGTAATTATATTTGAATAATTATAATAATAATTATAATTGATAATATTTTTTTATTATTATTATTTTTTTTTTTTAAAGCTGCAAATCAGCATATTAGAATGATTTCTGAAGGATCATGTGATACTAAAGACTGGAGTAATGATGCTGAAAATTCAGCTTTGATTACAAGTAGAAATTTAGTAGTAAATTTCAAGTAGAAAACAGTTATTTTAAATGGTAATATTTCACAATTTTGCTTTTTTTTTATTGTATTGTTGAAATGCAGCCTTGCTCAGCATAAAATATTTATTTCGAAAAAATCTTACAAACCCCAAACTTTTGAATGGTAGTGCAAATTTTACATGATTAAACCAAAAATTAACTGTTTGGCCATAATTTCTATGCAACAGGACAGTTTAAATCACTATATTATAAATAATAAAAAGCACAAACTCACCACTTTAGGATTTAAATTAAATGGGGTACATTTTAAACTTAAATGAAGAGGTCAGTAGATTACATATTACATATTGAAGGTGGTACAGTGGTGTAAAATGTGGCCCGTTTAAGCGCATTTCTGTATGGACAACTACACAGCACACATACTTTTGCTTCTGTTTGCAGTTTCTGGACAATACAAAGCCAAATGATGCGCTGTGTGCACCTCGATAAGCCTGCGCTGAAATATGACTTATCTTAGTCTCTGTTAACTTAGGATAAAGAGAACATACTTGGCAGCACTATAAAATGTGTACACAGACACATACGCTGTAAAGAGATGCTAGAGAGCAACAGCTGTGGTTCCCTACAAAACCCACAATCCTTAGGGGCCTTCTGTGGCTGTGTAAATACAACGCAAAGACTACCATGACTCCTGACGCAGAAATAGCCCAGCTGTTTCCTCGGAAAAGAATCTGTGTCAAGACCGTCGCCCACTGCACATGCAGCCATCTGGCATTGACATATGCACCGTTTCTTGATGACTCCACTTACTCTCTTTTGTTTTGTTCTTTGTTCCATTGTTCTTAATCACTCTTGCCTTCCGCAGCGCTTGCTTTTTGTCTTCGTCTTGCGCTTTTCAGTGACTGGTTAGATCTTCGCTCGAGGTCTTTGTGACGCGGTGGAGTATGTATGACTGATTCTAATCAGGCAAACTGTATAAAGGAATCAAGCTTCATTTCCCGCAGCAGATTGCTCGTTTGGGCTTGTGTCCCGGTGTGTGGAAGGCTGGAGCCTCTGGCACGTCGCTGCTCTGATATCTCTGCAGAGTCGACGCGTCTCGCCATGTGACAGACGCTGACGAGAGCCACCGACCGCTCAGATCTGTGATGGATAGTGCTAGACGTGGCTGCACTAGTAGGTTTTGACCTCTTCCTTCAGCTGGGCTGGTGTTTTGAGAGTAAAACATCTGAAGCGCTTTGGATTTGCCCTTGAGTTGAATCGTCTATCATCTCTTCATGCGGAAGAACTGAAAACGTGGCATGCCATGACATTGTCACTAGTGTCAAAGAGCCAGAGGGCACACTTATTAAGTCACTGTGCTGGTGCTAAAGGCTTGTCAGCAAATAATTCAGCATTTATTTTATCTTTTCTGTCAAATGAAATTGAAGATGCGTGATATATGCTTCACAGCACAAACCCAATCAAATGAACTGTAACTACTTTACTGAAACCAGCTCAAGGTTGTTAGCTGGTGTTAGCTGGTGTTAACTGGTCAGGCTGGTCTGGTTTGGTGGTTTCACAGGGAACTTGTCAGGCTAGGAGACCATCTGGCTGATCAGGAAACCATCTGGGTGACCAAAACCACCGCAGCTGATTTATTGATGTAAATTAGCTGTATTTTGCATACTTTTCATGCTAACAAGGCCATTAAAGGGTTAGTTCACCCAAAAATGAAAATTATCCCATAATTTACTCACCCTTAAGCCATCCTAGGTGTATATGACTTTATTTTTCAGTAGAACACTATCAGAGATATATTAAAACATATTCTGGCTCTTCCAAGCTTTATAATGGGAGTGAATAATAACCAACATTTTGAAGCCCAAAAAAGCACATCTATCCATCATTAAAGTAATCCATACGGCTCCAGGGGGTTAATAAAGGTCTTTTGAAGCGAAGCGATGGATTTTTGTAAGAAAAATATCAATATTTTATAACTTTATAGACTATAATCACTACCTCGAGAGAGATGTTTGATGTAGGAGTAGCATAAGCTTAGGTGAGAGTTTTTCTAGTTTCTAGATTCTAGTTTATAAAATTATAAATATCAATATTTTACTTACAAAAACGCATCACTTCACTTCTGAAGGCCTTTAATAAACCCCTGGAGCCATATGAATTACTTTTATGATGGATGGATGTTTTTTTTTTTGTTTTTTTTTGGTCTTCAAAATATTGAAGAATATAAAAAAATATTAAAATATCTTCAATATATCAATATATATATATTGTACAAGATCTTGTACAATGCAAGAGGTGAGCACTCTGTAAAGTCTCCTCCAGCACATCCCAAAGACTTTGAATGAAATTAAGGTCTGGACTCAGAGGTGCCAGTTCATGTGTGAAAATGATATTTCATGCTCTCTGAACCATTCTTTTACAATTTTAACCCTGGTGAATCTTGACATTGTCTTCCTGGAATATGGCCATGATGTGTCTTCCTACATGGTTGTTTAAGAAATGAAAAGCTACACAATCCATTTTTAATGGTTAAAAGAACCGTTGCCAAACATATAACATGCTAGAAACATAATAATCACTTTAATAATGATCCATTCATAGATTCTTAAGTATTTGCTTATTAAAATCCAAACAGCGACTTAAACTGAACTTTTATTTTGGAGAGTTGTAGTGAAGACCTTTGAGTTTGTGTGTGTATCTGATGACAGTTTTATCAAATGAAATGCTCATATAGTGAACTCTCAGAGCAGCTCTGGAGTTCATGTCCTCATATAGTGAGAGGGCAGACAATGAAAACACCATGAGTGTCACGCATACTTTTATATATGTAGTAGATGAATCTCATTCACACAGGGACATGCAGAACATGCAGACTTCATATTTAAATAGCAGCATTTTTGCAGTTTAATATTCTCCATATTGTGATTTGATTAAGTGTACAGCCCTACTAGCCCTGTACTAGCCAAATTCCTTGACATTATTTGCTATGCAGTAAATGACTGGATTCCACAATTCCATCTGCCATTTCTGCATCATGGAAACCATAGGGCCCTAAACAGTCCAAGTTGGAGGAATAGTTTTTAGTTTGAGCATTTTCTTCAGAGTTTCTGATGTGAAATCATAGCGTTGAAACCTTGAAATCATATCCATTACTCCAAACCACCATGAGCTGCTATACAGAGGTGGCTTAATTAAATGACTTCTCTCATCAATAAATCCCATGTAGCGTGTGAGCGAGTGCACTACTTTCTGTGCATTATTAAATGAGTGCTTTACTCTTATTTACTGTACTATCGATTGCACTATTATTACCGTGACATTCCAAGCTCGACAAACACTGTGTAGACTAATTAATCACATAAGAAGGATTCAATATGCATTTGTTGAATAAACATGTTTAAAGATCAGGAAGGCGGGATTATGTGCGTCTGAACTTCTGTTCCACTTTTAGGGCAGAGTTGGGAAGTAATATTGATATTTAGCTCTTTGGATGTGGATCTACATAAAACTATGCCCTCTGGGACTTAAGTTCCTTTGTGGATAAAGATACGGATTAATCAAAGGCTATGAATTTTTATTTTTCTTTAATCTTGTACAGGGATGAGCAGAAGCCAGTACTGATGAAAGTGGGGGGAAGAGAGATGGGCTGAGAGCAGTGTTTTAAATAGTAGTCCATTTAGCAAAACTGTTCTGTCCTAATGTGCAAGTAATAGGAGACTCTTAATCTTTGTGAAAGATAAAAGAATGAATGAAGCCATTTGTGAGGGTGAGATATTCTCCAGGATGGATTACTTAAAGCCATGGGTGGGCTCTGTGCTTTTACTATCATATGTGTGATGCTTTTTGAATTTATCATGTAAATGGATATACTACTTTACTACTATTTTCAGGACTGAAATGCAATTTTTTTTTTTTTTTTTTTTTAAGGTTTATTTGTGTTTCCTGATGGGAACTACTAAAACAAAACCTACTGAGCTGCCTACATAGACACATTCCTTCTTAAGCATCATCCTGGCTACAAGTTCCTATTAGTGCATTTCTCTCTATGAATTTGCATATTGCAATGTATTGTGATTTCTTTTTATCTGAAGCATAAAAAGGAGTATGACCTACAATGTCGCTTAGGTAGGCTGCTCACTAGGTTTTGGAACAGAACTTAAGTCTTCTTACTCTGTGAACTCAGTGAGAAATCAGATGGATCCCAGTAACTATTGCAGTTATAATAATTTTTTTAGGTAGCTGTTTCAGTGAATTATTCTAGTACAGAAAATATTCAGCCCAGAGAATTATATACTAAAGAGGCCGGCAGCTAAATGGCAAGATCTGACATTTATACTTTTACTGCCCATGTCGTCGTCTGGCATTGAAAATTCACTGTCAGGCAAAACTCTTCAGTGTCACGGCACAACCTTTTCGTCCTCCATTATGGCTCGACTTTTAGGTCTTTCAGGAATTTCACGTCTTTTTTTGTTTGTTTGTTTGTTTGTTTTGATAATTATAGACCTCTGTGTTTTATTTCACTTGCTTTCTGGCATTTCTCCAAAACATCTGACTTGAGCAGACAGATAATTCATTCAACAGGATAATTCATTTTTCCCCTCGTTTTGGAATAATATACAGTGTACCTGAGTCTGAGGTCACCAGCGCACAGACCCAGCATGGTAATGTTTCAGTCTGCGCCCAGGGTCTCAGATAATAAGCTCTGGCTAGTTGCCTTGTCTTTTAGCGGGGAAGTTAATTGAAAATAACATTTATATTCAGGGATGGAATCACTCTGGATTCCTAACTGAATTTAATGAAACTGCCCTGCAAGACGGTTCATTGGCAAACGTGAACGATAAGAATAAAAAGGGGAGAATGATTTGGCTGGTTTGAAATCCAATTTAAGATTGATCCATATTCTGTGCTATTGTGAACTTAATGTACTTAATATAATAGGGCTATTTAACAATTGAATTAAATAAATGGTTGTGTATTTGGTTTATGCTTAACTGTCTGCATTAATCAACAAAAAAAAAAAAAAAAAAAAAGTTTCTATTCACCCTCACCTTCTGTTTTCCATGAAACAAAATGAGGAACTTTCATTTATTTTCAGTGAACGACAATTAACATTTTACATTTCATTACTTTATACTACTGTATGGCTGTGTCCAAAATTGACCCCTATACTCTTAAATAGGGCACTATTTGAAGGGGACAGTCTTTTGTAGTGGTGTCTTAAACCATATTGGATGTTATCGAGTGCACTCATTCAATCCCATAATGCACTGCAATAACAAGTCTACAACCGATGTATGCTCAACAGCTAGAGTAACCTCATAATGCACTGTGAGAGTCACGACAAATTAATTCCTTTGTGACCAGAAGATGGCGCCCGCAGCTGAATCATTCATCCAGTCCAGTCCAATGTGGCTACAGCGTAATATAATACAGGTATAAATTCCCTTTTAATTGATTATTAAATTGTTTAATTAAGGTTTATACATAGTTTCCAAGACAGAGTTCAAGATAAATCTTTTCATTACTACTGTAGCTGCAAGTTTGCAAGCAAAGCCAGCACAAACTATCAAAAGCGGCAGCCCTTCCGGCGCACTTAGTGTCTGAATTCACTCACTCTTTTTTATTCGTTCCTTTAAGTGGACTATATTAGTGGAGTAAAGCAGGCAATAGTGAATGAGGGTATAGGGGGCAATTTTGAACACAGCATAGCTATGTCTACAAAAGACTTAATGTAGCCCATGAGTCTTCTCTAATGGATTGTTCATGGTGTTTTTTGGTTCTTTTTGGAGATTGATATACTATAAATTATGCACTGCCATTGTATGGTAAACAGTTTAGCACCATTTCTGGCATTTCTTTGGACATTGAATCTGCTTAAAGTACCCTGACTTTTGTTGTTTTACTTCCTCTGGCTGTGATTAAACCAAAGATTTAAGAGAAAGGACAGGTAACATGATGTTGTGCTAAGCTGTTGATGGTATCCGCACAAGCTCGGCCCGTCTGGTGAAAATCTCTTAATGTCTTAGTCTATTGTGTCACATGAGCCATGTTATCTACCATAGAGTTCCTCTGCGGAGCCCCCAGGAGTGCAGCTCATGTTACCAGGTTTTATTTGTCTGAAAAGCACTTAGGTTTCATAGATATGGTATAAGGTAGTGGTCTCAAACTCAGCTCCTGGATGGCCACTGTCCTGCAGAGTTTAGCTCCAACCAGCTCCAAATCCCCTGCCTGGACGTTTCTAGTAATCCTGAAGACCTTAATAAGCTGGATCAGGTGTGTTCAATTAGGGTTGAAGGCAAACTCTGCAGGGCGGTGGCCCTCCAGGTGCTGATAAAATTGGTGTGCAAACTAGTATGAGTCGCTAAACAGTAAAAGCATAATGAACTAACGCTAAGTGAGTAGTCATTTAACCAACACTTCTATTGTACAGGGACAAACCCCCTAGGAACATCCTGGGGTTAAATGCATTTTGAGGAAAACCACTTGATCTCTTTAATATCTCAACTGTTTCTCCTAGACAGAAACGAGATTGAATGGAAAACAAACAGACTTTTGTCTCCTGCTTATCAAATGTTTCTCCTGAAAAAAAGACCCCAGTAATCTCACATTCCAGATTCTAGTCTAAAACTGTGCTCAAATTGACCAAAATACCAAAGTTTGCAATCTAAAGTCAGATGTCATTATGAACATATAATTCTCTGAATTTTATGGAATTTTAGGAGAAACATCTGAGTTGACACTCAAAACAACACTCCATTAAATATCTATCTGAGCTATGTAAGATCAACCTTCCACTGGGTTGTTCAAGGAGACAATTGTGATGACTCAAACTTACAACCAGTGTCCAGCCCATGATCTTCGACCCCTGCACCACAGCACCAACACCCAAATGTGTCAGATACACACCATGTAGAGTAACCTGTGAAATTGACATGCTGGTTGCGTATTTAGCAGTGGGTTCTGATGGTTGTGTTTCAGTCGGAACTGTTGTGTGTGTGTGTGCTGTGATCTCTCAGGTTTCTTCTGAGGATGTAAATGAGTCTGATCTTTATTAAACTCTTCCACCCCACAGTGCCCTGCGTGGTGCGCACACCAGTGTGTTCTGATGACTCTTTCACACAAACAGCCTAACCTCTCACATACGCACAGCATGCAGAAACACAGGAAACTGCTGGCGACGGATTGGAAATGAATCTGACGCTTTGATGCACACCTCAAACAAACGTCTAACGTCAGTAGTGATGACAGAGGTTTAATCTGTGTTGCCTGTGGACTTGACTTCCTATACTACAGCTTCATGAATAAGATCTGATCAATATCAACCAGTGCTGACTAGTCAAATAGTCAGCACTAGTCAAATAGAAAACAGTTTTTACTGTATCTTTGAATATAAATTCAAAGATACAGTAAAAACTGTTTTCTATTTGAATATATTTGAAAATGTAATTTATTCCTGTGATGCCAAAGCTGAAATTTCAGCTACCATTCAGTCTTTATTTGAAATAGAAATATTTTTGATCAGTCGCTTTTGATCAATGTAAGACATCCTTGCTGAATAAAAGTATTAATTTCTTAATACTTAAAACTTAATGCCCCTAAACTTTTGAACGATAGTGTGTTTTTAACACGTTCTTATGTTTTTCTCCTGAAATTTTTAAAGAGAAACAAAAACAGACACAAATTTGTCTTGTTGATGTACTGTAGGTGTATATTCACATTCTATAGTGTGTCTGTACTTATATACGGTATACTTATTTTTAGTCCCCTTGTCTTTATGTACTTGGTGTCTGTACTGCCATGTTTTCTGATCCTAGCCTCATTATAAGCATCTCAAGTGAATCCTGTGCAAGCTGTGCAAATGACAAATAAACAATTTGACATGAACTAGAAACATGTTTTTGAGATATTTGACATTTGATTGCAGACTTTCATATCTTGTCAAATCTGAGCACAATTTGAGACATTGAATCTCCATCTCCAAAAATTAGATTCTGGAAAAAAATATAATGAAAAATGTTTGTATTGAAGAGTTTATATTGAGATCTCTGACTATTGATTGCAGACTTGCTATCTTGGCTGATTTGAGCACAGTTGGAGATATTATTAAAATCTTTTCTGAGACAACATGTGTGATCATTGGTGTGTGTTTTTCTCAGGAGGAAAAAAATATGAGAAGCAGGAGTGTCCATTTGCTTTCAGTTTGTATTATCAGTAACACATTATTTCAACAGTCCACTTTAGGCATTCTAAATATAAGTAACTTTGCAACTACATGCCAGCTAGCAGTCATTAGAGTATTAGACTCTCTGCTTAATATCTGCTAACACTTTATTTTGATGCTCCCCCAACAGACATTATTGTGTTTTCTAAGAAATTTTAGGTGAAACATCTGGGACAAAGCTGATACTTGCTGTACATTGCTCCCTTAAGTCTCTCGAGCTTTGAAAGAGCAAGCTTTGAGCAGTATAATTTCCTCAGGCTAGCTAATGGCTATCTCTCATTCCTACATGTATTCTAATGTCCTGTAATAACATTATACCCTGCTAATCTGTTAGCGGCAGTCCTCTGCGAAGCATATGAGGTGTCTGTCATAACACTCTGCATGCAGATGTTGCCAGGTTTACCCAACACAAACAGACAAATTCATTTACACCTTTCAGCTACGGATGAGCGCCGCACCTAATTATTGCATGAGCCAAGCAACAGGCTCCAGCAATATGTTTAGCACATGCTAATGCCAAGGGTTGAGGTGGTACCACACACAGTATGAGATGTCTGAGAGGTGTCACCAGATCAGTCGACTGCACATCAGTTGTAATATCTGCTCACACACAATGAAATGTGGCAGAAATGATGTGTCAGTGCTCTCATCTGATTGAGGTTAAGAGGAACATGGTGTACCAAAGAAAAATGCCTTGAATTAATGCAATTTCCCATTTGTGTTCTCTTACATGTGCTGTATCTTATACAACTGCATCAACAGGTAAGAAGATATTTTCCTTATTTTACTTTATTTTCTTTTTTCTTTTTATTCAGCAGCTTCACACCACAAATGTCACATCTCAGTCATCCTACAGTATTTCTGAGAGGATACAGAATTTAGCCTGATGTCAAAAAAAGTTTTTAATTTTTTTTTTTTTTTTCAAATCAACTTCAAATTTAGAACACAACTTGGTTAGACATTTTATTGAAATGTCCAACCAAGAGTCTATTCAGGGTCCAAATTATTTTGTAAAATATATATTTTATATGAAATAAAGTTTAGTTCAGTACATTTGCTTTACAGTAATCTTAAACTTCTATAACTTTTTTACACTTCCTATTTTTTTCCCACTTCTGCAAAAATCTGCTTAGTGTCGTCTTTAAAAAGAGACCAACATAAGGTCTGTATTCCAAAGCATGAATTCATGAATTATAACCATTTAAGTTATCATCTGTGCTCAGAAAATAGGGTGGCAGTTAACAGGTTAAGTTCACTAATCTCTCATTCTGAGACTTGTGGTGTGAATCAAGTTTTAATGTTGTTTATATGCCTGTGTGGTGTTTTTAATATGCTTTAAGACAAACCGTGTGCAAATTCATTAGTGAACATCAATGCTGAGTATTTTCTCTTTAAAACTGCAGTGACCTAAAGACAATGTTTCAAAAATGTGGTTTGAAATCGCTGGTGTTTGTGACGTCACAAACTACCTTGTAACCAATCACGTCAACGTGCTGACGGGCTTTAGCATATCATTAACTGACTGTGCAAGGGAGTCTCAAAAGAAGCCAGGTTATCCCGGTTTATTTTTCTGTTGATATGAAAAATCGGGTAGATTTAGCAATAATGCAGGTTTATTACGATGCTATGATGAACTATGTGCCTTTCTCCACTGACAATCTAAGTTGTTCAAAGCATTTTTAAGGAAATTGATTTTTAGAAGGCAGCTGTCTGATTCTGAGATGATGAAAGCGAACATGGTTTGTGTCACATTAGCAACACATTATTAGCTGTTTGATAACATAGTCAAGCAAAAGGCTAATCATATTAATTACCGTTATGTGTCAGACGTTGTAAAAAGTGATACCATTGTGCAGCGTTTACCTCAGTAAGTTGACCGAGTGGATCTCTGAGCTTGTGCGAGTGAGTGGAGGCGGGGCTGATTAGCATATTCATTGATCTGTGTATAATAAATAAGGCAAGGGTGTAGAATTACATTCATTGCTATTTTATGGCATGAAGTTTTTTTTTGTTTTGTTTTGTTTTGTTTTTTCTTCACAGGATTTTTTTTATTTTTTTTTTTAAATATGTCATTTTGGTTCAACAATATCTAGTGATGGGTGTATCTTAATTTGTGTTACGAAAATGAACAAAGCTCTTACGGGTGTGGAACGACATGAGGGTGAGTAATTAATGACAGAATTTTCATTTTTGGGTGAACTAACCCTTTAAGGGACAAAATTATTGACTACAGGGGGACTTTAATAACTTGCGTTTTTGGAGTTTTTTGTTTCTGAAATCATTACATGAAAAGGCATTTTTTTAGGCTAGATCAAGCTAATGCGCAGTCCCAACTGCACGTCTCTATAGGAAGCGCGTCTGACTGTTTCTATAGGAACCGGAGCTTCTAACGGCCGCTGCAGTGACGCGATGACTTTACCAATCGGCGATTGGTTCTTATTTAGAAGGCGGGACTTATTCCGCCATGTTGCGTGTTGCACATTCTCCCATTCAAAACAATACGAGTGACATGTCTTGTGTTATTCTATAGTCTTTGGTCGAATCTGAGCCAATGCAGCCCCTGATTCAGACCAATGTTTCTTGTGATTGATTCATTCAGATAGGGCAGTTGGTTTGACTGATTCATGAATATAAATATTATATATATAGGATAAGGATATTATATATATATAGGATAAGGATATAAGGATAATGTTTGGATTTGTCCTGTATATGTTGCTGTGTACTTTGTATATATGCAGGTAAAGGCGGTTGGTTTAGGTTTTTTGGCATCTCCATGTGGTCCTGTTCAGTTTTGCAACTTGACTTTTTTCATGGGTGCTTTGGTGTACTTAAATGTATGAATTATATGAAAAAATGTTTGGTTATTTGGTGTCCTTTTTTGAAAAGACATCTAAATTTACCTTGAAAAATACAGTTTTGAATCACACTTCAATCTGATTAGTTTGCAAATGTTCAGTCGCAGTATGTTAGTTTCTGCGTTCAGTCAGTGACAACAACAGTGCAGAAAACACTGTTGTCCCTTTTAACAGATGAGTTGTTAATATGTACGTTGGTGTTTTCCATGATGAAAGGTGTCTGGCATCACCTGTCAGGGTGGAATTTGTGATTTCTGTTGTTTACATCCTGGACTTTAGACGTGTCAGGTTTGATTGGCCATCCGCTACACGTCCTGTTTAACATTTCTCTCACTGAATTAAAAAGCTACTTGATATTTTCCCTGACGTCGCCTCCACAGGGTATTTAGCAACTCCATCGTAGAGAGTATAATCTGTCATCGCCAAAGAAAAGGTTTTCCGTGTCTTTTTGTCTCCGGAAACGCTTGACACAGTGGACGAGAGGGGAGATCAATGAGCTGCCAATCATCGCACACAGGGCTTGTCATTTTCCGTATGATGGGAATGAATGCAGGTGGGCAGATGGGAGCTGGAAGCTGCTTCGTTTCATGACGATCTTCTCAAAGTGGTTTAATCTCCAGACTCTTGTAGTGGTGGACATTAGATGAAGGGGAGAATTAGACAAGACTCGTGCTAATTAAGTAGCGCAGCCCTTTTCTCTGTAGAGTTTTGAGTTCTTTGTACAAACCCTTGACACTCGTAGGATAGTGGGGTTGTCTTCTTTATCTAATGAATTTCCCAGGGACCTTGAGTGCAGGTCTTTAAACAAACACAATTAGAAGTGTCAAAGCACCGGCTCTTGTTAACGCTCAGCAATTTACCACTAATTACTAGCGTGTTTTTAACAATAGTTTAATATGTACTGTGCACACGCATATTGCGGCCTCTGTACTGTCTTGTTAAACTCTTTCTCAACCCTCTCCATCAAATAATTCCAACAATGATGGCTTGCTGGTGGACAAAGTCCTTTTATTTGGTTTTAATTCAACAAGGCAAATATTTTTAACATTGATTTACATAAAGCAATACATTATACAATAGGTCATTAGCAGGCCCTGATGGAATCTCAAATGACTTTACAGTTTCACAAATAATTACAAAGAAATTGACAAGTTACACATTGAATTAAATGTGAAATAGAAATACTGAAGTAGTATTTTCTTGAAGTAGTATAATGTTCTCCAATAATCTTTGTTTTATTAACTTTGAAACTTAAAGGGTTAGTTCACCCAAAAATGAAAATTATGTCATTTATTACTCACCCTCATGTCGTTCCACACCCGTAAGACCTTCATTCATCTTCGGAACACAAATTAAGATATTTCTGATGAAATCTGATGGGTCAGTGAGGCCTTCATTGCCAGCAAGATAATTAACACTTTCAGATGCCCAGAAAGGTACTAAAACATATTTAAAACAGTTCATGTGACTACAGTGGTTCAACCTTATATTATAAGTGACGAGAATGCTTTTTGTGCGGCAAAAAAAACAAAAAAACTTTTCAACAATATCTAGTAATGGCCGATTTCAAAACACTGCTTTGAAGCCTTACAAATCTTTTGTTTTGAATCACTGGTTCGGAGCACCAAATTCGCGTAAACGAGGCTTCGTTACGTCACAAGTGTTTCGAAATTTCAATGGTTCACCACTGGCTTGACTTTGGCAGTTTGATACGCGATCCGAACCACTGATTCGAAACAAAAGATTTGTAAAGCTTCAAAGCAGTGCTTTGAAATCGGCCATCACTAGATATTGTTGAAAAGTCGTTATTTAGTTTTTTTGGCGCACAAAAAATATCCTCGTCGCTTTATAATAATAAGGTTGAACCATTGTGCTCACATGAACTGTTTTAAATATGTTTTTAGTACCTTTCTGTGCACTGAAAGTGTTAATTAACTGGCTGGCAATAGAGGCCCCACTGAGCCATCGAATTTTATCAAAAATATCTTAATTTGTGTTTTAAAGATGAAAGAAGGTCTTACGGGTGTAGAACGACATAGGGGTGAGCAATAAATGACATAATTTAAATTTTTGGGTGAACTAACCCTTTAACTCTTTACAGTGAATTTAGTGGAATACCACAAAGAATTTAATAGTTGTTATTTTGATTATAATTCTACTTACAATTCTTAATACTTTACAGGAAGCATAAAATAAAATACTGAAAACAATATTATTTTAAACGTTTATTTATTTATTTATGGGTTTTTTTAGTACGCTGTTGTTTCATCCACATTTGCGTTAGAATGCAGACCTTCCGAACTGAAAATCGTTAATTTTAAAAACCGAACTGGCTCTGAATTGACCTGTTTTCATTTTCCAACCCTACCTATTAGTAGCCAATATATTTATATAGTTATTTATATTAGCCAATATGTCAATGAACGTGTACTTTTCATTTTTTTTGCTGCACGTTCTGCAAGTTCAGATTCTGTTCATGAGTGACCAATAATAACTAGTTTCAGCTTTTAGAATGAAAAAAAGATTAAAATTATTGAGGCTTTCATACACAAAAGAGTGTTGATTAAGGCCTGCAATGTTGCTTAAAGTTATTAGTGATTTTAGAATTTTTGTTTGCGAGAAGCGAGCATGTGTTCGTTTTAGTATCCAGTGGCTGTGGCCGATAGACCCAGTCTAATCCTGTCATAATGCCACTTTGTCCCCTGACATCTGCACTTCTCTCTCTCCCTCTGAGTTCCTCTCTCTTTCTTTGTCTGTCATCCTTTTACATTCACCCCCCAACCTCATCCTTTTAGGCGAGCGACCCACATCCAGCAACGCAATTAACCACTTTGATACGTCAAGTAATTACTTCATTTTTCATGTTAAAATGCACCTCATTTAGCGCAGCACAGAGCAGCTGAGATGGGGAGGGCGGGAGAGATAGGTCAGCGGCGGTTTGAGGAGATTAGCACAAGACTCTCACTGTCTCTCATGGCTCGATGGATTCTCTCCAGAGAACATGGGAAATGCAGCGGAGGAAGTGGGATGCCATTTTGACCTTGGCAGCCAGCTGCTAACATGCACCAGAGACTTCCCCCTCGTTCCCTGCACGCAAATGTGGCCTTTTGCGAGGGGAGTGCCTCAGAGTTCCTCCCTGGGCCCCTTCACGATTTTACCCCCCATTATTTAACAAGTCGCATGCCTGCCGGGCAAGTCGAATCTGTCACCCCCTGTGGAAGAGCAACGTTTCAGAGGATAAGAGGAACTGTGTGTGCGAATACGAGCGTGTGTGGTCCTGTTTGGCTATGGAGACTTCGTACAAGCTTTTAGTCTGTCTAAATATTTCAGTACCACTTGTGTTTGGACCGCAACTTGGAACAGGACAGATTGGTATAGGGAGGTTAAATCCTTGGCAGAGTTGTTCTCCGTTAGGCAGAAGATTCATTCTCTTGATTTCTGTAATGTATTCTTCTGAGGTTTGTGCAGTAATTCAATTTGAGGTAATTGTAGCAGGAATCCATAATTAAAAGGATTAAAATGCAAGCCATTTATAGACGGCTAAAGAAGGGAAAAATCTAGTTCCTGTGATACCTCTGATTCTCTGAATTTCTCTGTCATTGAGGTAGATTTCTCTTTTGTTGTGACACTGCTTGGAATAAATTGGGAGGAAATAACATACAAATATACAGTCAAACCAAAAATTATTCAGACATTTTCAATATTTTTGATATATTTTTACTAGTGGGTGCAGGACACTATAGTTCATTTATGTAAGTGAGGATAGCACAATAAAGTAAACTGTGACATATTATACCTAAAAATTCTTCCTACAGTGGACAACCAGTAAAATTGATTAAAAAAATTATTCAGACACTTTGACCTGACCATGTTTTGACCTGACCTGACCATTACTGACTTAATGTCAGTGTTATCTGACATTAAGATTGTTTTTTTTTTTTCGTTTTTTTTTTTTTTTTCTGACACAGTTTAACTCTGAGATCTTGTCATATTTTATTACCATTTTTTCTAAACTGTAGTGAATAAACTGTATTAATGAAATGTTCAAGGTGTCTGAATACATTTTGGTTTGACTGATATATATATATATATATATATATATATATATATATATACACATCCTTTTAACACTGTTAGATATCTCAATATTTGAATAGGCTTTGACATTTCTTAAAATTGTTTTTTATGAACCTTCTTTAAACAAAAATTATGGGTCTTGACCTACATTTTTCTCTCACTGAATCTCCTATTACACTGAGAAATAATTTATAAAACAGTGAACATCTTGTTTAATTAAAGGATATATTTTCAACACTACACTACACTAACACAAGGAAGAATAACACTGATTCTTTTTTTATTTATATGTTCAATAATTTGAAAACATGTTAATACATGAAAAATACGTCAATGGGATTCATTTAAGCTGACAGTTTGAACTGACTCACAGGAATGAATCATCTGCATTTTACTACTGACATCATTCCAAATATATTCAATGAATATATGCATATTTAAAATAATGCCCAGCCCTAAACACATAACTACACACTACAATGTAAGCCTGCGGGTGCAATGCAGACTGGACACACTGCTCAGGTAACATACACATTTCTCTCCTTCCAGATGAGTGGGATGTCAGTCATTTCTGGCTGTCTCTCTGTCAATCTGGTTCACTTTCTCCAAGGGGGTCAAGGTAACCTGTAGCCTATACACCCCAGTACACAGCCCCCCGTCCTATACCATATGTCTGCTCTCCTGTGGCTATTTCCAGTTGGATGAAAGGTTGTGCGATCTTGATGTTCTTTGAGTAAGTGTGTGTGTGAAACTCATTGTTTCTAACGCTCCTTTATATAGTATAAGAGCTCAGCCTCATGCGTGTGTCATGGTTCCCCGGTGGTGCTCTGAAACAGGAAGAGAAAGAGAACGGACTGATTCATTGTACAGCTGACAGAGAGATGAAGAAAAGAGGGTGGGATATGTTTTGATGTCCTTGTCTCTCAGGATTTGCCATGGATATTTGTCTTGCTTTTCCTCTGTCAAAGATTTTTTTTTTTTTTTTTTTCAACTGGCAACGATGATAAACAATATAACACTTGTGCTGGACTCATTTTTCTGAATTTACCCTTTATATTCTACATTCACAGACTGTTTCAGACACTTTAGCTGATTTCTTTCACTGCAGTACCAAAAATGATGCATTGATTTATAGAAACTTAGAGTGGGCATCAGTACCTGAGTGATCAGAAGCGACAGCAATGATTCATTCATTGTAAGAACAAAATAGCGGTGTTTTAAAAAAAAAAAATCCAACTTTTTTTTGTCAGTTGGTCGCAGTGCATTTTAGGCAGTACATTGTAGTCTAAATTAGTTGTGAGATTTGTATGTCCATCCATCTATCCAATCACAAATCCATCCATCCATCCATCCATCCACAAATCTATATATCCATCCATCCATTGATCCATTTATTCACAAATCCACCCATTCATCAATTTATTCACAAATCCATCCATCCTTCATCCATCCATCATCCATCCATCAGTTTATTCACAAATCCATCCATCCATTCACAAATCTTACTATCCATCCATCCATCAATTTATTCACCCACCCATCCATCCTTCCATCCATCCATCCATTTACAAATCCACGATGGTATTTAATTATTTGTATAAAAAGAAGGCAATATTGCCTTGAACATACATGTATTCTCAGAAAACCATGAAAAAAGTCTTTCTCAGCATGTGTCTGAGTTCAATGGTCAGAAAATGGGGAAAATGAGAGCTGAAAGGTCCTCTTTACAGTACAGTATACTCTTTAATTTATAAATTCATCAGCCTCTTTTTAACAGTATTTACCCATATGGTCTGTCACATTACATAAAGCTATTAGTTTATATAAAATGTGCAGATGCTCTGTAAAGGTTTTTTATGCAAAATGTTTATAACATATTTAAAATGAACCAAAAAGTTCAAATGAACCAAAAGCAATAATCTTAGTTTGATTTACAGTGATTATGAGAGCCCTAGTGTGATTGCAGTAGTAGTCGTTGTTGTTCCTGGCCGCTGTTTTTGTTTTGTGTAAAGGACGAGAGAACCTCAGTGCTTTCTGCTTACGAATGCTACATCAGCACTCCTGCCAAACTGATGAGAGATGGGCTGATGTAGACGCAAAGACGGCCTGTACTTACCAATCAGACTATATCAGGAGATGTCCCAACAGACAGACGCCCACGCACAGGAGCCTTCAAACAGCTGATTGGACAGTGAAGAGAGTAGAGCATGCTGGACTCTGTCCTTCAATAAGATTTCCCAAACACCAGCAGGCACTTTATTCAGGCATGAAAGATAGATGAAAACACTTTGGAAATGTGTGACGTCGTGTATTTTTATCTTGTTGTTTTATGATTTGTTCATGATTGTCTTTACCATTTTCCCTAAAAGATCCATTGATGCCTAGTTGCCACTCTGGTTCTCTGTCAGATTCTCTGCTTGTTTTGTTGTCCCAAAGCATCTCCAGTTATTCTAAACACTGTCACAATATTTTGAGTGGCACTATTTGGACTACAATAATTAGACAGATGCAGAAAATGACATAATTTTCAGCTCTATTAATGCTGCTTGCATGACTTACACTAGACAAGAAGGCCGCTGTATTGTGACTATTGTTGCTACTTAATCTAAGCTAAAAGAAAACTCTAAGCATACTGTATGTGGCGTACATCAAAACTGATACATGCTATTCTAGTGCTTCAAACTCAGTGAGAGCTTTATTGTTCAGAGTTTGCATTTCCAGATATATTTCATTTAGGTCTCAGATATTTTCTTTGATTTTAATCTCATTGTACATCTAAGAGAAATAATTGAGAAATATTTTTTTCTTATGGCATGGTCTAATTTCAATTTCAATTTTAGTGTGCTTTATTGGCATAAAAATGTTTAATTAAAAAGTTATATTTAGATGCATGTCTTACATTTGCATATAAATATACAAAAATGGTGCAAACCATCATACATTAGTAGTAGTAGTAGTAATAATAATAATAATGTATGGTGATTTGCATTATTTGTATGCAAATGCATTAGCAATCTAGATAATAATAACATTATTATAAAACAATTCAGTGTACTTGAAAAAAAAACAGTTACAAAAAGAAAGATATGCATACAAAATAATTATATAAAAATAAATTTGCAAAAGTTAAATAGTTAAAATTGAGATTAGCAGTAATAAAATAGTAACATTGATTTAGACAGTCTCATGTTTTCATCTGCTTCTTCTCTTCTCACACAAATTTTCTCAAGATTTATGTACAGACACAATTAGGCCTGTCAGATAAATACTGTAATTGACACACTCGTCACAGAATTAGCACCAACATTTGTACTTTTGCAGCTAACAGGAAGACTAATAGGGAGACATTCAGAAATCAAAGCAACATACAGACATCCATCAGATCTAGTTAATTCACATCTTCAGGCGTAGTGAAGCAGATCTTTACAAGCAACTGCAGTTCTGCTCTTCTCAGTACAAAAATCAGATTTGTCAATAATAAAAAAAAATTCTCAATTGCAGATTTTCCTTGTGTCCTAGTTTCGCTGTATCACTCTTGCAATAAGGGCGATATAATGTATAGTTGCACAGGATGGACACATTACAAAAGAACAAGTGTTTGTGTGTGAAGAGAGAGAGGGGGGGGGGTTAGGGAGCGATGGCCCCTCAGGACCTGCTGTTCCAGCCTCTCTGATGCTCTTGTCAGCTGTAAAACCATTGGCCCTCTTATCACGGGTTCCTTGGTTGCCAGGGGAGACCATGTTGCTACATTGACGAAACGTGTTAACACTGTGTTTGCCCATCACGTCGATGCGGTTAAACACCACTGCTGAATATAACCTTGAGTTAAGTAACAATATCAGGACTTCTTCATTTTCTGTCTCTTGTTTTCATTTTTCCTCTCTCTCTCTCTCTCTCTCTCCTAAAAGCTTTTTTTTTTTTTTTTTTAAATAATAATAATAAAAAAAATAAATAAAAAAAATGCTGAAACCCTTCCTTCTTAGATTGTTGCATCCTATAGGATACTAAATCACAAATAAGAACTCTTTAATATCTCATTTGATTTCCTGGACATGAATGAGGTTAAATGGAAAGCAAACAGTCTGCAATCAAAACTCAAATATTTCTTCTCAAATTCTTCAAAGATAAAAATGATTTGAGCTGTGCTGTGTACATTCATTTTATAACCTTTTTATAATCATTTTACTATCATTGTCTCATTTTTGTTTTTTTAAAGCTTTAAAAACATTTAGTCTCCGGAGCTTTTACAAATAATTGACTCATAAATATGCTTTGCTTACATTTCACAAATGTGGCCCATTGACTCTACTCTCGACTCTCTTTATCAGTTCAAGATTTGCATCCAGAAAGGTGCTTTAGAGTTTTGTATGGCATGTGGTGGCCATTTTGGCTCAAACTAGGGGCTTACATATGTGTGTATGTATACGTATATATTTTCTGAAGGTAGAATGGTGGCTCTTTGCCTTTATAATCTCATTTTGCCCATGTGTTTGAATTGTGTGTCTTTGTGTGTCTCCAGATGTGCATAGATGGACAGGTAGATGCACTAATTTAAAGTAAACTTTCTGACTGGTGCTGTATGTATGTGAGTTTTGCACCAACTAACAGTGCCACTCATCACTGTGCATACCCACAATTCCCTTCATCCCTTGAGATTTGAATCTCACCATATGTTCCATACCGTCACGCAGACTCAAATTATTTATCATGAAACAGATGTTATTTTCCCATGTGTTTGAATTGGGAAACACCCAATTTCTTCATCATTTATTGATTCTCATTTTGTTTCAAAAACATCTTACTTGCTACTTACTTCCAAGCTTCAGAATTCGAAAATGCCAAAAAAAAAAAAAAAAAAAAAAAAAAAAAAAAAAAAAAAAACTTGTCTTTTGAAGTTTTTGTGATTTAAAAGCATACTTCAAGGGTCACTTTAAGGCAGGGATCGGCAACTGGCCTGCAATGTCTCTAAATACGGCCTGCTGGACATTTGAAAAGCAAGTAATGTAAATATTGCGTTCAGATTATAATGTTAATACTAAATAAATCCAGGAGAGGTCGCTATTTCCAGCTAATGTGAAAGTTTACTAAAATGAGCAAAAATAAATGAAAATTGGCAATAAAAATTGTGTTTTTACCATCCAATCAGGATGGTTAACGTATTATCTTTGCACCAAGTTCAAGGGGTCACCCATATGTTTGATTGTTTAGAAACTAAATCTGTAATGAAAGATTTTATTGTAAATTGCCATTACACCACTGCACTGCTCACAAAATCCGCTTTCCACCGTCGGGCCGAACGGAATGGCAAGGAACAGTTCCAGTTGTATTTCCACTTGAGCCTGGTACGGTACGGCACGGCACGATTACAAACCGTGCACGGAACGTTCTTTAGAACTTCCGCAATAATATAAGAAAACTTCCGGTTAGATGGGATTTACTGGTGTGTTGAGCATCAGTAGTGTAATACTTAGTTTATAATCAGAATATAGTCACTTAAATAGTCAGGCATAGCATTAATTTAGTTATTCAAATGTAAGACAGCATAATAAATAAATAAAGAAGTACCTCATTGTTCCTCCTCAGCTAAATTCAATTCGACCATCAGTTTTCACACTTTTATGTGAAAAAAAAGCGTCAAAAATTAAATATTTATTGTGCACTTTAGTTAGATTAATTGAATAAAATGTGTGTTTTTACAAATCATTGATCTTGCGCTGAACTGACTGACAGCTGCTGTGCTGTGATTAAGGGAAAGCACAGTGTCATTCATTCACAAGACAAGTTATTGTTTTTTTTAAGATTTTTTGAGTATTTCATACTTCACATTGACAAAATGTATTTTTATTTTATAATGTTTAATATTTAGTCAAAAACGAAACTAGGTGAAAAACGATTAGAGGAAGTGGCTGATATATGCGCAAATAAATGCTACTTTGCCGCCACCTGCTGGTTAAAGTGGTAATTATTGTCTTTTTTATTTTGAAATAAGTGTTTTCTATCAAATGTTGAATTTCCTACATTTTTAAACTTTCGGTTTTACAATGGGGACAATCTCGGAAGGATGAACAAATAATGTTTGTGGTCATCACATTAAAAATAACATTTCAGCTTTCAGAAAACTCCCGGCTTACAAGCTGTAATTACGAGCTCTACCAGGACGTGAACGCTTTTTACGAGCCAGAATCTTGTAGTTACAGTTATTACCATATGGCGTGAACGCACCTATAGCCCATTAGCCAACCGTGCCGAACCGTGCTGCTAGAATGCGAGTAGTGATGTGACGTCGTCACTCAGGATCGGTCACTTGTCTGTTGCCTGACTGCCGGTTTCTCCGTAGCTCGCTAAACATGATATTTGAGCAACATGAACACAAATTAATCATACAATAAAAATAAATAACTGATCACCCTAAATAACGCGGTCACTATTTACATTGCATATTGTGTAAACTCTTGCATTACTAAGGCAACGACTGAAAAGCTCCGTTATCAGCCCCACAGTGGAAAACCTTTTTGCCTAATGAATGACAGAAATGTATGCACTTAATCATGTTCTTATACATTTTTTAAAAATAGTATTTTTCATGGTAATATGTGGAAGTGGATTATGGTAATGCCATATGGAACAACCTTTTTTTTTTTTTTTTAAATAAGCACTTTTTTACGATTTCCCGTTTGTATTTAACAGTTCATAAAATCTTTAAAAAAAATTACTTTAATTGTACTTTGATTTCCCTTAATAAAAAGTAAATTGAGTAAGACATGTGAAAGGTGCGAGTGTGGATTAGTAAGCTGGCCCCCTGGTATTAAGGAGAAAAAATGTTGGCCCTCGTCACTGTCAAAGTTGCCCATCCCTGCTTTAAGGGTACTGTTGGACCTCTAAGGGTCCTCTACGACCTCTACAATTTTCACATCTTTTCTGAGAGTGATCCAACCCTGAATGAAGTAAACCTGAAGTATGACCTTCTTCTATGGAACACAGAAGAAGATCATAGAGGTTTAGAATGACATGGGTGAGTAAATGATGACAGAATGCTCATTTTTGAGTGAATTATGCCTTTAAATCATTATTTATTTTAAATTTCTCCGTCCATAGTAGCTCTCAAATAAAATTAGTTGCACTTATTAGGCTTTTTTTTTTTTTGACCCGGTGCACCAAACTTGACATTATTGTTTCTATCTTGTCTTGTGAAGAGATGCACCAGGTTCAAGGTTTGTTTGTGATGGGCTGTGATGTTACATCCCATATTTGTTTGCTAAAATATTAAGTGGGACTGATGTCCGTGAAAGCCTGCCAGCACTTGGAGCCACACACATTTCAGAGATACATACTGGTGTTTGCTGTCAGCATTGATCAGCTGGATGAGTGAGAATGGTCCAGTGCGTACTCCAACAGCCCTGCTGGTGTGTAAGTGAGGATACGCCATTGCTTCTCACTTCCCTGATGATTTTGTGATGGGAAGAGTTTGGCTTCACACTTATATGTACACATCCTCTCTCATGTGATTAGGTAATGGGCACCTTAGCTGGAAAGAGAACATAAGAGCAGACACTTATTTGGAAGCACCTCCACAAAAGTAGATGATGATCCACAAGTCAATGTGAAAACATTTTGATAATATGATTATTTCAATCATGACAGCTCTCAAAATAGTTTTAGCATGTTATTGAATATGGCAATGTTAATGTATTTGGTCTTGGCAGACTAGATCTAGAAGTATGGACTTTCTACTGATAATAGATACACAGAGATATGCTGCTATGAGCATGAATAAACAAAGAAATTCCATAGCAGATCTAGACAGGTGGAGCTGGGGGAGGTGGAGGGTTTCAGAGAAAACTAGCACGCTGCAGGACTAGCCTACAGCAAACACTGAACCAGACTATTTAAATGTTGCGCAAGCAATCTCATTGGCTGCAGGGTCAGCAGAGGCCAATCAGTTTGTGCCTTGCAGTAATGATGTAATTGCTTGCAGATTGCATGCAGAAGAGCTATCGGCCTGAACCCTTTAGAGTTTCATGACTGAGCTAGATATTTCAATAAAATAAAATAGATGCAAATAGGTAATGATAAACTATGCTATGTTTTTTATTTATTTATTTTTGACAAATATGCATTATATCAAGTTTAGAAGTTTGTTGAATCCGTAAAATTGTAATTTAAATATATACATCTTACAATTTCTGCCTAAAGTTTTTTTGAGTGCATGATACATGCACTTTTTACAATCTAATTAATTCATGTATACAATAATTCCTGATAGAGAAACCCCCCGTATGTTTTAATGAATATCTTCTCACTAAGGACAAATTGGTTGCTATTACAATTTCACATTGACTTTAAACTCACCTGAAAGTTAACATTTGCAAATCAAAGGTTTGTTATGTGGCTTTGGGTTTATTCTCCTTGATTTTCCTCTGGATTGACATTGATTAAGAAATAATATGTGGGGAAATGAGGCCAACCTCGCTGCTGTTGATTGGTTGTTTATCTACTTACTCAGGCAGTTTTTGTCTTTCTGTTTCTGCTGATATCATTCTGAAGAAAGAACGATCAAACACCCTGTGAGCATTGTGGTGCTTATTAGCAGTCCCTGAGCTGCTGCTAGCAGCCTTGGTCAATTTTGTATGCTGTCGAGAGCTTTTCTTTGAGGAGACAAGCCGTACCTGAAGTGCTCTTTTATGTAGACACAGCTGAAAGTACAGGGTAAAGCCCCAAACCCCAAAGCAAAAGTAGGAGTCCAACCAACAAGATGACCTGGTGTAAGTATTTGATGTGTTTGTGTGTGTTAGTGCCTCTGAATTGGCAACTCATCAATCTGTGATAAGACTTTTAAAAGCTATCTTACTTTTTTTTATTTTTTATTTTTTTTTATACAGCTGATAGCTGTAAGTATTGAGATTAGGGTGTGCTAGCTTTTGATTTTTGCTCTTTTTGTAACTTTTGTTTTATTGAGAGATGGGACAAAGAAAGAACCATCTGAGAGCAGTATGAGATGGTTTAAGCTAGTGCAAATCTAGCACCAGCATCAGAATGATGTTGAGCATATTTTAGATGGCAAAATGATTTCAGCAGCATAGGCTTTTTTTTTTTTTTCTTTTTTTGTTTAAGAAGTTAGCTGAGAATTTGTTAGTTTAAGCATACACAATATACTAGTATATAGAAAGCTTTCTACAGTCAGGGCTTGACATCACTTTTTTGTTCACCAGCCACTGTGGCTAATGGCTTTCCAAAGTTACTAACCACTCAGCATTTTTACTGGCCTCAATTTTGACATTGATACCATTGGGGGAAAACTGCCATATAGATATTTTTGTAGTATTATTTTTGACAACACTACATTGCACTTAGTTTATTATTTGT
Organism: Elopichthys bambusa; assembly: GCA_037101425.1. NCBI lineage: Eukaryota > Metazoa > Chordata > Actinopteri > Cypriniformes > Xenocyprididae > Elopichthys > Elopichthys bambusa. The sequence goes on along the minus strand of CM074440.1, from coordinate 27,654,294 downwards.
AGCCTTTTTAAAAGACTACAATTGAGAAAAAAATGCATATATTATATATAAAATTCAACCCACCTAAGTGGCTGCTAGGAGTGACTGTGTTACACGCCACTGCTAAAATCCACCTGGGTTGTGGCGGGTGTTAATGTCAAGGCCTGGCTCAAATCTTCAAATGTTTGGGTTTTATTATTATTATTGTTATTATTTATTATTAAGAATGTTTTTATTTGGCAAGGATGCACTAAATCAGTGGTCAGCAACAGGCTGCCAGCAATAATATCTGGCCCGTGCCCGCAGCCAGATTTATTTTGATAGCGGCTGGATCTGAAATAGATCTGTCTGGAGAGCGCAGTTCATGGTTGCATAGCAACGACAGACGCCATGGGAGCGCAAGAACTTTGGAAAGGAGGAGAAAGCGCAGTGGCCGCACTTTCCACGCGTTTTAGACACGATGTGAATGACCCCTAATATTATATTCTTTGCAAACAGCAACAACTTTGTTGCAGATAAGACACCGGCTTTGCATTCACAAAACTAGCTAGGATGACCGCACAGTTGTCTTTCTATTCTTCTTTGTATGCCCTATTTTTGCTGTCAACTTTCCTCTTTAGACTCTTTGATAGTGTCATTTTCTCTCACCAGCTAGCTTAAATGTTAACGTCACTCTGCACATGACGTAATAGCATACCTCCAGCATGCAAACAATTTAAAAAAAAATGCAGTTTAGTATGTGAGGATGCCAAGGAATAATTCTGAGTGTAAAAGTAGGCTACGTCAAATAATTATTATAATAAGTTAGGCTCCATTGTGTAACAAGCAAATTAAAATGATATAAACAAGATTCACAATATGGAAAGAGAAAATAAAACATAGTTTGTTAAGAGCATGACTCAAACATGCCATTAATGGGCTTGTTCAAGTCCTCTTTTATTTTTTTAGTTATTTTTATCCATTCTGCATCTCCCACATATGTGTTTTAGCAAGGCAGTCTGTGTTGCAAGTTGGTGAATAAAGATACTTGCCAGGTTACGTGTCACTACTCTGCTTTATTAATTTATCCAGTGTAAAACCCTGACACTGCCACACAAATGTGGCTTTTTGTTAATGACTGTCCTACTACAAGATTTAATACAGAGCTTACCAGTTACAAATGACATTGTCACAGACAATTCTTGTTGCATTTTTTCATCAATTGATTTCTTAAATTATCCTTTGACTATGTTCTGGCCCACCATCTAGTGGCGAAAATTGTTTTTGGCCCAATGCCAAACTTACTTGCTGACCCCTGCACTAAATGATCAAAAGTGACAGTAAAGACATTTATAAAGTTACACACGAGTTCTATTTCAAATAAATTCTGTTTTTTTGATCTTTCTATTCACCAAAGAATCCTAAAAAACAAATAAATATCACAGTTTCCACAAAAAAATAAATAAATATTAAGGAGCACAACTAAAAATATTAGTATTAGAATGATTTCTGAAGGATCATGTGACACTGAACACTAGAGTAATGATGCTGAAAATTCTGATTTGATCACAGGAATAAATTGCATTAAAAAAAATTATATATATATATATATATATTTTTTTTTTTTTTAATATACCAATATGTTATAATATTACTGTTCTTATTGTGTTTTTGATTAAATAAATGCAGGTTTGATGGGCAAAAGAGAACTCTTTTAAAAACATAAATATAAAAACAATAACCACACTGCCCCTTAACTGCATATGTCATTTTTTTTATTTGTAAAGACATCAATATTTTGGCGCAATTCATATTTGTCTATGTACATTTGACTAGTGCTGAATACTTTGCACAGTGTGCAAATTTTAAGTATGCATGCAGGGAGTGTCACATTCTTGGATGACCTACTACATTTTCTGTATACAACAGAACACACTAGACTAGAGAATCTGATTAATGTCATTATCACAATTTAACTAGACCAGCCTGACTATATAGTGGAAACCAGTCCAGTAAACTAAAGGCTAGTTTTTGTAGCAGGCTGCTGAATAGTCACATCACTTCAGCAGTTAGGACAGTGCTGACATTTTGTGTTGAATTCAGAGCTTCTGAATTAATGATCAACACTGTAAGTTCTTGTTTGCGCTAATCCCTGATCTCTAATCGCACAGGGGTCTCGCTAAACTTGTGACATCTCTAACTTATGACAGGAACATGACAACTGTGAGTTCACGCAGACTAATTGTGGATGTATCGAGCCACACTGACATGATGTATAATTTGCCACACAGAGAGAAATGGAAGGAGGGCAGAAGAATGCCGTGTTGGGAAACGGTTTGACAAAGTGTGACAATGATGGAAGCCGACTTCACTCTTTGCTCTGGGCCTGCTGCGATAGAGGATAGCAGGTTGTTTGCAAGTTCAGTGCAGCGCTGACAGGGATTATCGAGGGGAGAGACGGAGGACGATTGCAAAGAGCTGTTCTTGCAATTCAACTCGCTGCACCGTGTTTTCTTCTCTCCAGCACATCCTGAGCGCTGCGCTGACACCAAAATAGACAGCGAGCGCTCGGATGTTTGGACGTTTCACACAGGTGTGGGCATTTGACGTATATAGACCGGGCTGTGCTCTTACACTGCATGACCATTGATTGAAAATCCAACACTGTGTTCCTGGAAGGACCTTTAGCCCTCTGTGTGCTTTCATTGTAGGCAGTGAAAAGCATGCGTGATGCTGATGTGAATATTCCAGTGACCTGCCGTCCCTGGGCACTAATAGCGTGATATAGCACATCACACTTTCTACCGGCTCTCGCGAATAATCAAAAATGATTACAGTTCAGGCTAGAATAGCGTCAAACTCTTTTGAAGTTCATGATTGGATTCGGACAAAATGTTACCTTAAGTGTTTTTTTTGTTTTTGTTTTTTTAACTAGGCTATTATTATTTGCTCCTCTAAACTCCAGAATCAACTTCATGCTACTTTAATAACCAATATTGGGGTAAAACAGAAGAGAACATATAGAATTTACTGATTTCATTCACCTGAGGCCTTTAGATACATATATATATATATATATATATATATATATATATATATATATATATGAAAGTGCTAATTAGGAACTATTAATCAAAGAATAACGTTCTTCAAAGAAAACCACTCACTGCTCTTGGCTGGATGACTTTAGCTTTAATAAACCATCTAAGTTGAATAATAACACAAAGTTTGACCTAAAAAATGCTCTGCAAATTTAATTATAGACCTGCTTTTCAGGCTCCAACAGCACTGAATCAGTATTTATGTATCATATCTAATAATCACTCAGTGGAGACTTGGAAACGGTAATGAAGTTGACTTTTATAATGTTATTCCTTGTACTGTGCCTATTACCTTTTATTATTGACTTAAGCGATTTGCACAAACTTCAAAGAGGGGTTGGAAATGCTTTGCACTGGGACCACAGATCCAATTTCACAGATATGCCAAGAACCAAATGCTGCACGTAATTAAAAGAAAGTGCTACGGCTTTAAGATGAGAGCAGAGGTTTTTGTGTCTGTCCTGCTGTAGCTAAAAATAAAAAGTGTATGAACATGGAAATGGATGGAAATGTTTTTGTAGCATATTTTACTTTTAATCTGTACCTCAGATCATTCCGTGGGCTGGATTGAATTCCTCCAAGGGCTGTATCTTTGACATCCCTAGTCTAGAAGAGAGTATCATGGCAGATTGTGCTAATTAAGAAAACACAAAGGAATTAAACCAGGTCTAAGAAATAAGTTTGGCTGGTTAGCATGGCCTCATTAACCCCTGCTGGTAGATGCTGTAACTATATCATCTGGTTCTAAAAAGCATCTCTGTTGTCAGCCATTCGAAATGACTGTATTCTGTCAAATGGAAATGTAATGCAACCAAACTACACTACCCCTCAAAAGTTTACGGTTGGTAAGACTTTTTTTTTTTTTTAAGTCTCTTCTGCTCACCAAGGCTGCATTTATTTGATCAAAAATATAGTAAAAACAGTAATATTATGAATATTTTTACAATTTAAAATGGTTTCCTATTTGAATAAATTTTAAAATGTAATTTATTCCTGTGATGCAAAGTTGAATTTTCAGCATCATTACTCCAGTCTTCAGTGTCACATGATCCTTCAGAAATCATTCTGTGCTGATTTGCTTCTCAATAAACGTTACTTATATTATCCATGTTGAAAACAGTTGAGCTGTTTCATATTTTTGTAAAAATCATGATATATATATATATATATTTTTTTTTTTTTTTTTGTAATATTATATGTCTTTACTGTCACTTTCATTCATTTTAATGTGACCTTGCTGAATAAAATAAATAAAATCTTACAATCCCGAAACTTTTGAACAGTAGTTTAAATAGCTATAAGCAAGCTGAATAACTATTCACCCAAAAATGAAAATTTTACTCACCCTCAAGCCATCCTAGGTATATATGACTATCTTCTTTCAGACAAACACAATCGGAGATATATTTAAAAAATATCCTTAGTCCTCCAAGGTTTATATTGGTTGTGAATGGGGGGCTGCATTTTAAAGCCAAAAATAATGCATCCATCCACAAAAAAGTAATCCATACGACTCCAGGGGGTTAATAAAGGCCTTCTGAAGTGAAGCGATGTATTTTTGTAAGAAAAATATCCATATTTAAAACTTTAGATAGTCATATACACCTAGGATGGTTTGAGGGTGAACTATCCCTTTAAAAACTCATTCGAGGCAAAAGAGACTGCCTCTGAATATTGTTGAATACTGTTTTTATTTTATTTATTTTTTTAATATATGAGTGTTTTATCTTCTGTTTGTATTTTGTAACATTTTATTTCTGTACTGCCAATTATTATTATTTTATTTTATTTTTTTCAGATTTTTTTGTTTTGTTTTTTTGGAGGAGCCACTGATTCCCTGGCCTCCATTTCCAAACATGCCTTATTTGTCAGGTACCCCCTTAAAGTTTCAAACAACATTAGTTTGAGAGAAAGTCACAATTAAGGGATCTGAGCAGCGAGCGGGTGTTCAAGCAGATGCTGAAATGTGCGTTCTGTAGAGAACATGAGCCGTGTCTCCGCTCCTGGCTGTCAGAGGCACGGCTGCCATGCGTTGCAAAGACAAACTCAGCCTAATAATATTTAATCATAACAGCGCTCTGAGCAACACAACAGCAATCCAATATTCCTCCGCTCTTTTCCTCTCTCTTGCACACTCGTTCTGTGTCAGGTGTGTCAGCGTGCGATAGATTAGAGCTGTGGGACTAGAATAATGGGGTTTAGCTCATAATACGATTGCCTGGATTTTAGTGGAGATTACATATCTAGTCTGCATGACCAGAGAAGAACCCTTTAACACAGGTAATTCCATGAGCTTTCGTCAGGTTTTGGTGTATGTGTGCGTTCAAACACACACTGATTCGCCACCAGGCAGAAATGTGGCCACTTATTTTAAATAAAAATCCATTGTTGTAGCAGCCTTAAAACATGTAAGACTCGGAAAAAGCTTTGTTTATTGTTCGGAGAACATTAAAACCTTTAAACTCTTGAAATTGCATACATTTTGATTAGAGCTTTTGATTTTGAAAAAAACTATTGCTATTTTTTTGTGCAATATGTGTCAGATGATTCGTGAATGGTCCGTGGGCGGGACATCTGAGGTTGAGACTACTTTCTGCATAACAATTGTTTCATAAAAAGTTTCTTGGATCTTTGAGCCATACCACATTTACACACTCTTCTCTGTCCTTGCCGAGTTCAACTCACCCACTAGTGTTAATTCCCTAGGTTGGAAATTTTAAAGCCGGGCTCCTGCAGTAATTGCAGTTCCTGATAATCTATAAATCATAGCTGTGAGGTCATCTCATAAGCTTTTATCAGCCTGAAATTAAGGAATACTCACATTTATACCCCCCTCTTTCTTCTGTTCACCTCATTTTGAGGAATACTAGCCGCTGGAATAGATTGATTATTCTTTCTTCACAACAACGCATTAGCTCTTAACATGTAATTTTGTCGCGTCCAAATGAGAGCAGGGTTATTTGCAACTGAGAGCAGTTATCATACCAGGTCTCGAGGATTGTTTCTTAAAATAAAATGGGTAAATGACAATAATAAAAAAAAGATCACACCAGTTATTAAAGCAATTTTAAACACTCTCTGAGGTTTAGAGCCAACATGAAAGTTCTTAGAACTAACTTTTTCTTAGTAATCTGACATACTGAAACAGATATTCAACAAGAAAATATATTATTAGAGAGGAGAGGCATCAGTCAGAAAGGAAAGTTATTATACTTTAATGAGAGATTATGATTGCAACGCTCCTGGGAAGAGTGAACACGACTGAAGAGAGCCACCTCTGCTAGGTTTGCCCGCATGCTTTAACGCAAGAATCTCATAAAGTAGCGTTACGATAATCTTAATTTAATTGGCATAAGTATCGATATGTAAAGCTTGGGACTGTTAATTAGCCTGACATGGCTGACTTTAACGTTGTTAACATTATTTCCACCAAATCATATTTTTTATTCCAAATACAATTTGTATAATGCTACTAACATTACCATTTTGCCATTATGTTCACTCAGTTTGCTGGCGAAGATTATGTAATCTGCGCAGATTTAGCGAACATACTAAACTCATAAGTCAATATCAATATTAAATATAGCCGAATTGAGCAGTGCCTGAGCATTTCTGGCTTACTTCAACACAAGCAAAAAGGAAAAAAAAAAAAAAAAAAAAAAAAAAAACGATCAACAATGAAGCACATCTGCCAATTTTTAGCAGACCCTGGCCAGATATAAACACTGATGTTGCTGCAGCGATCAAAATGAGTAAATGACCTTTTAAGCTTCAAATAAAGATTGTATGACATTGTTATGCCAGTAGGTGGTGACCATGTGACTGTTAAAATGTATTTGATAGAGATTCGTTCAAAAACTCCGAAAGAAACAAGTCTTGCATGATTTATTAATTTCAAATGATTTTTTACATAATGAATGCATTCAAAATAAATATTTTTAATAGGCCCATTGTAACATTTTAGACATTTATAAATATATACTCATAACGTTAACTAGAACATTTGATCAGAACCTGTTATTTGTTTTTTAGTTGTCTGTTGTTTTGTTTTTAGAATTTTGGGAGAACCGTGATCTGTATTTTTTTTCTTAAAGACTAGAATGAAGTCTTTATGCACAATAACAAGGCTTTGGGACAATCATAATGCACTGTAATCCAGGAAGTTCTGCGAAGTTCTGCAAACCATCCAATCCACCAACCGCCCCTTTGCCTGCTTTCTGACAGAGATTTTGGACTGCCCTTTCAATTTTGTTTGCCCACTTTGCAAATATATTGTAAATATAGAGTATTTGGGAAAGTAAGGAGTCTAACGCCACTTCTGTTTTTGGTTAGGGAGTTAGGTTTGTTTGGGTTAGGGTTTAAGAACGAGGTTTAAAAATATGAAAGTTTTGTTTGTTATTTTGGCCTAGTCAGCTCCTAAATCAAGAGTCCCAAATTAAGACATACATTTTAGTATAGAGACCCCCTCATACAACATCATTGCAAAATATGGTTGTGCGGCAGACAGATCATCAGCTCGATTCATCACAGACAATTTAACGCTTGACTGCCCTCTAAGTTTAGACACATTGGTCTGCCTAACAAGCTGGTAGCTCTGTGGCAATGAACATGACACTGATGAGGACTATGCAGGGATCTTTTATTCTGTTTAAAGCATGATGACATTTCCAGCATTCAGTGAGAGGAATGTTGTCAGGAGCAAAATGTTTCCTGCATTTTTAGGGGTTCAAGCACAAAGTGCTGAAACCCTATTGTAATTGCTCAGATTTTTATTATTTTTCTTGTGCCCTTAAAATGAATCGTGCAGACCAAACCGTAAGGCCTAGAGACTTGAAACCTGGCCAGATGATAGTCCTCAATTTGGGGAGAACTTAACAAGAGATGACCCAATAAAGGTATGCTACAGCAACCAAGTGTCTTATGTTATTGTAATCCTTAGCTCAAGACGGACAAAACTTATATCTCCGATTTAATTTCCGCCGGAAAGATTTTTCCACCATTTTGAATTTTGTCCAAAACCTACTTTTGCGAACTAGTCCTAGATATTTCGCCCGATCGGAACCAAACCAGTGCAGAAATCTTCTCTAGAGTGTGAATATCAATAATTATGACGGTCGCTAAGGGGCGCCAAAAATGTACGATGTGGGCGGAGCCACTTTTACTAAAATGGCTATAACTCGAGAACGAAATGAGATATTTGCACCAAACTTGATACACATGTGTATGGGCTCAATCTTTGGTCACGATGAAATAATTGCGTTGATTGGACACTAGTTGGTGCTATAACTTGAAAAAAACATAAAAACAGCTGTAACTATGCAACTTAATTATTCTCAAATATGTGAATAACCTACGTTTGCGAACTAGTCCTAGGTTTTTCGCCCGATCGGAACCAAACCAATGCAGGACAATTCTCTGGACTTTTTTAGATCAATAATTATCAAAAAAAAAAAAGTTGAACTTTACCATTTGGGTCACTATAACAGTGTCATTTCGAAAATGGGCAAAATAAAGCCTAAATAAAAACTCAGATAAAAACTCAGATCTTCACGAAAATAGGTCAGCCCCAAACTTCACATGTGTGATAAGAGTCCTGGCCTAAAGACATCTATTTGCCAATATTCAGTTAGTCATAGCGCCACCTTATGGCAACAGGAAATGGCATGCTTTACACTGTAATTCACTCCCTGAAACACATTTCGATATGCCACTAAGTAGCAAACATACTAGAAACATGTTAAAACATGCAACACTTGGCTAAGTGCTAATGTTTGCAATTAACACCATGAAACAGGAAGTTGTTGTAACTCAGGCATATAATGTCCGATCTGCTCCAAACTTCACATGTTTGATAATAATTCTGGCCTGGAGACAACAACATGGCAATATTCAGTTACGCTCAAAGCGCCGCCTGTTGGCAGCAGGAAGTCTGGCAATTTGAAATGACTTTGCCATAATTCTCCTATATTTACTCGCTTACATGCATGTCGCCCACTGTTCACTGTTTTCCTGAGGCCAACGGGTGGCGGTGAGCCTGGGTGCGAATGCCCTTTCATCGCTGCTTGCAGCTTTAATCTTTCTCTGTGTTTGTTATAGCATATATCATAGCTATTCCTCTATGATTTTAGTGGTTACATGCTTGCTAAATAAAACAATTCCTTTTTACGCATATGTGCTTAAAGGCCTTAAATGCTTGAACCCCAGTAAATGCTGCTTGCAGCTTTAATTTCTTTTGTTTTTTTGTTTGTTTGTTTTTTAATGGTAGTTTTAATGCTAATGTACTGCTAGGGGTTTGAGAGACCATAAGACCCTTTTATCTCTTTACCTACCGTTGACGGAATTTTCTGTGCTCTCGCACAGAAACTCCAAATATGCCCTGCTGCAGAAATAAATAACAAGCGTCATTACAGGAAATCCCCATGTGCATCACGTGATCTTTTTTTTTTTTTTTTTTTCAAACCAGTTCACATGCTAAGATTTTCTGATTGGTGTGCATACTGTAGAAGTTTTTTAATATTTTCTTTGATGTTTTGTTGCCAAATTATTCCCAAACAGAACCAGCATCAGTGCTCTGTGTAAAAGTCAGATAGAAGGCTATGTTTAGTTTGTGATTAAACAGAGGGTTAAAGCTCCAATGATATCTGTAAAATGGGTTTTAATCAGATCAGAAGGACACAATGAAAAATTTTGAAGGGAAAATAAGGTCAGATTTTTAATTACTACAAAACATAAATACACTAAAGTCATTCTCAACTGAACATGATGGTTAAAAGAACAAATAGAGAATAGTAAGGACAAAAGACATTCAAACACACCCTCCTGTATAATCTTACTACATGAATGAGTCTAGTTTTTACTCAAATAAATGGTCTGAGATATTACCATACTGGTGCATAATTTTGGGTTTCGATGCATAAATTCATGCTGCCTATTGCCTGGAGATGGAGAGCAATGTTTCATACAAACAGCAGTTTTCTGCTTCAGAGTGTCTGCAATGAAAAAGAATCATGCATTGTTATTTTGTCCTTGAAGGGAATGTTTTCTGTATAAATCTACAAAATGAGACTTTTCTGCTTCGAAAACGTTTTGAGGAAAGGATTTTCTGTGGTGTTTTATTGAACAGATAAGAGCTAGCAGCTGTCTAGTAGCTTGTTGTAGGTTGTCACTAGTAGATGTTACAGTGATGTTTGGTGATGGTCTGTCATATTTCTGACATGAAGACCCTTACACAATTGTAGATTAAAGTGGCTTTGAAATAGCTTTGATGTGGTGTTGCTAGACATTCCAGGACATCCTATTTCTTGTTTCAACCATATTACAAAGTAGTGTAAATGAAATTGCGAGTACAATTTTTCTTGTTTTCTCAGGCTGTAGACAAAAATCAACTCAAGGCAAGGATTAGTCAAAAATGAATGTGCAGTTGTGTTTTGTGTGTGAAAACATTTCTTTACCACAATAAAATGCCTGTAAACACACTTTTTTAGAGACTAGTCTTACACTGTATCCTAACCAGATGCTATGTGATAAGATTCCAGTTGTTATTTGTCTGTCCACACCAGATGCGACACAACTACGAGACTCAATCAAAAACCACATCCAATCAGAAGAGCATGAGGGCAGAGTCTCTCTGCAAGCACACAACACTCGCAATGAACTGGATACGTATATAATCAAATTTAGAAATATTACACCATTTTAATATTATTAAAAATACTTTCAGTGGACTTGTCACTTTCAGGCACACAAAATGATATTCAAACTCACATATTCTTTCGTCACACTTTATATTAGGTGTCTTTAACTACTATGTACTTACATCAATAAAGAAGTACAATGTATTTAGTGTGTTCATATTGTATTGCAAAACACTTTTGCTGCTATTGAGGTGGAACACGGGTAAGGTTAGGGACAGGTTTGGTGGAATGGGTAGGTTCAAGGGTGGTTTAAGGTGAAGGAAAGGGTCAGCGGTGTAATTATAAAAATTAATTTGACCGGTTTTTAAAAAAAAATATAAGTACAATGTAAAAACATGTTTGAAGACAATAAGTGCATTGTATCAATGATTAGTTAAAATGTTAGTACATGGTAGTTAAAGACACCTAATATAAATTGGGACCAATTCTTTTAACATAAAATAAAGCACATAATCAGTACCTGAGATTATCATTGTCTGATTAACTCTGATTAACATTGATATGGTGTTAAACACCTAACTTAAGCAAAACTAATATTTTTTTAAAACAAAGTAATGCAAAAGTAGCTCAGCCTTTACTTTCCATAAATAGTGGTGAAAACTAGGGTAAATTGCTACTTTTATATAGGAGAAATGCAGTTCGTCTGGAAATCTCTTTCACTGTGCAGAAGGACAGAGAACTGTTTAAGTCAGGCAGTATAGTGTGAAATATATTTTGGAAAAAAACAGACATAGTGACCTTTCAATGCATGCGAAAAGTGTAAATTGCACATTAATATAGACCTACATGGCATCTAAAGTGGATCCAATTTTCTTATGTAAGTGTGATTTCTGTGACATATAAAATGAATGTATATATCTACATTAATTTAACGAGATATCTGCACTGCCAGAATGTATCACATTGAAAGAAAGCTGGCAGTGCTAATTGGAATATGTTAATGTAAAAGGGCTAGTTCAGCCAAAATTCAAATTTGCTGTTAGTTACTTACCCATGCTGTTATTGAATTTTTTTTTTTTTTTTTTCAGTGAAACAGTAAACGATCAACCATAGAACAACAGTACATTCTTAGTGACCACAGGTGTCAATCTTCAAAAAAGAAAAAGAAAAAACACTAAACATATCTTGGAAGCACTACTGTATAATTTCGGAAAACTATTATATGAGTCATATGAACATTTTTGATACTTTTATGATGTTTTTGGTCCTTTTTGAAGCTTGACAGCTGTTGTTACCATGCGAACTGAGTGAACATGATGTTCCTCATTTTGTGGTTTTAACTATAGTTACTTTAAAGTGCCTCCATTATGCTATTTTTAGGGTTTGTAATTTTGTTTTGGTCTCCAACAATAGATTTACTTGCATCAAACCTCAAAAAAACACGAGCCAGAGTCTGAAAATGGTACATTCAGTCTCTCTTAACCCCTCCTTTCTAAAAGCCTGCTCTGCTCTGATTGGTCAGATGGCTCAGTCTGTTGTGATTGGTCGACCGCTTACAGTGCGTGTCGGAAACGAAACGCTTATTACCGTATCTGAATTTCAGCTCCAGAGGCTTCTTCAGCGCTTGATACACAGTGATACGAACAGTAACAATAGTGTCATTTTTTTCTTTGGAAGTTAATGCAAAGTGGATTTGCAATGCTGAAAACAGCGTCTTCTCAACATGTCAACAACATGAACCAAACTCTTCCAGACCTCAGCTACAACTACAGTGTTTGAGGAAGGGTCAAAGTAAACGTTATTCGCGGGCAGCCAATGAACACTGGCATTGTGCAAATTTGTTACTTTGTTAAGTAGGTGTGTAACAGGAAGTGAGTCTGGAATTGCTGACGACTTGTTTCAGCAGTTCAGGATGTATTGTTTCTTTTAGGAGACAATAACTTTATTTGTTGTGCACTTTGATCTTTAAAACTTTGCAGACCTTGTACATTCACAAACAGCTAAATTACACACTGCATGAAATGTAATATTCAAAAAAGCATAATAATGGCACTTTAAGTCAGACTTCTCTACTCAAAGTCTCTGTTCTGTCCTGTTACTGCAATCAGTAGATTCAAGGCAAGTATCAAATCTGCTATATCCTTTATAGCGGTTATTAAAGATGGTTAAATATTGCTTCCCTCAGGTAATGCGGATTAAATGATGTACTGTGTGCAGGTACACTGCAAGCTGAAATTACAATCGTTATGTAGTGTATGGGGGGAGGAAAGATGGAGAGCTCATGGTAATTACGCTGCTGAAATAACCAGATAGGGTTTTATTACCAAATTTCTCCAGGCAGCAGCTAATGATCAACATGGGGGGAAAAAGATCTTCTCCTCTCAGCCTCTTTCCTCACGATCTCATTCTCTGAAATGTAAACTGTCTGCTAATGTGAATGGACACTTGTTGAAGAGACTGATTTTCCAGTTTTAATCATTCTCAGGCTATAGTGTTAAGTGCAAATGATGAGCAGGGGGAATAAAGAAACAGCCTTTATACTAATACACTATGTCACAACACTACTATAATATGTGTGTATATGCAGTGTTTGCAAATGTCTCATAAAGGGAAACCAGAGGATCGTTAAAAAATAAGATAAAATAAATTTAAAAATATCAGACACATGGCATTTTAAACATATAATTGTCTTTGTGAATGTTTATTGCTGAACACTAAGGCTGCATTTATTTGATACAAAATACAGTAAAACAGTAATATTGTGAAATATTGTTACAATTTTAAATAACCATTTTCTATGTGAATATATTTTTTCCATTATTGAATTTCCAGCATTACTTCAGTTTTCAGTGTCACATGATCCTTCAGAAATTCTAATATGCTGTTTTGCCATTCAAAAAACGTTAAAAAAAAAGAAAGAATAATTGTTTACTGTCACTTTTGAATGCAACAGTTTAAACTACTGTTCAAAAGTTTGGGGTCAGTCCAATTTTTTTTTAATGCAAGGATATTAATAGTATTAATTTCTTTCAAAAAAATAAAATAAAATAAAATAAATAAAGGGGCCTTAAAATTGGGAATGATGTGGCTGGAACATTTTCTCTTCCTCTCTCTATCACAGATGTGTACACTCTCCATTCCTTCATAACGGCAGTTCTTCAGTCATTGCTGTTTATCTCATGTCTTGGACTGACCCCAAACTTTTGAACAGTCGTGTAAATATGTTAAATGTCCTAGGCTATTAATGTAACAATTATACAAATGTTATGATTGAAAGAGGTTGATACGGATTAATTTAGTTTTAACCTCAGGGTATCCTATAGATACCTCAGACTATCTTGTCCATATTATACACAAAACTAAACAGCAATAGCAGAATAGTCAGTTTCAGTCTCATAGTGCTGGATTCTGTGAAATGTCCTGGTCTCAAGTGTACCTAAGTCATGTTTATAAGGTAACGGATGATACTATAGGTTGTTTGCACATGACGTCATTGTGGCTGGAGGGCAGGAAGTGATTTTTCTATATAGGAATCGCTATCAGAAAATAAAAATTCCTATGTTTTGTGTCTTTTATGGTTGCTTAAATTGATCAAACCGAGAAACCACAAGGAGCTTTTATTGTTTACGTAACTTTTATTGTTTTTAACCTTAAAAGTTGTTGCCTTTAATAGCATTTTGAGTCTGCTGATACTGAAATTAATATGGATGACTGCTTACCTTTTTTGTTTTTGACTTGGTTAAATATTCACATTGTTCATGCTATTGTTTATAGGAAAGAGAAGCTATTTTATCCCATTGCATGATCATTTGGTGTTTTCACTTAAGTTTTGTATAATTCCATTCACAGTGATCTGGTTACCGTGAAAACAGTGTCACACGCTGCTGCTTAAGCCATCATATGGTAGAAAATGTCCAAATAAAAAAATGCGTTCAACAAGCTGACAGAAGTCGATCCAAAATTGTATTACACCGTCCAGTTTTTCCCCTGAACGATGATGTGAGTTCCAGTTGCAATTCTTGATTCAGCATACATGATCTACAATGGTGCCATTTTTCACAATCATGACAGAAAATCAAAATACTGCCCTTAACTAGTCACTAGTCTGCTCGTCACTAGCAGAAAGGAAGCACGATATAAACAAACCAGACTAGAACTGAACACAGCGTGACAGCAGCTTCACATTCTCTATATCTACCTCCTCGATGGCAGGCAAGTCTTTCAATTCAGTAGAAAAATCGCTCCTCTTCATAACATAAGGACCACGTTCAACATATGTTGTGATTTTCTGTTTATACCTTTCTAAACCAGCACAATACAGACTTTCCTCCATCTCATCCATTCAAATTTTTACTTCTTGCCCTCCACCTGAATTTCGCGCGTCACCAGAACCATGTGTTGCTTTTGAGGAGCAACTAACCACTGGACTTATAATAATTTGCCAGGTTAGTAGCACCAAACCTTTAAAGAACAGATTCAGAGTGGGTTTTTTATTTTTTGTTGTTGTTGTTGTTTTTTTGTTTTGTTTTTTTGAGGCACTTGGTAGCAAGAAAACTAGACAGTTAGGAACAGTAATATTAAGTTTTCTTTACTTTTGGATGGAAATAAAGTCAGCTCACAAACCTACACACATTTCCACTAATTTGCTTTAGTGGCTGTACAACTATTATACGAATTACTGTTATGGTATACATTTCTTATTTTTTTAAACCTATTTAGCCAGTGTTACATCCTTGTCCAGAATGAAATGAAAGTCTAAATATATCAATAAGTCTGGTTACACTAACTCGCCTTTACCTTACTCTGTTTAAAGCATACACACACAAACATACACAGTCATAGAGCTTGTTTACTGCTCATTCTGCACTACATCTAGAGCGAGCGTGAATCTTATCCTCCCGCACACAGTGACACGCACACATTTACGTGTGCACATTTGCCTGTTCCCTGGAGGTGTCTGACAGCAGCCAGAGGGCTGCTAAGGGGCCTTAAAATTGGGAATGATGTGGCTGGAACATTTTCTCTTCCTCTCTCTATCACAGATGTGTACACTCTCCATTCCTTCATAACGGCAGTTCTTCAGTCATTGCTGTTTATCTCATGTCTTATGGGCCAATATGCATGTGAACCAGCTGAAATGCTTTTAAACAACATGTCTGTGTGAGTTTGAGTGTATTTGTTTGGATGTGTGCATATGTTTGAAGTGAATCTATGCCCCCCAGTCAGCTGAGCTGAAATCAGCCTAATTAAATGACAAAAGGAGGACAGGCGGTCCTCTCTTTTACAGCCTCCCGCTATTCTGCATGATGCACAGTTGTTCTGGCAATACAGCTCACTTGAATTACACACAATCAGTGATGGACTTTATGAATCACTCAAAGGGGTCTTGTTCTACATTTTTATTGCATTTTATTGTGAAATCCACATAGAAACCAGTTGCCAAATACTAATGGTTTGATGTGTCTGAAATCTAGTCTGTCAGTGACTTTTGCAGAGTTTGTGTAAGGCTGCTTCTTAGGAAACATCACATTTAAGGACCTAGAACACAATCAAGTGAGCTTTACAGATAAGTAAGCAAATATTTAATGACTGTAAGCAAAGCGTATAATTCTATTTACATAAAGATGTGTATAGAATGAATTAATCAACTATTCCATCAAACACATATTTATTATTCTCTCCACAATCCTTTAAACCACACAAACAGGATAGTGGGATATCATAAGCAGCGATGGGTGTGTTCAGATTGCGTTCATACTACATACATACTGGAAGTGGAACATACATTTTTAATGGTCACAATGTAAGTTCCTCATCAAATACGGTAACATGATTTCGGACGCAACAATGCTTTAGCTACTTTTTTTTTCCCTGTTACAGATAGCTAACTTAACGTGAAATAGAACAAACTACTATATGTTGAATAGCCACTCCTGTCAAATGTTGTCATGTCTTGTGTTAATGTGCTGATATTTGATAACAGTGACCCATTTTTGCAGCTATTTTTTTCATAATCGTTTTTTTTTTTTTTTTTTTTTTTTCAGCTGAACCACTGCAATCTAAATTATTTACTTACTTTTTTTTTCTGTATTTTTATATTTGATTGAATGCAGCATTGACATTTCTATTAAAATCTCTGCAGTTCCCTCAAAAACCCTAAGGGTTCACAAACTCCCATTTGGGAAGCCCCGCTTTATAGAATCTATCTGTAAATTATATATTATGTGCTCATGCAGATGTAGAGGATAATTGGCTCATTCATAAAAGGCAGGAGGTGAAGTTGTTTTATGAAATGATGCATCTGCATACAGCAGCATCAGGTGTTGGCCTGCCGTTCACTTCATCAATATGTGTGTCAGCAGTGAGAGACGCAGCTGTATGCAGGGTAATGTAGTCCGTTCCCCAGCCAGGAGCACAGATTACACATGAGGGAAGAGAAGGCTGGAATTAGTTTATTCTTGAAAATGAGCAGATGATCCCAGCCTGTGTGTTAGACAGACGACACTATCATGCGACCACCTGCATTCACACGCTCCAGGACTTCAGTGCGTCATCAAATATGCATGTGCATGTGTTTTGTATGCTTTAACTTTACTGATGTCCGAGACATTCATACATTGGTGCTGCAAAGAACATTTATTGTTAAGAAGGGAATAAAGGGTGACTTTTTAGCTTTGCTTCTTTTCATTTTATGTGTCGTTCTGTCTGTAGCATTCTGATGGAAGATATTTGCTTGGCTTGAGCTTGTTGTTTGTCATGCAGAGCTCTGTGTGAATGATATGTGTATAATACCAGGAATTTAGCTTGTTTGCATAATCCATTTGCATAATTATAGCATTTGTGATCTGAGTAGCCTAATTGCATTTATATAGATGGTGGCTGAAGAGAGTGATTCTAATCGATTGTCCTGGTAAAATGAGCAGGTAAAGGAATATGAAAGGACTAGCTGAAAAATTTGATAATATGGTTTCATTACTGAAGAAGAGTCAGACGCTCTCCTGTTAGAATGAGATGAATGCACATAAATGCCACCATAATGGCATAATTTGGGAAGCTCTGGATTTTCTTTAAACCTGGGTTGATTAAAGAATCATAGGTAGGTTTTAAGTGTGAATGTTGACTGTGCATTTTAGTTTTGTGTATGCATTTTGTGTATTGTTGATGGTGAAACATAGTCACATAGTGACAGAGGCAATGCTGTGTTGCAAAAAACACACTGTAAAACTCAAAGTTTTAACTCATGAGTTCAGAATGCTCAAATCTTTTGTAAACCAACTCAATTTTTTTAAGTTAACTAACTCAAAGATTATGTTAGTCTAACTTAAACATTTTGTTAATTACAATTGAATTGAAATATTGAATAAACAAACTCATTATCTTAATGGTTAAGTGTTAGTTAGCAACAGCACACTAGCATGTGCTAATGTAACTATCGAAAAGCATATTACTGTATGCTTGCATAAATTGATAATCAACAAGCAGTATATAAAGCCTTGAATCTAGCAGCCCATTGTCGACCTGCAAAACTTTAACATAAAACTCCTTTAAATACCAAAATAACAGAGCATTAATCAATAACACATCTCCCCCTATATTAATCTTGTGCACCTTTTTAACCTATATAACACGTTTGCACCAAGTGACACTTAATTCCAACATTTATTCTCCTTACACAGACGCAAAGCATGCTGGGAACTAGAAATCTGCTGCAACTCAGTCAGTTTAAGTTCTACTTACTAATATCAGATTTTGAGTTTACATAACTTTTTTCTATTAAGTATAATGAACTTACAGTAGTATTTGAGTGAAACAAATTTCAGTTAATTAGTTTAAACTGTTCAGTTTTACAGTGCAGTCTGGATGGGTTTTTATTCTGTGTGTGCGCGTACCTGGTACTCCCCATTTTGACCTTATGGGAATATTATTGGGGGAGTCCCCATGAGGAAAACACACTGTAAAAAAAAAAAAAAAGCAGCTATGGGTGGCAGACCTTTACCATAAAAAATACGGTAGCAACGTTTTAGGTTTTACAGGACAGCACTTAGTTTACTGTCTATTTTACAGTTCAAAACCATATAATTTAAAAGGTTTATATTGTAATAATTACAGTTCATAACTGTTTATTTTATACACTGTAAAAAAAATAAATATTAACATATAGAAGGTGCACACAGTGTCATTCACACATACACTAAACACCATCATGGTAACACATAAGATTTTAAAAATGCAATAAACATTAATTTAACAACATTAGATGTAACATAACACCCTAATGTACATAACTAATTAGAAAAAACTAAGAAAAACTAAGAAGATTATTGTTATTTCAACGAAAATACATCAAATGTGAAGTGTCACGCAGGGAATTGTGGGAATGTCGATTTAGGTTCTTTTTTTAATCTAAATTATACAATGACTTGTTATTTTTCACTTCCAAAAACTTTTTCACTTCCAAAAACTGTAAATTTAACAGTATTTTACCATAAAATTGCATTAAATGTACCGTTTGTCACCGTAGCATTTTTACATTCTTTTACCATTAAAATCACAGTCATTTTTTACAGTGCAGCTTATAAGTCATAATAAATTAAGTGTTTTGAAAATCTATAAATGCAGAAAGTTGTCTGTAATGGGTAGGTTTAGGGCTAGGGAATTCAGACTTTCTGAGGAGAATGGAGGGTAACAAAGAATCTCACCTAAAACACATTTTGCTTGCATTTTGTTGCACTACCACTAAAAGGTTTGTTGAGAAAAAGAGAGGAGTGTGTTCATTTTATTCCAACTGAAATTACTGTGTAATTCCGATTTCCAAACTCATAAGAACTTCCTAGGAGGA
The DNA here is from genome assembly GCA_037101425.1 of Elopichthys bambusa. NCBI lineage: Eukaryota > Metazoa > Chordata > Actinopteri > Cypriniformes > Xenocyprididae > Elopichthys > Elopichthys bambusa. Next base: position 27,634,762 of record CM074440.1, on the reverse strand, counting down.
TTTGAAGTCCTTGCAGGATGTCCCTGTTCTATCCTTATAGACATATTTCTCAGTCGCAAAATTGAGAATATTATCGCGGGGAAAATAACTTCTCTCAGGGCTTCAGCCATGATGCCTGGTTGCAACAGGAAACGAGGGTGTTTTGGACTCACATCTGAAGATCCCCTACCTTTTATATATTTGCCATAAGGGGAATCATGATTTGCTACTGATAACAAGAAAGAGCCAGCAGGTGTTATTCTGAGAGATGGAGTGTCAGACTCCAAAATAGGTGAGGCGGAGAGGGACAGAGCAGGAGGCATTTCTTGTTGAAATGTACTATGGGTAATATTCTCACTTTTGACTAATGGTCACATACGGCAGAAATGCAGGCTTTCTCCAGACCTCTATTGCTTGACATAAAAGCCATTTTACTGTGGCTTTCTTTCATCTGTGTCTTGGGAGTGCTGCGCCTCTACGGTCCGAGAAAGCCTTGCTTAATCACTTTTAATGGCGACGGGGTTTACAGTCTACTTATGGAAATATCAATACCTGCAGCTTTATGAGAAAGCCTGTTTTATCAGGCACATTTGTACGACTGCAACTCGCAGCGAGGTCACCACTTTTTGTTTTTTTTTTAGAAATTGATCTCATATGATCGGACCTCTGAAACGGTCAAACTTTCACCCTCATGACCACAGAACATAAGTGTGGGAACAGCATCAATATTATTTTATGAGTGCAAAAACACTTCATTTATTGTAGGTAACACAAGTTCATGTTTACCATCCATATGGTTTATGAACTTGTGAGAAATAGTTTCAGCTCTGGCCCTCATGTTCGGAGGAGTGCGTAGGTTTAATTGATTTCTCAGGGACATGATATCACCGTTATGTCGATCTCTTCTGGTTTCATTTTGCATTTTAAATGACTACTAGTATAAATAGTGTAAGCTAATCTTTGCACATTAGTGGTCTCATGTGAAAGTCTCCACTCTCCATGTCAAGTTTTCATGCGAGTTTATTTCAATCGAATCAATCAGAGTTTCTCACTTTTCAGATTGCATGCGAATCGCTCGGCCAGATGGATAATTACCTTTGCTGACTGCAAAGCGGCGCAGCTAACAAGTTGCAGCCTTCCATTTGAATTTCAGCATCGACTTCATAGCACTTTACTTGTCTTTGATTTGGAAAAGAGAGAGAGAGAGAGAACGAAATGAACCCCCCACGGTGATTTGATTTAATTTACTGGGAAATATTCCTTGTAAGCTGCATGGTGAATCTGGAGAGGTGGAGGGACTAATGCATTTGAAATGATCACCTACGCTTGAGCATTTTGAAGTCGTTCTTTTTCTATTTCTCTGTGTCATGAGTTTCATCCTCATATTACTTTTTTGGCTTGACTGTAGTTAGCATTTATCGCTAATATCCTCCACCTCAAATGTACACTGGCACAAATTAGCAACCCAGTGAGTTTAGAGTAAGTTTTATTAAAAAGTCCTTCCGTTCTTCTTGCCGTCATTTCTCCTCTCTCATTTTCTAGATCTGCTGCGATTTTGAAGCTTCTAACTTGTTGACATCTTTCTCTCCCATAAGGCCACAAATGTGGAGAGAATGGTGGATAATTTTGACCACATTATGAGTCATATTTTACTTAGAACTATTTATAAAAAGAAAAAAACTTTAATGCTTTTCTGAGTGAGCAACAATAAACAAGGGGGTGCAGCTTAAAACGTAAACTTCACATTTAAACTTCAATCGCTGGTGATGGAAAAGAAACAGTATTGTGACGTTACCTCAACATAACATACCACAAACTTGCCCTTTCCAAAATTGTATGCACGTAAGCATTGCTAGCATTAAGTTGGCTTGAAAAAGCCTAGCCAGAAAGTTTGAAGTAGTTTTAAAATCTTGAAGTTTGAAGGTTTTCAGTCTGAAATAGTTTTAGTTTAGTAGTTTTAAAAGCCAGATGGATGGATGGATGGATGGATAAGAAAGGGTTAGGGTACTCATAAGGTACATCATTTCTTGATTCATTTTAGTGGGGCTGTACAGTTTGTTCAAAAAATCAAATTGCGATTATTTTGACCAATGTTGCAACTGCAATTTTTTACTACAATATGACAAAATTAGCATTTAGCTACTTGGATATTAATGGTAAAAAGCTAAGGCTTAACAAAAATGTTACATTTAACCATGTAACTCGTCCTACAGAATTTGTGCTGCATATATGAGTGATGCCTCAAATTGTGAGGCTTGTTGAGGAGAGATTTTTGATGGAAGGACGATCTTTTCACTTGGATCAGTAATACCAACCACATATAAAGCTAAAACCATTTAGAACACCTTAGCAACTGCATAGCAACGCCATGGAAACTACCCACATTATCATATATCATGGAGGTATCATCTGCACAGGCATGTACAACGTGTACAAAAATCTATGTATCTTCAGAACATCTTACCCTCACTTCTCATCTATAATCAATCTGTGTTGGCCAGTGTTTCTCTCACCACAAAGGGAACAAATGCAGCCCTATTTTGCTATTCTAGCCATGCAACACTAGCCAGAACCAGCCTTAAAGGGACACCCAGGACAGACCCATCAGGCAGAAGGAAGATTCAGAAATTCTGTGCTCAGAGCTCTGGCTAGACTTTTACACCACATCATCACCCAAAACATTTCCCAGACACATCAAACTGTCGTAGCTCCTCATGCCCAAGTCGTAAGTCTCTTTTTCTCTCAGTCTCAAATCCTGTTTACTTTCTCCATATGGAAATTGATTTTTAACAATAACATATAAAACTTTCAAGACACATCTACCATTCACCAAGTGATGAATCGTCTTCTCCATAAGTCATAACTTCATTTAATAATAATAAAACTAAGAATAATTTACATTAGTTTCCCTATGTTCCCTATGAATATCTACACAAGCCAAAATCCTGTAGAGATATATTGTATACATTTATCTCGTATCACTCTACGGTTTCTTTCTTCTCACATTATAGAGTAATTTCAACTTAAATCAATATTTCATGTCCATATATTTATTTATTTGGTAAATCGCTGCACAATAACCAGTATAATGTACATTCAGCCGGTCATTATGTCCAAATAAAGCTCTTCAGGGTGGCTGACTGCACATTATATGTTATAATGTTTGTAATGTTTGCTGCCAAAATGCAAGGGAAATTGTAAACTACTGCAGGTTAAGTTTGCTCTGTTGATGTATTTCTTGTTGTCCGTAAGAGTTTTTTGTCTGTTACCAGTGGTTTCAAAGACATTTGTATTGAGCGGCTCTCCATCGCCGATGCCAGTGGCCTTGAGATGCTGACTCCTCGCGGGGTCACCCTGAGCATCACATTTATAGAGCCTGACGTAATGTTGGCATGAGCACTGGGACCATTTGTTCTCTCTGGATGGGCGTGTGCCAGCCAGAGCTCTGGTAATGGGCTGGGTGGCAGACGGAGACAGTGGGTGCATGAGCACTTGAGTATTTTTCCAATCTGACTAAAGCAATGATTGTGTCTCCGAACAAAAGCTGGAGGTGGACCGGCAGTGCTGCCATAAAGGTCTCCTTTCACAGAGTCCATTTACAATAATGATGTAATTTCTATATGTTTTTTTCGACCCTCTGTGACACAGGATTACCTTTGCATGTACCTCGATGTTGGGGAATAACTTTTTACTTTTTCAGGACTCCAAGATAGATAGATAGATAGATAGATAGATAGATGATAGATAGATAGATAGATAGATAGATAGATAGATAGATAGATAGATAGATAGATAGATAGATAGATAGATAGATAGATAGATAGATAGATAGATAGATAGATAGATAGATAGATAGATAGATAGATAGATAGATAGATAGATTTTGACCAATGTTGCAACTGCAATTTTTAACTACAATATGACAAAATTTGCATAACTAACCATAGCTAACCTATACTGCTAACTTTACATGTTTCAGTACTGTAACATTAGCTCAGTGTTTTATAAAATAGTATGGCCTCTCCAGTAACAAGTTGTAGCATGAAAAGACATTACTTTGCTATGACTGTGTTTTGTGCTAAAGTGGACTGAGGCAATAATCACAATTTCATTTCATTTGGATTTAAACCATTCACTCGAGGAATCATGCTATAGTATTTCCAGATTTTCTTTTTCTTCCAAATTATAATGAAATATTTTATTTTATTTTATATTATCAGGACATGGAAAATAGGATGTTTAGGACCCTACACAAAGCTTTAGATTTTGGATTTTTATGGATAGTTTTTTTTTATTTTTTTTATACATGTTTTAAAATATATTCTCCCATTTGCATCAAAGTAGTAAGACTCTTGTCACTTAGCTCAGGACCAGTTTTAAATGGGTAGCTTGACTTAACTATTTTAAATAATGTGTTGCTTGTGGTTTGGCACACTACAGTCTGAATTATCTTCCCCGGTCTGTCCAAACCGCAGAGAATCGAGTTGATTGTTCATTAGTGCTTTCTGTTGCAGCAATCTTACACCTCAGTGTTGTTCATCAGAATGACTCATTATTCACTACCTTGCGATAGGAGTCATTGAACGGAGATCAACATGTCACCAGTGGAATGCTCATGCGTATGTTCATGTACGAATGTGTGTCAGTGTGTTACTCCAGACTGAAGGCTGTGTTGGTGCATGTTCTTTATTAGCCATTTATCGGAGTAAACTTAATGAACCTTGCCCTTGGCTTGACTGTTCTATTGTTGTTGTACTGGAGCAAGGGACCATCTGATCAGTACCGTCTGTACAGCACTCCAACACCTTCTGTCAACTGTGAAGTGTGCATCTGCTGCCGTATGTGTGAGTGTGTATTTATGCATTTTAGATACCATTAAAGCTTGTACTCTATAGGCCTCACTTATAAAACATGAAATTATGTAAATCAGGAAGTGAATGCATAAGACATTTACATTTGATTAACCAAAAAAATTAGTTATGCTTTATGAATGAAGCCCAAAAGATTAGAAGGTCAGGACTTGGCTAGTCAGACGTAAAAAACACATTGCGTACCTCAGCCGAGCAAGGGAGATGAGATGAAGATGAATGGGAAGCTAATTTCAACCTCCTTGGAGGTAACAATGTATATTTTAATTGTGATCCAAAGGTGTACAACACCAGCACATGTTTAATAGAGACACAATGACTGTTAAACATTCTTCAACAACCCTTAAAACTGGTAAAAAAAGAGCAGTTGCACTTTATTTCAATGGTCCACTTGAGACATTCTACTATAAGTAACTTTGCAACTACATGTCAACTAACTCTCATTAGAGTAGTAGAGTAGTAGTAGACTGTTGGGTTAGGGTTAGGTGTCAGGGTTCGGGTTAGTAGAATAAGTTGACGTGTAGTTGCAAAGCAGCTTATAATCAGTAGAATGTTGGGGAGCATCCAAATAAAGTGTTAGCAGAGATTAAGCAGACAGTCTAATATTATAATGAGATTTAATTGAAATGTAGCTACAAAGTTACTTAGAGATTATCTAAAGTGGACCATTGAAATAAAGTGTTACCAAAAGTGTGGATTCCATCTATTTTTATTTAGTTTTAGGGTATTTATTGGTCCTATTTGCCCTTTTCACACAGTAAAAAAAATAGAACAAATTCTCGAAAACTAGAAAAAAAAAGATCAGCATGAACTCCCACATTAATATTTTCTTAGCTTTGTGAAAATCTTTTGTTAGTGAGTTATTCATGTAATAATCCATCTGGAATCATCAGCTGAAATTATCCATCTAACCATTCATTTACTAAAGCAATAATCAGTTCATACACGAGCAATTACTGCAACAATGTCAGTGACATCTCTATAATTATCATAAGAGACAATAAGGTGCCGGATGAAGTCAGTTGGACTCCATGCCTGTAGTCTTCTGGACAGAGGTTTCATTGGATGGTTTCTCCATGCAGACATGATGTGTATGGGCTAGTGACAAATTTTGAAAAGGAGAAATATTTCTTCTCTCCACCACCACCCTCCCCTGTTGTTTTGTTGGTATCATACTGTACCATTTGATAACCTGAATTAAACATAAAAAAAAAAATATACTGATATATTTTAAAGAGATGTGTTGACATTAACAAACAGTCATTGGACTCTACAAAGTTCATTTCTGATGTAATTTCCTGTTTTATTATTTAATTGTCACGTGACAACAAAACAGCTTCCTGCATGTTAGTTAAGATAAGCTTTGATTTTGAAAGTTTTCCAAATATCAATAATATTTAACCTTTTAATAATCAAATACTGTTATTAAAAAAGTCATTGTCTGCATTAATTGCATTTAAATGTAATTTTAAATTGCTGTCACGTCATTGACCCATGTGTCTTCTTAGAAAAAGACGTTGTATTTCTGAAGCAAAACAACCTCCCTCTCTGTTGTTACAAAGATGGCCATACACACACAAACAGGCTTTGATTTCTTTCCAGCATCCTGCAGTCCAGCCTTTGATTATCGCACAAGGTGACATGTGCCGGTTGAGGGGTGCCATGGTGATGCTGGTGTGACAGGTGCAGTCATCAGACTGACTGGAGGTCAAACAGAGAGGCCAAACAGCAAGCCAAAGCAACCCAAACTAGGGCAGGGCGTCACGGCAACCGAGCGCCTAGACGACAGGGTGTCATGGCGATGGAGGCCGGAGACAATCAAGGATAAGAGAACGAGAGCAGTTTCAACGAATAACAAAGACAACAACAAATAAACAGTTGTGAAAAAAATGCACCCTGGAACTAGATTTTTGTATTTTTCTGAGAATGTGTAAGCATTGTTTGTTCATACAAAAGTCGGCACAATGATGCTGGGGTGTTTGCGGTGGTTGCTATGATGTTTTGGAGTGTTTATGTACAGTTGCTAGGGTGCTCTGGGTGGTTGCTAGTTAGATGTTTACTAGCCAAAGCTAAAAAGCTCACCCAAAAGTTTGGTCACCAGATTCGCCTACTTATACTATGCCCTAAAAATTTTGTGAAGAAAAAGTACATACTTTTGAGTGTGTAGCAGAAGAGTATGCAAGCTTTGGGACATACTACATCGTCATAATTGTGTCTTTAACGGATGTTCTGTCGCTTAGTTACGCAACCTGTAACCGTTTAAACTGCCCTGTCAATCTTCTTGTCACAGTTGAAATCCTCAAAATTTAATTTCCTACCGTTTCGGAGAGAAATGTAGTCGCACATTGATCTGCCAGTCATAGGTCTTTCATGTGAAGAACTCTCCTCATGTTTGCATAATGATGCATTTAAAAGTTAACAACCAAACACATCGTTATAAAAGTTCACAGTGGTGTTGCAGATGAAATATAATGTTGATAACATTTAATAAATATCTTTTCGTCATGTTAGGATATGATTATTAATCACTCAAACCCCTTCACCTTAACAGCTCTGCTTAACCGTCGGCCTCACACATCCGTCATGTTTGTAGTTTTTTAACACTTTTTATTCGTATTTGTAGTTCTAAACAAATCCTCGTCCACAGCGCAATGTGTTATGGACAATATTAGCCGTTAGAGTGTGCACGGATCTGCACTTCAGATTCTAACCGGAAAAAGTAGACCATCCGGGTATCTTTGGAATAATCATTTCAACATACTACAATTTGGGACACACTAATTTTTAATTTAGAATACTACTCTACTTAATTTTCGAATATACGGATGGATAGTATGCGAATTGGGACGCAGCAAGTATTTTCTAACAATGCAACATTTAAACGTTTTATATTTAGTACAAGTTTAGTACAATTTATAAAATATTACAACATTTTCCATGAATGATGACACAGCCCGTCACATGATACTGACCGCATGACTTGATCCAAAATGTGGTCCCTTTATATTGGTTACTCCGAATGACATCAGTGAAACTTATTTTTCTGAACATTGTTTCTCATAACAAAGCAACGACTACACATGATTTTAATATCATTTTGCACTATGTTGATAAATGATGTTATAAAATTATGCCAGAATATATATATACACACACACACATTTATTACATTTTAAGATATTTTAATCACAAATTAAATGGCTATATTGGCCTTTGTATGGTTAAACTGAATGACATTTTGACATTTTGACACTTCAAGATCTTTAAAATACCTTTATATGTAGCAAAATATAATTAAAACCTTTTGGATTCAATAAATGAGATCTAGTTTTACTACCCTGCTTACTTTGGATGTCATATCTTTGTTTTTCATTATTATTTAGGCCTTTGGACAACAAAAATGTCCATATGTTTCAATATTTACAATTATTTGATATGGCTTGAGTTTTTCCTTCAATGCAAGACTATGGGTTTTTAAACTATTTAATGGCAAAAAGCAATGCCAACACGGGCACCATTTTTTACTGTACTAGTATCTTTGAAGTCAGATGATACTTCTGTAAAAGAGTCATCTAATTAACTGTTAACTGATCTCAAATTTACCAACAATAACTCCTTGACGAAAAGAGCCTGCAACGTTAACTGCTGTTATCTAACTTCTCTTTTCATTACGAGAGACGTGCGAGTGAACAAACACATCTTTATGAATAGGGAGATGTCAAACACAATGAAAAACAGGTGGCATGATATTCCCTAAGCTTCCTGCGAGTGCTATTGTATCGCAGCCCCAGTTGCCTGCCACATTTGACAAAAAAAGACTATGCAGCACAGCTAATTTTTTAGGAAATCATCTGAAAAAGTCATATAATTGGAAGAATGACCCAAGCTGAGATGCTGAACAACAACATGCATTGCAAGGTTTTCTTATTCCTTTTGTATTTTCACAAGGGTGATAGAGTTGACTTTTGGGAAGTCGCCGCATCAGAGAGCGATCATTATTCATGGAAGAAAGCATCAGTCATGGCACTTATTTGTAAACATGTTTACAAAGGGTGGGGGGGAGAGGACGGCCAGAACAAAGGAAAGAACATGTTTCCTAATGACATAGCTCTGCTTCCATGTATCCGTTTTAATCAAGGTGTAGCTCAAGCGTTGCTTCCTCTGGCTTCTGATTGTATTCACCTTGGATGCCATAACCTTGACGTCAACATAATAACCCTGCGGAAAAAGATTATTATGCCAGGAACCTTTGATTGTAAGTGCTTTTAATCCATGTCCATGGAACTGTGAAAAATAAAAAAGAAGCTGTTTTCACATTTTACCTCTTCTCAAATATCATTAAATAGTAGATGTTTAGGCCACAAGTATAGATCATAAATTAGACTATAAATAAGTAAACGTGCCTAGTTACTTTTAGATTTACAGAGAAAACGAAAGATGTTTGTATTTTCTTTGAAACAGATCCAGTTCTTATCGCTTGAATTTGTGTGCTTGATGGTGCTTAATTGAAGATGTCATGAAAAGGATATTCTGAACACTTTTATGTATGATGTATTAGTGAAGGTGGCGTTACACTAAGCTTTAGAAATGCAAAATGATTTCAGACTCCACATTACAGTATAGTTTAGCAGTATATGGTGTGGTGTTAAATTTTCTGTTGATCAGTTGGACAACAGAACGTGCATTTTTTCTACTATAGTTTTTCTATAGTTTCAGCTGGACCGTCTTGGGTCAGTTTCATCCATTCCAACACAGCAGGTCCTAACGGCAAGTGGATGTAAGGTGGATATCGGACGTCTGTTTGAGGCAGGTCTCGTGGAGCACCAATTTGCATGTTAATGGAAGATGCAACCCTGTCAGCGGAATGGAAATCACAAATTAAGGGACAAAATGGGAAGAGAACAGAGCAAGAGTAATTTAGTTAACATGGCAGAAGCAGAGGGTCATTTGACATGATCAATCTGCAAATGAAATGATATCATTAAGACAGAGGAAGCTGAGAAATAGGTTTGAAATGCATTTATCAAAAAGGCTGGGGAAGAATTGATATCACTGTTGTGACTTACCATTTCCCAGGCTGAACTGAGCATGTGATGCATTTCTTAGTAAAGGTCATTATTATAAAATGACTGTCTAATTCCTTTGCTACTTTCTACTGTTACTTTTACTTAGTGTTAGACTTATGAAATATATGGTGACAATTCTTTAATTTTAATTTTTATGGAATATTTCGGTGTGTATTAAGTGATTTATCCATGCACATTTAATTGAAGCACCCTCATAACCTTTAATAATAAACATTATCTTTTCTCGACAATAACCTTGTTCCTTCCAGAAACCTGTCATTCACATGAGATCGCAGAAATTCCCACAAACCAGTCAATTCCCTATTCCTTACTTTTTTTTTTTTTTTTTTCACCCATTTCACTCAGACATACATCACAGTAGGGAAGAAAAGGCAGTCACAGTTTCCCACTTAAAACATCTCCTAAACACAAGTATTAAACAGATAATAAAACAGGCAAAACTAGTTAGAAACTACCTAGCAACCACCCATGAAACTCTAGCAAAACCCTAGCAACCACCTAGCAATGTCCTAGCAACCAACATATATGAGCCAAATCTCGACATAACTATCAAATATTCACAAAGAAGACCCTTGCAACCAACTACCAGCAGCCAATTGTGTAGCAGCCATTGTTCATCATTTTGCAAGCAATTGTTGATAAAGAAAAATTTCATGCAATATTGTAATTATTTCCATTTTAAACCATGAATGCAAGCCAGTGGATATCATACGAGCAATGTGCAAACTTTGCGCTAGAGTTATGCCGGTGTAGAGTCAATTATTCACTACAGAATTTGTGAAATGCTTTTCACATCTGATGCTGCATTAACAGCGCATTGTCTGAGACTGTCTATGTGCTGATAATGGTATCGAACTGTCTTCATTTATTTTCTTAATATTAAGTAGAGAAGTATTTTTGAAATGAGGAGTAAGCTAATCTAACATTTTTTAATTATCCTTGCAACGCATCGGTTATGCGGTTATGCATAATGAATGTAGTGAGGCAATAATAAATGTACTACTACTACTAATAATAATAATAATTTATGCCAAATCCTCTTGATATGGTCCATAACTGATGCTTTTGTTGATTTCTCTGGCTATTGTCAACATACGATATCTATCGGCGCAACCCAACACGAGGGGTTGTCCCATGCCCGTCCACTACACCACTCGGCACCAGAATATCATTAAAGGTCCACTAAGGTGCCTTGGAACACGCAGCTTTATTCACTGTGTTGACATAATTTCCAATGAAACAGGAAGACAGGGCAGGACATATCTAAAAAGCTCCTCCAATTTTTTTTTTTCAAAATAGCCAATAGCGTTTCGCATAGATCACAGCTCGGCCAGAGCCGTTGAACTCGTAATACCCAATTTTCCTTATAATCTCTAACTGTTTCTCCTCCATATCTCTTTAAAATATAGCATTGTTTGTAGAAATCAAATGTGTCCGAACGTTTTGTGGTCTGCGCCAACTCGCGCAGATGGAGCAGACTGTACTCGCGCTGCGGCGGTTCACATGACACAATGCGATAACGAACTTCATTCACGTCAATGGAAAGCATATTTACATTGTCCGAATCGTTCCCTATCCTCTATATAGTGCACTATGTGCCATTCACCATATAGAAACTAGTAAATGTGTGAACAAATGTCCGATTTCAGCTGCAGCTTCAGCATCTGTTTATAGTGTAGGAGGGGGCGGGACTTCAGATTCTAGAGAGCATTTGAGAAGCTGAAGTCTGCAGTGATGTCATGAAAATTTGTTTTTATTTTAGTGGAGGTGAGAGACTGTAAGTTTTGAATGCTTGTATCGCCTAAATTCGTATTTTGTCATTGTTTTGGAACACAGCAGGTTATTCATAACCTTAAGGCTAACATATTCATACTAAAAGCTAATTTTGATTTCACAGAGACTTTAAGACATGAGGGTGGACAACCAACTAAAACACCCTAGCAAAGCAATTTGCTAAAATAATAATAATAATAATAAAAACATTACCAACCATCCACAACATAAAGTAGCATCCTGCCTTTTTTTTTTTTTTTTTTTTGCAGTGGCAAGCACTACACATTTCCTTCAGCAAATGCAGAAATCTTTCTCCCTCTCTCTTTCTGTCTCTTTCTTTCGAAATTGTCGTCACTGAACACAGCACTTTATATGCAGACCAGTTGAGTAACCTCAGGTGCTTGACATACAGTCTTTTGAAGAGGAAACTCATTCAGAAGAGGTGTTTTTAAATAAAGGAAATGCATTTCATCGGTGGAGTTTGAGGGTGAAATTGTTTTCTTCTGTGAAGTGTGTGTTTCCTCCCTTTTTCTATCTTCCTCCATTTCCTGTGGTGCACAAGGGTTGTCTGTCAAAAATCAGAAAATCCTCTCAAATTCACCATAAAGTTACTGTGGTTTGAAAGCTCTCACACACACAATACACTGCTAGAGCGGGAAATGTGGGGCAAGTTCAAACAGAGACACACGCTCTCCCTCTCTCCTCTCGTTCTCAGCGCCCTCTCTCTTTCCAATCTCATTTGTGAAATTCATTTTCCTGTCACTGTGACTCAGTCTCTAATTCATCCCTCATGATTCCTCATGTCAGTCCCATAATGCCATGCTCCTATGCCTCCTCAGAGACCATTAGAGGAGTGATAGGGATGGACTGTGTCTAGCTCAGTGACGTGCAGGCGGTTTGTGGGGAAGGGGAAGGCAAGGACTTACAGACCATCAGTGCACTGTCTAATGTTGTACACAAAATTGGCTTTTCCAAAATGGTAAGCTCCTGTCTGATTGGTTGGCTCTGTGCAATTACCAGGAGTCAGGGTGCAGAGGCTTTATCATTATGTTGAGAAAAAAAAGATATTTATAAGTTCCCAAAACATTTAGAATAAGCAAAAATTAGCTGGAGCTGCCAGAGTTTGGGAGGTTCTTGGCATTGGAACTGTACTGTTCTTAAATTATTCAGGAAGTGCTCATTGAATATTAATGTATAATATTCAGTGAGCACAACTATGAGTTCTGGCCAATTTCAGATTTACGTCACAGAAAAAGTGAACTTTATTCGTACATGTTGTTCAGATGTCCACACCCTCTATAAGCGGGTGGTCAGGCTAAAAGCTCTGATGGCACTTTTATAGTAGTACAACACAAACTTGGTACCAGCACCACAACCAGGACATAATACCGTTTCCTCAATCAGTTTGAAGGGAGTGGCAGTAGCAATTAAACCATTTTGACTCCATCTGGTAGATTAAAAATGCTAAATGCCTGCAGGAGCCTGAAAATTACAGAGTGGCAGCCCAAAAAATAACTAACTCCTTTCAACATTGCCATCACGTTGTAATAAACACATGTCTGAATGTGAGGAGGCTGCTCTTTTCTTCAGTTAGTTTGTTTTCCCTTGATAACAGACGGGAGTGACAGGTCTCCCTCCAGGGATAAATATTTAAATTCACATGGAAATAGGGCTGGCTTCTATAAATGGCACGCACATACAGTACGCCTAGTGAAAAAAGTGACAAAAAATCTCTGAACGTCAGCGTGTATAGTGGATTCATTATTATTTGTTGCTGATGTGATTGTTGCTGCATTATTCCACATTTTTATCACACATTATGTATGTAAATCAGACTTGGTGCCATTATTTGCATTGTGTGCACTCACACAAACATGTCAGAGTGATGGAAATATCGATTCTGGCCTCTCGTTCAGGAGCAGGTATGGAGCTTTAGTCCTGATGAGGGATGAGGGCCGAATCTAACGCTGGTTTATGGGACACTGAAGCACCAAATGGCCCATGTTATTAGTTTGATGACAAGAGAGGAATGAAGCTGCCATGTTAGGAATAGATTAACTCCGGAGGAGGGTTGGTCATGGAGAACCGCTTCTTTAAATCTGGTTCCATTAAAAAAAAAAACAAAACAAAAAAAAAAACACTGGGTCTGAATGATTTTCATGATGTTTGGATCTGTTAACGTTTCATGAATGTCAGTATTCTCTGTAGATGTGGACAGAGCATCAGAATACTCTGTTCATCCAAGTGACTTGTGCATTCCTAGACATTTCAATAGTGTATGTTTGAAAAGAAATTTAAGTCATTCTTTTATGAAAATATTGGCATCCTCTCTAGCTCTCCTTGGTGGGTTTATAAGAGTTCATTTGAGAACTTGGGCCGGTTGCATAAACTGCTAAGACTAGACTTACAAGTTAGTCATCCAAATTTTTCCTTTAAGACTTTTCATAAATTTTTTTAAGTCAGTTACTTAAAAATGGAGATTGTTATAATTTGATACCGAAAAGTAAGACTGAATAACTAACTGCTAGTTCTTAAAGGTGCAATGTTTAAATTTTAGGAGGATCTGTTGACAGAAATGCAATATAATATACATAACTATGTTCCCTTTCAAGGGAACTCGCGTTGCGTCGAGAAATGACGCTTTGGGAACGCAACGCGTGATGTCGTCATGAAGCACGTGTGAAATCAGTCCAATGGTGTGTCGAGACGTCAGAAGCGGGTGACGTCACGGCCAGGAAGCTATAAAGCACGCTCAAACAAAGCAACGCCAGCTTCTGTGTCTTCAGTTGCGCTCTGTGTCTCGTATGTTCTATTTGGTGTTGTCTGTCTTTATTATTATCCTTTATGGCTGAGAAACCATTTAGACCTTGTGTTCCTCCCTGCCCACGTTACATCACGGGCGGGGATACACATGATCTCTGTGTTGCCTGCCTGGGAGCGGAGCATGCCCGGTCAGCACTCGAGGGTGCTGACTGTGAGCATTGTGACCGCCTTTCATTGCGGACGCTCCGCTCCCGCCTGGCGCTCTTTGATGAGAGCGCCCAGGCTCGCGTTCCCCAGGGTTCGGGTCCCGCTGCTGCCGAGGCACAGCGCCGATCCAGATCTTGGGGATCGCAAATGGATTTGTCAGAGGGGTTTGAGACGGGCCCCGCCCTATCTCAGCCCTCACCTGACAGATCCAGTGCTTTTTCCCAGTGTCTGGAAGCACGCTTTGCGGTTCCTTCCACACTGGGTGAAGCACCGGTGCTCAACGTGTCCAGCTCCGAGGAGTTGGATGTGGAGAGCACCGACATAGCTGAGAGTGAGGACTCGCCATCCCACTCTCCGGCTTATGAGGAGCTGGTGGAGGTCATAACTCGCGCCGTGGCCAAACTGAACATCGATTGGCCGGCGGAGAGGCAGGATGTTCGTCCTAAAAGCAAATTGGACGAACGGTTCCTGCCCTCGCGAGCGCAGCCTCCCCGTCGGGGTCTCCCCTTCTTCCCAGACCTCCACACTGAGGTGTCGAGGTCCTGGAGGAAACCGGCCTCCTATCGTGTGCATAGTGCTCAAACCACGCACTATGCATCGATAGTGGGGCTTAAGGAGCATGGGTATGGGACGATGCCAAAGGTGGAGGAGACGCTTGCTAGCTATCTCTCTCCACAATCAGCATCGCCCCTAAAGGCCCCGACATTGCCCACCAAGCCCGTCAGGATTACATCCAGCTTGGTGGGCAAAGCTTATCAGGCCTCTGGTCAGGCTGCGGCATGCCTTCACACTATGGGCGTGCTGCAGGCCTACCAAGCCGAACTTTTGGGGGATATTGATGAGGGCGGGGGAATGACTCCCGACGTAGTCAATGAGCTACGTCGGGCAGCTGATTTATCTCTCCGGGCCACCAAGGAGACTGCCAAATCTGTCGGTCGTGCTATGGCAGCCCTGGTGGCCACGGAGAGGCATTTATGGCTCAACCTTAGCTCTATAAAAGATAAGGATAAACATTTCCTTCTGGACGCCCCGCTTACGCCTCCTGGCCTCTTCGGCGACTCTGTCAATACGGTCGTTGAGAGGTTCCAGGAGGCTAATAAACAAGCGGCGGCGTTCCAGAAGCTCCTCCCCCGCCGCTCTCATACCCCCGGGGCTGCTCAACAACAGCAGCCCCACTCTTCTAAAGCCAGCTCCTCACAATATCATCGGGCCACCCAGAAGCAGAGCGTTACCACCCGTACTCCCCCTCAGCGACACGGGGGGACGGGTGGGCGGTCTCAACCGCAGCCTTCGAGGGGTAGGGTGGATCTGCGATCCATCCTTACTGCCAAGAAGGCTGCGGGGAAAAAGCCCTGACGCCAGCAGCGTCAGGACTTTGAGGGCAGTCCCCTCCGGAGAGAAGCGTTTTACACTTCAGCGCACGGCGCTCACTTCTCTTCGGTGCCCTCAGGGGGCCGTTCTGCCAACCCTGCCATCTCGGGTATTCCAGGGCGCAGCGGCCCCCAGCGAACATTCACTCAAACATCCGCCCGTAACTTTAGCGGTGATGGGGTGTTCGCTCCCTCCGAGGAGGGTCTCAGAGCGATCAGTTCGGCTGCCCCCTGCCGGTGCGCCGCATCGGGGCACCGAACTGGTTATTCAACATATACCAGAGGCCAGTCTCGAGAGACTGGTTCCCTTAGTAGAATATCTGACAGCGTGGAAGCTACTGCCAAATATTCCTCAATGGGTCCTGCGTACAATCGAAAAAGGTTATGCCATTCAGTTCGGGTCTCGCCCGCCCCGGTTTATGGGGGTCCTACCCACTGTGGTGGGCCCCGAGCAGGCTCTGGTTCTGGAACAAGAAGTAAAAACTCTATTGGAGAAAGGAGCCATAGATTATGTACTTCCCTCCGATGCAGAGAACGGTTTCTACAGCCGTTACTTTATTGTTCCAAAGAAGGATGGCGGGTTGCGTCCTATTCTAGATCTTCGTCATTTGAACCAGTTCGTTATGAAACTCAAGTTCAAGATGTTGACACTGAGGCAGATCGTATCTCAAATCAGGTCCGAGGACTGGTTTGTTACGATCGACCTCAAGGACGCATACTTTCACATCTCCATCCTTCCACATCACAGGAAGTTCCTGAGGTTTGCTTTTGGGGGCAAAGCTTACCAATATCGGGTTCTTCCATTCGGCCTAGCATTATCACCCCGCACATTCACCAAATGTATGGATGCAGCTCTTGCACCTCTACGTCTCCAGGGCATTCGCGTCCTCAATTATATAGACGATTGGTTGATTCTGGCTCATTCACAACAGTTAGCGGCTCGGCATCGAGATGTCGTCCTCGCTCACATGAAGAGCCTGGGGTTGAGGCTCAACGCCAAGAAGAGTATGCTTTCTCCAGTTCAGAGAACCACTTTTCTAGGCGTGGTTTGGGACTCTGTTGCGATGCAGGCGCGTCTTTCTCCTGCTCGCATCGAATCAATCCTTTCTACCGCAAGCCGGTTAAAGCTAGGCCAGTCACTCACTGTAAAACAGTTCCAGAGGCTGTTGGGGCTGATGGCAGCGGCATCCAACGTGATACCTTTTGGTCTGCTGCACATGAGACCCCTGCAGTGGTGGCTCAAAACCAGGGGATTCTCCCCGAGGGGAAATCCTTTTCGCATGATCAAGGTCACGCGGCGTTGTCTTCGTGCCCTGGCCATTTGGAAGAAATCCTGGTTTCTATCCCAAGGGCCCGTGCTGGGAGCTCCTTGTCGTCGCAAAATGTTAACGACAGATGCTTCCCTCACGGGCTGGGGAGCGATCCTAGACGGACGCTCGACTCAAGGTCTGTGGGGCTCTCACCACCTCTCCTGGCACATCAACTGCCTGGAAATGCTGGCGGTCTTTCTGGCCCTCAAGACTTTTCTCTCAGATCTCAGGGGCCACCATGTTCTTGTCCGGTCAGACAACACATCGGTAGTCGCCTATATAAATCATCAGGGGGGTCTCCGGTCACGCCCACTCTCCAAGTTGGCGCGCCGAATCCTCCTGTGGTCCCAAGGGAAATTCCTGTCACTCAGGGCAGCTTATATCCCCGGGGTCCAGAATGTTGGAGCAGACGTCCTGTCGAGGCAGGGGCTGAGGCCCGGGGAATGGAGGCTCCACCCCGAGGTGGTGGAGCAAATTTGGGAAAGGTTCGGCCAGGCTCAGGTGGATCTGTTTGCGTCTCGAGAGACTTCTCACTGTCCACTCTGGTTTTCCCTCACGCATCCAGCTCCTCTCGGACTGGATGCTATGGTACAGACGTGGCCGAGGCTTCGTCTGTACGCTTTTCCCCCGATCGCTCTGCTCCCGGGAGTTCTAGAAAGAGTTCGCCGGGACTACGTCCGGCTCACCTTGATAGCCCCGCGCTGGCCGGGCAGAGTGTGGTTCTCGGACCTAGTATCTCTCCTGGACGGCTCTCCCTGGGAGATTCCGCTCAGGAGGGACCTTCTGTCCCAGGCAGGGGGCAGGATTTTCCACCCCCGCCCAGAGCTCTGGAGCCTGTGGGCTTGGCCTCTGAGGGGGCCCAGCTCATAGATTCCGGTCTCTCAACCGAGGTTGTAGGGACCATTCTCCAATCTAGAGCTCCCTCCACGAGGAAGCTCTACGCCCTCAAGTGGAAACTTTTCACTTCTTGGTGCAGTAGTCGTCAGTTTGATCCAGTTTCCTGTCCCGTTGGTACGGTCTTGGAATTTCTGCAGGAACGGTTCACTGCAGGGTTATCTCCCTCCACGCTAAAGGTTTATGTGGCGGCCATTGCGGCTTACCACATACCCTTGGCTGGTTCTCCTCTTGGTAGAGACCCACTTATTACTCGCTTCCTCCGTGGCACCCTGAGGCTGAGGCCCGCGGTACGCACGAGGGTTCCAGCATGGGATTTGGCCTTGGTGCTCCAAGGCCTATCCCTAGCCCCCTTCGAACCGATTGAGGAGGTTCCAGTTAAGTTTTTGACCCTAAAAACACTGTTCCTCCTTGCCATATCTTCCTTAAAAAGAATAGGAGATCTACAGGCCCTTTCGGTTGCTCCCTCGTGCCTGGAATTTGCACCTGGTATGGTGAAAGCCTTTCTTCATCCCAGACCTGGTTATATTCCTAAAGTTCCCACTAATGTGGCTAGGCCCATTGTACTGCAGGCCTTCTGTCCTCCTCCCTTCAGGACGTCAGACCAGGAACGCCTTAATTTGCTTTGCCCTGTTCGGGCCCTAGATGCTTACGTCCACAGAGCTGCCCTGTGGCGTAAGACTGAGCAACTGTTTATCCTCTTCGGGTCCCCCAATAAAGGGGCCCCGGCATCTAAGCAGAGGATGAGTAAGTGGTTAGTCGAGGCTATCTCACTTGCTTACGAGTCGGCCGGACTGCCGTCACCTCTAGCAGTCCGAGCCCACTCTACCAGAAGTATGGCGGCCTCCAAAGCCCTTCTTTCGGGAGCCTCTTTACTCGACGTCTGTGATGCGGCAGGCTGGTCCTCACCGCACACATTCGTCAGGTTTTATCAACTTGACCTTAGCTCCCCCGGGGCCCGGGTTCTCTCTGGTGACTGACGAGCCACACCAGACAGGCCCTTGTAACTATGGCTGCGTGGGTATTAACGTTCCCAAAGCGTCATTTCTCGACGCAACGCGAGTTCCCTTGAAAGGGAACGTCTCGGTTACGACTGTAACCTTAGTTCCCTGAAGAGGGAACGAGACGTTGCGTCGTCCTGCCATACTTCCAGCACGCCTGTCAGCGCTTACTTCAGACACTTTAAGCTAGCGTTGCTTTGTTTGAGCGTGCTTTATAGCTTCCTGGCCGTGACGTCACCCGCTTCTGACGTCTCGACACACCATTGGACTGATTTCACACGTGCTTCATGACGACATCACGCGTTGCGTTCCCAAAGCGTCATTTCTCGACGCAACGTCTCGTTCCCTCTTCAGGGAACTAAGGTTACAGTCGTAACCGAGACGTTTTCAGTGGTGTATAAAAACCTTACATAATGTTTTTATTACCTTAGATGAGCCATTTCTATCTACATACACTGCGGATCCCCGTACATGTTAAGTCGCCATATTACGCTGGCATGTTTCTACAGTAGTACTGCTCTACAGAGTGTGTTTGTTTGACTGACTACTCTCTACTGTCTCAGACGATGCCGTTTTTGTCCTGTGTTTGCCACCGTAGCTTCTCTATATTGCAATTTGCAACCTCACTGCTAGATGCTGCTAAAATTTACACACTGCACCTTTAAGACATAATGGCTATGTTTATGCAATTGGCCACTGGTGATGTCCAGTTGAAGAGCAAATCATTCAGTTATTCTCAGTTTGCAGTTCACAAACCATTCTAAATGGATTTTTTTTTTTTTTTTTTTGCAAGTGAAAATAATGCTTTGTTCATGAGTAAATTCCCTACTGGTGGTATTTCATTTGTGAATGAATTGGTGCTTCAATTATTCATTAATTAGACACAAAATGACACTGACCTGTTGCCACCAATTAGTTTAGCAACACAATCTCATGGCAGTTCTTAACTATTTTACATTTTGGTGGACTGGTGGCAAAAATAAAGGCCCTTTCACACCAAAAGTGAAATGAATAAGCCTCAGGCTGAAGGAAATGCAAATTCACACCTTTACAGTAGAGGGCGAAGCTCAAACAAACCGTTCAGTTGTGCTGCCATTCAAAAAAAAACACTCTTCAGCAATAAAAACAAAAAAATGTAACACAAATGTAATGTTTATCTAAAGTTATTTTTGCTTATTATTATGGCTGAATTGGATAATCGAAGAACAGCAAAAAAGAAATTGGTTAATAAAGTGAGATTAAATACATACAGTTTGTATTATTTACCATTTAATTACTGCAGTTTACACTTCACTGTTTTTCTTTTTGATTCCTCAAAATGAAAACAGTGAACATCCCTCAACACTGGTTAGGAATTTGAATTCATACGAAATCACAACCTCACAACATAGTTACATATACTGGTGAGATCAGGTTGGATGTAGCAATGGAACCCATACAAACAAACAAAAAAAGTCACAGTTAAGCTAAATTTCTTTCGATTCCCACCCCTACTCAAGAGACTCTAACTTTGATTTATACTTGAAGAGAAAATACCAAAAGAGCAAAAACCATTGAGATTGTTGGCAAGTTGTCTTAGGTTAGAAAAAAGAACTAACCAAGAAAGAAAAAAAGAAAAATGTTGTTTTCTGTTGCATCTCACTGTGTTCTGATTATGTTGATCTTGATATTAGTCATCTGTCCTTTGTCCCAATGTATTTTAAAGTGATGCCATAAAAATCTCTTGCTTCAGCGATTCTTCCATTTCCTGCGGTAACTCTGGCAGTCACTTATGCCTTATCACACCAATTATGTAGAGACATGGCGCTTTGGCTTTTTTTCCCCCCTCATCAGACGCTCATCTTTTCCCCATTTCATGTATTCGTCGTCCGGCTACGGCATGTGGCTGTCTTTCATATACAGTTCACACAGTTCTCGCAAACACAAGTCAGCGATCTCTGATCTCCCTCGACGATGCATTTTTCAAAGCCCTTTGTTCATTGTAGAAAAATGTTAGAAATGTTCGTTGTTACGGTGAAAATTAGAGGCAGAATTGAAACCCTAGCGCTCCAAACAGTATTGTATTACACAAAGTGTATGAATAATAGATGCCTTGTGTCCGGGATTCACAGAGTGGTGTTAAAATGTAAGTGTGTTTTCAACAGAAGGGTATTATACTACAGCATTATGAAAGTGTTTGGCTTGAATGCAAGTCGTAACGACGTGTTTAATGTGGGTCTGTATTCAGGGAGCTTTTTGTTTGATTGTTTGTGTGACAGATGTGAGTGACATAAGGAAAAGAAGGGATTTTCAGTTCTGTGAAGAGATGAGGTGATCGAGCTTAATCTCACACCACTTTATATTTAGCAATTCAAGCTTTTTTCAAATCAACTTTAGGCCCAATTTTTATCACTCAGCAGCTGGTAAGAGAGAGAGGCTTTTAAGCTGGACTGAGAACAGTGCAGCCAGCGGTCTGTGATAACAGCCCGGAGCACAGTCTAGTCACATGCTGTAAAACCAAAAGCATACGTTTGGTTTTTAACACTTTTTTAAAACCCTTCAAAGTGTCCAGACGTAGACGTTTGGCTCAACACAGTCAAATTGTCTGTTCCAGCTGAAAATGCAGTGATCGGCTTATGTACAATCATGTGGAAATAAAACAAACAATATATTGACTTATAAAGACAGTTTTAATATTTTACTCATCTGTCACAACAATATAACACACTTGAATTATCTTCATTTGGGAAATCAGTTATGAATATCATGTATTATTATTTTATATAAATGATTGTTTATATCAGTATTTTTCTATTTTCATTTTTCAATAATAATAATAATAATAATGAATTATTTATTTAAAAAAATATATATAATTATAATAAAGAGGTCCTTGATTATGATTTCACTGCAAAGGCAGATATTTTCTTTTACAGAAATTGCTTTTTAAAGACTACAAAAAATGGCTGGTAGGGACTACAACAAGCTTCTTCCTGGGTTGGTGACATCAAAATGTACATAAACCCTGTTTTTGCTCACACCCAAATAGGGGCAAATTTGACAAGCTATAATAAATGATCTGTGGGGGATTTTGAGCTGAAACTTTACAGACACATTATGGGGACACCAGAGACTTATATCTTGTAAAATGGGCATTATAGGTCCTCTTTAATATCTGTACATATGCTTTATTGATTGATTTTTTTTTTCTTTTTTTTTTTTTTTCTGTTGTCTCTCTACATCAGACATTTGTTTGTGAGGACTTGTATATAAATAACCTGCAAGTTTAATCATGCTTACTGAAGTTACAGTATCTATTAACATGTTTCTGAGGACTAGAATAGTTATCATTTATTTATTTTATCTTAATGTTGTCCAACCAGGATTAAATAAATACACAGACCGGCATGTTGCAAATACTAAATGACTCCTTAAGGATTATCTTCATTATATTCTTGATTATACTAGACAGTGCAGTTGAGCTGATGATACCACATCAATTCCCATGATGCACTCTGCGTCCTGGCGTGGGTGGAATGTTAGTGTTATTTTCCACTGTATTTAAAGTAAAATATATTCAGCATAGTTTTCTCTTTAGGACATTATTACAAACCTTTAAGACATTATGTTAATCTCATACAGCTTCGTTTTCATTCACTCTAGGTCTGTGCTTTGGAACCTTTGACCTCAACGCACAATCCTAAGTAATTTTGCTCTGTTTGTGTCCACAGATGGACCTCTAGGACCAAGAGGCTTAGTGGAGGCCACAGAGATGTGCACCCAAGAGTGTCTGGTGTTGGGCCACTCGGACAACTGTTGGATGCCACCGAGCCTGACCTCATACCCTTCGCCCAAGTCCCCCGTTTCCTCTTTCAACAACCAAAAGGAGTGGGCTAAAGAGAGACTGCTCAATGGCCACACCCTGACCCGCAGCTGGAAAGGTGAGCGCGGAAGCCAGGAGCAGTTTGGGGACAGGAAGACCTACGGGAGCTCGGAAGTACATTTTGGCAGCGGCGGTCACATGGCCGACATCCCGTTGGCCAGCCTGAAATCTTACCAGCCCGCCTCTGGCCCCGACAGTCCTAAAGAACAGCAGCTTTAAGAGTGTTTTTGGGTTCATTTTGTGTCTGTCTTCTCTCTCTTTCTCTTGGATCATCCCAGCAACTTTTGAGAGCTTTAGTCCAATCCTCTTTTTCCCCCTCCTTTTCTTAGATCGATGCCTATGCGGTGTGATAGTTACGTGTATGGAGTAGACCTTAGACTTTATCGCTTATGCAGGACAGTATACTATGCGAATCCGACTCGCCGACGGCCCGTCTGCGGAGATCTTCTCGTGCAAATCCATAGCTGCCCTCAAACTCCCATGGTTTACTGAAAATTTACATTAAAAGGGATCATCTTATACTTCGTCTTGAACAGAGACTGCAAACAAACCGTTCAGGATAAACAAAACAGGGCTGTGCTCTATGTATTACAGTTATAAAGAAAAAAAACAAAAAAAAAACAAACAAAAAAAAAAAAAACAATATAACGGCTGACCAATATATACAAATATTGTGACGTGGTTGTTTTTGAGCTGTTTTTGGGACTATATTAATCTACACCATCTGAGAAAATGGAATCTACAAATGGAGAAAGCATTGTGCTAATTAACACTGTTAGTGAAAATCGTTTAGTCTGTCATCGTTGAAGTGTTTGTAAATAGGACTTAATACTAACCGATTTTATGTACTTGTAATAATCACATGGAATAGATCAGTGAACATGACAGCTGTCTTTTATCATTCATTGTGGGACGCGTTGTTTTTATCGGCCTTTTGTCATTAACGTCATTGTCTTCTGGAACAGAGGACCACAGTCTGGATATGTAAAGCAAGCATACACACGGTTACACACATGCACAAACACACTTAAACACACACACACACCCCCTCTGGAGGAGAATTAACGAACGAATCCTGGATGATAATGTCAATCGGTCATGACATTGCACAGTTGCCCAGTTTTTTGCATTTACTGAGTCGATGAACCTGGCAAACTTATTTTTTCAAAGCTATTTTGTATTATTGATGTAAATGCTCAATTTCTACTTACTGAAACGGAAAGCTTGATGTCTTTTCCTCAAAAAAAAAAAAAGAAGAAGAACAATTACAATTCAACAGCAATATATTTGTAAATTCTTGACATCTAATTTCAATTGTCATTCTTGTACATGTTTAAATGAACTCGTGCTTTAATTGAGAGTAGTATTTGAGAAATAAGTCCTTTTTCTTTCGTATTATATCGTGTATGCCCACGATTTTTGACATGCAAGAGAATTGATTGTAGTTTTCATGTCTGTGAATTCATGACATATGCTACGTATCGTACAGATCTAAACAATCGCTGGCAGCGAAACATCAGCAGCCCTATAGTCTCCGAATGCCGAACACAGTAAATGTTTGTCAGGCGCCAACATACTCAGTCATTCCAGAGGAAAAGTAAATAAATAAAAAATACACTGTCCAAACTGGAGAAGGTATTAAAAGACAGAAAAAAAAAACAATGAACAGAACGTTACTGTTAAAAGAGCATGTGCATAATTTAAGGACTGAGATTTTGGGTTGATTTCTGTTTTTTTCTTTAAATGTTTGGGCCGTTCTTTTTTCCCTTCTTGTCACATGGCATGGCAGCCAGTTCAGACGATGAAACCGCATGCTTAATGAGACGAAATAGCTTTAAAATGACTTAGTTTCACCTTCTTTTCATTCGGTTGATGATTATTGATTTGTAACACAGTGAGGTCATTCATTTTGTATAGCACCTTTATGTTTGATCACAATATTTAAAGTACAAAAAAGGGTATAAAAAACAATATGAAAAGAGACAAGAGTGGGTGTGAGTTGCTTTCAGCAGTATGTTTGTTGGTTGTGGGGACGTTTGACATCATAGATATTTAAACAGTTACTCCTTGTTACTGCTCTACAGGTATACCGCTACTGCAATAAATGTTTTAAATTCGTGCATGTTTGTGCCTTTTTTGTTTCTCGCTAGATTGCCTCGTCTTCAAATGCTACATTTATTTTATGGGAATATTTATCATTGGCTTCTTCTACCATGTACTTATGGTTATTAAGCAGTTTTATTGCTCAGTGGTTGATCTTTCAGAGCTTAGGAGATTTAATGGTGCTTTTTAAAATATCACCAAATATTACTTTTGATGACAATTTAGATGTTTGTGTTCATATTAAATTCTTGAACTTTTAAGTTAGCAAGTTCTAGGTCTTTTTTATTTATTATTATAATTTTTATTTTCCCTCAGGAGAAACATCTGAAAAGCTCTGAGTGAATCCCATTGATTTGTCTTTCCTACAATCTCAAATATATATGTGACCCGCACTGGCAAAATGAGTCAGAACGTGCACAGGCTAATTACGAGCTACAGGCAAAAGTCAAAAATGTTGATTTTGGTCGATTTTGGTCGATTTTGAGGTTTTCACAAAAATGAGTTCATTAAGCTCTCGTCTAGTGATCCAAATGCTTCAAATAGCAATTAAACATCTAAAAGTATCTTTATTTGTATGCTTTCTGAGAGGAGTACCTTTCTTTTGTCCATGAAAAATGCAGTTTTTCTCTGCTCGCTTCACCACTCGTGCTTTCCCCTCAGCACAAGTAGGGTGTCGTTTAAAGCGCTGCATTCCAACTTTGTGAATATTCGTAGCGAATTATTGATGGCATAAGTCTGAACCAATGAAATGCGATTTTCAAACTCATGCTGATAAAAAAAAATCAGTCTTACTCACACTGACAGGCAGACCCGAAGCGCGTGCACAAAGACACCTCAGACAGCGTGCAATCCTAAAATACACATATAAACAGAATTACAGCACTTTAAAATATTGAAAAAAAAAGTTTTCCAATATTTTTCCAATAGATATTTGGTTTTGATGAGTTGTGTGCCAAATTGTGTGTTATTAACAAGGATTTTAAGGTATGGTTGCTAGATGATTTTGTTTTGGAACCTTCAAAAAACTATAAGGGGTCATATAATGCCACTTTTACAGGATGTAAAATAAGTATCTGATGTCTCCAGAGTGTATATGTGACGTTTTAGCTCAAAATACCCCACAGATCATTTTTTTTATAGCATGTTAAATTTGTCACTTTTTGAGGGCGAGCAAAAACACTTTTATGTGTGTCTCTTTAAATGCAAATGAACTGCTGCCCAAAAAGAGGGCGGAGATTCAAGAGCTTGTGTTAAGCCAAGTTTACACTACAAGACTTTAAACGTTGGCAGATCACTGTGCGGTTCAGACTACGTGACTTGCTGTGGAGTCTTAAAGTTGTTGTGGTGTTCACACTACGTGACACTACGTTAATTATCTGCAACAGGAGGTTACACACTACACGAGCTGACGATAACTGTCACACAATGGCTGTGTCCAAAATCGCCCCCTATACCCTTAAAAAGGGCACTATTTGAGGGGACAGCCATTTTTAGTGGTGTCCGAAACCATTGTGGAAACCACAATGCACCGCAATAACGAGTGTACAACCGATGCACGCTCAACGGCTAGAGAATACCCATAATGCACTGTGAGAGTCGTGCACTGAATGAATTCCCGCATCTTGCCAGGAGATGCGCCCACAGCTGAATCAATCATCCATTCATTTTCCAAACCGCGCTGGTCCAGCATTATCATACAGGTATAAATTCCTTTTTAATTAGTCATTAAATCGTTTAAAAGGTTTGAACATGCTAGTTCAAAATAAATATTCATTACTACTGGAGCTGCCAGTTTGCTACATTTCAAAAGATTATTAAACAGCAGCACAAACTATGCGAAATCGGCAGCCCTTCCGGTGCACTCAGTGTCCGAGTTCACACATAAAGATTGGCGAGCGCCGATCACTCGCTGATTTTCCACCGATCACATCCCAACCTGTCGGCGAGCTCATTAATTTGCAAATCGGGCTTAAAATCCTGTAGTGTAAACTTGGTATAAGCAGCTCCGATTACCTCACGCAGACTCACTGAAAATGTTCAGCCTTTTATGTTCAAACCGGAGTTGGACAATGATGAATGCCACAGGACGTTTCTGAACGGTTAGTTGATTAATTTATCTAGCTGATGTGGAGTTAACTATCTTAAAGTCTTTGATTAGCATTTTCTGTCATGATAATCTATAAATCACTCATGTGGGAACTATTGTAAGATGCCTACAGAGCCAGAGAATATATGCTGCTTGAAGATAGAACAGGTATAGTTTAGTTTAATTATAACTTATATTGTCATCTTGCTTTTATGACATGCTATTGCATTTGTGTTACATACTGTATTGCAATAACATGGCCTCACCCCGTTGTTGTGTGTTCTCGAGGGCAGGG
Source organism: Elopichthys bambusa (assembly GCA_037101425.1). Classification (NCBI taxonomy): domain Eukaryota; kingdom Metazoa; phylum Chordata; class Actinopteri; order Cypriniformes; family Xenocyprididae; genus Elopichthys; species Elopichthys bambusa. The sequence goes on along the minus strand of CM074440.1, from coordinate 27,607,164 downwards.
TTTATGTAAATTTTAGGGTTACCCTTACGAAAAAGTTAATTTTATCAAGTATGCTTAAGTAAAGTTCAAGTATATATTTTTTTAAGTATACTTTATGCACAAAGTATACTAGCTAGTATCAATGTAATAGTAGTAAACTTGTAAGTGTACTATTTTAATACCACTTGGGACTAAATTGGACCAAATGAAGTATACATTTAAGTACACAACTAGTTCACAGCTACGTTTCTCATTTGTACTGCATCTGTACTACAAGTGAACTTATAAGTATACTAGTTACTTATAAGTTAATCTAGTAGTACATTTTTTTGTATATGAAAGTACACTTTGAAATATACTCTTAGTAAACTACTAGTTTAGTGCAAGTGTACTTGTAAGTTTTCTTTAAGTGAACATGACATTATACTTATATTTTACACTTTATATATTATTTTTGCACTTTAAGTATACTACTATGTTCCTGTTTAGGTATTATTTTATATACTTAAAATACCTTTAACTGTACTTTAACTCTTTCCATTTTACGTCATATAGAATTTAAATTTACCTTAAATGTAGGTAAGTTTAATTTTTTAAAAAAGGAAACATTTTAAACAAAAAGCTGAGAAAATTGCATTTTTGTCAAAGACTATGTCCGGATAGAATTAAGAATGATGATCAAACACAGGTGGAGTAGATCAAGTCCATAAACACCCCAAAGCTTCATAGTCCTCATTCAGTAACGTTAGGCAGTTTTGATTATATGCTGTTTAATGTTTGATGATCGCTTTATTTTACATTTGCATGAGTTTTCTATCGCTTGTTTTAGCTTCTTCTCCTGCATTTTGATCTGGAGATCCTGTACTCTTTCAGAAGATGCGTAACAACGCCCCCTACCGTGTAGCCTGAAAATTCAGTTAATTTTCAGCGAGGAAAGAGTGAAGTAGATTTGAAGCAAGTTCTTATGTACACTACCAGTGGACTAGCCTACATAAAAATTCAGATACTCAGAATTAGGAATATATCTGTTTTCTTTATAAGAAGTTTGTTGTAGTCCCTACCAGCCATTTGTTGTAGTCCTTAAAAAACGATTTCTTTAAAAGAAAATATCTCCCTTTGCATTGAACTTTGAGCGTTGTAACTTTGCAGATGTTGTTTATGCTCTAACAGCAACATTTCACACTAACTAAAGTTAAAAAATTGAAATCATAATCAACCACCCCTTTAACTCAATTTTTCTCAAAATTGACTTCAAACAGGTTTAGCTCAGTCATTTGTTCACTGATTCCAACAAATCATACATCATACATCATTTTGAAGGTGTTTTAATAGAGATTGAAAATATCAATAACTAACTTTTTAAAATTTGCTCATTGTGACTCATTTTGCCAGCACGGGACACATATATACATATTCAGTCCAGTTGCAAAGTGCATTGTAAACATTTAAGAGCCCGTAATACCTAATAATTCCCCACTGACCTATTAATCAGATATATTTAGTTGAAATTGTTGAATTTGAAACTTTTATCTTTATGCACCTTTGTACATCACTCAGCTACAGTACAGAACCCAGCTTCTTAACAATATCACAAATACTGTACAAGCACAAAATCGGTCTTCTGCAGGCCCACATGGAGTCTACAAACTGTTTTCTCATTTTCTGCACTCATTTTAGAAAATGAGTTCTACAGAAATGCATTAAATAGTAAATCTTTGTGTGTTAAACATAGCTGAGAGTACTACACTCTTAATGGTATATATATTTGTAACTTTGCAGACCTTTTTCATGCTCAAACTGCAATATTACACACTAAAGAAAGTTGAAAATATAAAAAAGTATAACAAGTCCTCTTTAAGAAATCATACAAGCAAGTAACGTGAACGACGGGTGTGCATCTGCTGAGTTTCATGCACAGATTCCATGTGGCTCTGGTCGTTACAAAATACTTTCAACACTTTGTGACCTTCATTTCCAGTGACTATTACTGAGACAACAAATCGTGGGCCGAACACATTGCCGAGTTCTCGTTTAGCTTTCTCTCCTCATTCACTCGTTCACCATGTTTACGGCGGTGGCGTTTTGCCCAAGCCGTCAATAGAGTTTTTGTTTACACTGTCTGCTTGTGCTTTGGCTCTGAGGCAAATTGCTAGGAAGTGAATTTAGCATGAAACTGATGCCCAGTAATGAAGGCCAAGCATACAGGCGAGCAGTTGGAGTAATTATATTTCTTTTGCTTCCCCCCAACCCCCCCACCCCTCCACTTTTTTCTCTCTCTCTGGTTTCTCCTCCTTCTGTTGATATGTTTATCTAGCCTCCCCCAGTGGACCTGCTTAAATTCTTATTCTCCACGCTATCTATCGACTTGGGCTAGAATAGCTTCTGAAAAGCTTCAAAGCTAATTGCCTTGGAAGTGCAGGGGGAAGCAAATTAGTGTCACACCACAAGAAGTGAAAGAAACGTTCCCATTTCCTATTCATATGGCTCTGTGAGAACAATTTCCGATGTGCACCAGGCCTCTGCTGGGCCGTGAGCGGCAGACGCGGCAGGCCCAACTGAGATTTAGTCGAAGAAAGTTGCCAAATTTTCCTGAGTGCTCATTGGACGAGGCACAGAAACGGAACAAATCTGTCTTGAAATTGTGTGTAACATCGATAGGGCAGAAAATAATGAGCGGGTACTGGTCTTTGTGCGGAACAGGAACGAGAGACGTGATCCTTGGTATGGATTCATACTGTGCCAAAGACACAATCCAAGTAGTAAAGTGAAAGAAAGAAAAAATCTGTTGTAGTTACAAATTCTATATGACGTCCTTTCTTCCACTGGGTTTAAAAGAAGTGGCTGAATTTCCATGCTGCTATTTTCCATAGATTGATAGAATACAGTGACTTTCAAGCTTTTAAAAGGACTAAAAGCACTATAAAACAGTCCATACAGTCTTCTGAAGTCAGGAACAAACCGAAGTCTTTCATGCAAAACTTTTTTTTTTTTTTTTTTTTGCTGAAAGAATTTAATACATTTATTTAGCAAAGAAGAATTAAATTGATAAAAAAAAAGACATATACAATGTTACAAAAATGTATATTTCAAATAAATGTTGTCCTTTTGACACATTCATCAAAGAATGCTTTTGTCATAAGAGGAATAAATTGCTTTTTTTTTTTTTTTTTTAAATGCATATTAAAATAGAAAAGTTATTATAAATGATAATAACCTTTCACAGTATTACTGCTTTTACTGTATTTTTGATCAAACAAATTTGTGTAACCTAATGTTGTCAATCACATTAATGAAGTTTATTTAGATATTGCACATGAAGCACATATTAAGGTCTTTTTATGGCAGGTATAATTACACTTTTATACGTTTAGAATAAGTTCAAATCCATATAACTTACCTTCATCCACAGAACACAAAAGGAGAAGCTGTGATAAATGTGCTAGTAGCTCTTTTCCACACAATTAAAATGAATTGGCACTATCGAGGTATCATTGAACTTAAATTTAGTCCTCTTCACATGAAGCTGTGACATGACTTCGGAAGACTTACAATATAATGCTAAAGTATAGACTTTTACCATACTCTTTTTGTGCTTTGCAGTCATTTTGGAGTCCTCATTAACTTTTATTTGAAACATTTCCAAGGTATTCTTTTAAAAAAATCCACAAAAGAATACAAGTCAACATGAGAGTGAGTAAATAATGACAGAATTTACATTTTTGGGTGAACTTTCCCATTACTGTTTATTACTGAATTGATCAATTGACTGATTGATTCTTTTGAAATCCAAACGGGGGGTTAGCACTGTGCTTTCAGGGCTGCAACCCCAGTCCCTTTTCTCCCTCAGCGCCTGCAATGACATGGGCAGACAGAGTATTTAATGAGAGGATAGGGGAGCAGAGCCACTATATGCATTTAAAGAATTTTGAGTCAAACAATGTACAGCAGAAACACACGTCTCCTGGAAATCCTGTAGAATTCAACCAATCAGATTTTTTTAAATTATTATTCCTTTATTTAACCAGGGGAAGTCATATTGAGACTATAGTCTCTTTTTCAAATGTATCAGCACCCCATAAACCATACTACAACACCTATCAAGGACAAAAGTTAAATACAACAATAAACAAAATATGACACAATAACATAATAACCAGGACAGGCAAAAAACAGAACAGCAGCCTATATACAATCACTTATAGCTGAAGGTTTCTGTGACATAATTTAAAATCATTAGGTGGGATAATAGTGCCTAGTTTCAACTGTTTTTGCAAAGTATTCCAGGTTGAAGGGGCATTGTAACAGAAGGCAATTTGACCAAATTCAGATTTTACAGCAAGTATAGTAAAAAGAATGCTATTTTTTGACCTAGGATTGTATCTATTGTTTTCTACCAAAGAGAAAACTGATAAATAAGAAGGCAACAATCCTATCACTGCCTTATAAATAAAAATAAGCTAGTGATGCTGTCTACGAATTGAGAGTGGAGGCCAACCTGATAAACTGTACAAACTACAATGATGTGTAGAATACTTAGCTTTAGTAACAAAGCGTAAAGCAGAATGGTAGATAGAATCCAGTGAGTGTGCCATATGCAGACATATAGGGTGCTTGTCAATTCTTATTTGTGCGTCCTCATTTCCTTTCTTTGCGTTCTAGCTCCACCCCTTCAGGATGCGAGGGAAGGACACAAGGAAAAGACACGAGGACAGAGGAATTGAATCAAGTGAAATGATATTCTCGCTCCCTTTATCGTACACTTCAAAGCGCCATCAGCTGCACTCGAGGAAACTACCCATATGTTGTTAAAGTTTGGTTATTTAAAAAATTATAATAAATATTAATAAAGCAAGATGCCCCGTTGAAATATGTGAGATGTAAAGTTTATTTAAACTGCAAAAGTAAAGCATATATTTAAATTATTGTGACAGATATGAAAGGAGAGGAGAATTTAGACGTGCGTCGACGAGAAAGACTTCCGCAAAGGATACATCTGTGTATCCTCGCTCATGACTTCTCAGGAAGCTTCCTCACTCTTCGTTCCTCACCTCCTCGCGGTGCAATTAAAGAATTGAGATGTCCTTTAAGATGGCTGAGCTTGATCGGTTTCCGGGTCATAGGATGGAGGACGGAGGAGCGAGGAAACAAGGAGGGGATATTGAGAAGTACCCATAGCCAACGATCCGTCTGAGGCTGAGACTAATTAAAATATAACCAGCCTTTCTGAATAAACAAAGCTGCAATGTGTCTTCTCTTTCAGGTCAACTATGGGAGCAACAGTTTTCTTTTTTTAACATTGTGTCTTTACTGTCACTTTTGATCAATTTAATGTGTCATTGATTAAAGCTACAATATGTACATTTTTCGCCGTTAGAGTTTGCTCATTCAAAACAAGGCATAGCTTGATAATGCCTTGATTTGACGGAATCATGGGAGGTGTTGTCTTCACGTCTACAGCTGGTGGAAAAGAATCGGAACGGGACTCGGGCAGAAATCATGTTCATGGATGAGATTATTAACGTTACTGTAGTATGAAGCAGAGCAGGGCCGAGTGATGTGGGAGCAGAAACGAGGGCACTTGAGCGACACACATCTCGATAGCAGTGGAACTTTTATTATGCCGCTTCTGCTTCTTCTGGTCATTCAAATGTGGGGTAACACAGCGCCGTTTTATCATATTAGATATATTTGTGTGTTGAAAGTTGTTAAAATGCTCTTCTGCGTTTGCTCGGCAGCTGATATGAGACACTTGTTACACACTGCAGTAAGCTAGATTGATATTAGGTATGGTAAACCATGGTACTAGCTGTAAATCAAGAAAATGAGATTTAAACAATAAGACTTACTGTGTTTTGCAATATAACATGATTAGTTTTCTGTTGATGAATGTATCCATCTAAACAGTTGCTCGCCAGTCTAATAAAATACATAATATATCAAAGAGTCTTTGGTGTTTCCATGGTTTCTACAAAATAAAACCAAAAACTGAGGGTAACGTGGGTATGATGTCATTGATAAGCAATGCACGGACACGTCCCGAGTCCTAGTTAAAATTGCTTATTTCTCTGGATTTAAACATTCTTGGAAGCATTTGGTATAATGTAAGTACCAGGGGAGTTTTCTTTCGAGGAGGCAAGGGAGGCAGTGCCTCTTCAAAAAAAATAGGATGAGAAAATAATCCATATTCCATATAAAACAACACAAATATTACAAATTACGACATTAAAAAGAGCGCAAGTCACTTGTATTTCTAAAGGAACACTGCCCAACAGCGACACCCGGAGGTAATGTTACAGCAGGAGTCATGCCTCCCTTTCCGCTCATAGAAAACCATTAGACCCCCTATAGCGTGCGGTGGGTTTTGTGGGGGGTAATTGAGAATGAATGTGGGAAAGTCACGTAAGAGGAGGCAATGTCTTCATTGCGCTATGATTGGATGTAATTGGTTATGATTGGTTTGTGCGATAAATCCCGCCTCTTGTTTACGTGCACATTCCGCGCGTCAGTTTGAATGAACAAATGATGGCGTCAATGGGAAGACTGATTGAAAAGTAAGTAAACAGATCACCCAGTTAGATATCACCGCTTTATGTCAGGTCAAAATCAAACTTGAAATGGACTGAAAACATGATTTTTAGTGCAATCAGCTTGGTGAAATTAAAAATACATCTTCGTGTCTGTGACAGATAGTGTTTACGAAGCATGACCGATGATCCAAAATAGCCTAAGTTAAAATATATTGTTTAAATTGTTACAGCCTTTAGTTATTATTTTGGAATGAATGTAGAAATGCTTAAAACACTAGCTTGATGAGATTGATTTGGTTTTGATAAATAGAACATTTATTACAATACATTGTTAATGTAAAATAACAAAATAGAATTGTATTTGGTTTCTTTTTTGATGTAATGTAAAGTAATGTTCATTTAACAAGGAAGATGTGTCAACGTTAAGAGTAATGCACGTGAATTTACATTTGATTCATAAATAAATAAAAAATGTGCCTCCTCATTTCAGAACACTGCACGCCACTGGTAAGTCAACAAAATATATAACATTGTTCTAGTGGTTTTTGGATATTTTACTCCAAAAAATGTACATATTGTGCCTTTAAGACTATTAATCTCTTTCAAAAAAGTCTTACCCCAAACTTTTGAGTGGAGGTGTACATTTGTATTTATCTTTATTGTACATTCATCTCTAGCATCTGCAATGCATTTTTGTACTTGTGTCTGGCCATAGCATTGTGCAACTTCAGTAGACCTCCAGCAATGATAGTGCTAACGGCAACATTTCAAGGGGTTCGTGACTGTTAGAAATTTGTTACATGATCTAAATGCCATTGATTCTACTTCTGTTATTTGAATCAAATTCTCTCAAAGACCCCGCAGGCTCCTGGTAGACCCTATCAACAGCACTTAGTAATGAGCTGATCAATTCGGCATTTCCCTGTTGTGTGTGTTTCTTTGAATACACCGATCTTTCAGACATTGGTGTTAAGTAACATCTTACAAATAAATGCATCACAAGTGGTGTGTGAGCTCACATGTCTCTGCTTTAAAAAAGACTGATTTGTGTCAATGACTGATTTACAGTAAACATTTGCGTTCTTCGTCTGTGATCTTTATTCATGCTTTCCAGGGGCTTTTGTGCTGCGTACAAGGACATAGACGTATTTACTCTCATTCACACGTTCTTAATTGCCTATTTACCTGTTTCCCACTTAAGGCCACTTATTCCTTTATGAGTTTAATGAAATTATTATCCAGCCTTATGGTAGGCATAAACAAATATCCTTAACCATAATATGTAATCTACACCAGTGCACCAATTCAAATCTGAGTGTAACTAATGGGACTAATTAACACAGTATGTAGCGTAGCCTGAACGGAGGGTTTCTGCTCAAACGGCCTTCTGGGATGCGCATGTTTACAGTTCTGATAACCAGATTCATAGGATGAAAAAAGACATGTTCACAGGACCACTAGACCCCTAACTGGAAAATGTGTTTAATAATTTATCAATTTATCTTGAGACAGATAGAAATGTGTTGCTGAGATATGCTGTTCATAAGCAGAACTGAAACTCCAAAGCAACAGCATATTGACTTGCATCTTTAATCAAGTAAAACAGCAAGCAAATACCATGTTAAATGTATAAAAAAAAAACAACAACAAAAAAACAAAAACAAACAAGCAGATGTATAACCAACTGATTTTACAGTGATTAACATATGGACATGATGCAAATAATAAACTTTTTTTTTTTTTATAAAACTGCTGTTTTGTAAAACTGCTTCAGCAGCAATATCATAGATGTTCGATTAAGTTATATGAAGTTGGTACAGTATGTAAGCTTTTTGTATATATCTAAATACCACTAGAACAATGTTATATATTTTTGAATTGTGTACTTAAATTGTGTTTATAAAATGGTTAGTCCCTGTCCTTGATTCTGATTGGTCAATTGCTGTGTTTTATTCACGATAAAACATGGCTATTACCACTTCACCCAACGGTTCTGTGTATCACTACACAACACCCTTAGCAACCACTCTTAGAAACGTAAACTGTTTGTTCTGATAATGTTTATTGAAGCTTACTGTATTATGTAGAAGAGTGCTGTTAGAAAGAGATCGATTGAACGAGTTTATTACCTGCATTAGTATTTTCCTTCAGGTCAGTCCTATGGTCAAAATAAAAAATCTGTTTAAATATCCGCTGTAATATCTTGTCCTTTGAACAGTTAAGGGGTTTTCCCGTGACTGACAGCGCTAGTCTTCGTTACTGAGTGATTCAGTCATAAAAACAGTCTTCGCCGCCATCTAATGGCGTAATAATGTAACTGGTCAGGGTCACTTGTTCACGGTCAGGGACTTCTTTTTTTTTTTTTTTTTCTCTCTCTCTCTCTCTCTCTCTCAGACAGTTGTGCTTACTCTTTTGCACATGTGCCAAAACATATACAATTTACTTAAATCAATAAGAAATTCAAATCTGATATGAACAAGAAACTAGTTGTTCAGAGTTCTGAACTTATTGTTTTGAGAGAAAAAAAAGTCTAATTTGAGAATTGAACCAAAGTGATTGATAATAACTAACGTTGACAAAGCATATTAAATATATATACTCATTTACAAAAATACTCATGTAAAATAAAAGATCTCAAATAATAATAATAATAATAATGTAAGTAAATATTTTAATACGTTATCACATCTGTGCATTGGCACTGTCCCACTGCCTAATATGTGCTGACAGTCAGCTGAGCAACAAGATCACCGTGTATCTCAATTCTAACAAAAATGTGTTCTGTGTCCTCGTGTCCTTCCGAGTTTGTTCTTTCAACATAGCATGTTAGGGTTTGGGTTAGAATAAGTCTATATGTACTTGCAAAGTTACTTATAGTCAGTGGAATATCTGTTGGAGCATTGGTGCATCAAAATAGTGTTAGCAGATATTAAGTCTACTAATACTCTAATGACTGGTAGTTGACGTGTAGTTGCAAAGTTACTTATAGTTAGTTGAATGTAAATGTATGTAAATTGTGAAAACAAATGTAGGACTTGATTTTGTCCATGGGGAATTGATTGGATGATTGTGGTTTGCAATTAGTGGATCTCATGTGAGTGTCAGGTTGACCCGCCCTCGTGCCAGTAAACACATCATCACAGAAGAGAAGAGATGTCGCTGCAAGAGGGAGGCAAAGTTATTTTGATTAAAGATTATGAGGACGCATGAACGGATGAAGTAAGGTAATATTCCATTAAAGGTGAACTATTATGACCCTTTTTACAAGATGTAATATAAGTCTCAGCTGTCCCCAGAATGTGTCTGTGAAGTTTCAGCTCAAAATTTTTTAACTGCCTATTTTTGGGTGGGGAAAAAAAATGTGCTGATTTGGTGTGTATACCTTTAAATGCAAATGAGCTTCTGCTCTCAAGGGCCCTGTCCCAAATGGCATGTGACGTAATGCAGCAAGAAGATTTCTGCTGCGGAGCTTGCACCAGTGCGGGAAGTGCGTATCGAGGGCGCATATTGACCACAAAGGGGGGCGCTCACGAGCACCCTTCTGAGACCTTAAATTGACAAACGGGACACCCTACGGCCTCAATGACTTAACGGACATGCACACGCAGCAGTGTTCCATTTGGGACAGGCTCGCGATTCCTATACACTGAGTCATAAACAATACAGTAGAAGCTCACACAGCTAATATAACCCTCAAAATGGATCATTACAAACTGTTCGTGATGCAGCATATCAGATCACGTAGGTATGGCATGTATTTTGCGAATGTTTGCTAACATTCGATTCTGAATGAGTTTGATAGAGTGCTGCACGACTCAATAATAATGAAGATGTGTTTATGAATTATACAGACTGCAAGCGTTTTTGAGTTAAAAATGAAAACACCACTGTGTCTTTAGTGGCTCAGATGCCAGGAGATCATGGAGATTCATTGTTTACATAGCTGAGACATACCACAAGCTCAGAAACGGTCGTTCTTGAGTGCTGCTGTCCTGCAGAGTTTTGCTCCAACCCAACTCACCTTCCTTCAGTAATCCTGAAGACATTCAAGTGTGTTTGATCAGGGTTGTAGCTAAACTGTGCAGGACAGCTGCACTCCAGAACCAGTGTTACTGGTGCACCGTTGTCAGCGTCACTTGCGAAAACAAAATGGCAGTGCCATGAGTGGAAACATACAGATTAAGGGGCGGTAATATTATAATAAGATCCCTTTCCTACATAACAAGGGGAGCAGAAAATGAACGGCTCATTTTTGCACATGCTTGCAGAGAAAGGCTTACCAAAACAAAGTTACTGGGTTGTCCTTTTTCATTTTTTTTATATTATAGCACTTAAACACGGAAGAAGTCAGATTTTCATTATATGTCCCCTTTAAAAAAAAAAAAAAATGATTTCCTCACCTTTAAAACACTGATACTGTATTTGGACACAAGCAGACAGCATCTTGGATAGAATGTTTATATATATATATATATATATATATATATATATATATATATATATATATATATATATTACACTAAGAGTGTTGTATTTGTCCAGAGTTTTGCATCTGTCAAATTGTATTAAGTTGAAAATACTTCAAACTTTTAAAATGATCTCTCAGGATCCTGCTTTCTGTTTCATTGCATTGCACTCTATCAGTTTTTGACCGTAAGCGTGATGTTTTATGTAAAGACCCTTAAAAAAAAACATTGAGGTCAGAACGTGATTCATTCAGTCAGAGTTTAGAGCCACAGGTATCTGTTTTAACACTTGGTTGGCAATAAAATCATTTTTTAGAACCCCTTTTGCTATAATATAGAAAATTTGATTTTTTCAAGGAAAGGTTTAAATAATGTCCATGGATCACTATGTGTTGCTATGTGGTAAGGATATTTGAGTTCATTCTCAGAAGAGATGTCAAATCATATTCTTTATTCTGTCTGTGCTGACAAGTCTCTTGTTTAGTGTTTTATGCAAGAGTGTGTGAGAAGACAAAGGCTAAACAGCGGCTACACACTGAGCTTGTCAAGGGAGGTAATTAACAGCACAGAGTAAAATCACCTGCAGTGTTTCCTGCTTTTTAGGACACACTGAGTCCATCAGGCAACATGTACAACCAGAGCCAAGAGCAACCATCATTAGCAAGAGCTTTTGCATCACATTGTGGTGTTTGGGAAGTATGTGTGTGCGTCTATGTGTTTGACAAAGAAAGTGAGTTTGTGTGAGAGAGAGAGAGAAGAAAATCAGATTATTAACATTCAGAAAGTTTCAACACCATGACCCTGAAGAAAATCAAGATAACACAATTGTGAAAATCCATAGTATTACAAGACAGTTTGCTTTACATGAAAAGTAACTTGAATTACTGTGGATAAAATTACATTACAAGTCGCTTATAAGTCTGCATTTATTCAACCTACTATAAATACAGTAAAAACATTCATATTGTGAAATATTATAATTTACAATACATTTTCTGTTTTATTGTATTGTTAAAAATGTACTTTATTCCTGTGATGCGTTCAGTGTCACATGATCAATGTCACATGATCCTTCTTGCTGCTCAAGAAACATTTCTCATTATTATCAATGTTGAAAATAATTTTTTGATGAATAGAAAGTTCTTTATATAGAATTGAAATCTTTTGTAGCATTATAAATGTATTTACTGTCACTTTTCATCAATTGAATGCATCCTTGTGGAATGAAAATATTAATTTCTCAATAAATAAAAATCTTACTGACCCCAAACTTTTAGTTCTTCACAACTGATTCCCACACACTCAATCTCTCTTTCTTGCAAATGATCTTTAAATTCTCTGTTTGTACTGGGGAGGAAGTTTTGAAAGTCACAGTATGCTTTCTAGGGCTTCAATCTCTTTTATATCATAAGATTACAGAAAATTTGGTTCATCATGATATGAGTCCTTTAAGCCCTGGTGCTCTTTTGGGCATTACAATGTGGTAAAAAGCAGTGCGGATTTTACCCGTTTCCATCCTCTCTCTCTCTCTCTCTCTCTCTCTCTGTTATGCATAAATACACAAGCAAACATTCATATAAGACCAATTTCTTACAAAGGATGGATTGAGCTCGAGGTAGAGTATTACAGATACTCCTCTTTTTGTTTCCACAGGGGAATGTTTGATTTTGTCAAGCAGCTGCAACTACATGCAAATACACGGTCCACAATGGGCTGTAATCCAAATGTGTTACAACCAAAATCTAGTGCAAAGTGCTGGCTCCATTTTCGGGTTGAATTCGATTCTGAGCATAATCGGGTCTCAGAAAGTAAACTTTCTTCTTTAGCTGTGTGCTTGGCAGTCTCTAAACCTAGTCAGCTGCCAACCTAAACTGCATTTTCTGTACCCTATGTGCATTCAGGATGCTGTATATATAGGCAGAATCATGGATTTCATTGTATTCCCACACCTCAAAGCATGTGTGTGAGGAAGTTAGTGGGAAGAAACTTGTTTCAGGATGCAGAGATTTCCCGTTACCAGGCAGATGGGGTCAGCTGGGAAAGGTTAACCCATCTGATTTGTGGAGGTCAACTGATCAGCAGGGTCAATAAAGGCCTGATACATCTTCAAATTGCCACCAGACATTTACCCTCTCTCTTTCTGTTAGCTCGTTCTTTTTCTTATTTCTCTCTCTTTTCACAGATGGAAAAGTAACAAATAAAGAGCAAATCAACCCCACAGCAGAATGGAGGTCTATCTTTCATTTTCAATGTCACATCTATACATTACTCAACAAAGCAAGTCAGTGAAGGTTGTGTTAGTATGAGGAATATTCACTGTAAGGCCATCAGTTATACACTGTAAAATGCTTATTTAAAGGTGTAATATGTAAGAATTTTGCAGTAAAATATCCAAAAACCACTGGGCCAGTGTTATATATTTTGTTCACTTGAGAACTTACAATATCCAAAATGTTTCCAACCATTTGTAAATCATGAGAAAATTGCAATTTTAACCAAGGCTCCGAGACATGTGAGGAGTCGCCTGTCAGTTGCATCATACCCTCGTTACCCTCGGTTTTCGTTTTTTTTTTTTTTTTTTTGTATTCGTGATCCTAAAAATTTGTCACAGAGACCTTGCACACTGACTCCGATGTGTATCTGTTGCAAAAAAACATAATAAACATAATACTGACATAATAAAAGTTCCGCTGCTCGTGTGTTGTGCAACCGCTCCAGCAGCTTCGTTCAGCTCCCACAACACTTGGCCCTGCTTTGCTTCATACTACAATAATCGCATCCATGAACATGATTTCTTCCTGAGCCCTATCCCGATTCTCTTGCACTGGCTGTGAGGTGAAGACCACATGTCCCAAGATTCCGTGCTCAAACTTGGCGTCATCAAGCTACACCTTTGTTTTGGCCTCTAGCGACCTCTAGCAGACAGAAAATCTTACATATTGCACCTTTAACTACACCTGTTTGCATGTTTTTTTTTTTTTTGTTTTTTTTTTAGTAATTATGTCACGTAAATGCATTGGCTGAGCTTAAAATGTCATGTTGCCATGACTTAAAATCTGTCATTATTATACCAAATACCTTAGATCAAGACTGCAAAAGAGACTGAACCACAAACACATTTTTTTTTTCTGCTTAAGCCTGTTGGAGTAAGAATAATATAAAAAGAAGATTGAATTAAATGTTAATATAATTGTATAACTGTATTAAGACTTCAATATGTAAATGATGGGTTATGATTGACTAACTTCTTTGTATTGTAAAATTAGCCTTATTAGTTTCTGCTTGTTTGGGTTGATTATTTGTTATTACCGCATACTTAGCACAGGTCAAATTAATCAAGTCATTAAAACACATAATTAAAGCAATCAGACATTCTCCTGTTATTAGTTTATTCAAAATCTTTACATGTTCCTTCAGGATTCAAATGCAAATCTCCTCACTATCAGTGCACTCAGTACTGTGAATGATATTTTATAATAGTGCATCCTTTGCAATATAAACAAAGCTCTTTAAAAAATACAGTATTAAATAGTGCAAAACAGTATATACAGTACTGAATCACATATTGTAAGTAATACAGCAGTAAGTTGATAGCATCTGCTTTAATGGGGAAATATGATGGGCCAGTATAGGTCCTCTGCTCTGTTATCAACAAGGCAATGGTTTCTGTCCTTAAATCACATATTAGTAAAAAAAGTTTTACTTTAAATTCTGTGGGTTTTTCATTAATTTGGCAATCTACAATTGCATTTCACTTTCAACTGGCTGGATCCATTAGACCAGCGGTTCTCAGACTTTTTAGAGTGTAATACCCCCTAAGGAACTGACCATACTTCTGCGTACCCTCTCTCTTCCACTTCCACCTTTTCTATAAGACATTGTCTTAATGAGTGAGTCATAGAGTCATTTATTCATTCAGTAACGAAGCAAGTGGCTGTATTTATGAATAGGTCATTGAATCAGTCACTCTCACGATTCGTTCAAAGCTGCAGATTTGTTCACGAAATACCGTTGTGTGTTGCTTGGAGACCAAAGACTTTATATACACGTACCCCAGTTTGGGAACCACTGCATTAGACGATCCTCTGGCTTTTGGCATCAGCAGCATGAGATGGTCTTTCACTCATCAGGAGAGGTATTGCAAACTGCTTCACTGATTAAAAACCTGTGGAAAAAGATTCTGATGGGTATTTCAAAGATTATTACAACATGCAATCCAGTGATCAAAAGGCATATCTTATCAATAATGAAAGTATGATGCATTCTCAAAGATTACACTTTATTTTGATGGTCCACTTTAGACATTCTACTAACTATAAGTAACTTTGCAGCTACATATGAACTAACTTTCATTAGAGTATTAATAGACTGTCTGCTTAATATCTGCTAACACTTTATTTTGATGATCCCCAACAGACATTCTACTGACTATAAGTTACTTTGCAAGTATATGTCAGCTAACTGTAATTAGAGTATTAGTAAACTGTTAGGTGTTAGGGTTCGGGTTAGTCAAATAAGTTGACATGTAGTTGCAAAGTTACTTATAGTTAGTAGAATATCTGAAGTGGACTATCATTAAGTGTTAGCTTTTCAAAATGTAACAACTCGTGGAAATTTCTTTCAAAAAACTTCAAGAATTGGAGACTGAAGATTCAAAGGAATATATCACACAAAAATAAAAATGTTGTCATCTTTTCCTCATCCTCCTGCTTTTACAAACATCTAGGGCTTTCTTTGCACCAGAGAACAAAAATTATCAAGAACAAAAAAAAAAAAAAGAAAAAGAAAAAAGAACTGTCATAAAAATAGGGATGCACCGATACCATTTTTTAAGGACCGAGTACGAGTACCGATACTTTTTTTCTGGTACTCGCCGATACCGATGCCTATACATTTATTAATTTCTCTCTTTTTTTAATTTTTATTTTTGGTGATGTTGCAGTTTTCCAAGCACAACACAGTGAGACTAATAAATGTAGGACAGCTTCTTTATTATTACTCTAATGAAAAAAGTAATATTTATGTGCTTGTCACAAACTTAAAGAACAAACATTTCTGTTTCCAATAACCTTCAAAGGGCATAATTACCAAGATATATAATTGTTGTTATATAAAAATAAATATACAAACAATGCAACAAATACTATAGAGATACAAATAAAATAAACTTTTTTTTTTTTTTCAGTTACAGTAGGTTTATTTACCATGTATACATTTATTTAACATCTTTTGTTGTTTTATTAACATTAATGACAAATATTTAATTAGGCTACGGTCCCTTTAAGAACGAATCCATGGATACTGACACATATCCTGTTTTCACCCAAATGTTTACGTCCACTTAAGCCATAACCGACCGACTTTATGTGAGCTACTCCACACGATACATTTGACCATTCAGGCGCAAGGAAAACTGATCACGTGCTGTCTGAGATAACTGAATCGCGCGCTGTGAGAGAACTGGGATTGCGCGCAAGAAAGAGCGAGAGAGAGAGCGCGAGCGCGCGCGCGCGATTCCACCTATCCCGCCTTCACTAATCGATCACGAATTGTGATTGAAAGCATGCAGGTCGCAATGTGTGGGTATTTCCACACCCCTGAGGCTGACATTGTTTCTGCTGCTGCCTTCGGTGTCTCTGTGCAAGGAAGATTCTGTCAGTTACGTCATGTGAGGTATCGGGGGTATTTTT
Organism: Elopichthys bambusa; assembly: GCA_037101425.1. NCBI lineage: Eukaryota > Metazoa > Chordata > Actinopteri > Cypriniformes > Xenocyprididae > Elopichthys > Elopichthys bambusa. The sequence goes on along the minus strand of CM074440.1, from coordinate 27,590,502 downwards.
CGGAGTACGAGTATAAGTACATGAGCTTGGTAGCGGCCCAATACCGATACTGGTATCGATTCATCCCTAATAGAAAGTACACTATACAACTTGTGTTTGATATTGCAATAAGTCATACAAAGTGTAAATTAACTTACATGGATAACAGGTCAAACGTTCTGCCTATGATCTCCATTTGATTCACAGAAGAAAGGAAATAACACAAGGTCAGAACAGCTTGAGAATGAGTAAATATTGGCAACATTTGTCAGTTTTCTGTTTCTACAGCATCATGTACAGTTGAAATCATGCAGCAGTTGCCAAATTTGTTGCTTCCAGCCCAGTACCTTCACGTCTTATCAAGATGTAGCCCTAAGAGTAATTGAAATCAAAATTACATTTTCAGCTCCAAAGCTATAAAATGTTCCCTGTCACTTCACCTTTCCACTGAATTAAAATGGAATTAGTGGTAATTGTCGGAGCTTTAAGGATTATATTATTTAACAGGAAGCCTTTTGAACACCTGAAAGACTTTGTGGAGATAAGAGATTTCCATTAAAATCCCCCTAGACAAGACACCAAAGGAGCACTGCTGAATCAAGAACCTTTTGCACATTCATATGCTAATAATTAGACAAGGGACTTCCAGTTCTTTCTATGTGACAATTGATCAGATGATTGATTTATTAAAGCACAATATATTTAAAGGCCACAGGACACATGATGGTCATTAATTAGCTGACTGCCAGGGAAACGGTAAAATGCTTGAGTATTGAATTAATGTGTCTTCTGACATGCAGGCAAACAAATTGTGCTGTATAAGGAATATTGTTAAAGAGAATAAAAGTGGGAAATTTTTAATTAGCTTATTTTAAACCTTACACTGTCCAGATGCAAGTTAATATTCTTTATAATCAAGCTCATGTTTGCTATATTGCAGGGAAACTCTTTTAGCATGCATGAATTAAACTTTACAAGTAGCCAAAATGACAAATTATGACATACAAGATCTTAAAAAAAAAAAAAAAAATTAAAAAAAATTCTTAGAAACATGTAAATTAATAATTTGATATAATGCTCTTATTGTGTATATACATGTTTTTACATTGTACTTATATTTTAAAAAATACCTGCATGTATTTACATCTGTAATTAATTTCTGTAATTACATTTATAATTACACTGATGACCCATCCCTTACACTTTAACCCACCCTTCAACCTACCCATACCACCAAAGCTGTTCCTAACCTTAACTGTATCCCACCTCAATAGCAGTAAAAGTGTTTTGCAATACAATATGAACACAATAAGTACATTGTACTTATTTTTTGATGTGAGTAGTTAAGGCCACCTAATATAAAGTGGCACTGTCATTTTTTACACATATTTTTCAAAGATATTTCAAGATGTCCAGATTGTGTGTATTTACTAAACCACTCAATAACATTATATAAAATCATACGAAAGCTATAAAGTATATACAAAACATATAAATGTGAAATATTGCAAACGCAATTGAACTTCATACAAGTTGAACTTTGTGTATCTTTGATGGGATCACGTCCTCATGTTCTGATATCAGAGATCTCTACAACCTGTCAAGGTAAAACGGTGGAAACCCAATTCAAATGGTCCTTCCAGTGTACGTCGATTTACCCTTATTAGCTGATAATTCTGATTATGTTCAAGATGGACACATTTCTAACATAGCTCTTCTCTGAGAAAACCTAGTGATCAGGTGTTTTCAGTCTCATCTGAAATATGCAGTGTTGGGGGTAATGCATTACAAGTAACATGCATAACATAGATTACTTTTTGTTGTAAGGAGTACAGTAACACATTACAAGTTACATGCATAATGCAATCAGATTACTTTTTAATCTAATGAGTAATGCATTACAAGCAACATGCATTACATAATCAGATTACTTTTTGATCTAATGAGTAAAGTAATGCATTACAAGTAACGTGCATTGCGTAATCAGATTACTTTTTGATCTAATGAGTAATGCATTACAAGTAACGTGCATTACGTAACCAGATTATTTTGATCTAACGAGTAAAGTAATGCATTACAAGCAACATGCATTATGTAATCAGAGTACTTTTTGATTTAACAACTAATGTACATTACGTAATCAGAGTACTTTTTGATTTAACAACTAATGTACATTACGTAATCAGAGTACTTTTTAATGTTACGAGTAAAGAAATGCATTACAAGCAACATACATTATGTAATCAGATTACTTTTTGATCTAACAAGTAAAGTAATGCATTACAAGTAACGTGCATTGCGTAATCAGATTACTTTTTGATCTAACAAGTAAAGTAATGCATTACAAGTAATGTGCATTATGTAATCATTACTTTATGATGTTACAAGTAACGCATTACAAGTAACGTGCATTACGTAACCAGATTACTTTGATCTAACGAGTAAAGAAATGCATTACAAGCAACATGCATTACGTAATCAGATTACTTTTTGATCTAACAAGTAATGTGCATTATGGAATCAGATTACTTTTTGATGTTACAAGTAACGCATTACAAGTAACGTGCATTACGTAACCAGAATACTTTGATCTAACGAGTAAAGTAATGCATTACAAGCAACATGCATTATGTAATCAGATTACTTTTTTGATCTAACAAGTAAAGTAATGCATTACAAGTAATGTGCATTATGTAATCATAACTTTTTGATGTTACAAGTAATGCATTACAAGTAACGTGCATTACATAATCAGATTACTTTTTGATCTAACGAGTAAAGTGCATTACATAATCCGATTACTTTTTGATGTTACAAGTAACGCATTACAAGTAACATGCATTACGTAACCAGATTACTTTGATCTAACGAGTAAAGTAATGCATTACAAGCAACATGCATTATGTAATCAGAGTACTTTTTGATCTAACAAGTAATGTGCATTACGTAATCAGATTACTTTTTAATGTTACGAGTAAAGAAATGCATTACAAGCAACATGCATTACATAATCAGATTACTTTTTGACGTTACAAGTAACGCATTACAAGTAACGTGCATTACGTAACCAGATTACTTTGATCTAACGAGTAAAGTAATGCATTACAAGCAACATGCATTATGTAATCAGATTACTTTTTGATCTAACAAGTAAAGTAATGCATTACAAGTAACGTGCATTGCGTAATCAGATTACTTTTTGATCTAACGAGTAATGCATTACAAGTAATGTGCATTATGTAATCATTACTTTTTGATGTTACAAGTAATGCATTACAAGTAACGTGCATTACATAATCAGATTACTTTTTGATCTAACGAATAAAGTGCATTACATAATCAGATTACTTTTTGATCTAACAAGTAAAGTAATGCATTACAAGTAACGTGCATTGCATAATCAGATTACTTTTTGTTACGAGTAATGCATTAAAAGTAATGTGAATTACGTAATCAGATTTTTTTTGATGTAACGAGTAAAGTAATGCATTACAAGCCACATACATTACATAATCACATTACTTTTTTGATATTAATGCAAATTACATTCTAATAACACAAATACATTTATTTACAGTCAAAAACAACAGTCACAGTAAAAGTATTAATTGTAGCTGAAATATAACTATTGATGCATGATGTCCACTATAGTGGACAGATGATTAATCAAAATTTTCTCCCAATCTAAAATCAATACTTGAAAAATTTAACTGTGATATGACTTGTTAGATATCGCTTGACACTACAACATTTTTTTGTTTTTTGTTTTTTACCTGCAAGTGTTTCCTAGGATATAGATGGAATAAATGGATATTCCAGAGCAACTTAGCATTTCTGACTGGCCATCGGCCATCTTGGTTTGGAGGGGAAAAAATCAACATACAGCATTTTGCCACTTGGTTGCAGTGTATAGGATGGTGCATTAGGTCCACTGTAGAGGCTGATGTGCAACTATGCCATCAAAACCCATGCATATGCAAGAAAATGCTTTTTGAATAGCTGTCCACTGTAGTGACTTCTATGCATGAAAGGGTTAAATAAATAAATAAGTCCTTTTCTTTTCTTTTTTTTTTACTAAATGTACTCTATAGGTAAAAAGAGTGCCATGTCACTGACCCGACTTCACTTTACTGTATTGTACTGTACTGATAAACGTACTTTAAACTTCATGTGCCTCAACTGAAACTTCAAAAGTTTGTTGGAATCATTGTTTTGTCATTCATGGGATGGGGGCGTGGCCTCTGATGAGAGAATGAGTCTCTCTGATACTGTTGCAGACGACTGATTCATTTCACATTTCCTCATCCACGAATGCGATGTAAGATTACTTCAACTTTTGTAATACAATATTGAAAGTGGGATGTTCTGTATCATCAGTGCATAATTGCCAATGTCTTTATATTCATATTCTGTCACTGTCTAGACAGCGAACTGCGCTGATACCTAAGATGACAATGCATAATCAGGCTGCCTTATTGTTTACCCAGCGTCCCTCTGTGTCTTCATATTAATCATTAGCATTGAAATGATGTTCCAGTCGCTGTAATGAATCGGCTTATTTTCAGTATGAAACTAGCTTCTTTTAATAACATTAATGGAAATGACTAAACTCTGCTCATTTGAGATAATTTAAAGATGGGTTTAAGAATGACTTGAATGCCTTTAGAGAAATGAAGTGGATCAGAATTATGCTCCCTCCATAATTGCCTAAGGCATTTGCTGTGTGTGTGCGTCCGTGTGTGTTTGTGTGCGCACACTTGCATGTGTGTTCTTGTATATATGGTTTATGAGGACAAAAAAAGTGTATAATGACATGGGTATTACAACGTAAACTAGGGTTTATGAGGACACTTTCTATGACCTCAAACCAAATGGCTTAAAATAAAATTTTTATTTAAGTTTTCTGTGACAAGTAGGTTTAGGGGTAGGGCTAGTGTACAGTATAAAACTGCCGGTTTGTACAGTATAAAAACCATTACGCATGCCCTTTCAAACCTTATGTTGTAAGATTTCCCCACAAATATAGAAATACCTTTTTTTTTTTTTAACCTTGTGGGGACATTTTTTGGTATCCATGAGGAAAACAGCTTATAAATCATACAAAATTATGTATTTTTGAAAATGTAAAAATGCAAAAAGTTTTTTGTGATGGTTTTAGGTTTAAGGGTAGTGTTGGAGGATATAATATACAGTTTGTACAGTATAAAAATCCTTATTTCTATGGAATGTCCCCATATAATTTGGAAACCCAACATAACCCAATAAAATAAAATAAAATAATATAAATAAAAAATAATAAAATAAAATAAAATACAAATCTGTAATCACTTACTCACCTTCATGTCATTCCACACCGGTATGACTTTCTTTTTCTGCGTAACACAAAAGAAGAACGGTTCCATTCCATGCCATTACTGTGAATAAGTTTCAGAAGACTTGGAATACAGTTCTATGGAATTTTATAAAACTTAAATTACTTTATGACACTTGTATGACACCTTTGCATCCTTTTTGAAAGAAAGACTTAATTGCAAATAACAAAAATGATACAAGAGTGGAACAACAGCTGAGTAAATGATGACCTTCGATTTTTGGGTGAACGATCACTTTAAACTATTTGATTTATGGTTACCATGAGAAGGTGAGGCATAGAGCCTTAAATCTAACATGAAACAGTTTTCCCACTTTTAAAACTTAATTACATAATCAGCAGTGACACACACAAACCCGAAGAAACTGAATGTCCTTTGAGAACAGTGGAAAAACACTTATACTTGCAAAGTGTGAATATGGGTATTATAAAGCTGGTCACTGTTAAGTAAAACCGTAGCTTTATAATCTCCAGAGGTGGTTATATAGAACAGAAGTTTGCAAAATGAATTGCACATGATTAGTAGATGAATTTATTCTGCTGAGTCTTGCCTGCCGTGTTAGAAAGACGAGAGGCCAGTCATGCATACTGATTTGAGGATCAGAGAGGAAACGTATAATATCTTACATTATGGAGAGACGCTAATGGCATCATGCTGATAAACTCGATTTATATAAAGGACATGCACAAGGTCTTCTGTGGAACGAATTCAATTGCACAGGTGGATTTGTATATCAAATGAAATCAAAGTGCAGCCCGTTTGCCGTTGCACATGAATGGAAGACACTTCACTTTGATAAGAGTTTTTTATGTCTTGTTTGATTGCCAGTCCTTGATAAAAATAAATAAATAAATAAATAAAGCCTGGAGGAAAAAAAAGACAAAAAAGAACAGAGTGGCTCATGCACATAAGTGTTACACACAGTATACATGAATACAATTATAGTATCAATAATAAAATTAATACTGAAATTGTTGGCTTTTTTTTTTTTTTTTTTTTTTAATACATTAAGTGCAAGTTTTTGCTAAAACTTATTAATTTACATTAATCGTAATGCAATGTAAAACCTATTCAGCCGTGGTTAAGTAGCCACAGCGAGCGCCGATGTGCAATCAAATATTTTTATATTTATATGTGAGATTTATTTCTAAGAAGCTTGCTAATTATTGATCATAACTGCCTGTTGTTTTTTTTAATGGGATGACAAAATCAATCTTACATTCAAACAATATGTTCAAAGTTAGCTGAGAAAGAACAACATTTTCATTATTCAACACAGCATCACATAATGAAGTATCTGGAATCTGTTAAAATAAGAGTATCCACCCAATTGTTAATTTGCAGTTTCATGTTTTTAAAGGGATAGTTCACCCAAAAATGAAAGTTCTGTCATCATTTACTCACCCTCATATTGTTCCAAACCTGTATAAGTTTCTTCGTTCTGCTGAACACAAAGGAAGACATGTTTGTAATCTCGCCCCCCATTGACTACCATAGTATTTATTTTTCCTACTATGTATAGTCAATATCTGTTTGGTTACTGACATTCTTCTAAATATCTTCCTTTGTGTTCAGCAGAACAAAAACATTTTTTTACAGGTTTGGAACTACTTGAGGGTGAGTAAATGATGACAAAATTTTCTTTTTTGGGTGAACTATCACTTTAACCATTACATTACCTTACACTAAGGCTGCATTTTTGTTAGACAAATTTGTTTCTAGCATACTGATCATTTTTTATTTTCTTCACAAAGAGTGGATACCCGCAATAGTTTTCAGGCAGCTTCACTTGACTTGATGGCAAAATATTTGAAATGTGCTCTAGTGTTAGCTGACCTAGGCTTAACCAGCAAGACGCCTAGTACTGCAGTGCTGGAAATATACATTTTGCAGCTTATAAATATTGCAGGTTTCAACTAAGGTCTAAAACCACAGGCAAAGAGTATATTTCTAATTTACTGGAAAATGTTATGCTCCCACTATGACAAATTTTATTTGCAATGAGCAGTATATAATGTTCACTCTCCAATGGAAAGGCCATCTAATAAACATGAGTTTTTAAAAGGCAAACCATGTTGTTAAAAGTTAGTTAAATTGCCAGCAAGCAGCAAACAAAAAGTTGCTTTCACAAAATCTTTCTTGAGCACTGAACCGTGATATGTGCATATGAAGTCAGTCACGAAGCAGCAAATTTCACCACTGTAATTTAGACAATTAAAAAGATGGGTAAACAATTCCTACAAAAAAAGAGGTAATTAATAATAGAGATAAATAATTAACTGTTCACTCAAGAATGTGCCATTGTAAAATCAGTATATAATATGATATAATATTAAAGAGGACCTATTATGCTTTTTATACATTTTCAACTTTCTTTAGTGTGTAATGTTACTGTTTGAGCATGAAAAAGGTCTGCTACAAATTTACAAAGTCACTCCAAAGGGAGTTATTCTCTATATCAGTGCGCAACGCAGTGTTGGGAGTAACGCATTACAAGTAACTTCAGTTATGTAATCAGATTACTTTTTCAAGTAACAAGTAAAGTAATGCATTACTTTCCAATTTACAAGAAATTTTCTAAGTTACTTTTTCAAATAAGTAACGCAAGTTACTTTTTTACATTTATTGACTGACAGCTCTGTTGAGAGAAATAAAGTGCAGAAGTGTTGTGTGCGCTGTGTGAACATGATGGTTAATGTAGTTCTAAATGTGAACATGCATTTACTAATCTCACTAGTATGAAAACATTCAGTATTCCTCAAAATGAATAAAAACAGTGAAATGCAATCTCTGAATTTTACGCAAACCTGTAATAATTAAATATATCAATAGCACAATGCTTTATGTATTTAATCTCACTTTATTAACTAATGTCTTTGCTGCTGACCTTCAATGATCTAATTTAACCATACTATGAGCAAAGAATACTTTAGATTAGATTTAGAAATAAGAGTGTTGAACTTCCTTCTCCTGTATCTTATTCTTCTTTAATCCAGAATGACAGCAGAGCTGAAAGGTTTGTTTGAGCTGCTCCCTCTACTGTACAGGCGTAAATATGCATATTCGTTTAACTTTTGGTGTGAAAGGGCCTTAACATTGTTGTTATTTGAAAAACAAACAAGGAAGTCCAGCCCAGGTGAGAAAAAGTAACGTAAAAGTAATGTATTGTACCATATATACAATGAAAAGTAACTTTTCATAAAAAGTAACTAACACAATGAGTTACTTTTTTAGGTAGTGATGCAATATTGTAATTGTAATTACTTTTAAAAGTAACTTTCTCCAACACTGGTTTCTGAACGTTCTGAAATGCCTCCAATGTAGTCTTGATTTTTCTTCCGGGAATGAACACATCACAATATTCCTTGTTTAAATAATTCCTGGCCAAGGCATATGCAAAAAAAAAAAAAAAAAAACTTTAATAGTGTTAATAGTGTGTTAAAACTTGTGGTTATCATAAGAGGCGTGATTTCTGAAACACGCTTGAAGCATTTGACCAATCACAACACAGTCGTCCAGCCAACCAATCAAGGAGGGGCTTTTATAGGCTATGTTCAGACTGCCAGCAAAAATCTGACTTTCCAGATTTTATCATGTAAAAAAAAAAAAAAAAGTCTGGACAGCAAAAAACAAAACAACAACAACAAAAACCACACATGAAACCACATTTCTAGGTGGTTTAAAATGCAATTCAAATCAGATTTTTACAGATGCGTCTCAGTCTGGAGGCTCTGGCTGCTGAAATCGGATTTCAAACTGTCTTTTGCACCACTCTTAACACGTCACACAATGATAACATCAAAACTGGTGATAGAAATGCTGGAAGTATACTGTATTCAAACAGTATGTCCAAAGATTTTGGCCGTGACAACAGCACAGAGAATATATACCAGTTCTGCACCGCAACTCTAAAGGCAGCATATTTAGAGAGCAAGATGATGAACCTCCATTTTTCCAGCATCCGTTTTGAAAGCCTTGTCACATACGTGGGTACACCTATCATTATCAAAGCAACCCATGCAGATAGGTTGGTTATGTCTGGACAAACAAATCTTATTTGATCACTTGCAATTAATAGTGTGGACAGTCTGCCTAAAAAGATCTGATTTGAGAAAATATCTGATTTCCTGCAGTCTGAACACAGCTTTAGTTTTTTTTTTGTTTTTTTTTAAACATTCAAGCATGAAAGCCTATTCTAGACCAAGACTTTGTAAAAAGGCATTATGTAGCTGATTTAAATAAATATTATTTCTAATATATAATGATAGAATAATATAAATATAATACAATAAATACATGCAACTTAACATATAAATGCACAAAGCATGGCAATTGAACCCATTTTTATGTTTTAGATCATTTTAAAAATCATGATTCTGAACTGAGCTGAGAATGTCATAAGTTTAATTGGTGCAGTATTGAAGTTGCTACAGTGGTGAGACTACCCTGGGCTGTCCTTAAAGATCATTTCAGTATGCAAACAACAGGGTTCTTCATGTAGACCATGGCTCTTTACACACAATGTTCACGCCTAGTAAGAGAGAGGAGGAAAGAGAGCAAACAGTCAATTGTGTGTCTCATGATGAAAGAGCTGAGAAGTGAGAAATAGAGGGAAGCTTCTCTTAAAACAGTTTAAAGCAACACTGATAGATGGAGCCGTATCCCCCGTGTGTCAGTGGCCATCATTTACACAGTGAAGGGGCTGGACTGATGATGCCCTAATTGGATTTTCTGATTGATCCATAGGCCATGCTGGAACCAAAGATTGACAGGCAGTGTGAAAACCATGAGAAGAACACAAGACAAGACATTTCACTAAACATTTGAGTGAGCAACATTTGACTATGATACTGTGAACTGATTATATATATATATATATATATATATATATATATATATATATATATATATATATATGTTTATTAATACTTTATTTTTTTGTTTTCATTTACCAAATGAGGTAAACAAATTAGTTTGGACATACAGTGTTTAAAATGTATGAATTTCAATACAAAAGAAAGAAAAATAATAAAAAACTGTAAGATATTTATTTTAAAGAATGATAGGAATCAATTTTCATGCAAAACATTTCAGAAAAATACATTTATTATGTTTGCTATGATAAAACATTAGACAGACAAGTAATAATTTAAAATGAAGACAAATAGCGTTTGGATGTGTTCTGGTCTTTGTGAAACACAAACAGTTGGTTAACTCTTTCCCTGCCAGCGTCTACTAAAAAAGTTGCCAGAAAGTGCCAGTATTTTTTATTATATTCATTAAACTTTCATGTTCCCCAGAACATCTGCTGTATGAATATCTGAACATACAATATATCAAAAGAAAGAGCTTTTGCTTTTGAACAAACAAAAACAAACAAACAAACAAACAAAAAACAAGCTATGAAATGTAAAAGATGAAACCTAAATAAAGTTGATGTGAAGCAATAACTTGTGTTATTGAATATATAACAGTGAAATTAAAATAATTAAATAAATAATGAAAATTAACTGTAAAAATAACTACAGTAGTTTTAAGCATACTGTAAAATAAAGTAAAGTAAAAACTTAATTTTACAGTATGATTAAAACTACTGTAGTTATTTTTACGGTAATTTTACTGTGGTATGAAATACAGCAACTACTGGATAATTGTTGCCAGTAAGTTACTGTTAATTTGACAATAAACATGTACAGCTTCATGCATTCTTTTTTATCAACACATGAATGTGGGTAAGTTTCACAAAAAAGCAACATTTAAAAAAAAAAAAAAAAAAAAAAAAAAATCACATTTTTGTCAAACACTTTGTCCGGTTCAGATTCAGAATGATAATCAAAACATAAACGAGTAGACTTAGTAAATCAACACTGCCAAAGCTCGCACAGTCCTATATCTCTTTCTGGTTTATATGCTGTTTAAAGGGATAGTTCAGCCAAAAAGGATGTTCCAAACTTGTATGAAATTCTTTCTTCTGCTGAACACAAAAGAAGATATTTTGAAGAATGTTGGTAACCAAACAGTTGATGGGTCCCATGTTTTTTTTTTGTTTTTTTTTCAACCTTTATAGTAGCCTAACTTTAATATTATTTTGTATTTAATAGTATTTCAACTGTTTAGTTACCCATATTGTTGGAAAATTCTGTCAATGTTGGGGAAAGTGTTAAAAGTGATTTTTTTTTTTTTTTTTTTACTAACTACTTATTGGGGCCGTTGTGTATGCAGACAAACTTTATAAATTACTAGAACATTTACAAATTTTATTCTGAAAAAGATTTTGCAAAAATAGGAATAGTATCAAAAATATACATTGAATCATGTAAACACATTTATTGAGCAGTGAGATGTCCTTTAAATAAATTCTACCTCTCATCTGTCCCTGGTGAAGCTCTGCATGCGTTTAACAGCAAATGAAAGTCAAGGTGGCCATTTGCGGAGAAACACCCTCTGAATTTGAATAATTCTGTGGAGTCGAGCAAGGGTAAATGGCCTATAATTCAGTCTCATTCACGCCGGCTCTCAGTCAAAGACTCTGCGACTGGAGAGGACAAAGCTCGTCCTCAGTTTAATACATTTATTTGTGTTTACTTCCTCTTCCATTACTCACCACAAGCCTGTTACTGTCACACACATATGTCTCTGTCTCCACACACCTCACGGGCACCTTTCCTTTAACAGTTTTTTCCGGGTGTTTGACACTGTTGGGTTTCACAGACAGAAGGTCTAGTGTCCATTAAAGCAAACAAAATCAAATGTGTGTGAAGAAATTGCGGTATTTTTTAACAGAAGTAACAGTAAACTTGTTGGTATCTTGTTGGCAAGCAGCAAAAAATACACTGGGAAACTGCAACTATTCACACACTTTTTTTGTAAATGTCAATTGTATAAAATGAAGTTTTACAAATTTTCCATTTTTGAGTGCAATGACCACATTTCAAAATCCAATCACATCCGATGCATAGAATAAAGTCCCTGCCCTACATTTTATTTTACAGCATTCTGTTACACTTGGATGAACATAAGTGATTTCACCAAGTACAACATGTTCCTAGATCCTGGAACAACATTTCAAGCAACCAATCAGATTTGAGGGGCAAGTTTACAGTTTATGTCAAGTTTAGGCTTACAACCAGGGTTGGTGCTTCTATGTGAGTGTTATTCATCTATCATTTCCCTCTGATTTTAGGTACGAGTTATGGATAGGGTTAGGTTTAGGGGTAGGGATAGTGTTAAGACTAAGGGTGTACTCACACTAGGCGCTCTGAACCGTGCCTGAACGCGTTTGACCCCTGGTTCGTTTGACAAGTGTGATCGCTCCAAACCGTGCCCAGGCGTGGTTCATTTAGCTGGCCCTGGCCCTCTTGGAAGAGGTGGGCCAGAGTGCGGTTCAGTTGGGCTTGAGCGCGGTTCGCATTCAGTGCGCTAACTGTGCCTAAGCACGGAACAGCTGCTACTTTTGTGTGTACTACTGTCATCATTACGACGGCAAACATCTTTATATAGTATATTACACTTATCAATTCATGTAAGTAATTCAAGTGTATTTGGGTTTATAGTGGGTCTGCTTCTCACCTTTGATGAACATGAATTGTAGCTTGTGAGTAAAGCTGCAAATTCTTCCATTAACATATCAGCTGCCTTTGTAATCCTCTGATACGTGCAAGTGAAAATCGATGCGTGGCATAAATGATAATATATATTAGGCAGTATCTTAGCGAAAGTGCATTTCTTCCTGTTTTCTTCCAAAAAAAAAAAGTTGCATTGTATATGACATAAGCGTGCTCCGGCCGGGAACGTTAAGTGCAATGTGAGTGCAGGCCAGCGGGGGAGTGGGGAGGGGGGACAATCGCGCTCGGGCTCGGTTCAAGGCAACCGTGCCTAGTGTGAGTACACCCTTAATTTCCGGACAGGAATGTTGTTCAAGGATCAACAAAATATGTTGATCTAGGAATATGTCATACTTGGTGACCCTGATGCCACATGTAGTGAACAATGCACGTCTTCTAATATGTGAGAGTGTTATTTTACCATATAATTTTAGAAAACAATAATTAATTAATGGTCCATTCCTCAGTGCTTCATAGCGCTTTACATTTCATAGCTTGTTTTTTTTTTTTTTTTTTTTTTTGGGTTTTTTTCTCAGTGCAAAACAATCAAGTTTTTATACTTGCAAATTCCAGTGAATTAATACTTGAGAACTCTAAAAATATAACAAACAATCTGAAGTAATATTTAGTTAGAACTTTCATTTCTGTTTCTGACTTATTTAATGTAAAAAGTACAGAATATTACTTTTCAGTGCATCTTATGAATATTTTTACTTTATTGGTTTTGTTGTTGTGACATGTGGTGACTCTCTAATTCATTCATTCATTAATTCATATATATATATATATATATATATATATATATATATATATATATATATATAACATTAAGGTACGAGAGGCTGTGCTGTATCGTGAATAAGTCACGGCTGAAGGGTGTTGTTAGGCACGACACGAAGCGTTACCACACAATACAAATATTAAAGCCAAAAATATGTAAAAAAACATACCCGACCGTGAACAGCAACAAAAGTTACATTATTACACCATTAGATGGCAGCAAAGACTGTCTTTATGAGTGTGTCAGTCAGTAGCGAAGACTTTTACATTGAAAAGACTGAATTGTTGTGAACACAGAACAAGACTGACAAATGCTTTGACTAGTGCTGTCAGTCACGGGAAAACCCCTTAACTGTTAAAAGGACAAGATAATACATCGGACATTTTATTATGAACATAGGACTGACCTGAAGGAAAATGCTAAATCTGAATGCATAATAAACTCGCTCACTTGATCTCTTTCTCACAATACTCTGCTACATGATACAGTAAGCTTCAATGAACAATTTCAATTGAGAACATACAGTTTACGTTGCTAAGAGTGGTTGCAAAGGGTGTTGTGTAGTGATAAGGCTACACTCACTCTTACTATGTTAGTTACATACTCACACTTTGAATTACATGTAGCTACTGTAAGTGATGAACAACGCATTCACAATATAATTATGTGAATCAACTTGAATTACTTATTAGTATAACTAGTGTTTGATTACAACAAAATATAGGCTAATATGTGTAACATAGACAGTTATGTCTCTCAGCACATTAGTTGGGGAGAAAATGAGCAAATATATTTTCATTCCAGTCTAGTTCTAAGAGACAGATTTTTGCTGTGAGATCAAGTGTAAAATTGAACAGTTGCACTCTCTCTCAGTCTCAGACATTGTGAGCGGCTGTATTTAACCAGGGTAATCTCATTCACATTTGCATGTAAAATGCACATGAATAGACACTGACACTGAAAAAAAAAAAAAAAAAACGCAACATATTGACAACATCCAAAACACTGATCCTTTTATATATGAACAACTTAAAATATGTTACAAATGTTTACGAATTTTTACAAAACAATGCATGAAATATCACTGCCATTATTAAGTGTAGTTGTCTATTGTGGCCTTTATGGTTATGGCATTGAGCATTTAATAATGCAATTTATTGTGAATAGAATAAAATAACCTTTGAATACCATTAACATGACTCAGTATTCTGTGAACCATCAAAGATTTTTGCAATTGTTCATAAGTCCATATGTAATATTGTGCATGAAAAAGTAAAAACTCTTTCATTTTAACTCAGTATATGATGTAATATCACCATCTCTATATAAAATAAGTAATCTCACAGGTAAGGCTGAATTGCAGAACAGTATATTTTCAAAGTGAAGTTCCCAGGACTCAGTCATGTCTGTTTGTGTACCGTTTGCATTTGTAATATACACTGTCCTGTCCTTGAGCACTCGGCCTCATGGGAGACAGGACAAAATAAAGGCAAAGCTGAAAGCTCAGCAACCAGGATGACCTCTTCACTGACTGACACACTCCACAGAATACTGTCACAAGTACCTTCCATCCTTTTAAAATTATTGGTGTGTGTGTGTGTATGTGTGTGTGTGGGGGGGGGGGTGAATGCCAGACACATCCTAGATAGCAAAGCTTTAGGCTAAAGATGGGAATCCTAAATAATTTTATGATTCCCTTAACAATTCTTTTCATTTTTTTATATTATTAAATTAGATCACTTTATTAAACCATATTTCACTGCTATATGGCAGGGGGCACTGTTATAGATCTTTGGAAATAGTACATCATCTCCGGATCCAAAAACAAGTAAAGAAGAAGATCTGCACAAACCAGAAGGAGTGGATAAATAGCATAGCATATAAATCAAAACTGCCTAACGTTACCGAGAAAAAATGTCGAACATACAAAGAGATATATGACTGTGCAAGCTTTGGGGGTGTTGATTGACTTGATTTGTTCTATCTGTGTTTTGATCATCATTCTGAATCTGATCTGGACAAAGTCTTTGTCAAAAATATGATTTTCTCAGTGTTTTGTTCAATTATTATTGTTATTTTTTCTTTGTTTATTGAATCCACATTCAAGTGAATATATAGTCATTCCACGAAACCGGTATGATTTGAGTCCCTCTGACCCTCTTTTATCTATTGGGTCACCAAAATATATTTTTAAAAGCTTTTTGTATTAATTGAAATGTCTCCTTTAATAATGTTTAAAAACATGACATTCATTATAACTAAATAATGTTGTGAAATTGTGTTTGTCAAGCTTAACGACTCAACCCCGTTACATCAATTAATGATAGAAAACTATTACTTGTGAAAATTATCTTTGAATTTCAACATTATTCATGATTTCTTAATATCATGCATGCCATGCACTCTCCATTTATTCACTAGATTTAGAGCAACGGCCAATTTGGGCAAAAAATCACAACCCCGTCACATCTACATTCTTATTATTATTTTTTATTTTTTGTTAAGTTTATGAAAAAGTAATTTAAAGTTAGTTGAATTCTGTCTGAAATGTTAAGCGCAATCATAAGAATACTGATTTTAGTTCAAATTCTGAAGTTAAGCCTTTGATAAAAGATGATAAGGTTGATTAATAGGAAAATGTTGATTTTATCACAAATACATTTTATAATAATATTCAGAGAGCTCCCATAGTGTCCATAACTTAAAATAATGACCAATAATAATAGAGATTTGATGCCTGAGATGGGAAAATTTGTTTTTCTGGAAGTTAAACATGTCATTAATGTTGTAGGGTGTTCAGAAAAGTAATACATTTTGGTAAAAATCTAAAAATGTGTAAGTCCAAATTGTACCAGTTTCGTGGAATGACTCATATATATAAAGCAGAGGCGCTGTTCTTTATTTTGATATGTTGACTGTTTTTATATTCATACAACAAAATATTCTGGGGGACATGAAAGTTTTATGAATATAATCAGAAATACTGTCAACTGGCAACTTTTTTTAGTAAATGCTGGTGGGGAAAGAGTTAATACAATTTTTTAATCACAGCAAAACTTAATTTGTTTTCCAAAAGTGTATCTTTAGCTAAGCTGATTTGAGTCGCACAGGAACTGTCAGGTTTATCAATAATAAACTTGGTTTATTTCTTGCCATTGATGACCACAAGTAATGACTTTTAGTTCAGTGAAACTGATTCACTGACTGACTGACTTACTGATGGGTTTTAGACCAATGAGTCTCTGGGACTTGCTTGAGTGATTTATTAAAAAGAACAGGATCAGTTACTTTTAAAAGTAATGCATTGCAATATTACGCTACTCCATAAATTAACTAATTGTAAGTAATGAGTTAAGTTACTGTTGCATTACTTTTTCTCATCTGAGCTGGGCTTGCTTTTTTTTTTTTTTTTTTTTTAATAACAACAACAAAAAAAGTTATTTTTTGGCAAATTTAAAAGCCCTTTCACACTAAAGGTGAAATGAATAAGCCTCAGGCTGAAGGAAATGCATATTTATGCCACTAATAAGCAAAAATTACTTTAGTAAACATCACATTTGTGTTCCTGAAGTGAGAGCGTTGAACTTTCTTCTCCTGCGTCCTATTCTTTTACAATCCAGAATGGAAGCACTGCTGAAAGGTTTGTTTGAGCTGCGCCCTCTAATGTCCATTAGTATGGTTAAATTGGATCATGGAGGGTTAGCAGCAAAGACATTACTTAATAAAGTGAGATTAAATACATTTTTGGATTTTTGTGTAATTTAACATATTTAATTAATCCAGGTTTTATTAATATTCTGAGTTTGCATTTAACTGTTTTTATTGCTCTTGGTGAATACTGAATCTCTTCTTGTGCAAGTGAGATGATTAAATGCATGCTTACATGCAGTCTAGAACTACAATATCCATCATGTTTACACAGCCTCCACTCAACATGGGGACAGGAGAGCTGTCAGTCAATAAATGAGAAAGTAGCTTAAGTTACTTATTTGAAAAATATATTTTGTTGTGATTCGTCACTCCAGAGAACACGTCTCCACTGTTCTATATTGATATTTTGTTGTAAATTTAAAAGTAATGCACTTAACTAGTTACTTAATAAAAGTAATCTGATTACTTACCTTGTGTTACTTGTAATGCGTTACCCCCAGCACTGCATATGAGTCATTTGGTCATGAATCAGACTACAGCGCTCATGTTTGCTGTCTACAACCAGAATCAGTGTAACAGGAAACACTGTGAGAGTAATGTGTCCACATTTGTGAAGATCGCAAACGATCAAGAACCGCTAAAGGAATGTTTCAGTAAAAAAAAAAAAAAAAGAACTGGGTTTGAATAAAAACCTCTTCTTGACTCTTCTGCAGACCCTTATTTCTCCAGAGCATCACAGCTCGAACACATCAGTATGAGCCGGTGTGGCCTGACCTTTCTCTGTGCACCTAATCTTCTTTGTGCAAATTACACTTGCATATTTTTCTGAATATATTGTAATTAGGCATATGTATTCCAACGGGCTGATAAGATATAGTCACTCTGTAATCTCTCATTTATATGCAAAGCAGAGGAGTTAAAGAGCTTATGCTTTCTACACTCTTAATGCATCCCTCTTTTCGCTTAATCAAGTTCATTTTTTCCTCACGTTCCTGTCTCCACAGTCCCAACTCACGCTGAGTTCTCAAAGTCTGAGTTTACAAGCGGTGGGGTGTCGTTATGAAAGACAGACGCACCAAACTGCTGAATTGCACTTCTCACATTTATTTTAGGATGCAAACTTTTAGATTTAAGGAGCATCATAGCAAAATATTTGATCATGCATCATTTACGACAGGGACTTGTCCCCAAACTTTTTGCTATGGATGATTTTGTCCCCACCACTTTATGACAGCTTGTTTTTTTTTTTCTGTTGACAAAGTGAAAAAGTGAGTTGCGGCAGGAATGTATCCAATCAACACACTCATAAGGAAACATCAATCTAGTGACTTTTATTCTGCATCACCAAAAACATCACCTGTGTATCATACAGTATTCAAACTTTTAAATGGCACTCTAGCGCTGACTTTTCTTTCCTGGAGAATCAATTATTTTACCTAGAGCTAAACTTTAAAAAATGAAAATTTCTTTCACGTTGTTGGAAACCCATATGATTTTCTGTCTTCCAAAGAATAGCAACTCTTTTTTTTTTTCCTCCATACAATGAAAGTGGTTATATGGGATATATTGAAGAGAAACCATCAAAATAACACAAAAACGCTGTTTTGGTGGTGACGTTTCCCGGGGAAACGGTTTACAGTTTATGTCGAGTTTAAGCTTACAACCAGGGTTAGATGCTAAATCAGTTTTATCAATCTATCATTTTCCTCTGATTTTAGGGACAAATTAGTTAAGACAAAATTTTCAGACAGGAATGTTGTTCCAGGATCAACAAAATATGTCTTACTTTCCCTTATGAGACTGTCCTGATCTAATACAGATGAATTGTCAAGCTAGTTTAATTGAGCCTTGATTGAAGCATAGGGGACAGAGATTTAATCAGCTGGACTGATGGAATCAGAGCAAATAAACTTGTATTTTTAGGTGTAAAAAAGGATGCTGTACTGCAACAGCGAAAACCATTTACACAGAAAACTTACATTAATGTGCTTACAGCCTCTGTAAATACATAAACTCATCAGCACAAGGGGATTTGAATTGAAAAAGTCCATTCTGCCTCTCCCAGATCTAATTTACGCCACATAATTATACTTTTCTACACTACAATTCTCATGACTTCTCTCAAAGATATATTCTCAGAAGAGTTCAGTCATTATAATTCATCCTGCATTTGGCTTTCCACAGAGTCTACCTGCTGCCATGAATTATTGTCCACAGGCCCTCACCATTTAGAATTAAG
Organism: Elopichthys bambusa; assembly: GCA_037101425.1. Taxonomy (NCBI): domain Eukaryota; kingdom Metazoa; phylum Chordata; class Actinopteri; order Cypriniformes; family Xenocyprididae; genus Elopichthys; species Elopichthys bambusa. The sequence continues at coordinate 27,570,876 of CM074440.1, read as the reverse complement.
CTCCAAACAAATTCATTAGCACCCCAGTGTGTTGAATTGACTTTTGCCTCTTGACTTCAAAGGGGCCCTGGGCATCCACTGCGGAGCATGATAGCAGTGTTGGATAATGGCCATAGGGACTCAGATAAACCATTCAAGTCAGCCAGCATGTGTGCCTTTAGATGGCCTTTTGTAGTGACTATTGATGTTGCTATTCATTCAGTGTGTATATTTTTATACATCTAGCCAGAATTTCATTGTGATGCCTATGTAGGTGTGATATGGGCTTGAGGAATAGGCCCATGGCCCATTGTCCAATGGTTCCATGTCAGCCTTATCTGAATTAGCCCCATAGTTAGCCTCAGTATGGGGCTAACCTCAAGCCCATATCACACCTACATTGGTCCAAATGAAATGCTGGTTGGGCAGTAAGCATCATTGAAATTGGTGCATTCTGGAGTTGGCACACTTGTTTACTTTTTGTGCCTTGTTCATTGTTGAAAATCTGGGGCCTCATTTATAACCATTTTGTACGCACTAAATTTTTCATGCACATATCAGGATTTATAAAAATGAACTTGCCGTAAATATGTACGCACTGTACGGAAACTCTAGACCATGTGTACAAACTCTTTTACTAGAAGGGGAAAATTAATGAAGTAAACAGAACGATTTTCAACTGTTTTCATTTTGATAGGAAAAAATTATCAAAAATAGCACATCCACCATCCACTAAATTCATATTATTTTATGTGACATGCTGTTTTAATGACAGCGAGGAGTGGTCTTTTAACTAAACTGCGGATCTCATGTTATGACAAAATATTTTTAGTGAGAACGATGATCAGTGATGCACACTTAGTTTGATATTATGGCAGACACTGCTGGATTCAGTGGTTTAACAGTCTATTGTCCAGTTTGAATATGTCCAATGATAATAGCTTACTGTACAACCGCAGCTGCATGGAGGTGTTGACGTCATGTGAAGGCATCTTCAAACAATTATGAAAAATACCACTGTATTTGAAGGATACAACTTGAAGAAAACGGTAAGATGCATGTTTCCTTTGTAAAATACTTTGTCAGTGACACACCAAGTCAGACAATTGTATTTACACTGCAATAAATAAGTAGGCCTATATGTTTCCACTACAAATAGCCTATAAACATCCTAAAAGATACACTATATTGCCAAAAGTTTTGGGATGCCTGCCTTTACGTCCACATGAACTTTAATGACATCCCATTCTTAATCCGTAGGGTTTAATATGGAGTTGGCCCACCCTTTTCAGCTATAACAGCCTCAACTCTTCTGGTAAGGCTTTCCACAAGGTTTAGGAGTGTGTTTATGGGAATTTTTGAGCATTCTTCTAGAAGTGCATTTGTGAGGTCAGGAACAGATGCTTTTTATGTCACATTTGCTTTTGTTAACACAATTGGGTAGGTTTAGATGTAGTGTTGGTGGTACGTTATTTTAAAATACAATGGAGTGCAAATTTCAAATCAGAACCGCAGTGATTTGTATAAAAACCAACGTCATAAAAACGACATTTTGTATCGACACTGCAGTGATATGTACGTATTGGTACATATCAGGTACATTTTTCTAATGAGACTGGGTTGCAAACTTTACACTTGGCACAATGCAGTCAGACAAATTCCGTTCTCCTGGCAACCGTCAAACCCAGACTCATCCATCGGATTGCCAGACAGAAAAGTGGGATTCGTCACTCCAGAGAACACGTCTCCACTGCTCTAGAGTCCAGTGACGGTGTGCTTTACACCGATGCATCGACGCTTTACATTGCACTTGGTGATGTAAGGCTTGGATGCAGCTGCTCGGCCATGGTAACCCATTCCATGAAGCTCTCTACACACTGTTCTTGAGCTAATCTGAAGGCCACACGAAGTTTGGAGGTCTGTAGCTATTGACTCTGCAGAAAGTTGCCGACTTCTGCGCACTGTTCGCTGACCCCGCTCTGTGATTTTACGTGGCCTACCACCTACTGTTGTTCCCAATTGCTTTGTTATGATACCACTAACAGTTGACCGTGGAATATTTAGTTGTGAGGAAATTTCACGAATGGAGTTATTGCACAGGTGGCAACCTATCATGGTACCACACTTCACTGAGCTCCTGAGAGTGACCCATTCTTTCACAAATGTTTGTAGAAGCAGTCTGCATGCCTAGGTGCTTGATTTTATACACCTGTGGCCATGGAAGTGATTGAAACACCTGAATTTAGTGATTTGGAGGGGTGTCCCAATACTTTTGGCAATATAGTGTATATTCACTTTATCAGCAAAACTGCATACATTTGATTCGATTTAAATTGTTTAAAACAATTAAAATAGGCTATTATTTGGCCAGTGGAAATGAATGAATCAACTACAGTATATTCTAAAAACTTTTTCTGAGAAGTATTTTAGCCTATACAATTTTGTTTTTATGGATATTATGATATATTTATTCTAAAACATAACAAAAATATTGGATGATTTTTAGCAATGTAATGTGTATGGCACAAATGGCATTTATAGTCTGTATCTTATATTTTCCAATGTCTTGTACCTTTGACGGTGTTAACCATGGTGTCACGTGGATGGGAATATGCATGGAAATGACATGCAGATGAGGTTATGCATAGCAAAACTAGGCATTGTAAGCTCAGCTCCATATGTGGTGATGTGGAGACAGTGTGGAGATGCACAATCTTCTGCTGACTGGGATTTATAAAGGGATTTTGCGCAGGTTTTATAAATCTGAAAACTTTTGTGCGTACGCATAATCTAGATTTTGTGCATACATACACTTTTAGAATGAAATCTACGGAAAGTTTTTATGCTTGAATGCTTGAAAGTCGCATTGGAAACAAGTGTCTGCCAAATGTAAGGAAGCAGTAATAAATGTATAGAACTGTTATTTGTAACTACAAAAGCACTGTCAAGTATGTCAATTAAAAACCTTGAATCTTGGATGGGTGGATAGCTGCAAAACACTCCCTAGAATGCATTGAGTGCTGAATTTCTTTGCAATTCAGTAAATTCCTGGAGCTAAATTTTCACAACCATGCTGTGGACAAAATCTCTCCAACTTTTTTTTTTTAAGTAGAGACTTTTACGAATGCTATTTCTTCCTGTTATTTAGACTTGTAAAAATTTTCCAAGCTTCAAATACGCTACAGAACATGGTTACACCTTTATTGCGATGGTCAACTTTATACATTCTACTATTGACATGTACTTGCATAGTTACTTATAGTCAGTAGAATGTCTGCTGAGGAGCATTAAAATAAATAGTGTTAGCAGATATCCAGATACCCAAAGCACTCTTGAATTATTAATGAAAGCCGTAACGTGGTGATTATTTCTGTTTATCTACAGAGCCTTTTTGCAACGTTACTCTTTTCACTATATAGTCATACCTACAACACCAGTAGTTTTAATGACCACCAACAAATGGGAAAGTCAGCAGAGGACAAACCACAGAGGAGGTAAAACAAGATGGAAAAAAGATGGTAAATGGACAGAGCCTTTGCTCCTCGGAATCTGTGTTTGCATATTTATGCCGACTCCTGGGTGACATGACTGCCGCTGTGTTCATGTTTGTCCAGGAGAAGGATATAAATTAGCTGCTTGTTGCCGTGTCAACTGTGGCGTGTCCTTGACGTGACGGACCCCCCCTGCGGAGGCAAGACGTTGTGATGTGGGGTTTGGTGAAGAAGAGGAGGAGGAATTTGATAATACCTGTGCTCTACCTCGCTACTGGTCTCACAGGTGTAGAAGGGAAGCAAAGTCACGCTGTCCTTTCTGTCACTTCGGTCTCTGACCAAAATTACTTTTCTCTGTCATCGCAGATACCCTTCAACGGTTCCCACTTCAGACGCCCACAGCTTGCCAACTCTAGAAGTTCTTTGAATCGCAGCGCGGATGATCTTGTTCCTTTCTCTTACATTCTCTTCATCATAAAACTGATGCCCGTTCACTTGTTTTGACACAAATCAATATGTTCATCGGGAACATGCCAAAGTTATTTGCCTACATGTGATGCAACGCGCAGAAATATTGCCTTCTTTTGGTGGATATGCTCTGACCTCCTCCCACAAAGTGTGAAGAATGATTTTAACAGCACACTGCAGAATTTCTTATGTGTGAACAAGCTTTAATAACGAAGCTTTAAAAGATAATGCAGCCGTGTTTCCTTTCCTTTTCCTGTTTAACAGAACAGGAGAACCAGTGAGAAACTGATTCTTGCCAAAACGCTCATTCAAATGTCAATGATGCACAACTGTAAGCTGCTCCACTTGTGGTGTGACGTTCATGTTGACTGGTAAGTTTAGATGGGGCTCATACAAATTGAGCAGTCGCAAGTAATAGGATGGAGGGGAGAGGAAATTGTATTTTCAGATATAGCTGAATAAACCCTTTTCAAAGTGTTTTGTACAAAATGCTAAACTTTTGTCAACATGCCTGCATAGACCACAACATTTCGAGCTGTGGAGGACATATACAGTAAGTGTTCTGAGTTTAAATTAGCTTGTGATATTTGATGATCTTATAACCCGAAATATTTATGACCTCTGTTCAATGATTATGAAAAAAGTGGGCAGGACAATACAGGCAAAAAAACTTTTTTTTTGCCACTGGTCTGGTATTTTGCATGTCTTATTACATGCTAGTGAAAAGAAAACGTCCAAAATACAAATTTATTACACTTTGATTATTCGCGTCTGTAGATTTCAGTTACAATACATATCTTTAAAGGCCATTTTCTCAATTTTAGTAGCACTTACAGTACTGTAAATACACAAAATTTCCCAGTTGTATTCCTATCTATATTCTGCTGGTTTTTACAGAGGGGGTTGTTCATGTAACATTGGTCAGATTAGTATAATACATTATTCCTAAAAAAAAAAAATATATGATTTTTTTTCCCCTGGCTATTGACAGTAGGCCTATTTTCTGATTTATGGAGTGATAAAAAAAAAAAAAAGATGTCCAAAATACCCTCTGCAAAAACCTTTACCTTCAATACAGTATGTCAAGTCAACCAAATAAAACAATGAATTTTATCCTGGCTTTATCCAGTGTTCAGATTTCTGATGTTAAATTTGATTAGATAATGGCTCGTTTGCATATTCAAACATAACAATTCAGAAAACTTGTAATACAAAACGTCTCGGTTACGTATGTAACCCTCATTCCCTGAAGGAGGGAACGGAGACGTACGTCAGTAGTGACCGACGAATTGGGATATCGCTAGAGAGCCCAATTCGTCGGTTACTACTGACGTACGTCGAACGTGGCGGACTGAAAGGGAACAATTGTAATAGTGAACTGTAATTAATCAACCGGGGAATGTATGGCAGTTTATTTATATATATTAATATATATTAGTATATATATTAGTTTATATTAGTCTATTCTCCTGTATTGTCTTGCTGGTGTAAATGTGTGTGTATTTATTTTTTCATTCATTAAAATTTTGTTAAATATCCCTGATGTAAACACTAGTGCTTTTAAAATATCCTTTATAAAATATCCTGACCTGCACAAAACAGCATGAAATGACATGCAGATGAGGTTATGCATAGTAAAACTAGGCATTGTAAGCTCAGCTCCATATATGGTGATTTCAGCAACTAATTGCATGAATTTGGGAAGGTACTAGTCATTTGGCCTGATCAAATGGCAGACGGGTAAGTGTTCTTGCTTAAAAACAGTCATTATTTTTACAATTCTGTGACGTTTGTGGCACCGAAATTATACACTTCACCTTTTTTTTTTTTAGTCCAAGGGAACAACAAATTGTTTTGTAGTTTGGTAAAGGTAGCCAAGAAGCAAGTTTTTGTAAGCAATGTAGTTACCATGGTGATTTGCTTCCCTCCAGACAGCGTCAATAACGCTGCTCAAGTTTGGCTCGCTCCACTAATGCTGTAAATCAAAACAAACACAATCCTGACAGCGCAAAGTTTCCTTTTCCCGGGTGACATTGTGGAGTTTCACTCACATCCACATCAGTTCAATAGGGAGCTGCTCTGGAGCCATGCACACTGACAGCCAAGGACAGGATTGAAGCCCCAGCATCTGTGGGCCTCCTGCGGGCAGGGAGATGAAGACAGGAGCCCCCTGGTACCCCCCGCCCTGGGCTTATTCCTGACTCCAACAAAAGCAACCCGAAAAGGGATAATCAAGCTGTCACCTGAACGCCGTGGCACTGAATACCAACCTTTAATCATTCCGGCAAATAACAGTAACTAAGGTCTTTTGCGCTCTTCACATTAAATGAAATGCTGCAGAAATGGTGAGAGAGTAATTTTGCAGTAATCCACACTGTCTGCTTTTCCATGAGAAAGAAAAAAGTTGCTGAAGTTTGGGAGTGCTCCCTTGTCTGTTTTAAAAGCAAAGCTTTTTTTAGTCCAAGGTCAAAACTTTGGAGAGGTGAGAGGAGAAGGAGTATTCAGATGATGAAATACGTTCTAATTACTGCACAAACCAAATTCTCCAAAGGCTTCCACACTAATTTTGCGCTCGGCTCCATTTATATTGACATAGATTCCTCTAATGAAATAATAAGAGTACTCCCACGCCAAGACACTTTGTCCCACAGATGGATCCACATGTAGATAATTGGATATAAAACTAGCGATCTCCTGGCCTGAAAACACTCTTACGCTGTAAACTCACTTTTCACACAAGTCTGCTAAGTAATTAAACCAGCCACAGATTCTCACCCATGATCCCTGCACTTTGTGTGAGGAACTCAACTTTAATCGTCGTCATTACTTCCGTCACTTAAGGAAGCCAGAGCCAAACACTCACCTGTTTTATCTAGCCAAGCATTACATGAAAATTTATGATTGCCCTTTTCATTGTTTAGTTTTCACTGGATATTAGTTATGCTTAATCTGTTTTACTCTTAAGGAGAGAAAATCAGTGTTCTTGTGTGTACAACTGACCAAAGACTCGTCCCCCTTAAATACAGTTGCTACTGCCTGACAAGCCATTGCACTCTCACGCCACAATTCATGTTCTCACGTAATGAAAAAAAATACATTGCGGAGCAAAGGGGGGACTGACAACGAAACTCTAGAGAAGACAAAAACTAATCATCTCTTTCTACTAGCAGGAAATGAAAGGAAAGACGACAATACACACCATTTTTTCACATTTCACAGTTCAAGTCCACCGACGTTGATCTACTAACTCTCCCGTTTGGTTTGTTTGTAGGACAAAATGGCAGATTCAGCATTATGATTGGTCAGATCATTCTATTTTTGGATCATCCAAAAATTCTGAGCACATAACAGCCTGTCAGTTACACTCCCGGCAGAGGATGAATTGTATTCTCTCCAGTGTTTTTCAGATGAGCATAGGTGAAAAAAAAAGAAAGGAAAAAAAGTTAAATGCACTAAAAAAAATACTTAAATACAAGAAAGCACATTTGTAGCACATTTGTTTTTGTGCTAAATAAAATTGTAAAAGCTATACACTATAAATACACTAATTAAATGTATATTTCTACTTCAGTAGTACTTCAGTGTACTTAAAAAAAGTATACTAAATACCACTAATACTTAAATTGATTTTTAGTGCATTTAAATATATACTACCGCAAAAATATACAGAGGAGTTTTATTAGTGTATTAGTTCAGTCTTAGTAGACTTTTACATAGTAATCCTAAATTTAAATAAAATTGATTTTATTAAAAATATATTACTAATGTACTAGTTATAAGTACATTTTTCCCAACTGTGGTACTTAATTACACTTAATATTAATGCACTAATTAGCACTAACACTTAAATTGATTTTAAGTGTAGTCAGATAAAGTAAATCAAATATACAGAAGTGTTTTATAAATGTATTATAGTGTGCTATGAACACTTTACATAAAATTTTTGTGGATTTTTATATACACTGTCACTAAGTTCTGTTTTAATGGATTTTCATAAAAAATAAAACATGCAGGTTAAATGTGTACTAAAATTCACAATTTAACAGTAAAGCGTAAAGTACTTAAAGTGCTATTTTTTGATATATTTTAATGTGGGGAAAAAGTGCTACTAATGATAGTGTACTTGATTGGACTTGTCACTGTTCGCGGGTTCACTGGTTCACATGTTGCTGCTGATGAGCTGTTCAGCATCAGCTGGGGCTCATCAGCTCTGCTATTTAATGTCTGTGCATTTTTGCCCAGTGTTGTCAGATCGTTGGTGTGTTCGTGCAGTGTTAGTCCTGGCTGCGTTTGAGATTCTCGTTCCTCATTCCTGTTCTGGATATTCCCTGTCGAGGCAGTTTTGGATTACCTGTCGGATTCTTGTCGGAGGACTGGTTTGCTCATTGCAGTCTCTGCGCTACCAAAAAAAATACTTTGCCATCTGCACCCACAACATCTGACCCTTATTATCTTTCCTGCTGCAACTGATATTTGCTGCATTCGCTATTGAATCCTCCTTTTTTTAATGTGACAGTACTATTTAAAGACACCATTAACATGCAGTTAAGTATATCATATAAAGGGAATATTAACATAGTTACAATAAATTTGAAATCAATAATTTAATGTATAAAAATACATGGGCAATACATTAAAAATTCATTTTATTATTATATATTATTCTTATATTTTAAATAATTCATAAGTGTATTTGCTTTGTCTGATGAGTACATTTAACAGTTATGAAAGTGTACTACAAGTGGTAACTAAATACTTTTTTTTTTTTTTTTTTTAATACAGAGATAGTGTTAAAAGCACATTTTAGTTCAGATTTATGGTGTCTCACAATAGTACAGTTAGATGTTCTTAAGATTATCTGAAGAAGTACTAAAGAATATTATATTTGTATATTAACTACAAAATTAGTGCACAAAAATGGAGCACTTTAAGCACATAATTGAAGTGTATTAAGTGTATTGAAATAAAGTGTAATTTAGTGCACTTTTTTTTTCACTTGGGTCACCAACATTTGACTTTGAGCTAGAGTGATGACACTTTGCCCATGACCCCACCATGAAGGGTTAGCTTTTTCTGGTTTAATCATTAAAGTATATAGAGATTTAACAGGATTTAATAATAATAATAATAATAATAATAATAAACAGTATAAATATAAATCAAAAGAATATATAAGTTGCTTATTTTGGTACATGCATTTTTGGTACATTTTGATGGTGCCAAAATTAGGCCCTTTATTGTAACAAGCTTCATTTTATATTTAGTGCACCATAAACTCAGTTTCCAAAAGAACTACATGTTTTAAGAGAACAGACACAAATACTCAAAACTGCAAGGAAGCTGTCATTTTATTAAAATAACATTAACAGAAAAAAGAATAATATTTATTTAAAATGCACCCTATTGTTCCAGACAGATATCTGTTATTATATGTAACAATTCACATTTTTATTCTCAGTATGGGACTATTCACTCTCTCTCTCTCTCTCTCTGAAATAAAATAACGAATTAAGAATGCATTAATTGATCAAATGTGACAGTGAAGACAATTATTCTTTCTAATGTAATAAATGTTTCTTAAGCAGCAAATCAGCATATTAGAATAATTTCTGAAGGATCATGTGACACTGAAGACTGGAGTAATGATGCTGAAAATTCAGCTTTGATCACAGGAATAAATTACATTTTTACAATATATTCAAATAGAAAACAGCTATTTTAAATTGTAACAATATTTCACAATATTACTGTTTTTACTGTGTTTTTGATCAAATAAATGTAGTCTTGGTGAGCATAAGGAACATTAAAAAAAATCGTACCAAATTTTGAATGGGAGTAAAGATGGCAAGCTTGTTAATGTAATCACCATATTATATTAATGCTAGTAATAATACCATATGAAAAATATTGCTAAAAGTGAAACCAGCATGTACAGTGCAAATAGACTATTTAATTTGACTTAACATTATTTTATTTATCTGCTATATTGACAAGACCTTGTTGAAGGATATTGGTTTACTTATGACCTTTTTGTGCACTTGAGCTTAACTGAGACTTAAGAGTTTGTAGACGTTTAAGAGGCTGTGTCGACCTTGATTTATTACAATATTGAGGTGTTCAGTTTTATTTTGATTTTAGTAAACATGTGGTTGCTCTCTTCACAAATCAACTGTCTTATTTTCACCGGCATGTCTCTTAGGTGTTGAGGACTAATGCATCTTTGAGCCTATTCAGTATGAGTAAACTTATCAAATAGATGTTGATATATAATATATTCAAGTATTTAAATGTCAAAACTAGCTATTTTTGGTAGCTTAGTTTAATAAAAAAAGTGCTCTTCTTTACACCGAAAGTTACAGTATGTTTTCCTAGTACAAAAAAGAAAAAAAAAAAAAAAAAAAAAAAAAAAAAACCCTGTTTATTCACAAAGGATCAAGGAAAATGTGATTGCTCATAGATTAATACAACCTCTTTAATTCCAGCTGTTCCCAGAGCAGGGACCCGAGTCCGTTTCCAGGATACGTTAGCAGGGGTCACCGTGAGCCACAGGCTCTGAGCCCAGCAGTTCTGGTTCTTTCCTCCTCCTCCACAGTGGCAGGGCTTTTAACGGGCTCTGTCCGTTCGACTAATGATTTCTCCAAGGGGCTGTTTGGCTCCCCTTGGGGGGAGGTTTAATAACTCCACTCACTGTCCCACTGTGCATGACTGTAAGAGCCAGGCCTCAGCGACAGGGCAGAAAGAAATGACCACAGTGCGGGAGGAAACGCAAATGGATTCCTGCAATTGGAACAGGGCGGCGGGATTGATTGAAGCCCCATGATCTGGGAATGCAGGTCTTCTAGTGACAAGGTTGGAGGAATCCTGCCGGGAAGCAAAGAGACAACATTTCTCAGTGAAAAAAGAAGCTTGATAGGTGCCAATATTAGGCACATAGCAGCATATCTAATAGCCATTAAGCAGTGGGAAGAAGTGATGTTATTAACGGAGACGCCGATGGTCACATTTTAGAGTACTCAGATTTGTTAGCTGTAGATGACCACCTGGCATTCATGATTTGGCAATTAATAAGAAATGGTTCAGTCATAAGCATGCTTCCAGTTGTGGAATAGAGGACCAGTGGGGACCAGCGAGCACTTAATGATTGCTATTCTGGCCTCTGCTGAGATGGCGAGTGCTTCCATTTAGCCTTTATATGAAGTGTACAGCATTCAGCAGGAGAGCAGTGAAAGTAATTGGACCAGATCAGAACGGCCATCACGATGGCTAAATATGCTTTACGTCTGCAGGAGCAAGCGTGCCAGATCAATGCGTATCAGGAAGTAGGGGTTTTTTTTAGCTTTCTATAGCTCTCTGCTGCTTTGTTTACCCCTCAATCAAACAGAGAGGGATGCAACAAATAATTTCCTGGAAAGTGCCAACGTCGATGATTTAGGTGCTTACAATCAGACAGAGTGAGACAGGCCTCCCTGATAATATCGAGCTCTTTACCGGGATGTCAGCGCCGTTAATGAAGAATGACTGTCAGCTAACCTCATTGAAGAGTCAGACTCAAGAGAATCAGAAATGCTTCTCCAGGCATCTTAGTTTCCATTCTAGTCCAGAAGCATCAATGGAGTGCTACAGGGATCATGTGTTTTTGTAGGCCAAAACACGGAAACAAGTTCCATTGTCCCGAAGTCAATGGGTTTTATGAATTCGTATTTTGGTTAAATGCCTGAAATAAGGTATGTGGTTAACAAAAGATATTTTCACACTTTAATTTACAACATAAAACACATCAGTAATACTTTTTTTTTTAAGCTTTTACTTTTCTTGAAAAAAAAAAAACGGTTGCAAACAAGTGACTAACAGAGATTACTGGAATATGTTTTACAGGAAAATACTATTTCAGTCTTAAAGGGTTCACCCAAAAGTGAAATTTATGTCATTAAGTACTCACCCTCATGTCATTTTTATAAGGTCATAAGACCTTCGTTCATCTTCGGAACACAAATTAAGATATTTTTGATGAAATCCAAGTTTGTTTTTTATTTCTTTGTGTGTTGTTGTTGTTGTTGTTTTTTTTTTATCCCCTATAGAAAGTAACGTAATTACCATCATTCAAGGTCCAGAAAAGTAATTGTTACATATCCGGCGCCTGCTGGTTCCTGCTACTCCCCACCAGAGGTCGCCGGATACGTAACAGAGAAGACCCCCACGCGGAGCAGACGACCACCAAAGCAGTTCTGAGGTGTTACGTATCCGGCGCCTGCTGGTTCCTGCTACTCCCCACCAGAGGTTGCCGGTTCACCACTTCATGGCACACAAAGTCACACATCACTCTGGACTACATTTCCCATAATTCCCCATCTAGGAACCAATCACACACTCACACCTGTTTCCCATCAGTGACACTTTATAAGCTGCACTCAAACACACACAGGTTGCTGAGTATTGTTTAGCCTTGTATTCGACCTTGTCTCCGTGTTCCTTGCCTTGCCTGTGTTTTTGACTTTGGACTGTTTCCTTGATTATGATCGTTTGCTGCCTACCTTAACCTTTGCCTGTTTTTGGACTACTCTTTGCCTTGCCTCTCCTGATCCTGTTTGCTGGTGGTTGACCTCCTGCCTGTTTGACTACGCTCTTTTAATGAAGCTTGCACGTGGATCCCCTACCCTGTCGTCCAGTTCCCCTTCGTTACAGTAATAAAGACATCATAGTCAACATAGTCATCATGTAAAAAAAAAAAAAAAAAAAAAATCCATATTTAACAAGTTATGAAGTAAAATATCTAGCTTCCGCCAGACTGCCTTCCGTATTCAACGTACGAAGAAAGTGTAAAACTTTGCAGGTCAAAAAGCTTACACTATCCTACGCCTTCCATATTCAACTTACAAAGAAAGTGTAACTGATGTGACGCCAGTTTACACTTTCTTCGTAACTTGAATACAGAAGGCTGTCTGGTGGAAGCTAGATACACTTTTATGATGGATGGATGTGGATGGAAGCACTTTCTTCAGCTCATACTCGTGATTCACTGCCATTATAAAGCTCGGTTGCGTCAGGATATTTATTATAATGTCTCTGATTGTGTTCATCAGAAAGAAGAAAGTCATATACACCTAGGATGGCTTGGGGGTGAGTAAAGCTTGGGCTAATTTTCATCTGAAAGTGAACTAATCCTTTAATACTTTTCTGGACCCTAAATGACAGAAATGTTGCTTCCTATGGGATAAAAAACCTCTCAGATTTCATTAAAAAATATCTTAATTTTTGTTTCGAAGATGAAAGAAGGATTTACGGGTTTGGAACGACAAGGTTGAGTACTTAATGACAGAAATTTCATTTTTGGGTGAACTAAAAACTACTTAAAAATGTCACATTTAATTCAATGTGTGTTACTTTTCGTTTCTTTGGGATTATTTGTGAAATGTACAAATTTCTGAGTGAAAACTGTTTCAAAGTCAAACCTACACCATTTTTTTTCTAGTCTGCTTTTACAGTATCATTGTGTTTATAATCACGCTCTTGCAAAGTGTTTTAACTCAAACTTTCAGGGAAAATAATTTTAAATAAAGACTGAAAGAAGTGGAAGCTGGTGGTGATACTGAATGTGACTGTGGTGTAGTTAGTTTATAGCCTATGTTTAGCTTTTTACTTCTGCTGGATTATATGTAGGCTTCAAAATTCATAAAAATTGTGTTTATTTGTAAAATTTTATCATGATGGTAATGTGTAAGAATAATAAACTTTTGTTGTTCACAGAGCTTATTTTCTGCAGTAGTCCAAAATCCAATGGAAAAATCCTGTTTTTTTGTTTTGTTTTGTTTTTTTTCCTCGAGGGAACCAAGGTGATGCTAACTTGCGTGTTGTTCTTCAAAAACACGTCATCACTGCAGCGCTCTATATGCTTCTCTGTAGGGAACACTCCGAAAATGACAACAGAAGAGAATGGAACCACGCGGGGAGCATAAGAGAGAAGAATTGCGTCACTTTTTGAGAGGTGTGCTCAGGATGTGAAATGGCTTGGAGATGAACCTCCCTCTGATTCACCCTGAGCGGTATGACTTGTAGAGCATGACAGAGCATCCCTCTCCGATTGCTTCACTGACCTGCGGCCTTATCCAAGAATACGCACGCCATTCACTCTCTCATCTGCTTCTCTCATTACAGGGAAAACCACTGCCTTATTGTAATAACTGAGACAAATGAAACTATGCCCGCTATATGCTGAAACTACCTCAATTTATTTGTTTTTGAGGCGCTTTGGGTCTTGTAGAGAAAGGAAATTAACGTGTACTGTGAGCTGGGAGGAAGTGTCTCGGAATGCTGAGTTATGATGCAAACACATCATTATGTTGAGTATGCTGCGAAATAATCACAGTGCATCTAAATCTCTCACATTCACACCACCACTTTCAGCTTCCAAACGTATCTCTCTCTCATAAACTACAAGCCAATAGATGAACTATTGGAGCCGTGCGTCAGAACAAAGATGTGACAGTTCCACGTACAGGACTTCAACTGTATGTGTGTCTGATACATTCACTGGCTGCTCTTGCAGATAGTTAAAAGTTGAGGGCACTGTGAGGCATATGTGTAAATGGTCATCATGATTTTGCCAAGTAAGACAAGTTCCTGAATCAGCACAAAGATGTTGATCCAGGAACATGTTATATTTGGTGAAATCATGTTCACCATATGTAAAGACAGTGTGCTCTGTGTGGTGAACAAATATGATTGTAAAAGGTTAGCAATTTGATGTCAATTATAAGTTTTATGGCTAACACTTTATTTTGATGCTCCCCAACTGACATTCTACTAACTATAAGTAACTTTGTAATTACATGTTCTACTAACACAATCCCTAAAACCTAACCCTACAGTAAAAGTCTACTAACAGTGTGATAATACTCTAATGAGTTAGTTGACACATAGTTGCAAAGTTATATATATATATATTAGAATTCCATACATTTATAAGTATGTTTGTTGGTTGGATGAGGTGAAAAGCATGTTCACAGCAGTCATTTATCATTCACATTTGCCAGGTCTATTTTTGTAAAACTAGAGAAATGTGTCTCCACATCAGAATATAATAACAAATTTTCAAATAGGAAAGTCACATTGTAAAATATAAATTCACAAAATGAGATCTAAAATAAGTGTGTGAGATATGAAATTGCAATTATGCAAAAGAAAGTTGCAATGGCAAGATATAAATTGAGAAATAAAGGCAAATTACGAGAAACAAGTCGTAGTTGCTGGATATAAATTCACACTCTGATATATAAAGTCATAACTGGCAAATTTAATGTTTCCACAAAAAAAAAAAAAAAAAGGGTCTATGTAACGACATATTTACAAACACTCAGACACATACTTTTGAGAAGAATAATCAAAGCAGGAAGTTTTGTATGAGGATCATTTGCAAAATTAGTCTTTGTAGTCACATGTCCACTAGTAGAAATTGGGATAAGAGAAATTTTAATCCTCAAATAGTTACACATTACCCTTAATCTTTTTCACGCTTAAACAAAGAAATGCTGTGTAAAACAGCAGTGACATCAACACTATTTTTGAGTTAATGCCACGAGTTTCAAGACTCAAAGTTCTTATTAAAGTAGGTTAGTACTCTTTTTATAACCAGAATATCTGCAGGCTAAAATGTAAAAGAAGTGTGGAAAGTCTACTTTAGTTTCCTGTTCAATGTGACTTCGTTGAAGAAACTTCTTTAAATGGACCAAAAAGATGTTTAACAGATGGTCTGACTAATCTGGATTGCATGTGAAAGCCAACTATGTAGATATGTCCTATCCATAAATGACTGTTCAGTGACCCAAAAAAACATTGGCGCACAAGGCTGTAGCCTTTCCACGATCAAAACGGTTGTAGAAAATGAGCATTTATCCCGCCATTCAAATCAAGTTCTTAAATGTGTTTTATTGTGAGCTATAAAGATTTCCTTTACCTAAGGGTATTGTAAAATTATTGCAAATTAATATTCAGAATGACTTTTTCCTCATGTGACGGTCTCAATGGATTGAATGGCAAATGAATTTCAAATTCAATCATTGGATTTATTTATTCGATTCCACCCAAGAAATCTCAAAGGACAGTAATGCCCCGTGGCACTGAGCCACCTACGACTTCAGCCAGTTTCAGTTTAAGTAAAAAGTTGCTTAATATTGATTTTGTCCAGAAAATAATAATAATACAGTTTTACAGTAGAACTGACAAGTTTTAATAAGGTTAGTAGACAAATGCCATTAGACCACAGTCTCATAAACATCCTCTTCTATTGACTGAATCGCTGTAATATTTAATATAATAAATTATATTAGCATAATTATATTTTATATATTCCTTTCTACTCCATTGTTTAAATGCAAATTATTATTTTTAGATTACTGCAACCCACACTATGTCAGTGTTTGAATAAAATCTATAAATGGTAAAATAGTGATAATTTTATATTTTCATGATGCCTGATGTAATAGCTGTGGCAATGTGCGTTTCACACTCCAGTCAGCCATTTTGAGATACAATGGTGCCATATGACACATACAGACACATACTCGAGAAGTAATTCCTGCCTCTGTTTGACACTGCCTGTCAAGTTTTTCAGCGGAAAGGTTATTTATACTGTTTCTGGCCCCCTCATGACAGCCAAACTGGAGCCAGGGTTGCCGTGCTGATGGTGGCACTGGACTTGGGGGGCACTCTTGTAGCCCTCCTACAGCTGAGTCAAACGTATGAGTAATCCAGCCTTTGCTGATTTTCCACATCAGAGTAAGATTAGAAATTATCTTCATGTTGCATTGTTTACCTCTACAGTTTTCAAAAGTCATTACAGTTCATTTCAGAGCTGCCAATGTCAATATTCCATCTCTCAAAAGCACAATGTTGTTCCTGTTACTTCAGTGAACTTATTTCTGTAACTTATTAACTTATTCTGTAACTTATTAAAGTATTTCTATATAAAGTTATAGCAGAATTATGACGTATGTATGTGCAGATACTGTACATGTTCTGGTCGCGCTCAATCACTTATACTTTTTATCTATAACTTGACATAAATCACACAAAATGGCAAGAAATTAAAATAAAAATAAAGCAATACAATTTGTGATTGACTAATCAATTTGTGTTTGATATTCTACAAGACATCTTTTGAACTTTTGAAATGTTGACATTATCATGCAGACTTTGTCAATTTTAACAAACGTGATGGCATAACAAAATCCAAAATCCATCAAATCCATCGGTAATACCTACGGATGTTTGTACTGTAGTTTTTCCTCCAAAATGATGTAACTTCCTGGAGGTTGATGTCATTTAGGACCTGAAAAATAGCAGGACAAAAACAATAAACGTATAGTAAAAAACAAAAACAAAAAACACTCATTTAAACAAAATACTAAGAAAACCATTTAGATTATATTTTGAAAAGCACAAATAAAAAAAAAATAAATAAAAAAAAAAACATTGCTGAAAATGTGTTGTATCGTAGGAAATAGAAACCCTTGTTATAAGATCATCTTTTCATGATTTTTTTTTTTTTTTTTGTGGTAGAAAATGAAAATCTTTTGTTGTTGTTGTTTCTTTTTTCTTTATCCTTTCCTCATTCTGTGATGTGGAAAATAATAATAATAATAATAATAATAATAATAATATTATATATATATATATATATATATATATATATATATATATATATATATATATATATATATATATATATATATATATGTGTATGTGTGTGTGTGAAAAAAAAGTATATGCCAAAGTGTGAGCTGAAAACCTGAGAAAACCTGTTTTCTAGACATAGTTTATTTTACAAAAATAAGGCTATTTATATATATATGGTCTGGTTTGCACAACCCTCACAACAGTGCAGGACTCTTTCTTTCCTCCTCCTTCCTTTCTTCCAGCTGGTGTGTAATGGTTTCAGTACTCTATCTCTCTGTGCTTTATCACTGTGGAGACCCAGCCTTGGCCGGACACCTTCATTCTGCAGCAGTGCTTGGCAATTATCCTTCAGTCACAGTAGCAAATGCCACGCGGAAGGACGAGACAGCCAACTCACTGTGACATATGAGGTGCGGCGCTATCTCCCCGCTCTGCTTTAAGTTGAAAGGGGGTCTTATTATCAATTAGAGCACATTATACAGCTTCAGAAACCTCATATTACTAAGACATTTCAGAAGATGATTCTTCCTGAAGGAAAGCACATGTATTTGTACACTGGGTATAACCCTGCTTGACATCTAATGTATATGAATGTCTTCACATTACAGATTTTTTTTTTTTTTGGTTTTGTTTTGTTTTTTTCCCACATAATTCCTATGTACAACTGTACACCCAAAGCGCTTTACAATCATATCAGGGAGTCTCTCCTTAACCACCACCAGCATCCACTTGGATGATGCTACGGCAGCCACAGTATAACAGTGCCAGTGAGCTCACCACAGACCAGCTATAGGTGCCCCAAATTGATAACTGCTGAGTTAGTAATAGAAACAACACAAGGAATCTGCATTTCCTAATTGTTTACACATTTTTCTCAATTACAACAATTATAAAAGGAGAAAAGAAAAAGGCAAAAAAATAAGATCAAGAGCAATAATGAGAAGGGTAAAAGGAAGAGGTGTAAGAGTGAGAGGTGGTGGAGTGGGTAGAAAAAGGGGTGTAATGAGAGGGTGAAAAACAGTGGCAGCAGGTGAGGAGAGACGATAAGAAGGTGTAAGAGGAGAAGGAGCAAGAAGAGTTTAGGGTGTAGGAAGAGGAGAAGGAGCAAAAAGAGTTGAGGGTGTAGGGAGAGGAGAAGGAGCAAGAAAAGTTGAGGGTCTAAGAAGAGGAGAAGGAGCCAGAAGAATTCAGTGTTAAGGGAGAGGAGAAGGAGCAAGAAGAGTTTAGGAAGAGGAGAAGGAGCAATAAGAGTTGAGGGTGTAGGAAGAGGAGAAGGAGCAAAAAGAGTTTAGGAAGAGGAGAAGGAGCAAGGAAGAGGAGAAGAGGATAAGGAGGAGGAGTAGAGGGAGAAGAGATGGGTAGATAGGCAATGGTACAGTAGGAAGAGAAGAACATGTAAGAAGACATGAACAAAAGAGGAAGGGGACAGCATGGTGGAAGAGGAGGGAGGAGAGATAGAGGGTACAGACGGGTTTCAAATGAAATCAGAACCACCCTGATTGACCATTTTATAAATCATGGTCTCTCCTTAAGCGCCAGAGAGTTCAGCCAAACATAAACCGATCCACAATTACTGCACATTTCAAAGGGAAAACCGATAAGTAACTATATCATTCTGGTTTTATGAGTCTTGAGTTTTATCTGTTTCTAGTTCTAATTCTCTAGTGTAAATGTTCGAAGACAGCTCGGTCATGCAGATTTGCACTATACAACATCAGGAAAATCAGGTCCTTTCTAACACAACTTCTCATCCAGGCCCTGGTCATTTCTAAGCTCGATTACTGCAATGCTTTTCTGGCTGGACTGCCATCATGCACAATCAAGCCTCTACAAATGATTTAGAACGCTGCAGCATGTCTTGTCTTTAACGAGCTTAAAAGAGCACACATCACGCCTCTCCATCTCTCTGCTCTGGCTACCACTTGCTGCTCGCATCAAGTTCAAGGCGTTGACGCTTGCTTACAGATCTACCGCAGGCTCAGCACCCCCCCTACTTCCACTCATTTTTACGAGTCTACATCCCTCACCAAAGGAGCGAAGGCTCGTGGTATCTTCACAGAGAGGCACAAAATCACTCTCCAGAACATTCTCATTCACTGCTCCATGCTGGTGGAACGATCTTCCTGCCTGCATTTGGAAAGCAAAATCCCTGGCAATATTCAAAAGAGAGCTGAAAACTCATCTCTTTCGTGAGCACTTAACCTCATCTTAAAAAAAAAAAAAAAATTAAATTTAAAAAAACTATCCTTTCATTACCTATCCTTTCACTTTCTTGAACCCCTCTCTATTGTAGCTTATGATACTCTGAGCAATGTCTGAAACTTGTATTGTGAGCAATTCTTGTGTCTATTTGCCTCTTCATGATGACTCGCTTGTTGTATTCCTCACTTGTAACACCGTGTCCTAACCAGACGCGACGCGACGCTGCGACAAAAGGTATCTTTTCCATATTAATCTGAGTTTTTGTCCTAACCAGCAGCGACGGCTGAAACAGCAACACAAAGTATGGCAATGATAATATCAGGTACTGTTTATGTGCTTTATTTAATGTTAAAAGTGTTTGAATATCATTCTGTGTTCCCAGCTTTTTAGCTGTAATGAAAACAACTGGCTAATTCACCTCAGATCTTGAAAATAAATAAATGGGCACAAGAATGTTCAAACGGTCAACTCAATGCGAACAAAAGTGCATTCTATGACAAATATTGGTTCAGTCGCTCCGTATGTACTTTAAACAATGTTTAATTGTGAAATATTTATTAATTTTACTTTTTACTTGCCCATTTCATTGTGTCTGCTGTGCTCTTGCCGACAGAGCCCGCCCACACTCTCTTCTGATTAGCTGTGGTTTTTGATTTATTTTAACGCTTCTCATTGTCGCGTCGCGTCTAGTGTGGACAGTCAAATTGCTAGTTTGCTGGAATGTTATCGCTTCGCGTCTGGTTAGGACACAGTGTAAGTCGCTTTGGATAAAAGTGTCTGCCAAATGAATAAATGTAAATGTTTCAGAATTTAAGTTCAAGAACATTCAGGTGGATGAACAAGTTTATTTTCAAATAGAACATGCCATTGTTGAAATGGTGGTCCAGAACAACACCATCCGCCTCAAAGAAATTCAGCAAAAAAATAATACAGGATAATCAACTGTTTCATAATATTCACCAATGCAGTCTTGCCACAATTGATCATGTTCTAAGAAGAAATGCCATCCGGATAAAACAAGTATACAACGTGCCCTTTGAGAGGAAGAGTGAAGATAGAGTGAAGGAGTTGCAATTCCAGTTTGTTCAGGTACTTGAAAGCCACAGAATTACTGTACTTCTACTGTAAATACAAAGATATGTATTTCCTAGACATTAAATGTGCATATACTGTAACAATCTGGAAAAATTCAGGCAACTCTATGTATAGTGCTGTGTCAAAGTGGGAATTCAAAGTTCAGCAACAGTTACAGTGTCAAGTTTACAATCAATGCCATTACTGTAAAAACAACTAGCATATTGTACCCTCTGTATTATTATTATTATTAATTTACTTACACTAGATGATTTTGGAGTTGGATAGCAGTGCAACTCATTGTGAGTACCTGTACGTTGATGAAGCTGGCTTTAATCTCAGCAACAACAACAACAAAAAAAGAAACAAAGAAGAGTGATTGGACATCGTGCCACAGTCAATGTCCCTGGACAACGAAGAGGCAACATCATGTGTGCCGCGATTTCAACTACTGGTGTTATGGCACACAATGCTGTCTTGGGTAGGGTGACCATATGTCCCTGTCACAGCCCAATCAAATTCGTCATAGAACAAAATTACCATCCAATCATAATTTGTTATGAATTAACTTGCCGTTAGTGAAGGCGAGATAGGCGGAATCACGCTGAATGACCAGAAGCGCTCTCTCTCTTTCCTTGCATGCAATCCCAGTACTATCAGACAGCGCGCGATCAGTTCTCCTTGCGTTGGACGTAAACAGGTAGTTGAAAACCAGATATGTGTCAGTATATTACATCCATGAATTTGGTCTTAAAGGGACAGTAGCCTAATTAAATATTTGTCATTAATGTTAATCAAACAACAAAATATATTAAATAAATGTATACATGGTAAATAAACCTACTGTGATCTGAAAAACAAATTTATTCAATTTTGTATCTTTATTGTATTTGTTGTATTGTTTGTAAACTTCTTTTATTTATATACATTTCTCATATTACAAATAAAATGTCAATATTGCCCACTGTTTACTCACCTGTCCCGTATTCCACCATGAGAAATATGGTCACCCTAGTCTTGGGCCCAAACAACACTGAAAGGCTCCTACATTTTTTAAACTCCCTCAGTGAAATTATCTTTCCACAGGTCAATCAGGAGCAACATTTTGTAGTTGTTTGGTACAATGTCCAATTTCACCATTCAGCACTGGTACAAGAGTGGTTTGAAGGTCACCCATATTTCATAATGGTATTCCTACCAGCATATTCTCCTTTCCTGAATCCATTTGAGGAGTTTCTTCAGGTAATGGAAGAGGCCTGTGGAGATGTTGAGGCACAAGCTTGTCAAGGATGGATTCAGTATTCACTCAGTTTTTTTTCCCCACTAAGCATGGCTCATGAAAATAAATGTTGTGATGAAGATGAAATTCTCTGGCCAGATGTAATTAAGAGACATGATCAATAAAGTTCATTGATTCAATGATTACAGTACATTTTTTTATTTTTAGGTGAAAACTCATCATTATACAACTAAACTTGTCATTAAATAGCTTTGAACACGATTAAAGAACATGAAAAACATTTTTGATTCATGTATTTGTGTGTCTACAGCTGAATTTGTTATCAGATCAACAGTGTAGTGAACACAGTGAACACACTTGTAGTTTTAATGTTAGTAATTATTTTTGATTAATGCATTAATGGAATAAACTGCAGTGCTTTATTTTGCAGTGAATATTGAACTGTTTGCCAACATAAGAGTGTGTTTAGTTTGCTGTGCTAATTGTTTTAAGAGCAACTACATTAATTTGGAAAAATGTGTCAAATCGATTGAGAAAAACTGTAAAAAGAAAGAAAAAAACAAACTTTGTTGTGACAGTTTTGTTTCACTCTTTTTAAATGGGCTATATTCTATTTTCCCTTGTGTTATATATAGTTTCAATGACCCTACAAGTAAATATGTTTATTCACTCCACACCCATAAGACCTTTGTTCATCTTCTGAACACAAATTAATATTATTTCTGATAAAATCTGATGGCTCAGTGAGGCCTACATTTCCTGCTAGATCATTTCCTTTTTATATGTACTACTAAAAAAAATATTTTCATGTGAGTACAGTGGTTCAACCTTAATATCATAAAGCAACGAGAAAACTTTTTTGTGCGCCTTAAAAAACAAACAAAATAACGACTTTATTCAACAATATCTAGTGATGGGCGATTTCAAAACGCTGCTTCATGAAGCTTCGAAGCTTTACAAATCTTTTGTTTTGAATTGAATCAGTGGTTCAGAGCACCAAAATCATGTGATTTCAGTAAACAGGGCTTTGTTCATAAGTGTTTCGAAATTTCAATAGTTCACGTGACTGGCAGTTTGATATACGCTTTGAACCACTGATTCGAAACAAAAGATTTGTAAATAAGATTTAATCAAAAATATTTTAATTTGTGTTCTGAAGATGAACGAAGGTCTTACGGGTGTAGAACGGCACATGGGTAAGTAATAAATTACATAATTTTCATTTTTAGGTAAACTAACCCTTTAAGCACCTGACAGTGAAAATAAATGCAAATTTCTATGCACTATTTTGTATTCTATAAAAATGTCAATGGCTTAATTCAAACACTTAAGGCACAGCACTATTCAGGCACTAGACTGGATTGCAGGAGGTTTGTTAATAACACACTGGACTAAAGTCACTGTTTATTAAATCTATGTTTGCTGCTGTACCTTTAAGAACTTATACCTCCCACCTCATCGTCTGCAAACAAGGGCAAAGTGTACTTACTCTTGTGTCAACTATGTTGTGTTCCACATCAAACTTTCATAGAGAAATAATTAAGATAAATGATGCATGTAATAAGTATTAAATATTGGTGAAATATGCAACCTCTAAAGCGAGAGAGTGACCATGCTGTCTGCATCCTTTCTCCCCAGTGGACAGGGACCATCTGGCCATGGCCATTATCACTGACCCTGATGTCAGGATCCTTAGCAGGGGGAAGAGGGCTCAAACATCCCTGGGTCTGGCCCCAAGCACCTGACTGCATCTCTACAACCTTGCAGAAGTGTGAGGGGACAAATTACAAAGTCACTCATATGATAACAGTATGGCTAACCAGGCTGCTTTGCTATATTAAAATGGATCGGTCTTTACTTGCTGAAGAAATTGTGTTATTTACTGAACATTTTGAAAGGCAAAGTCTCCTCAAAGTCAATTTAGAACTATTTAATTTTTTTTTTTTTTTAAATAAAAAAGCATGCCATGATGCTTGGTTCAGTTAATAGTTCTGGAATTTTTGCATTAAATATGGACATCTTGCATAAAATATGCAGTATAAGAACAAGAGTTGCTGTCAGGAGAATCAGCATACAGCAATCAGTGACCAGGCATGTGAAACAACTTTCAGTTACAATTTTCGAGCATGTAACTCGTTGTTATTAAAATGCCTATAAGAAGCTTAGTGTATGTGTGTGTGTGTGTGTGTGTGTGTGTGTGTGTATATATATATATATATATATATATATATATATATATATATATATATATATATACACATACAGTGTTCAGCGTAAATGAGTACACCCCCTTTGAAAAGTAACATTTTAAACAATATCTCAATGAACACAAAAACAATTTCCAAAATGTTGACAAGACTAAGTTTAATATAACATCTGTTTAACTTATAACATGAAAGTAAGGTTAATAATATAACTTAGATTACACATTTTTCAGTTTTACTCAAATTAGGGTGATGCAAAAATGAGTACACCCCACAACAAAAACTACTACATCTAGTACTTTATATGGCCTTCATGATTTTTAATGACAGCACCAAGTCTTCTAGGCATGGAATGAACAAGTTGGCGACATTTTGCAAAATCTATCTTTTTCCATTCTTCAAGAATGACCTCTTTTGGAGACTGGATGCTGGATGGGAGTGATGCTCAACTTGTCTCTTCAGAATTCCCCATAGGTGTTCGATTGGGTTCAGATCAGGAGCCAATGAATCACTTTCACCCTGTTCTTCTTCAGAAATCCAACAGTGGCCTTAGATGTGTGTTTAGGATCATTGTCATGTTGGAAAAGTGCACAACGACCAAGGGCACGGAGTGATGGTAGCATCTTCTCTTTCAGTATAGAGCAGTACATCTGTGAATTCATGATGCCATCAATGAATTGCAGCTCCCCGACACCAGCAGCACTCATGCAGCCCCACATAAAGACACTGCCACCACCATGTTTCATTGTAGGCACCATGCATTTTTCTTTGTATTCCTCACCTTTGCGATGCCATACAGTTTTGAAGCCATCAGTTCCAAAAAACATTTATCTTGGTCTCATCACTCCAGTTTACTCCAGTCCCAGTAGTCTTCATCTTTGTCAGCATGGGCCCTGGCAAACTTTTTTCAAACTTTTCTAGGCATGCTTTTTTTTTGGCCTGAGCTTTAGGAAAGACTTTTTTCGTGGACAGCATCCATGCATGCCATTCCTCTGCAGTGTACACTGTATTGTGTCACGGGAAATAGTCACCCCAGTTTGGCTTTCTACTTCTTTAGATAACTGCAGTGAACTTGCATCCCAATTTTCTTCAACCCTTCTCATCAGAAGACGCTCCTGTCGAGGTGTTAACTTCCGTGGACGACCTGGACGTCTCTGTGAGATGGTTGCAGTTCCTTCTTTTTTTAAAATGTTTGTACCACTTTTGCTACAGTATTCTGAATGATAAGTGAAGCTTTGCTGATCTTCTTGTAGCCTTCACCTTTCTGGTGTAAAGAAATGATTTTCTTTCTTAGGTCTCTCTTCCATGTGGTGCCATTGCTGACAGCATGAAATGGGAAGGGGTTTTAACACCCTTTTATAGTCAACTGTCTGCTGGACACCTGTGTAATGAATAATTAGACTCGCCTGTGGTTGAATTCTTGTTAAATTAGACATTTGTAGTCTAAAATTTAGCTTTGCTCCAGAGACTTTCAGTGGGGTGTACTCATTTTTGCATCACCCTAATTTGAGTAAAACTGAAAATTTTGTTCTCCAAGTTATATTATTAACCGTACTTTCATGTTATAAGTTAAACAGATGTTATATAAAACTTAGTCTTGTCAACATTTTGGAAATTATTTTTGTGTTCATTGAGATATTGTTAAAAATGTTACTTTTCAAAGGGGGTGTACTCATTTATGCTGAGCACTGTATATGCCTAGTTCTGTCATGAAACTCTAGGTGATGCAGGCTGATGGGCCCGTAATGCAAACTGATAATATTCTCAGCGTTAACTACTTGGCAAAAGCTGATTGGTTCAATGAGCTTGCTGTTCACAACATTTAAATGCCTGGTTAGCATTCATTGTAGAATTTTGACATCGATACCATGGGGAAAAACTGCCATAGATATTTCTAATAAGATATTTTTTGGCAGCAAATATTTTTAGGCTGCTGTCACTTTAAGACCTCACGCATGGATCCATTATACTGTTACACATGCGTTTTCTTTGTTAACTGTTTACGTTCACATAAAAACATAACTGACTGTGTTTACATGACCACTTGCCAAGACCGGCGTTTTGAAATTATTTTGTGTGTATTTGACTGTTTAAACTCAATAAACAGTGAAAAAGAACTCCATTTAGTACTGAGAGGTGGCTTTATGTGCACGCACTTTAAAATCTGCAGGAAGGAGTAAAATTATGCGCAAAACATTCCATGCCAGATATTTCAATTTATATTGAAAAATCTATATTTTTGACAACACTACATTGCACTTAGTTTATTATTTCAGATGCCTTTTTAAAAGACTACAATTGAAAAATGCATATATATTATATATAAAATTCAACCTGCCAAAGTGGCTAGTAGGAGTCAGTTACGCGCCGGGTGTTAATGTCAAGCCCTATATATATATATATAGGGCTCATTATATGCCCTTAAAAAATATGGGTCTATAAGAGACAACAAAGATAGCACAAGTTTCTAGACACACTGAATATGAATGGGTAACTTGTTTCCAAGAATTGCAATCACTGTTCTTTTAAAATATGAAATGATCTTGTAATTTGACTACATACTTAAAGATTGTAAACTTGTTGGCAGCAAACCACATCTTTTTCTGTTCTTGTCTGTAGTGTAATTTGTGCACTGCATTGTCTTGCTTTGGTAAAAAAAATAAATAAATAATAATAATAATAAAAAAAAAAACAAACAACCCCAGACAAACATTGTAGTGTAAACGCTTTGAGAATATTCCAAAATTGAGGTTGATATTTTTCTTAGTCATTCGTTGCCAGTGCAATTCTGAAAAGCCAAACATGTAAAGATTATTTCTATCTACATGCAGTGACTGGATGAATGGCCACCCACAGAAGAATCCAATATATATATTTATACATTTATGCTGTCGAAGGCATTGTGTTAATAAAATTTGAAGTGCTTAGCATGATTACAGCGTTAGAAAATCAGATTAGCCTGTTCTTCAACATACACTGGAACAGTATTTTCTGTCTAAAAGACACTTTAATCAACTAGGCTATGCAATAAAGGTGCTGTGATTTTGCTATACTTCTGAACTGCCACCGCTTCAACTACACATCCTCCTTCCAAAAACCCGCCATCAGAAGACATGTCAGCCAATCCCATTTCAGCAAACTCCTGCATGCACAATGCTTAGAGGCAGAGAGTTGATTATGGTTGACAATAATTTTTACTCACCCATCAGGTGTTTACATTAAGGCACTTACAATGGAAGTATACAGCATCAGGCAAATCATTAAAAAGTATAGCCTCAAGACTTTATGGGCCAGTTGCATAAACTGCTAAGACTAGTCTTTCAAGTTAGTCTTTTTTTTATTTGGTAACACTTTAGAATACTGATCCTTCATTAATGAATAAATACACAGGAACAAATTAATAATGCATTATTAACACTCTAGTAACTACTATTAACTAACAAGAAACTCTGATTAATGAATTAGTAAGTAATAGTGCTCAGTGGTAGTTCACTATTAGCTAATCAGTAACTACTATTTTTTTCATACTTCCCAGAGAACTACTAAAAACTACTATATATAGGTTCATAATTAACATGAATGATGCATAATGTATAATTAATTCTAAAGTAAAGGTCATGGTAATCCACTAGTAATGACTAAAGTATTACCAAATCCTTCAGAAGGAATTACTAATTATTTGGATCAGTATTCTAAAGTGAGAAACATGATAACTCTCTAGTAACTACTGATGTCATTGAAGTCATAAACTTTTGGGGTTTTTGTAAAGTATTGGATAGTAATAACTCAAGAGTTACTATATAACTTTAAAGTAACTACTACTTATTTGGATCAGTATTCTAAAGTGAAGATCATGGTAACCCACTAGTAATTACTCAAGTGTTACTACATCCTTCTAAAGGAACTACTACTTATTTGGATCAGTATTCTAAAGTGAAGATTATGGTAACCCACTAGTAATTACTTAAGTGTTACCAAATACATCAGAAGGAATTACTGTACAAAACTGTACAAAAACCTCAAATGTTTACAATGACTTCAGTAGTTACTGGAGAGTTATCATGCTTTTCACTTTAGAATACTGATCCAAATAATTAGTAATTCCTTCTGAAGGATTTGGTAATACTTCAGTCATTACTAGTGGGTTACCATGACATTTACTTTAGAATTAATTATACATTATGCATCATTCATGTTAATTATGAACCTGTATAGTAGTTCTTAGTAGTTCTCTGGGAGGTATGAAAAAACAGTAGTTTCTGATTAGCTAATAGTGAACTACCACCTTCAACTGAGCACTATTACTTACTAATTCATTAATCAGAGTTTCTTGTTAGTTAATATTAGTTACTAGAGTGTTAATAATGCATTATTCATTTGTTCCTGTGTAGTTATTTATTAATGAAGGATCAGTATTCTAAAGTGTTACCTTTTATTTTTTTTATTTAACACTGTTCATAACTTTTAAGACAGGTACATAAAAATTTAGAAAAGAATCGGAAAAGAATCTGATGGGACTCGGGCAGAAATCATATTTATGGATGAGCTAATGTATTAAAGATTTATTAACATTACTGTATGAAGCAGGGTGTGGCTGAAAACCATTGGAGTGGAGCGAGGCAACTGGAGCGATTACTAATGAGAGACAAGAATGACACACGGCTCGAGAGCAGCAGAGCTTTTATTATGCCGCAGAGTAGACGACCGCTTCCGCTTTTTCCAGTCATGCGTATGTGGGGTGACGCAGCACTGTTTTATCATATTAGATACATTTGTTTGTTCAAAAGTTGTTATAATGCTACTCTGTGCATTCACACGGCAGCTAATATAAGACACTTGTTGTTGCTAGATCGATATTGGTACTCGCAGTAAATCAAGAAAATGAGATTTAAACAATAAGACTTAATTGCTAATTACAACACTAATAAAAAAAAAACACTTTGACCATTTTAAAACCCAGGAGTCTGTATTTCCAAGCCTTTCTCTTGGTACAGCATATTGTGGCAATTTAGAGACAAACCCACTGAGAAATACCTGAGAATTAAACAATTTCTGAAACACCAAGGGGCCTCATTTATAAAATGTTGCATAGAAACCATCCTACGTTTGATCTTATGATCATTTCTCCAAAGTGTTTACATGTGATTCAGAGAATGAACATACAAAAAAAAAAAAACCTCTCTTCCAGATGTAAAATTTATAAATTACAAATGAAATTGAAATTGCACGCAGCTGAATGGTTTCAGATCTCCAGTCAATGTCCAAATGCTTTAGAATGGTGAGCAGCAAGAATTGCTTAGATTTTCAAATACCTGCAGTACTCCAACTCTGCCACAAGGAAAAGTGCATACGTCTGACCCTGGCGTGGCGGTAAGCACTTTTCCACGTCAAAGACCATTTTTATAAATACTGTACGAACATTGTAGTGGATTTTAACACATGAACACTCAATTCAAATCAGGTTTTTATAAATGAGGCCCTAGTTCATTGTGTAAATGAACTAAATGTGAGAGCTCCCATTGTTCTGTGTACCTCAATGCAAACTTTTCTAATGAGAGAACCTAACCCAGAGTCTTGTAACGTAAATGCAATGTTTAGTTTCACTGAATGTGTTTCTCTGGATGTTCTACAGTTTAAATCTCTGATCGTAATCCCACTTTTGCTCTCTTTCAAAAAGACAGATGTGAGTTTGTCTAGGTTTTTCATGCGGTATTATTGATGCAAGAATAGGAGGAATGCTTTGACATTTGGTCTGTTG
Organism: Elopichthys bambusa; assembly: GCA_037101425.1. NCBI lineage: Eukaryota > Metazoa > Chordata > Actinopteri > Cypriniformes > Xenocyprididae > Elopichthys > Elopichthys bambusa. The sequence continues at coordinate 27,540,789 of CM074440.1, read as the reverse complement.
CCCTGGCTTATGTGTAAGGTACTAATTAGCAGAGAAAACACTGTCAAACTGCCATATGGTAGGAGAGAAGTAGCAGCTTGCCAAGTACAGCTACAGTCCTGAACATTTGCGACCGCAAACGTTTGTCAAGACAGCTTGTGTCAGGTATTATATGTAAATGTAGGCTAAATTAATCAGTGCATTGTTTTTTAGATTTTTTTTTTTTTCTTCTTGTTTTTCTTGTGCACATCCCCAAGGTTATTGTCGCACACTTTTATTGTCTTTGCCATTTTTCTGCTTGGTTAGCAGGTATTATCTGAGACACAATTTATTTGAGAACATTATAAAGCTCATTCCATGTTACTACATTGATCCTTAAGTGGAGACAGTGAAGCTAAAGACAAGATGCTGTCATTATAACCAAGAGCTATGCGGTACAATTAAGAGGTTAAGTAGTGACAAACACTTGCAGAAAGGGAGAAATAATAGGGAACAAAGCGTTACATCGCACTAATGGGACTTCAGGGGAGAGGAGAGATCTTGATGTACCATGATGCTCATTAAGACTTTAGCAAACAAAGCTGCTCCGCTCAGATGTCCTCATAATAATCTCAAGAGATTGAGGATTTGAGGTTCTCTCAGAGAGTTCTCGCTCAGTGTTTAAGGCTGTTTGTCCCATTAGTGGTATTTGCCGTCACACAGGAATCAATTGGTCGAGCTGTTCTGTCAGAGGCTGTAAGATTGACGATGGAGGAGGAGGCCGAAAGGCAAACAGGAATGTTTTTGAGAGGAGAGATAAAGATCAAACCAACCTTTAGGAAGATGAAGGGGAACGGTAGAGGAAAGCCCGTAGTGAAATGATTTTCCATCAAAGTTTCATGGTTTTCTTGGAGAGCTGAAGCATGCTGGGCTTGGTTGTGCCAAGTATTCAGAAGCTTGTCTGCGAGCAGCACAGCAGAATCTCTTTTAAAGAAAGGTCACTTTACTGACTGTTAAAAGTGCACTCCAAAACGTCACTCTAGTGCCATTATCAACTCCATTCTATTAGACATTTTTATTCAATTTTAAAATTGTAATTTTCTCTTCCTTATGTCTTTAAAAAGTATTTATTTTCAGTAGCACTTTATTTTGATGGTACCTTTTATACATTCTGTTGACTATAAGTAGCATTGCACCTACAGTACACGTCAAGCAACTTTTATTAGAGTATTAGTAGACTTTACTTTGATGTTTCCCAACAGACATTCCACTGACTATAAGTAATTTTGCAATTAAATGTCAACTTATTCTACCCACCCTAACCCTGCCTCTAACTATCTACTAATACTCAGCTAATAATTAATTAGTTGGCATGTAGGTGCAACGTTACTTACAGAATGTCCAAAAGCAACCTTAAAGTGTTACCTTATTTTCTATTTCTGTTTGTTTGTTTGTTTGTTTGTTTTTTTCTCTATGCCATACAATGAACACTGATTTTTCAGCCTGATGCTTATATAACATTTACATGTACATTTTTGTATATTTGGATATACTCTGAAACATAAACTATAGACATATTCTCAGCATCCAAAATGTTGCATTATTTACATATGAGCTTTAGAAACTTTAGCTTAACTAATCTTTTATTGTATATCTATACTATAAATATATTTTTACAGTTATACTGTAATATTATACTGATATTTTCAGATATAACCCCATCCATACCCTAAACCATAATATATATATATATATATATATATATATATATATATATAAATAGCTACAGCTGTCTCATGTATTTAAAAATTTTAAAAATGGTTTAAAAAAAAAAGGAAAAAAGAATGATTAAGTAATGATTAAATGATGTCAGAATTTTCAGTATTCTCATGTCAGTACATTACAGTGTAAGGTTGAAAATATCCAAAGATATTTTAAAATGAACAAAAACATTTGCCCCCTATCTCTTGCTACAAGGTCCATTTGGAAGGCAAATAGTGATCAAGGCCTGTAGGCCAAGATGTGTGTACATCGGGGGTCGACAAATTTTAGTACAGTGGGAGAAGTTTTAATCTTCTGATTGGTCAGTTTGAATGTCTCACATTTAGATTTCAGTCACGTGGTCAAGGAACGGATGAAAGAAGATTGTAACTGTTGCTCTAGTTTTTTTTAATTCTCTGCTCTTTTTCTGGGGCTGCCTTCTCCTTACTCTGCCTCTTTTCTTGGGCACTCTCTGGCTCTCTCTCTCTCTCTCTCTCTCTCTCTCTCTGTCTTTCTCTTTCACTCTCTCTCTAACTATCTCTCAGGTAACTTTTTACATACATGCTGGGTACGATTAATGGTATATGACTTAATCATCTCATACATCTCTTTAGTGACTATTGTAAGTGTAACCATAACCACATATTGTCATTAAATCCTTTCAATTACAAATGATGTGCTAACTAGTTTTGATTTAGTATTAATATTAATGTCCTCCCTACTACAATATAATATCGTCACACTATAGCAATGCTCTCCCACATAATTTGCTATTATAACTGCGCTTATTTCCATCGTTGGTGTAAGTTACAGTGGGTGGTAATAGACAAGAAATGCATAGTTTTCTACCATCTTGCTGATAACATTTCTTTAGTCATTCGGCAACCCTACAGCCTGAACCCCTGTAGGCGAACCACCCTTACAACAGTACAACTTTAGACTGGAATGATGAAATCCTTTAAAAAAAAAAAAAATAAAAAGCTGAATATAGCACCAGAAATGACACAGAAATAATTGTTAGTGAATTAATAAATGTGATGGAATTGGATATATTTAATTAATCGAATCCATTATATACAATATTAATCCTATTATTTCTATGAATTAATTATTCTATGAATCTAAAAAGATTCATAAAATGTGTATTTGTGTACATCAAGTTACAGTAATGTATAGGTACAGTACTATAAATATAAACATGTGCACATTGGATAAAGGTGCCACAGTATGCGCCCGAGAGGCTAGTTTATTTATGGTTGGGGTTAGTGGCTCAGAAATACCTCTGCATATTGCAGCTAAAGCCAGTTTCATGTTTTGTGTCATTCAAACCCATAATAATACCTGAAAATGGCCCAGGTTTGACGCTTGATCCTCCAGACTGAGGTGAGAATGTCAGCAGAGTGACGTTTTAGTGGTGCTGGATAAACATTGCTAGAGTGACGTTTCTCATATGAGACTTTTATTACAGAAATATTGTTGTGCTCAAATTTATTGTTCACATCAAAAGCTTAGAATGAAGAAACTAACCTTAAGGTCTGTAACAATATTAAATTGCAAAGAAGAATTCAGACGGAGAGGAGCTCTGAAATGCTAACCACATTTGAAAATATGTCCCTGAGAGCACAATAAAAAATCTTATCAGTATGTGCATCAGGCCAGAGCTCAGTTGTAAATCAAGACATCAGCACGAGCTAGCAGTGACCTTCCACAGTTATCTGCAAAGGCATACGCCATGAGATTACAACTCAAATATTGCTGTCTGTGTGCCTGCTATAGTTGGCCTGGCAGGTATGCCCTATCTGTGCCACCACCACTGGGCAAGATGCAACAAAAACCTCCGGCTCAAATCAGCAGCTAAGTTGAGCACAGTACAGAAGCAATATCCCCTGCCCATGAGAATCAAATCTGACAACTTGGAAAAAAGGGGGGAACAAAAAAATAAGTGCAGGGAATAGATCACATGAACCCATAGATGGGTCATTTACTGTTGACATAATGACCTTATGCTTAATATTGTGGGGTATATATATATATATACAGTTGCAAGAAAAAGTATGTGAACCACTTGCAGAATCTGTGAAAATGTAAATAAATTTAACAAAATAAAGGAGATAATACAAAATGCATGTTATTTTTTATTTAGTACTCTCCTGAGTAATATATTTACATAAAAAATGTTTACATATAATCCACAAAAAAAAAATAAAAAAAAATAGCTGAATTTATTAAAATAACCCCATTCATAAGTATTGAATTCTGATTCTTAATACCATGTGTGGTTACCTGGATGATCTACGACTGTTTGTTTGTTTTGTGATGGTTCTTCATGAGTCTCTTGTTTGTTCTGAGCAGTTAAACTGAGCTCTGTTCTTCAGAAAAATTCTCCAGGTCCTGCAGATTCTTCAGTTTTCCACCATCTTTTGCATATTTGAACCCTTTACAACAGTGACTGAATGATTTTGAGATCCGTCTTTTCACACTGAGGACAATTGAGGGACTCAAACACAACTATTAAAAAAGGTTAAAACATTCACTGATGCTTCAGAAGGAAACACGATGCACTGAGAGTCGGGGGGTGAAAACTTTTGAACAGGATGAAGATGTCCAAGTTTTTAAATATACATTTTTTTTCATTTAGTACTGCCCTTCGGAAGCAACAGAAGATACTTTCATGTTTCCCGGAAGACAAATTAAATACAATTTACTTTGATCTTCAAATTCCAAATGTTTTTACCCCCATCTATTAATGTATATGTTATATATATTTAGGATTCTTTGATTAATAGAAAGTTCAAAAGTACAAAAGAGCATGTATTTGAACAACAAATCTTTTAGAACATTCTAAATGTCTTTTCTGTCACTTTTGATCAATTTAATGCTTCCTCGCTGAATAAAAATATTAATATTATTATTATTGCTACTACTATTATTAATTTCCGAGTTGATAACTGGAAATTACTCACATGCAAAAAGATGATGACAACAATGTAGCATAGTACTCTTTAATATGTTTATTGTGAAATAATGGCTAGTATTTAATTAAAAAAAAAAAAAAAAAGATAAGAAAGAAAAACTAGTAGAGTGTATATTGCACATTCCACTCAATAAGCTAATATACCCTTATGAAAATAAAATAAATATTTTTAAATATTTTAAAACTAACATTAAAAAGTCAAGTGTCAAGAGCCCAATTAAAGCAAACACTGATCACCATAACAGTGACCTTTACAAATGTTTTTTTTTTTTTTGGTCTTTGTTTAGCAACTTACAGTTTTGAGTAAAAAATACTGGATAAATAAAGTTTCCATGTACTGTAAAAATATTGCCTTGGTTTAACTCAAAAATAATTGAGGCAACTCTTTGTGTATTATTCAATATACTGTAGTATATTAAAGCAATATATTATTCCATATATTTTTTACAATGTTTGAACCATTTAATATATTGATCATAAATATATGGAAATATATTTTCTTTCCATGAGGGTATATCCTTTGAATCTGCCAAGCCTGTAAGAGTTAGTTTAGGATGCACATATACTCGCAAACTGCTTTTTCTTGCATACTTAGAGAACATATTTGCAGATTTTAAGTGAATATTATGACCTAAATGAACAAAATTAAACTTTGTGAAGGTCATTTTTTCAGAGTTAACACTGACTTTTTGCACCATATCAGTGAGTAAAAATAGCTTTGCTCTTTTAATTCATTTCCGATGGAGCTCAGAATGTGTATTAAAAGAACGTGTATAAAAAGAAGTCATTTTAAGAGGAAAAAAATGTCCTCATTTCCACTCTATTTATAATAGAAGATATAACAGGTGAAAAATTTAATAGTGTCGGAGGTCTGGTTTTATCAGGAGATTATAAAACAAGGTGGCTAATAAGCCCAATTTCCCTCAAATGTAAAACATAATAATAAATTAAGGCAAAATGAGCTTTGTGGTCAAATTATTAAATATTTCATGCAAATATTGTAGGAGCTCTTACTTGGTTATCATTTAATAACGCGCTCAAAATCAGCTCTTTCCCAAGGAGACTCACTTGTATAACTTTACATTGTAATTTAGAGTGACTTACAGTTGATTTAACCTAAGGTCAGTCCTTCTGACATTAGAGACAAAGAGACTCTGTAGTGAAATTGTTCATTTAATGATTAACACATTAAAGGAAAGGGTGACCAAAAATGAACATTTTATCTTCATTTACTCACCCTTATTGTACTGACACTGTATTACTTTCTTTATTTAGGGAAATACAAATTGAGCAGAATGTAACGCTTCACAATTCAGTTTTCAGACCATACAATACAAATGCAAAAATGAAAAATTGAAACCAGGCATTCATTTTTCTTGTTTTTCGGTTACATCATCAGTGGACATTTTCCCCCTTTTTTTCAGTTTTACTTTTGCTAAATTATGACTTTGGAAAGAATCATTTGAATAAATGAAATTTAATCGATTTTCTAGTTTCCCTTTTTTTTTTTGTCTTGTAATTTGGGGCTTGGGTTGTACTATTAGCACGGGCGGGTGTGGCCGTGAACTATGTTCATTTCATTGATGTAACTGCTTTATTTACACTATATGCACGTTGAGGAGTAGTTTAAAAGGCTGAACACAGAGGATGACCTTTTTCACCCAAAGTGCTATTGTGTGCTATCATTTTTTTTATTAATATAGGCTAATAACTGTGCTAAATATATAGGCTAAGGCAGACTGGCCATCTCGAGCAGCCGGGAAAAAGAAATCCCGGTGGCCTGGCTGATTTGCCACATTGCCCAGCTTATTTGTATTTACCTACTTATTCGTTATTACGTTTTATTAATATAGCCTACTTTTGGTCAGGGGGATGCATCCCAGTTCATTTTCAGTGGGATAGGCAGCAGACAGAGGGCAGCTCGCGAGCAGCAGCGCTTGCCAAGATCCTTAGCATGAAAGATAAAAAGACTACCAAGCGAAAATATACATCATCAACAACAACAACAAAAGCATCATTAAAAAAATTGTTAGGTTTTTAGCCTTTGTTTGTAGTAGCCTACAATGTTTCATATAGCTACTTGTGATGCAAGTCAAGAGCACTATACGATTTATTTATTTCGGTTTATTATCGAATGTTGGATTCCCGCAGTATTCATTTGGGTCCACCACAGGCATGAAATTAAATAAAGTAATAATGAAACAAGTCAATAAATAACTATAAACAAGATGGGCAATGTGCCAAATCAAAATAGGCCTATTTGTATCTATTTATTGAAATTAATAATTGAAAATAAATAAACCGTAGTGCTCTTGACTTGCAGCACTATAAATATATCAGATTCGCCTCATCTCCTGCGAATCGCCTCTACTGTAATGAACAGTTAATAACTGCTAGATTTAAGGGCATTTTAAGCGAACGAGAAGGTGAAAAGTGCGGAAGCTCAAGCGGTTGCCGTGGTAACGAACAATGCCCGCTAGAGAAAACATCTGCATCTTTACTGTTAAATTTTGTATTACAAACGAGAGATAAAAACCTAACAATAAAAAAAACAAAAAAACAATTATGCTCAATTTTTTTGTATATTTTCGCTTGGTAGTCTTATCTTTCATGCTGTATTGACGTGAAGGACCTTGGCAAGCTCTGCTGCTCACGAGCTTCCCTCCGTCTGCTACCTATCCCACTGAAAATGAACTGGGATCTCGTGGTTGTAGCTAGTGTACCGCGTAAATGCATCCCCCTCACCAAGAGTATAAGGTATATAAATAAAATAAAGTAATAACGAATAAGTAGGTAAATACAAACAAGTTGGGCAGGCCACCGGGATTTCACTTTTCCCGGCTGCTCGCGATGCCTAGTCCGAGACTGCCTTATATTTAGCACAGTTATTAATAATAAAAATGATAGCACTTTGGGTGAAAAAGGTCATCCTCTGTGTTCAGTCTTTTAAACTACTCCTCAACGTGCATACAGTGTAAATAAAGCAGTTACATCAATGAGATGATAGTAGTCCGCGGCCACACCCCCGTGCTAATGGTACAGCCCAAGACAAAAAATGGAAAATTAGAAAATCGGTTAGATTTCATTTACTTAAATGATTGTTTCTAAAGTCATAATTTAGCAGAATTATCTATTAAAGAAGTACACGAAAAACAAGAATTTTTTTTTTTTTCATTTTTTGCATTGTATGGTTTGAAAACTGAATTGTGAAGCCTTACACGGACCAGAATGCCCGAGCTGCTCTATACAGCAAAAGCGGATGGTTATTTACACCGACAAACACCACTGGTGCGTGCAGTCTGCTCCTCACACTATGAAATGACCTCAGAAGACTACTACACAAGTCAAATGAACTACTTCTATGATGATTTTTTCTGCTTTTTTGTCCTTTTTGGAGCCAAGAACTGACCTGGTATGGAAAACAGTTTTGACATTTTGGGTTGGAACGTCATGAGGCGAGTAAATAATGGCAACATTTCTGGGTGAACTTTTCCTTCAAGATTGATGCTTTTGTCCTGCTCATTCATTCAAATCGATTTAAATAGAGACCACAGTCAGTACGGCAGACTACACAGGGATTCTGTTTTGGTCAGCGAGTCTTCGAGGGAGTTTGGCTGTTTTTGGATTATGGCCCAGGTGCTTCCTGAAAGATGAAGAGATGCCTTAATAATTTATTGTGATGTGTGTGTGTGTGTGTGTGTGCGCTTGCGCAAATGTGCTTGCACCTGCATCATGCAATGAGCTATGGGACATTCTTCCTTCGTTTCTGCCCACCTGCATGTGTGTGTGTGTGTGTGTGTGCGTGTGTTCTTGTATATATGGTTTATGAGGACACAAATGTGTATAATAACATGGGTATTACAACGTAAACATGGTTTACGAGGACACTTCCTGTATCCTCGTAAACCAAATGGCTTAAAAAACATACTAAACTTCTTCTTTTTTTTTTTTTTTTGAAATTCAAAAAATGCAGACAGTTTCCTGTGATGGGTAGGTTTAGGGGTAGGGGTAGTGTAGGGGGATAGAATATACAGTTTGTACATTATAAAAACCATTACGTTTATGGAGAGTCCCCGTAAACCATATATACAAGTGTGTGTGTGTGTGTGTGAGTGAGTGTGAGTATCGCATGGTCCAAGTGGGCTTGTTTGGCACCAGCAGCGAGTGAAAAGAATTGATTTTGTGTTAGCTGTCCTGCAAGCCAACTCAATATAGATTAAGTCTCCCCTCTTTCATCCCCTTCATGCCTGACAATCTGAATTATCGAATCCACATAAAATATGTTCTCCTGCATTTCATCTTACAATTATACAAGATGGACAGACATTATTCAACAGTTTTCCACAGGAGCTGCTTTGAAACTAATTATACAGGAGAAAAACAAAACTCAGTCTATCTATCTATCTATCTATCTATCTATCTATCTATCTATCTATCTATCTATCTATCTATCTATCTATCTATCTATCTATCTATCTATCTATCTATCTATCTATCTATCTATCTATCTATCTATCTATCTATCTATCTATCTATCTATCTATCTATCTATCGGTCTTATTAGGTGTCTTTAACTACTATGTACATACATAAAACATTCATGTTTTATTGCAAAACACTTTATCTGCTATTGAGGTGGGATACGGGTAAGGTTAGGGACATACTGTGACCAAGTAGTACACTTTAAAAAGCAAACATAAGTTCACAACACAACAAAATAAAGCCACAACACAACGAAATTGAGCCACAACACAATAAAAACGAGCCACAACACAACCAAATCAAGCCACAACACAACGGAAATGCTCCCGACCACTAGGGGGCTCTCAGCGCTCGGTAAAGTTAGTTTTCCTTGCCAATATTCTATAGAGTCGGCAGTGATATCAGTACCACGATTAGCTTTAACACTATGTAACTACTGTATATCAACATTAAATATACTTAAAAATCACCTATGTGCACAATACCTTCATATTTATACCCGTGAATGATTTGATGCGCTACCATGGCGCATAAAGGAACGTCTGCCAATTTCACCAAGTGGTTAAAACGTATAATTTGTATTCCATCCATCCAACGCAAAAATGAAATACAATAAAATAAACAGGCTTTTTGGTCTGCTTCAATATTTTTGAAGTATTCATTAATTTGTTACTTTATTCCTTTTTCGACAACTATAGGACCACTGCAGCTGATCAACTCCAGTCCTCTGGATTCTGTTACAACATGACGGCAGCTCCTGCTACGGGTGGTTTGAGATAGCATGTCGTGTGCTTGTTTCAGCATGCTCATCTGCTCTATCCGCAGGTTGAAGAGCCCTAGGTGTCTGCCCGTTAATGAGGAAAAACGCTCTGCTTTAGCAGCTGCCTGTAATCAGATGGTAATTGGATTGAGGAGTAGCGGTCCATCCTCCACACAGCCGAACTGGAGCTCTGAGCTCAGTGTTTTGGTGCGAGGATGAGGATTATTCTGTGTGTGTGCGAGTCAAGCAGGGCAGGCCAGCAGGGCGGCGTGTGTCCCCACTGGGGCTGTGTGTTGGCTCAGTATGCACTAGAATGGCTTCATAAATATGTTTGCCTGCAGCTGCACAGGGCATCAGGCTCCTCAACCTGCCAATATTTCCTTCCCCTTTCCTTTTATCCATTCTGTTTTTCATCAAGGTGTTGTGGGACAGAAGAACCAGCTAACCTTGCTCCAGTGCCCACACACAGCACAAGACTTTTCATAATATTTACACTGCTGAGCTGAATGCTGCCTCCAGCTTTTTGATGTAATCGTTTAGCTGATTCATATTTTGTTTATTATTTTTTATTTTTAATAATTGATTATTATATTATACCTTATTCACATATGCATTTAATTCATTATTACACCAATGCACAAATATCATAAACATTCAGAAGTGAAGAAATTACATACTTATATATAGTTTTTAGAATTACTTAATTCTTGCTGATGTAATGAAATGATACAGTTTGTTGAACTTTGAGAGCATATTCACAGGTTATCGCATTCGCTTGATACGTATTTACGAAGTAACACAATAGAACTGTGTTTTTAACTTCTAAAGCTTCACAGATGCTGTAAAATGACTATATGCGTTTGCCTGCGGCTTCGTCTTTTAACTTTATAAATCATGAATATTTAAAGCTTCATAACTAAAATAGCTGAAAATAGTCAGTTGGCAGTACATTTGCATGTAGGATCACATTACAAAGACTAATCTACAGAAAAACTAATCATGGCTATGTAATTAGTCAATTAAATATAATCTACTATCTATTTCACGACTGTCCACCTCAGATTTAAATATAGTTCTCAATGATATATTCAATAAAATGGTACTTGCAGTTAAACTCCAGATATAATGCTTGCATAAAAAATTAAACAGGCAAAAAAGCATAATTTGAAGATTCATCAGAGGGCCAAAACGTAGCTGGATAATTGAGTTTGCTGCATGGTGAGAGAGATACGGAAATAATGAAGAGGAAAAGAGCTATGGTAATGACCCCTTTACACTTTGACACTTATGTAAAAGAGGTTAGGTTTCATATGTGCTTCTTTAAATAATAAAAACACACTTAAGATCTTAGATTCACCACTTTTCTACTGAGTGACACTTCTAAGAGAAAACTAAGGATAATATCTGTTTAGAAGTTGCCACTTGCATGCCTAAGATTTTATTAATTCAACATTTTAACAAAGCATCTTCAAAGCGCTTGCAAAACTTCCCAATTACAGTTGAGTGATGGGTCCTGTTAAAGGTGCACAGAATGTAAAATATGCTTCAAAGAGCGGTTTCACTTTTGAGAAGTAAAAGATTCATAATGAAGAATATGAGCAAAAAGAGACAAACTACAATAACGCAAAACTATCAGAACTGAGATTTTGATATGATCAGTTAGTGTGAATGTGGATAGATTTTAATACAGACAAATGTGCATATTTTCAATGCAAATGCAAATAACAGGGAAATAATTTTTTGCATTGCATAAAGACTTTAGTGGCCAAAAACATAAGCTCCTTATATGCTTATGTAAATGAACATTGTAAAAGTATGGAGAATTTTTTTTTTCTTCTTCTTCTAATGAAAATGACAAAATTGTTATTCATTTTTTTGGCTCATAGAAGTTGCAGAAGCTCAAGAATCCAGTCATAAGACGACAACTTAGATAAAATAATTGTATTCTTCCAGTGCTCGCAGCCACAGGCGGAAATTAAATGGCTTATCTAGGGGGTCTTGAGAAATCCTTAAATGGTGAATGTGTGTGATATAACAATTTTGATGGTCTCGGGTAATTCAGTCTAGTATTAAGATATGGGTTATATGGAATAGCACAAAAAGCACAAAAATGTCAGGACACGACTGTAAGACTATACTGTTTTCTCTGCATGCAAAGTTTATAAGAAAGCAATATACTTCTAAAGTTTTTTTTTTTGTTTGTGTTTTTTTTTTTTTACCTTTAATAAATGTTCTTTTTTCTTTCTTTTTTTTTCTTCGATCTGTGCTAAATCTAGGCTACATGACTTCTACTTTATAATTATGGAAAAATGCCATTTTCATTCAATTTGCTTCTAAAGGTAATTGAAAATGTTCAGTAATGAATAATTGGAAGATTTGTATTCCAATTATTATAATTAATAAATGTGACTTTTGATTGAATGTTGGTGTTTTTTATCATAACATTGTTGCTGAAGTAAGCAACATTAATTTTACAACGGTTAAAGGATTTGTTCACTCCCAAATTAAAATGATCCCAAGCTTTACTCACCCTCAAGCCAGGTGTATACGGCTTTCTTCTTTCTGATGAACACAATCTGAGAAATATTAATAAATATCCGAAGCATCCGAGCTTTAATAAAATCCTTCTGAAGCGTTTGTGTAAAAAAAAAAAATCCATATTTAACAAGTAAAATATCTAGATTCTGCAAGACCGCCTTCCATATTCAACTTACAATGTGTAAACTGGTGTCGCGGATGCTTCCATCCACATCCACCATTTATGATGACTGGATGTGGATGGAAGCTCTTTCTTCAGCTCATACTCATTGACATCACTCACTGCCATTATAAAGCTTGGATGCATCAGGATTATTTATTAATATATCTCCGATTGTGTTTATCAGAAAGAGGAAAGTCATATACACCTAGGATGGCTTGAGGAAGAGTAAAGCTTGGGGTAATTTTCATCTGAAAGTGAACTAATCTTTTAAGTTGTAAATAAATAGCTTTATGTTGTGCCTAAAGACCCTTTCACACCAATAACAACTATATTAGTGCCAACACCAACGCACAGGGCATGTGATTCCAATGTCATTGTTTCTCTGTGCCAATATTGTTATAGTTGTGGTGTGGACTATTCTTTTACATTTAGAATAAATTTTTAAAACTACAGTTTGTCTTTATTGTTAACGTTATAGTTATGGTCCTTGGTGTGAACAGGCCTTAGGAAGACCCTTTGCCAGTGGTAAAATCACTGTAACGTATGTCTCAAGTGGCATATTGCTTTAAATTGTCATATAAAACAAGCCAAGCATCTTTATTTCCACACTGTCAAAAAAAAGGTACGGTGCTTGTTACTGGGGCAGCACCCTAAGGTACAAAAGTGAAAAGGTACATCTTTGTACCTTACTTACCCCTAAATGGTACGTATTAGTACTTTAAAAGTACATATTAGTACCTTCTCACTTTTGTACCTTAGGGTACTGCCCCAGTGACAGCGCCATACCTTTTTTTTCTGAGAGTATGACAATATGACACACTACCTCCTAAAATCTGGTTATTTGGGGATTTAGGTGCATACAGCTCGTCACAGCAAAACAGGAGTGATGGACGGAGAGCTACGTTGTCACACGGAATCCCATGTCTATCCTGAGATAACTGCTGAAAGAAGCCTTTAGTGGTCCACGATCCAATCTTCCAGAAGAGGAGAGGACAGAATGAAACTTGCTCCATGTCTCCAGAGTGGAGGGGTGTTCTTACTGGCCTATTATTAGGGTCCAATGTCTCACGTCCCCCGTGACACTGAGACAGAGAGAGGAAGACAGCGACTAGTGCTGTAACAGCGCCCCAATCAATATTCATCTTCCAAAAACAGCAACAGGGAGAGTTGAGCTGGTGCCATGGTAAGGGCCGGTAGATAGAACCCAGTATATGTGTGTGTGCGCATTACCTCAATATATCTGGAAAGAGGCCAGTGGTGCTGGAAGACCATGTCTACGTATTCTGTTTCAGTCAAAGTCCCAGTAGGAAGACAGTGATCTTACGACCGGGAGAAACAGAGGAGTTTTTCTTGAAAATAACCTCTACCCCAGACGGCCTGAAACCATTGACAGAGAAAGAGATGGAGCCACGATGGAGAACAGAGGAGAAAGGGAGGGGGGAAAAAATCAATCAAAGCAATTAACTACTCAGGCTGAACGCTAATTCCCATGGATGAACTTTTTTATGTCTTTCTTTTTCTGATTTCAGTTTGTGCTGAAAGTTCAAAGGAAATCATGACCACCTTTTGATAAGTAGCTACTGATAATTTAGTAACGTCTTTAAATATAAAAATAAATACATAAATGTGGCGAAATCTAAGGAGATTAGTCATGTTTTTACCCATTTGATAATATCAAACCTCCAACATGTTCAAGAAAAGCCCTAGTAATCAGTGTTTTATGAAAAGCACTGCACCCTTTGCGTAATATAAGTGTCTTTAGGGAAATCATCTTTCCTCTACCTCTTTTTTAGGTGTTTCCTGGTGTTGCTGTCTGCTGACATTTGAGCTAACACAATGAGCTATGACTTTGTCCAACCAAACGAAAGCAAAACTGCATGTAAAGTGGCCCTTGCAGTGTGGGGAAGATGGAAAATTGCCTGTTTTCAAAGAGGTTTCCCAAACACTAATCCGTCTGTCACTGGTCAGCCAAACTGATGCTGTCATGTGCTTTTTTTCTCTTTTTCACTAAGGCAAATGAAATAACTTTCTTAATACAGCAATGATTGACCTTGCATGTACAGATGCAAAAATAAGAATAATATTTTCTCAATGATGATTGCATAGCAGTGCTCTCTCCTTTATAACTCATTCTCTTCCAACATGACAACTACTGCACTGAATTGGCAGAGCTGAGGAACTTGTTAATGTAAATGTTACAAGACCACTCAAAAACAATGCTTGCGGTATTAAAATAACACTTAAAGTAAAATGGAAATTCTACTAACTTTCATATTGATCAATGTTATTTTTCCTTTTTTGAAGATTTTTGGAGTACGTTTTACAAGAAAATATTATTTCAGTCTTTCACATTTAATTAAACTTGACAAACTGGTTTAGGCCATTGAGAATTTGGTTCAGAGAATGGGATTTAGTGTTTTAGCAATTCAGAAAAACTGTATTATTAGCTCACCAAATGCAAAACTTCCAAAAAAACCTCCCAAAAAACCCCAAAACGTTCCTATAGCAAGCTTAAAGCGCCCAGTTCAGTTACCCGGATGAGCTTGTGCTATCAGACTTTAACGGTTGTTAGTGAAGGATAATATAATGCTGAATGGCGTAATTGACCAATCAGAATCATGTATTCCACAGAGCCGTGTAATAATAAGGAAGAGATAGGCCATGTGTCCACCAAAGCGTATTTTTCCAATTGTTTTTAATGGGAGCACCGCAGGAGTGTAACGAGGCACTAAGCGTCTATTTCATGCTTTTTTACCGGTCACCGAGAGTTGAAGAATGTTTAACTTTGGGTAAAACCCAGCACTCATCACTGTCACTTTTTACCCAGCTGTCCAATCACAGAGGATAAGGGGCGGGACAAATACCACACCGACCAACCGCCACATCCTGCTTGTACAACGGTAACAGATGACAACAACAAGCATAATAACAGAACAAAATAAAGAGCCAGAGCAAATACTGTACATTGTATTGACCTTTTATATAGAAACAATACAGAAACAAACTATCTTTGAAATGAGATACTACTAACACTTCTGCTGATATTCCATATCATAGCAAGCGTCTTAACTAAAAAATAAATAAATAAAATAATAATAATAATGCAGCACTGCCGTAGCACTCTCAAGCTAGGCGTTTTCAGCAGAGCACCTAGTGTTTTCAGTTGGCTAAAAACACTTTGGTGGACATGCGCCATAAAGTCATTCACGATTAGAACATAATGACAGAAATTGTATGCTTAGGTGAACAATCCCTTTAAATCACAATAATGAAAGGTGAAAGTTCACAGGCTATTTAACCCCATATTTCCTCCCCAAAGACTTTGAAACATCAGCAAACTGATCTCTATTTAGATGCCCAGTAATTGATTTTAATAGAATCTTCGTGACACATCCAGTCTGTTTTACCTCATTCGGCAGTAACGCTACACATGTGGTCTCTGTGGATCTCCAAATGAGCCCTGCGACTCTTATTGCACTAAAACCAATCAGGTTTTCATAACAGGAAAACACAGTGCTGTAAATTATACTAGTCAATTATGGGGCCCAAATGAATGTGATTGAAGTAGTAATTGTTGTTGCACAGAGAGGGGAGAATGCGCTAGACAGACAGAAGCATCGTGCTCATTACCATTAGCCTCAGCGGACGGCCGATTGGCCATCGAGCTTCCCAGGAAATTGAAATGCTCGTTGATGAGTACTTGTGAGAGCGATCCGCACACACACGAGAGCACTGGGAGGAAAGACGCGTCTGATTGTCTGCACCATTTGCGGTAAGGGGCCTCGTCAACACGGTCTTAGTTTAGTACGAGGAATGGTGCATTTCCTTAATAGGATGATTTATTTCCTGACAATGTTCATTTCCTGCAGGGTTGGTGGAAAGCGGCTGTTTCAGGTGGCTGCTGTTTTAAGTCTGCTTCCTCCTTGGCACCCAGGAGAGAGCGTATCGGACAGCCTCTGCCACTATTGACATGTGTATCAACCGTCACCGTTTTATTAGACACTGACATTTCCTATTGGACCGGTAACAAATGGCATTTCCCTAGACAACTTGTTAACTTTTAAAGGTTGATAGATTCAGTAGCGTAGGGCTGAGATACGCCGGCAGATCACGGCACGGCTATTCGACGGACCCAAGAAAAACAAAACCAGGAGATTAGCTGGTGACAGACAGGGGATGAAGTGTGCATGGCACAGGCGCTGCAGGGAGGAGGGGGAAGCCTTAGCTGGACCACGGTGCAATGGACAATATCGATCTAGATGCAGAGGCCTCGGGCTGAAATGAGAGAAAATGAAGCTCCGGACGAGTCTCTGCTGTGGGAGAGATGCGGTCGGCCTTCATGCTTTCTGCTAGCTTGCTCAATAGTTTGAATAGAGTGCGCTGTTGTTTCTAGAATTGTGTGGATAGAATGTCCTGCATGTTTTACCAAAACTTGTCATACACTGACAATTACTTATAATTCAAGTGTGCAAAGAGGTGAAAATAACAAAATATAGCATACAGTATATAAAAATTAGGGAAAACAAAATGTGTGTAGAATGTGTGTTGACAGATACAATATTAAAACTGATGTCACATACTGTAGGGCAAATTGTGTTAAGAAAAACGCTATGCAAACACTAGTTTTATATCATTTGAAACTTTTTAATATTTTATATCATTTAAAATTCAGCATTAGTAACTTCATTTTTGGGGCATCACTTGAGCAAGCACTCAAGCCCCCAAATATCTCCTGTTCTCAGCTCATTTTGAGTCAGACTTGTGAATTCAGTGAATTGTTAACTGGAGAGTTGCTCTAAACAGATCATTTGAATTATAAATATTTGGATCAGTTAAATGAATTAACTTCATGTAGCAAGAATGTGCATAAAAGTTTTATTTCACAACTTAATACTAAATCGCTGTTTTAGTGTTCAAATGTACGACACTTGCAAATGCCTTAGTTGTTGAAGAGCATCCAGATATGCTGTTATTTTGTCTCTGTTGTGGTCGAGGAAGTTGTACATGGCTTGCTGATAAGGCCTGCTCGCCCGGCTAGGGGCGGAGTGAGGTCTCACGTGAACAGCAATCAGTAGCATCAGCAAGAACAAGTACCAGAGAGCAGGAGGTCACTGTGAAGTTGCCCTTTGTGTTCCACAGAGGTCACACCTTTAAGGTTTGGCTTGACCAATGAGAAAGGTGCAGAGCGATTGTGTCCATTTATACGCTGCATTCTAAGAGATGGTGATGTCCACCAAAGTGTGAGTCATGAAACGACGAGTATTCTGATATGAGACACCACCTAGATGGGCTACATTATCTAGTAGTTCTATCATCAGGCATGCATAACACTATACAGTATACAAAAGAACAATATACACAGTAATAATACACAAAATGTACTGGGGAAATATATGTTCATTCATTTAAGCAAATGTATCAATGAATTAGTGGAAAGGATTCCATTTCTATGGGCTGAATGTCTGAATCTTGTATTGAGAACAATTAATGTCCCAAGTGTCTTTGAAGTGTATGAGTGAAGCAGAAGGGTGATAGCTCTTAGTGGGGAAGCCAGACAATTATGGAGTCTGCATGGGTGAAGGGTTGTGTAGAATAACTTTTACAATTGTGTTTGATCGATCCAGTCGTTACAGGTTAATTGAAAAGAATCAGCTCGTTCACAAATTGGACACCTCTATTGTGTCTCGGAGCGAGTCATGATTTCTTCAAAATAATGAAGAATGGCATGTTTTTTGTTTTGTTTTGTGAAACGTAGTGGAGTAAAAAAAAAAGTACAATAAGGTTTAAAGGCAAAGTATGTAAGTTTCGCTGCTAGAGATCGCTTTTTGAAATGATGATGCCATGAATGAGCGTGGAATCATGGGAATTGTTGTCTTCACGTCCACATCCGATGGAAAGCAATCTAACGGGACTCAGGCAGAAATCATGTTCATGAATGAGCTAATGTATTAAAGTTTTATTAACATTACTGTGGTATGAAGCATGGAGGGGCCAATAGCTTTGGGAGCAGAATGAGGCCTTGAGTCCCAAGGAATGATGACCGTGAAGGGCGAGAGAGGACCAGCCCTGGGGCATTTTACGTTGCTGTTTTAATTATGCTTATATACCACAGCCGGCTGCTGCCACTCCTTTTGTTTTGTATGTCTATTACAATTAAAGTTACATTTAATGCCTGCTGGTTCCCGCCTCCTTCCTTCCTGAGCTTGAACTTTGTTACAGTTACATTTGCTTACTGAAATTCACTTTATTTTATTTCATTCTAATGAAACAGCCGTGAGTGCTGAATTACTACTTGTACATGTTGCTATCTGAAAAATTAAAATTGAGGGGTAACACAGCAAGCTGTTTTACTTGGTCAAAAAAATCATACTAAAAATACATTTGAGTGTGTTGAATGTTATGTTGTAACGTTACTCTGTGTGTTAGCTTTGTGGCTGATATGAGACACTTGTTGCACATTGCAGTAAGCTAGATATTAGAATATCATAATAATAAAACCTGGATGACTTGTGTTTCTAAACAGCATGTAATTCATTTTATAATATATTGTATGGTGGAGAAAATGCTGCATTAGTGTTACTACAAATAAAGCTCTTTCTGATTATGTTGTTAGCCACTTAACAGAATAGTGCTGTCTCTGAGGCATGATACAAACATGTTACTCACAGTAAATCAAGAAAACTATTTACCCATAGCCACTTAAAGGCACAACGTATTATGTAAGATTTTTGCATTAAAATATCCAAAAACAACTAGCACAGTGTTATATATTTTGATGACTTGTGTAGTTACAGTATCCCAAAAGTTTCCAACAATGTTTAAATCCAGAGAAATCAGCTATAACCAGTGTAACGGCCCATGTCATTGCTTTCCCTGTCAAAAACATCATATCTGTGTTTCTGTTTTTTCTTCTGTAGAAACCATGGAAACACCACAGACGCTTTAATATATTGTGCTTTATTAGACAGGTGAGCAACTGTTTGGTTTCCTTCATAGACAGAAAATGAATCATTGTTATATAGCTCAATAAGGTTAGTCTTATTGTTTGAATCGCTTGTTCAGGCAACATAAAAGGCGTGCCATGAGCCATCACAACTGTACCCTTAAGCTAGGAAATTCACCCCAGCTTTCTGCAAGGGGCTTGACCATCCAATAAAGTCACAGTTTTCTGGTGACATTTCATGAAAAGTCACAAAACAAATTCAACTGACCCTGGTTTGTGGTGATGAAAATTCTGCATGAAGGGAGAGCATGCTATAGTTATGTAGTTGTGCTTATCATATGAAGCCACAGCACATACACGGCAATAAGATTTTAAAGTTGCAGTGGTTACAGGCCAGAATGTGACATCTGGCTTCCAAAAATCTCATCTGGCACAATGGCGCTGATTCATGACCTTGTTTATTTGCTTTTCTACCCACTCTCAGGACTGCATTTGGTGGCATGACACTCTCAACTAAAATAACCCACGTCCTCTCAAGCTCCTATGATAATACAATATGGAAGAGAGCCATTTGTGCGGGTCGGCAGCACTTGACCTATAACTGGGCTCTCCCTGCTGAAGCCACACATTTGGTAATGACAGATGATGTTGCTGAGAGAGCTGCTCGCTTCTTCTAGAAGCTTCATTATGAGCTGGAGAGGGACAGAGAAAAGAAGCCTTTGTGACTGACACTAATTGGTGTTCCAAAAAGTTTGAATCACACAAGCAGAGATCAAGTTGAACCTGGTCACTTGCTTCTCAGAAGTCATGAAAACTTTCAGAAAAACTTTGTAGTCATTCAATAAATCTGTGGATCAGTAAGTGCTGTCAAATCAATTAATCGCATCTGACATAAAAGTTTGTGTTTACATAATATGTGTGTGTGTCTGTGTGTGTGTGTGTGTGTGTGTGTGGGGGGGGGGGGGGGGGGGTATACACATTGATCCAGCCATTTGCAATGCATGCTGGGAACTAACAAGCACCAGCCAGTTTCAATTAATGCAACAAAATTAATTAATGTAATCCCAACACAAATGCATTAAGTAAACTTCAATATTAGATATATTTATGTGGATTGAACACAATGAAATTAAGTTAGGGCAAAATGTGTAGGAATTGTGTTGCTTAAGTTCATTTTAATTAAGTAATTTGAACTAGCAGCAAAAATATTTTTTTTCAGTGTATATACTGTATATACATACACAAATATATTATGTAAACACAAACGTTTACTTTAGATGTGATTAATGATTTGCAGCCCTAGTTTAAATTGTTAGTTACATTGTAGTGTCCCTGAAGAGAAAGCCATAATTACTATTGTATATCATCTTGTCAAATGTTGATGTTTTCTTGACAAAGTCTTGCCTGAAATTTAAGAAGAAAAAATAAGTTTGAGGGTTGTATAGGCATTGTGTATGTAAGGCTGGAAGCTTATACTGCTATTTTGAACCAATAATCGGAAACAAAAAGCAGCTAAAGGATGACGTGCATAATTCAGTTATTTAATTAATCTGCAATCTCCAATTAATCTGACTCTGTTAAAGTTGTTGTTATTTTTTAACCTCTTATTCTTTAAAGGTAAAAATCTTTCTTAGAAATGATAGGAAAACGTAGGATTTAACCTGCACGTTTAGATAATGAAAGTTTCAGTCACTAGCTTTTAACATTATCAATGATAAGTAGGCAAAGTTATTTATTAAGTTACATGTTTAAATATACAGATAGTAGAATGGAACAACATACTGTATAGAAAAACTTTGTTGTAACAAATAATGCACTACTGTGCAGAAGAGGTTGTAAGAGTCTTTCTTGTAGTATGACGCCCGGTTCACACTGCAAGCTTGAGCGGCGCATGAGCGGCGC
Source organism: Elopichthys bambusa (assembly GCA_037101425.1). NCBI lineage: Eukaryota > Metazoa > Chordata > Actinopteri > Cypriniformes > Xenocyprididae > Elopichthys > Elopichthys bambusa. The sequence continues at coordinate 27,519,308 of CM074440.1, read as the reverse complement.
ATGAGCAGCGCGTGAGCGTAACTGCATCGTCACTGCAGAGACGCGCGAGTATTCACACTGCAAGTTTGTACAGCATCACAACAGCGGCTCGAAGCTGCACACAAAGTCAGCATTTCTTTACAAAGACAGCTATACATTTGTTTTTGTAAGTTGGTCATTTATAAACGTGATAGTCTTGAAAGTTTGTTAACATGGGGAGGTGTACAACATTCGCATATAAACGTAAAAATAAATATATAAATAAAAGCCTCAAGTTATCCATTGCTGCACACGAATGAAGTAAGCTTTGTGTTTTACATCATCTGCCGCGTGCACATGTTTACAAGACAGCAAACTCGGCGAAAAAAGTCAGCAAAATATGTGTCTATGTAATAACTAAAAGAATGTTTATATCATATTTTCTGGCTAGTTTACTTTAGTTTATATATATATATATTTTTTTTTTAATTATATTATAAATATATTATTATTATATACATACATATATATATATATATATATATATATATATATATATATATATATATATATATATATATATATATATATATAATACACCATACTTTAACCCAAATTGAATAATTAAAAACTAGGTTAAATGGGTAATCTTCTTTAAATATTTTTAATTCTTAATTTTCTTTTCTGCCATACTCAAATTCTTGTTAAAACACATTAGACATGCTTAATCTGAGCATTTTGAACACGTTTTGTGTGAAATTATATTTATTTTGTCCATTAAAAGTGTGCTTTCACTGTAATGGAGCATCAGCAGCGCAACAAAAATAGACTCGGCGCCGAAACCCCCCGCTTCACTGCTGCTCACGCGACGCTCCTGTTTGACGCTCACGCGCTGTTCCTGCTGGCGGTGTGAATATGCACCCGTTGGTTAACATGCATGCAGAAAAAAAATACGCGCCGCTGACGCTTGCAGTATGAAACCGGCGTGAGGTTACGCACCGGTGTGCGGGAGTGGCAGAGTTAAAGCCTTTCTCCCAGATCAACAGTTACCTTTCCTTCTTATACCCTGAGAAAAGCATTGTTATACATGAGTGGAATACCAACACCCAAAACCAACTGACAGGAAACTAAAAGATATGGTAAATGGGCGGTGATCAAGAGGGGGAGAAGTACATTAACATATTCTCCTCAATGCATGTTTAAGCAATACCTAGATTGTACATTAGGATAGTTAATGTCTCTATTAAGTACACTACCATTCAGTTCAGGTTATAAGCTGTCAGATGAGACCAAACATGTTAGTAAACACTAGTAGATAAATAGTATGTAGTTGAAAGCATATATGTCCTGTGAAGCAAATGGTACAGATGTGTCATTGAGGTGTAAACAACTCTGTCTCTCCAGACAGAACCGTCCTGTGCCTGGAGTGTCCCAACAGTCCTCAATCAGCATATTGATGAATCCCTCGCACTAGATAGGCATTAGCATACTGTGATGATAAAGGCCATTGTGCTACGTTTAATTCACATGTATACCTTTAAAGGGATTTCTGAAGTATAGGGCAGTAAAGAGTTCTACCCATATTCGCTTAGCCCTACATGTACATTAAATACTTTGCAATCGAAACCATGTTTGTCTGTTTAGCTTGGCCTTTCTGGTAGATGCTGAAACTACATTACAGACAGAAAGCCTGTTCTCTAATGTCAGCAGTTTACAAACAGAAGTGCATAAGTGTATTTTCATTATATTTTATGTATATGCTTAATCTTTGCCAAAATTATTTTTTGAAGGTTTTTAAAAATGTGAAACAGACTGGCTCTGAGATGAAAGGAAATGCTAATGGTTAGCTGTACATTATCCAGAAACATTTGTCTGATCAGATATAGTACACCAAGTCAGAAAAAATAGAAGGAGCTTAAAGGCTTTATTTAGGCCTCAAATTAGGGATTCTGAAATATAGTGTGTACATAACTTTATCAATGCAACATAACTATGACACTATGGCATATATTCTGTCAATGCTTGAGGAGTTGATGCCAGTTTAATTTCCCCTGTGTCTACAAAATTTGTTCCATGCAAAAAATTGTGTTTTTGCATCAAATCATCTCAAGAGAAGTTAAGTTGCGAAAACAGAACTGAGGAGAACAGGACTGGATAGGGAGGCAATTGTCTCCTGTTTGATCTGACAGTTTTAATTCCAGGGTTAATTACCTCAACCATCAGTGATAGCGCAGTCACAATGGTGTTGATGTGATGTCTTCTGACAGCGGTACGTGGGAAAAGAGAGAGACAGGCTCAAATGAGCTTTCATGAAGTGTTGTCTTTAAAGCTCTGTAGACAGATACCCAAAGGGGCAAACGCACAGATCAGTTTACAAACTGCAGTGTATCACTGAAAAATGCACTGATTCTTGAGACATGAGAGAAAACAGGATACAACTGACAAAATAAAAGTTTGCAGTAAAACCTGTGTTCTGGTGCAACCTCTGGTTTCTTTCATGTTCTCACAAAATGTGTTTTCTTTAATGTAACTCAAGGTGTCAGCATTCAGATATAAAATTATAATGTCAAATACAAAAATACAGTCACGGTTCTGTTTAGTTAGTTTCATTTTCATGCACTTTTATTTGTCACTTTCAGTCACGTGTTTCCTAAATAAACGCATTTTACCACATCACAAATCTTACATGCAGCAGCTATTTTGTTTAGTTTTATAGTTTGCCTGATTAATTAACACTGCGATTATAACACAGAAAAATGTAAACATAATTAATTAAAATGATAAAAGATATAAAAACATCAGAGCCTGTGTTGATTTTGCAGTTTAATATGGAATATGGAAAGAGGACAATATTATAAAATATATACTGAAAATATTGGTGACTGCTTGTGATGTTTCTCATTTGTGCTTTGAATAAAAGAGTGTTATTACTGAATGCAAATAGAAATGTATTACATGATTTAAAATATATGGCTTTTTTTCATTCCATTGGCTCAATAATCACTCAGAAGTTATGTTTCTGAAACTAATATCTCACTGGCAAGATGATATCCTTATTTCACAGAATAAAACCGTCAATCATTTACAATAATGTAAAGAGAGAATAACTGTTTGTTCATAGTGTGTCATAAGCCTTTCCTCTGTGAGCTTTTGACTGGAAGAGTTGAACCTTTTGAATGATGTCTTGGATTCACTCATGGAGTGATATTTGCTGTAATAACCACAAAGAAGCTGACACACTCTCTCGGTAATTGCTAAGTTCAAATGATTACCTAGACGTAATTTCAGCCTGCATAATGCATTAGGTATTGCAGTTTTATGGCTAACGCACAGCATCATTAGAAAGCCATATGAGAGTCATTTTCTTGGAGGTGACAAGGTCGAGTGATAGCACAGACCCCTAATGCACATATTAACGCTTCAGAAGACATATGTGAACATCTCACGTCCAGACCTCAACCTCACAGAACTTCCAATAGCCCTGCGGATGCAATAAGTTTCATTTTATCTCTAGATAAAAGCAATAATTACCTTCCATGCTTAAGTTCAGAAGTGCGGTGGTAGTGTGATGCCGTGACATACTGAGTTATGGCTCTCATGCGGGCCAAGTCTAAAACTTCATGCTCAATTAATGAGTTAAATATCTGCAAAAGATTTTCATAGTGTCTTGTTGTAATAAATGTTATTAAAATAAAAACAGTATTATTATCATTCTAATTATTCAGGTATGAATACTGTAATCACATAAAGAAATATAAAAACACCATAAATGTAAATGCATGTGTTCCACCTAGTCATCAGCCCATTATGCTAAATTCTAGCACGTATTACTTTAACACGTTAGTGCTGGTTAATAAGAAAAAAGCTTCCCATTAATAATAGATCTGCCCGGGCTTTTTTTTTTTTTTTTGTAGTCACTGTAAAGCACCTTAGCAGATGCTCATCCTTTGTGATGCTCATCTTTTCTCCCCTTCCAAGTGGAGTGTTGTGTTAATGAGAATTTGATTACTCCGTCAAGGCTTTACATTAGAATGCATGATATCATTAGCAGCCACAAACACCGTCTGAGTGGCCACATAGCATACTGTAAAAAAAAAAAGAAGCTACAGCATACTGTAAAAAAAAAAAGATGCTACTAGTTCGCTACATAGTAGTCCAGGGCTGGTTGGGACAGATTTAATTCTCTCTTGGTTTAACAAACATAAAAATTAGGTTATCTAAACCTGACCATTGTCAATATTTCTAATAACAACACTAACCTGGCTAGTGTTGCAAAATGGTCCTTACTGTAAACAGCACAGGAATGGCATTGAATGTAACACTGGTGCAATAAACATCTGGATTATATTAGTATCTTATAGTAATACAAAAAGATGCCTACATGGCTTTTACAAATCTGTGTACTTAGCAAATCTCAAACCTATTGATGCAAAATGTAAACTATATTATAGTATTTACAGCTTTACCTGCATACATACAGTATACTTGTGCATTGACTTGACTGATTTGTGGATATGAAGACTTCCTGCCACTACTAATATTCATAAATTTCAGATCCAACTAATGAAAAAATAGGACCTATCTAAAATTAAAGAAATTAATCTAAAAAGGCTCCATTTTTACTATTTGAGTGATAGGGTTAAAGGATTAGTTCACTTTCAAATGAAAATTACCCCAAGTTTTACTAACTCTCAAGCCATCGAAGAAAGTGTAAAACTCTCGCAGTTCAGAAAGCTTACTCTACGTCCTACGCCTTCCCTATTCAACTTATGGAAAAAGCTTAACTGACACGATGCCACTTTACACTTAGTTAAATACGGATGGCGGTCTGGCGGAAGCTAGATATTTGACTTCATAACTTGTTAAATATGGATTTTTTTTACACAAATGCATTTCTTCGCTTCAGAAGGACTTTATTAACACCCTGGAGCCGTGTGAAGTATGTTTATGATGGATGGATGTGGATGGAAGCACTTTCTTCAGCTCATACTCATTGGTATCGCTCACTGCCATTATAAAGCTCGGATGCGTCAGGATATTTATTAATATATCTCTGATTGTGTTCATCAGAAAGAAGAAAGTCATATACACCTAGGATGGTTTGAGGGTGAGTAGAGGTTGGGGTAATTTTCATTTGAAAGTGAACTAATCCTTTAACATACCATGGTTGTGGCACAGAACCACTAATCGAATAATAATATGTGCGATTCTGTGAATTATATTTCTTTCATAATAGTCAAAAAAGACTTGACATCTTAATCTGGAATTGTGCTATACAGACAAAAAAAAAAAAAAAAAAAGTCAGTGAAAGCAAAATTCAGAGCTCCCAATTCAAAGCCATTTATCAAGGGACAAAGCATCCAAGACTGGATAAGGAGGTTCCATTAACTTCCCAGCATGCATCTGTGGATAGTGGGCGAAAATCAGGTTCTAAGTGTTGACAGCGCTTCTTGAATAATTTAATATCAGGTAAATGTATTAAGCCCAGGCTGTCATGTATTCTCCCTCATGACAGCAGGATAGCTTTTTTAACGTTTTATTGTCACAACTGCACAAAACACAATCTTCAGCCCCATAGTTCTTCTTTCTTCACATGAATGACAAAAAAGGCAAATTTCAAGTTCACCTATGAATTGAAGTGGGCGTATAATCAAAGTAAACTGACACGCTTCACCTGTCGAATTTACTGACTCTCCTCCCCCTACGAGAAGATATAAATGATATTTTCTTATCCTGGCTTTGTGTAAATGCTCTAAGGTGCCCTAAAACTAATTCTTTATCGCACAAGCCCATCCATCAAAAGCACGGTTTGAACCATGGTGGAATGACATCTATTCCGATGCAATAGAGCAAAGCTAATGAGGAAAAAAAATCTCCATTTAAATTCTTGTCATTTGTGGCGGTGAATATCCATACAACTGATTTGATACATCAGTTGATAAAGCTGATTTGATACATCCATCCAACTGATTTGAGCAAATACAACAGTCTAACAAGAGTTTGCCATTGTCTCTAACATATTTTATTAAATGCACACAGAAAAAAAAAAAAAAAAAAAAATGTTTTTTAACCTTTTGTGCGGTACAGTCTCAACATATGGGATCTAGAACGTTTAGCGACGTAACATAACTGCCAGATTCAAACTGTGCTTTTGCGCTTTGGCTGTGAGACATATATCACAACTATGCAGTGTTTTCAGCCACATAATGTTTTTTTTTTTTTTCAGACATTTTAATACACATAAGCACCAGTAACACAATACATTCAGAGTTTATAAAATACACAATGATGTCAGACATTATTGGAAGCAGCAATAACAATTCATTCAAACATAATTTGCCGACATTTATTCATATCAGACACACATGGGCCTGTAAATATAACGTTTACTTTATTATTCTTCCAGTTCACCAGCCACTTACTTGCATATATTTCGGGAGAAACTGATCAATTCACCTGCTGTAAATTGGACTGACAGAACTCTGCGAACTACGGGGCAAACTAAGATGGCGGCGCCCAATCTTGCGTTATAGATCAAGATAAAGATCATTTATAAATCATTTATTAAACAACAAAACACACTCACTTACACATATTTGAGAATTTGAATATCAGATAGTTGGTGATATGGTAAGCATGTTTGTGAATATTTTAAATAAAAAAGAAATAATAATAATAATAATAATAGCGATTCATCTGTCATACAATGTTATATCGTGTCTACACCAGACGCGACTTTTATTGCGTCGCATCGCGCCGCAACTGCTGAAAGCTGTCTACACTGGACGTGACAAGCCTACCGTTGCAAAGCACTTGGACTACGTCAGAAATAGAACTGGAATCTGTTTACTGACGGGGATTTGTCGCGTTGCGTCGCGCTGCGTTGCATCCAGTGTAGACAATATGATTATAATGGGTTGTATTGTTTTTTTTTGTTTGTTTTGTTTTGTTTTTGTCGCGAGGCTCCGCTCGCATCCGGTGTAGACACGGTGTTATTGTGGCTGCTGTGTGTTATGTGACACCTATGCTTGACATGCATGACGCTTCGCCATGGAAAAAATAAGGGCAAACATTCTAAAATAATGGTCGCCTTAAAAAAAAAAAAAAAACTCAAGGTGCCTCCCAATTCGCGTAATTATGCACTATTCTATTTAAGTACAAATAGTGCGAGTAGTGCGTTCACACAGAAAATTCCAAAAAGAAAAAGTGCACTTTAAATACCCGGATGATGCACTAAATTAATGGAAAAAACTAAGTGTGGAATGTTGGACACTTAATGCACTCAACTGTTGCAGCTTTAATTACATAGCGGAGGGGAAGGTGGTATCAGACTCCATTGTTAAATGACAAAATAACCTTATACAATTCACGCACTACATGGATGAGTACATAGTGCATAAGTATAGTGTATATTGTAAGTGCATAGTGTATAGTGTGTCATATGGGATGCAACTTCACTCCGGTGGGTCAGTTAGTATATTTTAAACTCACACTTGAAAGGGTTAACTACATATTTTGCCAAAAAAAAAAAAAAAAAAAAGTCCAATGCTTTCGCACTAGGAAACAGTACTAAGTCTTTGATTTGCTCACTTCAGCCTGTTGTTCTGAAGCGGCAGGTTACCCAAGGTTCAGCACATCCTGTGTGTTTGTGACATTCTCTGAGTAAACATAACTTATTGTGGCACAGTAACAAAGAGATATACAGTGGACAGCTTCTCCTGTGTTTTTTTTTTTTCTTCACAATGTCTTCGGTAAGAGAGGGGAAACAGCACGGGCGCAGCTGCTATCAAAGGTAGAGTGCTCAGAGATGCTGATCCATACCACACTGTGTCCCTGCTGTCACTCCATGATGCTCGCAGTATCGCGTGTGAACCACTGAAGTCACTACAATACACTGCATGCAGTCAGCGGGCTTACACAGTTAGAATAAAGGAAGTGCTCTCCACATTCCCAAACCCTTACTGGCTGTGTGCCCATCTATCGATCTATCTATCTGTCTATAATAATAATAATAATTTGTTACATTTTCTTTGCATTCAAAGCGCTTTAGATATGCAAGGCAGGAATCTCCTCAATCTCCACCAATGTGCAGCATCCACCTGGATGATGCGACGGCAGCCATATTGCACCAGAACGGCCACCACACACCAGCTTTTTTGTGGAGAGGATACAGCGTATCTATCTGTATAACTTTCCTTTAGCTTCAACAGTCTCCTTTCATTTCTCTTTCTTTCTCTCTGTATATCCTCTTCTGTCCTTTCTGAAAAGAGTCAGTGACCTAACATGGGACAATATGCAAAAATGTGTAAGTCCAGAGGGGAAATAATCACTCTATCTTTTTGTTCTTGCAAAAATGGTAGGATTCTGGTGAGATCTCAGAGCGTCACCAGGCATTTACACCGCTGACCCGCCCCATTCGCATTCACCCTACGCATTAACCTCCCATAGCCCACAAGAAACAATTATAAAGATTAAAAGAACAGCAGGAGTGGAGGAGTGTGAGAGAAAGGACATGTTAGAATCTGAAAAGAAGTGACAAATGAAGACTTTACATGAATCATTGGGTTAATTATGACATTTTAATTTATTATGTCAGCTATAAGACATTATTAGCCTTGCCATCTTTGCTCAAGAAACATTTTATTTTTTTGCTCCCAACAGAATGCACCTGTTTATATTCATAAATAAAGATGAACACATCTTGTTGAACATTTTGATGAACATAATTGCCCACTTTTCCGAGTTAACGCAATGGTGCTATTCTTGAATACATTTCACTCTCTGAGACCTTGTTTATGTGCTCGCTGAATAAATGTCTTCTCATCCCAGAGAGACATCTAAGTGCACTTGATGTCTCAAATGAGACCTTGGTGTAGAAAACAGGACTCAGGGACTCTGTCCTTTGTGAGAGCAACAGGCCCTGTCACTCATAACGTCTGCCTGGCACAGATCCCAAATGTACTTGTTTGAATTATTTTAATCAGCTCCAGTGCCATTCTGCTGGAGACGACCATTTGCATACTCGCTGTTCGCCTCTCAGATAAGCTTTCATAGATCCCCAATATGATGAGCAGCCGAATAATGCCATTTCCGTCACAAACCGCCATGGCTGATGCAACAATGCACTTCAATCAGGATATATTACTTCTCTCTGCCGGCTTTGGTTGTTGCTGCAATTGAGCAACCTTTATCCAAATCTCCCAATCTGATATAGAAGAGGACAATTTCATTTCAGCCAGCGAGAAAGAGATGGAATAATGAAATATATTGGGGAATATATATTTTTTTTCGCTCTGTCTTTTGATGTCTGATAGACATTAAGCTACATTCTCTATCCTTGGGTAATTCATAGACTGTACAATCTCAGGGTGATGGGATAGTGTGCAATGTATTAGTGGGGATAAAATCATAAGCATGTGCTGGAAAGATTAGCCTAACCAATTGGCCTAGTTCTGTTGACCACTTAGTTATTAATATTCATTATATATCAGGTATAATCAACTAACTCGCATTAGAGTATTAGTAGACTGTAGTAGACTGTTATGTTAAGTTTAGTAGAATAAGTTGACATGTAGTTAAAGTTACTTATAGTTAGTAGAATGTCTAAAGTGGACCATCAAAATAAAGTGTTACCACAAGAATTGTTGTAGAAACAATTCTCACTCATTTTACAACAATTACAAAAAATGGCAAGTAAAACATTAGAAGTAGAAACAAGTAGAAAAACTGAAATAGTATAACTTTATAATGGTATAACTTTGAAAAGTATTTTTTGTTTTTACACTGTACACTTTTGAAGCCTTTATTTTATTCATTCATTATTCATTTTATTCATTACAATTTTTGCTAAGGGTGCGTTCACACTTGTAGTTCGGTTCCTTTGGTTCATTTGGTCCGAACCAAAAGATACCGAATCGAAAGGCATAGGGATACGTTCACAACCTGATTGGTCGGATTTTACTTTTTACTTACCGAACATCTAAAATAATGCTTTGTGCTGAGATAAATGCGCCTGTTGTGTGTGCGTAGCCTGCATATGATGGCATTTTGGCCAGCTGGGAACTCGTGAAAAGCTTATAAAATGTGTAAAGGAGTCAAAACAGCGGCGGGAATTCCTCTGCCACACACACAAACGATCTGCTGCGTGGAGACGCACGTCTGATGCCTGTGATGAGCAAACTCGCTACTATGATGAGAAAACCCGATATGCGTGAGGATTCTGTCATTTTTAGGGTCTCATCTTCCTGTTTTTGGTTTGTTTACATGTCTTTGGTCCGTGTTGCGTTCATATATCATTCGAAGCGCAGCAGAGTTGTGTTTGGTGTGCACCAGGGTTTGGATGGCAGCGTTCACACATGTTCAAATGAACCGCACTAACAGAGCAATCGCACCAGGGTTTGTTTTAATCAAACCAAACGTGACAAGTGTGAATACACCCTAAGGGTGCTTTCACACCTGCCTCATTTAGTTCGGTTGAATTGCACTAGAGTTCGTTATCCCCTTTAGTGCGGTTCTTTTGGGCAGGTGTAAAAGCAGCAATCACACTCGGGTGCGCACCAAAAGCGGACCAAACAAGCGTTTAGAGAGGTGGTCTCGGTACGCTTTCAAGCAAACTCTGGAGTGGTTTGCTTGAGATGTGAAAGCAAACTGACCCAATGGACCAACGAACCAAACGATATCATAATTCATAACGGGAAATGTGCTATATAAAAAGCAGTAGTGTCTGATTCTGTGAGTGAGCAAATTATTTATCATAATTGAAAACCAAAGAGCGCCTCTATGTTGTGTAATTGCACTTCTCCGTGCGAGAACGCTGTCCTGACGAAGCCTTGATTCCTTGATCTGCATCATTATAAAATTCATATGGTCTCTCGACACACTGACAACAGTTTGCCTACTAGACAGCGCTGGGAAATCCAGAGACAGAGAGAGAAAGAGAGTGCGCATTTGAATTTGCCACAGCATTAATATGAATGTAGTATATAATTTAACAGCAGGAATGACAGCTATATTCATATAGTGTTTGCGTGTGTCTCGACAGTTACAAATAAAGCCACAATAAGCTCATGGAGCGAACTTGTCAATCATTATTTTGATGGATGACGCAGAGAAAACTCTGACCAATAAGAGGACAGTTGTACTCGCATGTGACTTGCCTAATGTATTTTGGTACGCTTTGAAATGTTGCCATGTGAAAGCGAACCGAACCAAGAAAAAAATGCAACATTGTAACAAATTTAGTCCCTGTTTCGGAGCAAAAGAAACGATCCATAGGTGTGAAAACACCCGTAGACACATTTCTTGAATCCTTCACCCATTTTCACACAACATTAACCAAATCTTCAAACTACATTCACAAAACCTGACTCTTCTGGCAAAATCGAATAATCAGCTCAAAACCATTTCACCTGTAGTCAAAATCAAACATACTTTCAGATCACACACATAGACAGTCAATATATAAACACTACAGATAATTCATTAGACACTACATCAAAAAATGAAGAACACAGCATTCAGAGCATAAGGCAACAGAAAAAATGTCATACTGTATACAGAATAGTTGATACAAAAATCAGCTATTACATAATCACAACTTAGTAAGGTGAATATACTGTATTCTGTATGTATACTGCAAGTATAGTATTGTATTGAAAATTGTATAGTATTGAGCGCGTGCACTTGCATAGTCTAAAATACATTAGCCCAAATGCAAAAGCCCAAAAGGTCAAAGAAAATGCTAAATGAAAAGCATGTTACAATACACTCAAAGTACACTCAAAATCAAGGTCAATGAGAGATTCATTCTGCCTCAGCATCATGTCTTCGTGTGGGGTCCAGCCTGAGGACTTTGTTCACATCACAGGCAATTTCATCTCTTTCCAGGCAAAGGAAAAAACCCTCTGTGGCCTTTTGCACAAAGCCGGTTTCAGTTGCTACCCAGGTAAGTTTGAGACTGGTTTGAGCAAACTCTGGGTTCAAGAAGTTGGGATCATTAATATGTACGGCCCCAGCTTTTGCATATACCAGCCCATGTTCTACGCATTAGACAAACTAGTATTAACGTCTGGAGCTGCACAGCCGAATCATCAGAAGTTATGCAGGTATTGTGAAGCATGCAAGCAATGACAATAGCAAAAATGGCAGATGGATCGATAATAACTGTTCATGATACATGATATCATGATATATTTAGTGATATTTGTAAATTGTCTTTCTAAATGTTTCATTAGCATGTTGCTAATGTACTGTTAAATGTGATTAAAGTTACCATTGTTTCTTACTGTATTCACGGAGATCAGAGCCATATCATTAATTTCATTTTTAACCTGAAAATGCTTGTAGTCTGTATAATTCATAAACACATCTGCGTTCTTTATAAATCTCTCTAACAGTGTAGCTTTAGCCACGCAGCATTATCAAACTCATTCAGAATCAAATGTAAACATCCACAATATGCCATACTTATGTGATTTGATATGCTGCGTCATGAACAATTTGTAAAGATCCATTTTGAGAGATATATTGTGAACTTCAGTATTGTTTATGCAATGTTTAATGCAGTCACGAGTTTGGGGGTGGGGAGCACGAGCATTTAAAGGTGTAAACACACCAAATCAGAGCATTTTTAATCCCACCCCAAAATAGACAGTCAAAACATGGAATAATAAAAAATCTATGGGGAATTTTGAGCTGAAACTTCACAGACACATTCTGGGGACACCAGAGACTTATATTACATCTTGTAAAATAGTGTTCTAGGGCACCTTTCATATTATAAAGTGACGAGAATACTTTTTGTGCACCAAAAACCACCCAAAATAATTTTGAACAATATCTAGTGATAGCTGATTTCAAAACACTGCTTCGAAGCTTTATAAATCTTTTGTTTCGAATCAGTGTTTCGGATCGCATATCAAACTGCCAAAGTTACATGAACTATTGAAATTTTGTTTACTGAAATCATGTGACTTTGGTGTAGTGTGGATGCAGAACAACACAGAGAAGCAGAAAGAGAAAGAGAGAGAGAAAATAATATCTGGGTGAGCGAGAGGAGTAGATGAAGGAGGAGAGGAGTAGTTGGATCAGGACAGGGGAGAAGAAGAGGTATGGGAGAGGAGGAAGAATGTGTGCTGGATTGTGCATCTCTATGGTTTTTCCCCTTACATATGTGGAACCTATGAAAGCTTATTTCTGCCAGGCATAGAAAAAATGTAATTGTGACTCAATTCCTTGTTTATATCTCACAATTCTGAGAAAAAAAAGTCAGAATTATGAGATGTAAACTCACAAATCCAATGTGTGTTGGATTTGTTGTTGATCAATGGCAGCAATTTCATGTTTTCATTTCAGTACAAGCTTAATGTACAGCTTTTACTACAACGATTCCACTAACACTGTTCTATTTATGCAGAATATGCAGTCTGCGTAGGGCACTAACTACCAAGGGGACACCATCCCACCCTCTTTGGGGGCACCATCAACACCAAGTCAAGTCAAGTCACCTTTATTTATATAGCGCTTTTTACAATGCAGATTGTGTCAAAGCAGCTTTACAGTGATAATTGGTATATAATTTTGGCTGCACAGCAGCTCTTAAAGAAAATGGTGTCAATGCAGGCAGATGCAAAGCACTGTTGAATATCAAATGTCAAGTGTCCCCAACTAAGCAAGCCAAAGGCAACAGCGGCAAGGAACCCAAACTCCAACAGGTGACATCAGGTGGCAAATAGGTGTTAAAAAGGAGAAAAAGGCTGACCTAATTTATGCAGCCTAATAATCCTTTAACGGATTTGAAAATATAAATTGATAATGTGTTATGTGTATGCCAGGTTAAAGAGATGCATTTTTAGTCTAGATTTAAACACCACACACCCACCCCCAGAAAGAGATTTCAGCAGAGATGGCGACTGAAGTTCTGCATAGGGGACCCATTTGACCAGTATCTGCCCTGAGCAATTCTGTTACTTTCTTCTTCTTTTTTTCTACTGTACATTCTATAAAGTAATGACTCGTTCACTTTTAGATAGTATGTTGCCAAGAATTCAACTCTCAACAAAAAATGTAGAATGGCTTACATGTACTGCAGTAAAATGTACTGAATTATAAAAACAATGGATTTCATATTTTCTGCAGGTAGAACTGAAACATGACAAGTACTGCAGTTTTTGTAATGCCATCAACTGTTAGTATTTTGACATTACGCAATGGTTTCATGATTATGTTCATGTTGCAATGTACTCAGTAAAAACACCTTCTACTCTTAAAGCAAGAGGAGTACAAACCTACACCATCATGTTCTTGAAGGAGGCCCAAATGGGGCGTCAGCTAGTGGCAGTTTCCAAGCTCTAAGGGAGCCATAATTAGAACCAAACTATCCAGTGAGGTTAACTATTTAGCTCAACCTGAGCTTGATTCTATTCAACACATTCCAATAGGCAATGTATTTCAGCCAGTGGCAGTGTCAAAATAAACCAAACATACCACCACTGTAAAGCTGCTTTGACACAATCTGCATTGTAAAAAGCGCCATATAAATAAAAGTGACTTGACTTGACTTGACCACCATGCAATGTACTCAGTAAAATAACTTTTTACTCTTTAAGCAAGAGGAGTACAAACCTGCGCCATCATGTTTTTGAAGGAGGCCCAAACGGGGCCTGCAACTCAGAAAGACACCTGGTGTCAGCCAGTGGCATATCTAAGCTCTAAGGGAGTCAAACATAGAACCAAACTTATCCAGTGAGGTTAACTATTTAGCTCAACCTGAGCTTAATTCTATTCAACACATTCCAACAGGCAATGTACTCAGTAAAACACTCAGTAAAACTCTTTAAGCAAGAGGAGTACAAACATGCTCCCCCAAACGGGGCCTACTATTCCAGAAAGACACAGGCATCAGCCAGTGGCAGTGTTTAAACTCTAAGGGAGCCTAATCTGAGAACCAAACTACCAAGTGAAGTTACCTAGCTTAACTCAACCTGAGCTTAAAATCTACACATTCCAACAGGCAATGTACTCAGTAAAAACTAAAAACTCAACCTCAAAACTCTCAATAGAGAGGAGGCAACTCTGAAAATAAACTCTAAAAACAAGAGCTCAGAGGAGCGATACTCAACCCAAGCCAAACAATGTCAGGCGGCCCAAAGGCCGACACTTGACATAGATCCATCTGAAGTAAAGAGTGCCAATCTCTAATACAAACTATGACCAGAGGAGAAAGCTACTCTACCAAATGGTGGCTGAAAAGGTGGCCATAAAGCCAACACAAAGAAACCAACCTAATGGGAACTTCATGGCCCTAATTTCCCCTTCTATTCTTTTACGCACCCAGGAAAAGCTATACAGGAACACTAAGGTCAATATATTCTATAGCATAAATATAGACCAAGCTTACCTTCCTGCAGCTCGAAGACCAGAGACTCCTATCATGGAAGGGATGGAATCTAAGGTTCTTTAATGCACTATCAAGCCAGAAGGCAAGCCATCAGAGAAATATTCATTATGGGCCCAACCCTCAGCCTGACTGTAAGAAGCACCTGAGCTTGTTTCAAAAAAATGTCACTATTCACTATTCAGGAGGTGGAAGAAGAGAGGAGCGGTTAGATGTAACTACCCTCGCAGAGAGGAAATCAATCACTGACGCTGCTGGCGTCTGTAACTGATCACCTCCCTCAGATCATGCTTCTTTTTCCTGGAGTCCCGTCTTCTCTGGGACCTGCTCCGAGGCCACCATGGCTGCCATCGATCTAACAACCGAGGCAGCAGTTTGTTCTTCTACCGCCTCAGGGGACAGACCCTGCCCCTGATCCAGATCCTTCAGCAAAACACCACCATGGTGTGTAAGGCCACACCAGCCTGACCCGCTGTCGTGTATGCCCTGCCATTCAAGCGAGAAGTCACTTTAAGGGGCTTGGAAGGCAGGACCGGAGCTTTCAGCGCCGGGGCCCGCCCTGTGATGAGATAGTTCGCAAACTTCTCGTCAATAGGGGGCATCGTCACATACCCATGCTGGCTCAATCCCTCAACATCAGCGAAATTAGCTTGCTGATGCCGGTGAATACGAGCCGAGTATGGGTTCTTCCATGCCTTCTCGATCTCAATGTGAAGATCAGGAAGGAATGGAAGGCTCACAGGGGCTGTTGTGTTATGGCCAGAAAGGAACCACTCGTCAAGCCGTCCAAGTGTGCCCCCTCTCTTAACACGCTCCCAAGGCAGCTGCAGCCTGCCAGAAGCACGTTCCATAACCTCAAGCAGCTCCGCATACGCAGGGCAGGGAGGCTTTGAAGTCTCAGCAGGCTCACCTGCTTCCTCCTCAATAACCATCTCCTGCTCTGCCTCAGCACGGGCAGGACCAGAACCACTAGGCACAGATGTCGGCCCTTCTTCCCTCGAGAAGAGGGCCAAATGAAAGCAGAGCGTCCTAATAAGCAGACGCTCACAATTCACACAGACAGCACCCTCAAGCACTGTCTGTGCGTGCTCCTCCCCCAGACAGAAAAACGCACAGATCATGTGTGTCACCAGGTGCCAGAAACCTGGGACACGGATCCACACACTTCTTAAAACGTTTGTCAGACATAGTAATTCCTTACTGGATTCGAAGTAATTGCAATCAGACAAAAAACAGTCCCTGAAGACGAAGAGATACTGACTCCTTCTCTGGGCACTCCTTTTATACTTTCGGGTCGCATCTTTAATGACGTAATAGGCTGTCGCCGGCCAATAGGATTGGTGAGATTTGATAATTGCTTTGTGTGATGTAGGTGTGTTGCTGTGTTAAGAGTTCAGAAAAAAAGTACTTTAAGTATTGGTAAACACTTGTTAGCAATTGTAAAAAACTGTAATCTTCAGAAGAGACGTGAATTGTTCCGGCTCACTTACGAGAAGTGAATCAAACGGATGCTCTCCATGTTCCGTGTGATTGGCTGTTTGCCACACGTGTCACATTTTCAGGTGCACACGCTTTAGAGTTAATCGCAAACTCTGGATTAAACTCTGGAGTTGACAGAGAACGTTTATACTGAAGGTTGTCAGACTGCTGATCTAAACCAGGTTGTATTTATCTGGATTTGTCAACTCTAAGCCTACTCTGAAACATGGCCACTGGTGTGCTAGAATCAGCCTTGACAACACTCCACACCTTGCTCTTCCTCGTCCTCATCCTCTTCCTCCTCGTCCAGCAACTCTTACATGCACAGATTGTTTCCATTCAACATTCAGTACACTTGTGCCACCTGAACTTATATGTTACAGTTGGTTTGATCACATCATTAGATGTGATGACACAAACTGTGACAACTGTGTTGTAGTTGTATTTAATTTTTTTTCCACTTGTGTTTACCATTTTGCAACACATGCATCAGTGCAAAATGTGTTTTAGTGAGTGAGAATGTGTTTGAGTGCAAAAAGAGTGTGTGAGATTTGCAAATGGGGCCTAACTGCTTGAACTTGTTTAGGGTTTTACAGAAAAAGTGATTTATTCGACAAATGGGTTTAGACCTTTCAAAATTTGTGTCACATTTTTTTTTTCAAAATGAAGCACTGCATTCAAAATATCACAAACACATCCCAAAAGCAAACATTTTTCTTACGTTGCAAACACCTTTGCCATAATATTCTATTTTTGGATATATCATTGTGACAAGCAGGGTTTATTCAAAACCTAAAGCTCTTCTTTCATGAGCTCCTATGTACATTTCTGTACAAGATTGAAAGTAATTAGCAGAGAGATGTTGAAAAATTCACAGTAAACACAAAAGCAAGATTGAAACCAAACTATTTTTTTTTACTGTAAGCATTTGTGGATGTGAATATAGTATTACAGAGTATGAAAGAAAAGAAATACATCAACCATGTGTAGTTGGACAGAAACAATTGTTGTGTTTCAAAAAGGAAATCAAGATACTTCCTGTTAGATTTTTGTGTGTTACATAGAGAATTGTGTTTTGCAAAAAGTGTTTTATGAAATTGAGTGGAAGGTCGAGAATCAGTGTATGGTTTTGCAGATTTGGTGTGTGGTTCTGGTGTTTGAGTGTCAGGTTTCAGAAATGTAATAACAAGTAAGGATTTTGTGTGTAAGCAGTTAAAAAAAAAAAAAAAAAAAAAAAAAAAACAACTGTATTAGGGTAATCCAGAATTGTAATCCATAAATATACATGAAACCAGGATAATGCTCAGAACTGCAGTGTGACACTAGGCAAGACTTTGCAGAGAATGACTGAATAAACTGAAATATATTCTATAGCATAAATATAGACCAAGCTTACCTTCCTGCAGCTCGAAGACCAGAGACTCCTATCATGGAAGGGATGGAATCTAAGGTTCTTTAATGCACTATCAAGCCAGAAGGCAAGCCATCAGAGAAATATTCATTATGGGCCCAACCCTCAGCCTGACTGTAAGAAGCACCTGAGCTTGTTTCAAAAAAATGTCACTATTCACTATTCAGGAGGTGGAAGAAGAGAGGAGCGGTTAGATGTAACTACCCTCGCAGAGAGGAAATCAATCACTGACGCTGCTGGCGTCTGTAACTGATCACCTCCCTCAGATCATGCTTCTTTTTCCTGGAGTCCCGTCTTCTCTGGGACCTGCTCCGAGGCCACCATGGCTGCCATCGATCTAACAACCGAGGCAGCAGTTTGTTCTTCTACCGCCTCAGGGGACAGACCCTGCCCCTGATCCAGATCCTTCAGCAAAACACCACCATGGTGTGTAAGGCCACACCAGCCTGACCCGCTGTCGTGTATGCCCTGCCATTCAAGCGAGAAGTCACTTTAAGGGGCTTGGAAGGCAGGACCGGAGCTTTCAGCGCCGGGGCCCGCCCTGTGATGAGATAGTTCGCAAACTTCTCGTCAATAGGGGGCATCGTCACATACCCATGCTGGCTCAATCCCTCAACATCAGCGAAATTAGCTTGCTGATGCCGGTGAATACGAGCCGAGTATGGGTTCTTCCATGCCTTCTCGATCTCAATGTGAAGATCAGGAAGGAATGGAAGGCTCACAGGGGCTGTTGTGTTATGGCCAGAAAGGAACCACTCGTCAAGCCGTCCAAGTGTGCCCCCTCTCTTAACACGCTCCCAAGGCAGCTGCAGCCTGCCAGAAGCACGTTCCATAACCTCAAGCAGCTCCGCATACGCAGGGCAGGGAGGCTTTGAAGTCTCAGCAGGCTCACCTGCTTCCTCCTCAATAACCATCTCCTGCTCTGCCTCAGCACGGGCAGGACCAGAACCACTAGGCACAGATGTCGGCCCTTCTTCCCTCGAGAAGAGGGCCAAATGAAAGCAGAGCGTCCTAATAAGCAGACGCTCACAATTCACACAGACAGCACCCTCAAGCACTGTCTGTGCGTGCTCCTCCCCCAGACAGAAAAACGCACAGATCATGTGTGTCACCAGGTGCCAGAAACCTGGGACACGGATCCACACACTTCTTAAAACGTTTGTCAGACATAGTAATTCCTTACTGGATTCGAAGTAATTGCAATCAGACAAAAAACAGTCCCTGAAGACGAAGAGATACTGACTCCTTCTCTGGGCACTCCTTTTATACTTTCGGGTCGCATCTTTAATGACGTAATAGGCTGTCGCCGGCCAATAGGATTGGTGAGATTTGATAATTGCTTTGTGTGATGTAGGTGTGTTGCTGTGTTAAGAGTTCAGAAAAAAAGTACTTTAAGTATTGGTAAACACTTGTTAGCAATTGTAAAAAACTGTAATCTTCAGAAGAGACGTGAATTGTTCCGGCTCACTTACGAGAAGTGAATCAAACGGATGCTCTCCATGTTCCGTGTGATTGGCTGTTTGCCACACGTGTCACATTTTCAGGTGCACACGCTTTAGAGTTAATCGCAAACTCTGGATTAAACTCTGGAGTTGACAGAGAACGTTTATACTGAAGGTTGTCAGACTGCTGATCTAAACCAGGTTGTATTTATCTGGATTTGTCAACTCTAAGCCTACTCTGAAACATGGCCACTGGTGTGCTAGAATCAGCCTTGACAACACTCCACACCTTGCTCTTCCTCGTCCTCATCCTCTTCCTCCTCGTCCAGCAACTCTTACATGCACAGATTGTTTCCATTCAACATTCAGTACACTTGTGCCACCTGAACTTATATGTTACAGTTGGTTTGATCACATCATTAGATGTGATGACACAAACTGTGACAACTGTGTTGTAGTTGTATTTAATTTTTTTTCCACTTGTGTTTACCATTTTGCAACACATGCATCAGTGCAAAATGTGTTTTAGTGAGTGAGAATGTGTTTGAGTGCAAAAAGAGTGTGTGAGATTTGCAAATGGGGCCTAACTGCTTGAACTTGTTTAGGGTTTTACAGAAAAAGTGATTTATTCGACAAATGGGTTTAGACCTTTCAAAATTTGTGTCACATTTTTTTTTTCAAAATGAAGCACTGCATTCAAAATATCACAAACACATCCCAAAAGCAAACATTTTTCTTACGTTGCAAACACCTTTGCCATAATATTCTATTTTTGGATATATCATTGTGACAAGCAGGGTTTATTCAAAACCTAAAGCTCTTCTTTCATGAGCTCCTATGTACATTTCTGTACAAGATTGAAAGTAATTAGCAGAGAGATGTTGAAAAATTCACAGTAAACACAAAAGCAAGATTGAAACCAAACTATTTTTTTTTACTGTAAGCATTTGTGGATGTGAATATAGTATTACAGAGTATGAAAGAAAAGAAATACATCAACCATGTGTAGTTGGACAGAAACAATTGTTGTGTTTCAAAAAGGAAATCAAGATACTTCCTGTTAGATTTTTGTGTGTTACATAGAGAATTGTGTTTTGCAAAAAGTGTTTTATGAAATTGAGTGGAAGGTCGAGAATCAGTGTATGGTTTTGCAGATTTGGTGTGTGGTTCTGGTGTTTGAGTGTCAGGTTTCAGAAATGTAATAACAAGTAAGGATTTTGTGTGTAAGCAGTTAAAAAAAAAAAAAAAAAAAAAAAAAAAAACAACTGTATTAGGGTAATCCAGAATTGTAATCCATAAATATACATGAAACCAGGATAATGCTCAGAACTGCAGTGTGACACTAGGCAAGACTTTGCAGAGAATGACTGAATAAACCTGGGGCCTATAACCCTGAGTTTGTTCAACTACCATGATGGTAGTTGAACAAACTCAGGGTTATAGGATTAGTTTTGAGTTGACAAAACCAAACCACTCAAATCCGGCTTTGTTGGTACCACGATGCTGATCATCAACTTTCTTTGTCAACTCAGGCTTTGATCCTGAGTCTGTGGAGCGCGTACACATGAATGAGTGACATCAGTGGTGAACAGCCAATCACATGCCTTGCAACAGAGAAAAAATAGGATTCACTTCTCACGAGACAGCCAGCGCGATTCAAAACTCTTTTGCTGAAGGTTAAGAGATTGAAGAAAACTAAGTATTTAAACTCATTTACACTGACAACAATACTTGTCCATGAAAGAGGACAAATAAAAGAAATTATCTTGGTCTATCAGTGCAAGTAAAACTTGTGAAGTTAGTTTATATAGTTGATAATAGCGATAGAGACTCAAACATGTAAAGTCACATCACATTTAAAGTTTATTTACAGCTTATTTATATTACATATGATCTGTATATATTAAAATTCATTAAAACTAAATGCTTAATAATAACTGCTAAACTAAAATTACTTGTGTGTAATGAATTAATAATAATATATCATATAATAATTATATAAATCATAAAATAATTCTAAGTAATTATTATTAAAGCCAGACAATTTTATTGTTAAATTTTTATTTTTATTTTTTTTTTTGCTATATAGTGACCTTTAATTTGGAGGAAGAGAAACTGGGGGAGTGACTTTATTGCGTTGGATGTGTCAGTGTCAGTTTGCTCACATCTGATTGGCCCGATTTTGGTTTGAGATCTCTAAACCAGAACATAACCTGCCCCAGAGCAGGTTAGCCGTGGAGCGTAAGTTACTATGGTGATGAACACAGCTAAAAGCCAAGTCACTTTCATGGTACCCAAAACCCAGGAGTGGCGCAAACTAATCTGAAATTAACTGGCTAGCCAGCTAATCCAGCTTCATGGTACAGGCCACAGGTGTAGACAGAGTTAACAAGGGTAATGACACACAGGTGGAAGAGACCCAACAATAATGAGTCCAGGCAATGGGTTATGGGAAGTGTAGTTTATGATGGTAAAACCAAGGAGATGGGATGAGTGCCCTCTAGTGGAAATCAAGGGCACTCCAGCTGGTGGATGTAACAGTTTGGTTCAAAGAATTAGGTTTAATGTCTTAGCAATTGTGAAAAACTGTATTTATTTATTTATTTACGTATTACTGTACTGGACAGTATCACTTTACAATATTGTAATGAAAAATCATTTATTGTTGTATTTTACCATTTCATTTATGTCATACACTGTAATAGATACTGAGCTGTTCATAATTCACAATAAAATGTTTTTTTTTTTTTTTTTTTTGTTGAATTGATCTCACTAGTGTTCACTGGGCAGGAAAGTAGTCTGTGTATTTGTTAGGTTTTCTGTGTCATCTGAGGCTAAAGTTTGATTCTGACTAAGGATAATATTTTTTTGATTAGAATATTTGGTAACACTTTAGCATAGGGAACACATATAAACTATTAACTACGTCTTTTCCCTTTGTAAACTCCTAATTTACTGCTTATTAATAGTTAGTAAGGTAGTTGTTAAGTTTAGGTATTGGGTAGGATTAAGAATGTAGAATAAGGTCATGCAGAATAAGGCATTAATATCTGCTTAATAAATAGCCAATATTCTAGTAATATGCATGCTAATAATCAACTAGGTAAAAAACCTTAAAATAAAGTGTTACCGAATATTTGATTTTGACCTGGAAGCTTGAGATTTGTACAAGCTGGTGTGTAGTTCTGAGATTGTTTAGTTGTAACAAAAAAACGGTGAATTGTTTCATGAATTGAGTGTTAGCAATCAAGAAAAGCTGTAAGTTAGATTTAAAGAATTTGAAATCATTTCTACCCTTACTTTGATTTTTAGACCAATAAAATATGTTTTCATACTTAAAATGCATTATGGTGCTAACAAACCGGTTTATTGTCCAAGAGTACAATAAAGTTCAAAGAGGCCAATGAAGTTCTTCCCTGCAGACTTGGTAAACCAAATAAGATCTTGTTTTGTGTACAGGTTTTGTCATGCTGCAAGAAAAATGTCCTCCCTGAACTGTTGCAACAAGGTTGGAAGCAAAGAATCCTCTAGAATGTCATTTGATTGTGAATCATTAATAGAAAACCTGTTAATTAGAAAGGGGTGTCCACACACTTTTGGCCAAGCAAGCTAGCAGTGAATTTAATTACAGATGGTGCAGTGAAAGCTGAAGGTGTGTTAAATGTTGGATGACCCTGTGAGCAGCAGAGCTTTTACACAACAATCTGGGTTTTAAGACATCATTAAGACCTCAATGGCCTTGGAGAGAGAAAAGAATAACAGGCAGAAAGAAATAAAAGACAGAATAAAAAAAGAAAAGAAGGAAGCAAAGTAAGAGAGTAGAAAAGTGGAGAAGAAAAAGTCCAGATGGGAGATTTCTGTTGTCCCTGGAGGAGACAGAAAGACTCAGTGGGGACTTTGCAGAATGAAACCTGCATGAGCTGTTCTCGTTTTCTCCTCTCTTCCAGTCCTGTCTTCCCAAAGCCTCATGACAAACACTCACCTTGAGTGCTGAATCACGGGTCCCGTGGGCCTCCGCATGAGGCGCTGATGAATTTTCGCCACGAGAAAGCAGGGGTTATCTCTGAGGTCAACCCGACCCGAGCCACATTCATCACAGCTCTCTTCCAAAACAACCGGCCAAGATTGGAAAACTGAGATGCTACGAGCGAAACGAGAGACTGAAAGGCGGAAAGAGACAGTGGGAGGGGGAGGAAAATAAACATGCTTCTAATGCAGAGGAGGCCGATACAGACACAGGCAGATAGAAGCGTGTTTACCCTGCATTCATGCAGCTGTACCACAGGCTGTTTACAATATTCTTGTCACGGGTAGGTCCACAAAAGATGACAAAGAAGTAGGTTTCACATAAATTGTAGTGTTATCTTTTAATTTAACAACATAGAAATGAGAAACAAAGCAACAGTGTGTAGAGATGAACTGAAGAGAACTGAAGGTCTTAAATACACAGGCAAATGAACTCAACACAAAACAGGTGTGATCTAATTATTAACAATGAGTAACTATGACAACTAATGATGGCAGGAACACAAAGGCCATATCCACATGAAGCCAGAGCTTTCCCTATCCAACCTTTTTTCCCCTTTTTTCTCAAGAAATATCTGCGTACACACAAAACTGAAAATAACTCAAAACGATGCAGCATAGATGCCATATCAGTAAGTGGCGCTGTAATTCTGCCAAAGAGATACACTAAAAATGAAGAATAAGACTTGGAGCATGCACATAAACCTTGTATACAAACTTTAGTAAAGCTTAGAAATAAAGCTTCACTATAGTAAAGCTAATAGGCTCAGTAGCTTCTGTGGCACGAACACAAGCATGTAGTCCACTATTATTATTGTTGCTGTTACGTGACGTAGCGGTGTCTGATTAGGGTCGAGATGTAGGGTGAGGACATCATCATTTCACCAAATATATATGGATTGGCTGTACACATGAAAACACAAGGGTGTCGTTTTCAGATTTATTCACTCTGGGACCCGGTTTAAAAAAATAGCGGTTTCAGGCTCCCAAAACTCCGGATCCATCTGGACGAAACACCGATATGATACAAAATCTTTACAGATACATCTAAATGCGTCTCCGTGTGGACGAGCTCAAAGACAAGCAAATTAAACATCTATAATTAAAATGAAAGAGAAACAAATGCAAAACATGACAATTAAAAGTTTTTTTTTTTTTTTTTGCGAAAAAAATAAAATAAAATATGGTAACACTTTATTTTAGGGTCTTTATAGTTGCTTATTAACATGCATATTACTAGAATATTGGCTGTTTATTAGTACTTATTAAGCACATATTAATGCCTTATTCTACATTCTCAATCCTACCCAGTATACCTAAACTTTACAACTACCTTACTAACTAGCCTATTAAGCAATAAATTAGGAGTTTATTGAGGAAAAAGTCATAGAAAATAGTGAATATATATATTGAACATAGACTTGAGTTTAGAAATGCACTCACACATATACACACATAGACTGTTTACTGGCACAAATTTATTATGATTATTGAAATAAGTGAATGAAATACCTGTTGTCCTTGTGCATTATTGTCTGTCCCATAATTTTAGAGCTCCAACGGGGAATCGGTGGCGGGAATCTTTGGTTCCGCTAAGATAGGGAATCTACTATTGTTAATTGTTTCAGGGACAACACAGCCGAGTTGCTACTGTTATTTCATGTTATTGCATTGTAAATTAGATCTTTTGCTGCATAAGAGAGTAGATTATTTATTTTGAACGCTATGATAAACTGTTTCTTCAAGACTCTTTATTTATGGGAAAATGTGGATGTGAGTATGTGGATGTGTTGTATGTGAGTTTGTCCCTCCCCATGGGGTAATGGTGCTGGCCGCCAGTATAAATGTGCTTGTCTTTGTTTAATTAGTCCGTGTAGATTGCTGTGGGTATTTTGTATTTTGTTGATTTCTTTTTTGTACACTTTGAAAAGTCTGTATTTTGAATGAATCTAATTTGGAAGTTCTTTAGATTTTTCCCCTCTAGTTTTGTCTTAATTTGCCATTAATATTATTTTTTTGGGTTCGGATTATTCCTGTTTTGCAAGTTTAAATAAATATTGCTTTAAACTTTTTTCACTCTGCCTCTGTTTATTTTGGCCACACACACACATAAATAAATATATATATAAAACAAATATTTTCAACCTTCATTCTGACCCTCCCTCTGAAATTATCAGTTTTTAAGGGGCGGTTCCTTTAAGGTTTGTCAATAAACAGCCACTGTTATGATTGGCTAATGTCATCGCTTAGGAAACAGTAAAAACGCCCACTCGCTATTGCAGTTTGTGATGCAGCTGCTGTCAGATCCAATACAGCTGGCTGGTTCCTCTTTCAACAAAAGTTTCTTTGCAAACTCTCCATTATACTGTGCCTCGTTTACAAAACAAAATGCTCAGAACAAACATAATCCTCTGACACAATCCAGGATTCCATTAAAACAAACCATCCACTTGTTCCTGACCCCTGGATCCTTCTGAAGTCTGTACAGAAAAAAAGAGCTGTTTAAACCGGACGCATCAAAGTGAACGTTCTTTCACTCTTCTATTTGCCCTGTTGTTGACAGACTAAAGTGAGAGGAGTATATCAGAAACTGAACGCTCATCTGTATATTATATACAGTGTAGACAGTGTCAGTGATTATAATGGATCCTATTTGCTTTGACGCGACACTCAGTGTAGACAAATGGCAGCTGTTAAGCTACTGAACGGGAGTGGGCGGGGCCTATGATGCGATGATGTGTAAGTATTCATCGACGTCTTGCTCTGGAGTCAGTCATATGCAAATATATTTGCCAGTGTGATGTCACAGGTCCCCCAATATCAAAAGGAGTCATTTTTGGAGCTTGATTAGAAAAAAGCTTTGTTTATAATGAGGAGGATATGAGGATACAAAATGTAAGGTATATACAATATTTACTGACGCCAACTTTATATATGCAGAGGAGTGAATGAGATTCGAGGCATACCAACTACATACAGCCTTTATGAATAAGACAGTGAGACAAGTGTTTTCTCCAATCCAAATTCTGCCTGTTTGTGTAATCTGCTCATGTCTATGTTTGTCTTTTCTAAGGTTTTTGGATAAAGACACACTTCAGCAACCTTAACAGATACAGTCAGCTCGCAGGCGCGCCAAACAGAGGTCATTTCATCAGTATTGCAGAGCTGACCTGTGGCACCTGTCTCAGAGGAAGCAGTTCCTGACCTTTATTACTGCTGAGTTACACACCTTATTGCCAGGGAAACTGTAAATTTTTATCACGGGGACACTGCACATGGCAGGCAAAGGTCAGGCAATATACTGCTCCTTGGTCCAGTGTCCTCCTTTTCTCTCAAACAACATGCAAAGTGTCCTTCAAATGCACCTCAATCAAATCTTTCCCCCTACACCAATATGAGCACCTCTGTCCCGTATGATTATCTCTTTTATGGCCTTGATTTATGGGTTCTGGGGTTGAAGAGCACCTCCGGAGATGCACACCAACTGCCAGTGTGTGTAAATGTAATTTATCTCTTTTGCCCCAAAACTTTTCGTACAACTCATCGTCAACAATGTGTTTAGACAGTGTATTTTTCTCCCTCTGACTGTAAGAACTTAAAAAAAAAAGAGAAGCAAACATTAAATTCATGAAAACCACTGGTCTCTAGACTAAACTGGACTTAAATAAATTGAACTACAGTTTCATAAATGATCCAAAATGATAGCAAACAGAATTTATTTGTGATTTATAAAATCTTTACCTATCATTGAATAGCGTATTTAAAAGACAGATTTCTTAAAGGATTAGTTAACTTTCAAATGAAAATTACCCCAAGCTTTACTCACCCTCAAGCCATCCTAGGTGTATATGACTTTCTTCTTTCTGATGAACACAAACGGAGATATATTAATAAATATCCCGATCTTCTGTATTCGTAATCTGAATACAGAAGGCGGTCTGGCGGAAGCTAGATATTTCACTTCATAACTTGTTAAATATGGATTTTTTTTTTTTTTTACACAATTGCATCGCTTCGTTTCAGAAGGCCTTTATTAACCTCCCCGGAGCTGTGTGAAGTACATTTATGATGGATGGATGTGGATGGATGCACTTTCTTCAGCTCATACTCGTTGATCTGCCATTATAAAGCTCGGATGCATTGGGATATTTATAAATATATCTCTGATTGTGTTCATCAGAAAGAAGAAAGTCATATACACCTAGGATGGCTTGAGGGTGAGTAAAGCTTGGGGTAATTTTTATTTCAAAGTGAACTAATCCTTTAAAGCGACATTTTGCAAAAATATGCCTTGTTTCACAAAAAGTACAGTGGTTTGTTCCTACCTCTGAAAGTATTACTTTCTAAAAATGAGTGATTTACATGCTATTTGGGCTAATATTTGTTTGATTAAAGTGCTCATATTATGCTATTTTAAAGGTTCCTAATTTTGTTTTGAAGGTCTCTTACAACATGTTTACATGCATCTACGGTCAAAAACATTTTAATTTCCTCATAATATATATTGCAAATCACCTCATTTCTTAAAGAGTCTGAAAACGTCTGTTGTGATTGGTCGACTGCTTACAGCGCGTGCCAGAAACAAAACGCCCTGAATTTCCGCTCTGAGGCTTCCTCAGCGCATGATAGACAGTGATGCGAACAGTAACGATGGTGTTGGTTTTTCCAGATTAATTCCAGCATAAGTTCTCATACTTTTGAACCCTAATGCAAAGAGGATTTGCAGCGCTGAAAACAGTGTCTCCTTGACATGTTAACAACACTAACCAAACTCTTGGCTTCAGAGGGCGGGTTCTGGCAGTTCAGAATTCTTCAGAATATACAGAGAAACACTAGGGACTAAACTAGACAATTAACTAGACAACAGTGGAACACATGAGGGCAAATCAAAACCCATAGCAACAAGACGAACAGAGACAAAGGAAACTGAACTGTGAACAGTGCAAAACTAACAGGCTAACAACTGAAACAAAACTCAGACACAGAAACAGACATAACAACTGCACGCTGCATGTAAGGTTATATTTGAAAAAGCCTAATAGGGCCACTTTAATCAATTATTGTATCTTCCAAATATTTTTGAGGAGGCACTGACTGCCTGGTACATGCTTCTTAAAAATTTCTTCTTAAAAGATATTTCTGGTGTTGGTTAGATTTTTTGAAATTCTTTGAAATTGTCATCTTAAACAATGTTTTATGAAAATTACCAACCACTTAATTTGATAATTGCTAATCACATTAAAACATCAATAAAAAGATGACATTTTCTGTGGGGTCTGTATCACTTTTGATATATATATATATATATGCATGTTTTGTGAGATGATGTGTAATTTGCATATTCATATATTTAAAAATGTTTAAAAGTCAATGTACAAAACATTTCTCCTTTTTTTGATTTTTTAATTTGGCATAGTCTCATTTTGATTAAAGGAAATGAAACTTTTGGCCTACTCTAGAACCTCCCGTTAAAAAGAAAAATGTTAGGAGAAGTAGACTGTTCATCAGAGTGACAGCGAGAGAGGAAGAGTGAGTGAGAGAGGTAGAGATGGAAACGCAAGGTCATATTTGAATAATGTAGCAGAGTTTCTCACAAGTGTGAGTGCAGATGAGCTTTACTAGACTTTGACCTGATTATTTCAAGTGCCAATGGAATTCACAAAAGTCCTATTTCACCATCTTCCCTACTGCTACAAGTTTCTTTTGATGACCTTTAGATGTGAGCGATTCTAGATTCTCACTTCCAGATATTGATAGATGGTGACCTGCGATAGATCAGACATAAATCTGGTCTTGAGTCGGCAACAGACAGTTGGAGTTAGAGGTTTAGTTCTCGAAAATGTGTCATGTTTTAAATTCCCAGGAACGGACTAAAAAGATATTTCATAGATGTTAATGAGAAAAAAAAAGTTTAAAATCTTTTCACCTTACGTTTTGCAGTTTCACTTTCATATAAGAAAATAAAAGTTTATCTTCATTTTTATTCAGTTTGATTATAAAACAAACTTATTTTAAATATTTGTATTCTTTATTTATTATTTTTTTTATTCACAGCATATTGTAAAAAAAAAAAAAAAAAAAAAAAAAAAAAAAAAAAATAGGAACAACCTTGTCTGAAAAGTGTTCTATTTATTAATATTTTTAATTTATTTTAATAAAACAGCATATTGTAAAACATTTTAGGAACGACCTTGTCTGAAAAGTGTTCTATTTATTAATATTTTTAATTTATTTTAATAAATCGGCATATTGTAAAACATTTTAGGAACGACCTTGTCTGAAAAGTGTTCTATTTATTAATATTTTTAATTTATTTTAATAAATCGGCATATTGTAAAACATTTTAGGAACGACCTTGTCTGAAAAGTGCTCCATTTATTAATATTTTTAATTCATTTTAATAAATTGGCATATTGTAAAACATTTTAGGAACGACCTTGTCTGAAAAGTGCTCCATTTATTAATATTTTTAATTTATTTTAATAAATCAGCATATTGTAAAACATTCTAGAAACATTCTTGTCTGAAAAGTGCTCTATTTATTAATATTTGTAATTTATTTTAATAAAACTACTAGTTGATGTTATTTTAGTATCATTGAAATATATATATATTTCACTGATAATTTTTATTTGTATATTTGTCCATTTCTATTTGTTTTAGTACTTTTGTTGTGTTTTAAAATATGTCTATATATTTTTTTAGTTATTTTAGTACATCAGTTTAAGCCAAATGTAAATGAGAATTGCCTCAATTAGCTGAAATTAAAAAAAGTTTTTATATATATATATATATATATATATATATATATATATTTTAGTACAGTTACTGTTTATTTTATTTTAAGCAACATTTTTTTTTTTTTTAATGGTTTTAGTTTCAATTAACTCTAATAACCCTGCTACTAGTTTTAGGACTATTATATTCGCAATTACTGCAATTCTCTTTGCAGTTGGTAAATCAGAATCATGCCCAGCCTATTTTAAGCGAGTGATGCATTTAAACCAATCAACAGAGAATCCAGTTGGTTACTTTAGCATCTTCACTTTCGGAAGTCTTTCCATTAATATACGTATGTGATATTTGTGACCCTGGCCACATATTTGTCCTTCTAAGCTAAAACTATGAAAACCTTTGGTTTAAAAATGATAAATAATTCCTGTCTCATGATCCTGTTGGGGGGATTGAAGTTTATATGTGTGTGCATGTTTGTGCCTCATTAGTCTTTGATCCGTTGGAGCAGATAAGCACTCAAATATTACTGCTGCAAGGACCATTGGGCACCAGAATCTGTCGCCCTTTATTCACTGTCTCTCACCCCAAACTTCCTTCATCTCCCCTCTTTTCTATCTCATTAAGTCCAAGAGCTAAATATGCACCACACTTCCACACATCTGTGGCCTCGCAGCGCCCGTACAGTTGGGTCTCCAGTGCTTCAGAAGCTATGAGTGATACATCATATCTGCGTGACTTTGATACTGTAATAATTCATCTCACCCCAGCCGGCTATTGCTGCGTAACAAACACAGGGAATAATGATAATTCATGAGTGAAATTCACTGCTCAGATTGGTAGCTCTTTTTAGCACCGACTTTGTCAACAAGACTATAAAATCTCTGCATTATAAATGGAAAAGCTCTTTTCTGGGCTTTACTTGTGACAAATGTATGGTTTAATAAATTCGGCAGGGTGTTCATGAAATATGGAAAAGGGAAATAATATTTTATGCTGAAAATAATAAGCAACATGGGAAATAATGTGTTGCGCTTTTTGCTGCAATGTTTTTCCATGTCATTAATTTTGGCATTCAAAATCGCTACGCTTAGCATCTCACGACAAACCGTGAATGAAGACACCTAATAATGTATATAACATAAAACTAGTGTCCAACCTCAGTTTGAATAGTTTATAAAGTGTGTAATTTCCTAATGGCTGTAACAGCACGTGTGCAATCAAACCTCCCTCGTGCCCATAAGAACATTGCTGTAGGCCGCCATTCCCCCCTCGCATTTCCAAAGTGCGTTTCTCTGAGGGCAAATGTTGGAAATGGGTCAACTTTACAAAAACAGCCATTTTCTGTTGATACACCATGAATATTTGATGATGGCTAACTTCTCTGTAGGGAAAGGCAGATATCAATAAAAAAAGGCCATCCAGACGGTTATAAAGCCCACAAGAAGGCAGTCTGTCCAAACAGAGACAGGGTTTAGATAATAATTGCTTGTAGAAGCTCTAACTAGATGTAAACTAGATTTGCATTTCCCCAAGGAAATACCACTGCTTACAAAGAAGCAAAAGAATATTGTCAAACTTTTAGGCAAGAGGTTTGGCTTTGGTTCTATGTAAACTAAATGCCGCATTTGGGAATTCAATAATCTTAATTCTGTCGTGACAACTCTCGGGATATTGTATGATAATTGAGATTGGCATGGTAATGGATATGACAATGTTAATGTATTTGGTCTTGGCGGAATAGATCTGCTACGCTGCTGCTGCAGAGCAAGTACCGAAACTTGCTACTGCCAGTACATTCATAGACATCGCTGTGAGCATGTAAGACATGTAACATACATGAATTAACCCCCGTAGCAGATCTAAACAGGTGGAGCTGGGGAAGGAGGATGGTTCTGAAAGCGCACTGCAGACTGATAACAGCAAACAATGCCAAATATTTTAATGTTTGAGCAGTAAGTTCATTGGCCGCTGATGCAACAGCAACCAATCAGCTGTGCTGTGTAGACAATGATGTGATTGCTACCAAATGAGTTAAAGACCCATCAGCCTGCATCGTCAGAGTTTCAAGCCAGAATTAGGTAAGTGTGATTCCAAAGTATAGGGAATGGATACAGTATATTCATTCTAAAGGGCACTGCAAACAGCATAAGTAACACTGTTATATAGAAGTAGCACTGATATATATCGATATATCACTTCACAGGAAGTAGAGCGGGAAGTTTACCCATTAACATTGTGCAAAAAAAGTTCTACACAAAGTTTAGCTAAAATAAAGCAGTTGTATATGAATATAAAAGCACACAAGGTGCCACAACTACATTTTCATGACCATGTGTTTTTATTATTTATCTTAGTTAGTCTGCAGGTAACAATGTTATGCCAATAAATTATAGTCTTTTGAATAATTTTCTCAACCGATTCTTTCAAAAACATTAATTTATTCAGCAAAGAAAAATGTGATTAGTTGCTAGTTTTAAAATCATGGTTTCCTGACTTATTAACATGTTTGTCTATTGAACTGTCCCATACAAAAAAAAAAAAAAACTTTTATAGGCCACGTTCACACAGCAGCAGAATACGGTTGTCAGTCCTGTATTTGAGTCCTTAATACGGTTGCGTTCACACACAATGCGGTTATTTACAGGAGTGACAACCGCATTCTATAACCGAACTCACAATTTTCAGGACTCACAACAGAATTCTCGGAATATTCGCGCTGTGTGAACAGAATCGCACTGGACAACTAGTTGTCCGTCACGTCATACAGTGCGAGAGAGCCGCTCTTGTAATGTGTTTTGTGTGTGGTTTCGCTTTCGGTAACTTACAGCAACAGGGATATGAGCTGTGTGTCATCTTAAGGTGTTAGAGCCAGTGACTTCTCCACTGGAGCGGCTCCCGTCAGTTTTGTGTTTCTTTTCCAAATTCAAATGCCGTGTCATGCATGAGACGTCGTAAAGGATGTGACACGCGTGCGCAGACTCCGGCTAGTGCGTGTTTACATGTATATATAACAGTTAGTTCCTGTCCTTGATTCTGATTGGTCAATAGCTGTGTTTTATTCACGACCGCTTCACCCAACGGTTCTGTGTATCACTACACAACACCCTTAGTAACCACTCTTAGCAACGTAAACTGTTTGTTCTCAGTTGATATTGAAGCTTACTGTATTATGTAGCAGAGTATTGTGAGAAAGAGATCGACTGAGTGAGTTTATTACCTGCATTCAGATTTAGCATTTTCCTTCAGGTCAGTCCTATGTTAATAATAAAAATGTAAATGTCCGATGTATTATCTTGTCCTTTTAACAGTTAAGGGGTTTTCCCATGACTGACAGCACTAGTCAAAGCATTTGTCAGTTGCGTCTTGTTCCGTGTTCACAACATTTCTGTCTTTTCAATGTAAAAGTCTTCGCTACTGACTGACACACTCATTAAGACAGTCTTTGCTGCCATCTAATGG
Organism: Elopichthys bambusa; assembly: GCA_037101425.1. NCBI lineage: Eukaryota > Metazoa > Chordata > Actinopteri > Cypriniformes > Xenocyprididae > Elopichthys > Elopichthys bambusa. Next base: position 27,485,404 of record CM074440.1, on the reverse strand, counting down.
TGTAATAATGTAACTTCTGTTGCTGTTTACAGTCAGGGACTATTTTTTTCAATCAGAAGGAAGGCTTTAGTGAAAGTTTACTTCATGAAAGTTGCATTGATGGCTTTAATATTTGTATTGTGTGGTAACCGTTTTATAAAACCAATAAGGTACTTGAGGCTAGTGCTGTATCGTGAATAAGTCACGGCTAAAGGGGTTGCTCCGCATAGTGATGGGCAATTCTCATACCTTATTGCTTACGCATATGTGTGTGTGTGTGCGTTTTTGTGACATATCAGGACACAGATTTGTATAATGATGTATAACTTATGAGGACATTACTCCATGTCCCCATTTTTCAAAAGGCTTATAAATCATACAGAATTAGTTTGTTTGTTTGTTTTTGAGAAAGAAAAAATGTGCACAGTTTTCTGTGATGGGTAGCTTTAGGGTAGAGGTAGTGTAGGGGGATAGAAAATACAGTTTGTACAGTATAAAAACCATTACGCCTATGGAATGTCTCTACAATTAATGTATATTTAAAATATATAACACATAATGTAACACAATGTGCATCATCCTTAAAACTATACTACAATTTAATTTGTAAAAATATGATTAGTTACGGAATTGGGCATACACAAATCAGCTTCAATCTATGATACTGTAAAATATCCCAGAGTGTGAGATCCAGTTGCAACAAAAAACAATTTTGAGTACATAAGAATAATGAACTGTCATGATTCATTGACAGACAAAGGAATTTTGAATGTGATGATAAAAGCCAATCACCTTTACTTGATTAATGCCATTCATTAGATCGGTGTCTTGATTACCTTAGAGAGCCCAGGTCTTCTCCATCATGTGGAAATCAATGCATGGAGCAGCTAATGACGTAGTAAAAGTGAGTTCTGTCCCTCCTTCTCTCTCTCTCTCTCTCTCTTTCTAGATAGATAAACAAGGTTTTTACATTGGAAAAGCATTAATAAATATTACATAAGCCTTTCAGGAATCTGCAGAGTTGAAATATCCCTATTGACATTTAATAACAGCATATAGATTGATAGATAAATTATGTAATTGTTCAGCATGGATGCGTATCGATTTCTTCCTGTGTTCGTGGGTTTTCTCCAGGTGATTTGTCACACAGCCGTGTATTTGTGTCTTCAATGAGAGCTAATGTGGTTTGGGAGGAAGGACTGAATTCAGGTCCAACACAATCGACTTTTGTTGCAAGACAATAGAAAGAGCGAGAAAGAAAGAGAGAGAGAGAGAACGCTGAATAAATAGCTGGAGGGTAAATATGCTTGTTTGCTGCTGAATATATGATATTTACAATATGTATACAATCAATAATTCATAAATGACAAGTTGAATTATAAGTGACGCTAATATTCCCTTAAATATTTTATTTATTTATTTGCTTGTATTTGTTGCAAACAGGACAAGGTCGAGAGCCATGGGAACAAGCGAAGCCGGCGCCGCGATTGCACCGGCCTCAAGTCTCACGGAAGGAGATCCGGATGAATAAAAGGAGGAGTAACGACAGTGCAAGATGAAAGAGGATCAGGCCTGGGAGATTTACGCTATGTTTTGTTTATGTGTGTGTGGCAGTTGTCCGTGAGGGGCTGTCACTTTACCTTTGTTTTGTTGTATGTTTATTTTGGATATTAAAGAGTTAGTTCACCCAAAAATGAAAATTCTGTCATGAATTACTCACCCTCATGTCGTTTCACCCGTAAGACCTTCGTTCATCTTCGGAACACAAATTAAGATATTTTCGATAAAATCTGATAGCTCAGTGAGGCCTGCATTGCCAGCAGTAACACTCCCTTTTTCAGCTACTAAAAACTTATTTAAAACAGTTCATGTGACTACAGTGGTTTAACCTTAATATTATGAAGTGACAAGAATACTTTTTGTGCGCCAAAAATAACAAAATAGCACTGCTTGATGAAGCTTCGAAGTTTAACAAATTATTTGTTTTGAATCAGTGGTTCAGAGTGCCAAAATCCCATGATTTCAGTAAACAAGGCTTCGTTATGTCATAAGTGTTTTGAAACTTTAATAGTTCATGTGACTCCGGCAGTTTGATACACGCTCCAAACCACCGATTCGAAACAAATGATTTGTTAAGCTTTGAAGCTTCATGAAGCAGTGTTTCGTCCATCACTAGATATTGTTGAATAAAGTTGCTATTTTGTTATTTTTGGCACACAAAAAGTATTCTAGTCGCTTTATAATATTAAGGTTGAACCACTGTAGTCACATGAACTGTTTTAAATATGTTTTTAGTAGCTTTCTGGGCATTGAAAAAGTGAGTGTTATTGCTGGAGATGAAGGTCTCATTGAGCCATCGGATTTCATCAAAAAATATTTTAATTTGTGTTCCGAAGATGAACGAAGGACTTACGGGTGTGGAACGACATGAAGGTGAGTAATTAATGACAGAATTTTCATTTTTGTGTGAACTAACCCTTTAATATTACGTTGAACGTTCGCCGGTTCCTGCCTCCTTCTTCCCTGAACTACTAACCATGTTACAGTCTATCTTTAAGCTTTAAAGCTATCTTTTTATACTACGCATTTTTAATAGTATGTTTAATACTATAATTCCTGTGCGCTGCACGAAATTTAATGTTTTGACTTTTGGTCAACAGCTTTATCATTCACTTCACAAATTAATAACATTTAAATAACTTTTTAAATATTAATATTACATATTTTTTGTTACAGCAGTGCCAGCCTCTTTTAATAATCGTAACCAAGATTAGTGTTTTGTAAATAAATAAATAAAATACATACATATTTCCTCACATTTTAATGGATTAATTGACCTTGTAGGGTCATGAAAAATCCCCTCCAGACATGACAGATAGATAGATTGCTTGATTGATAAATTGACTTCTTTTTATAAGTTTAGAGCTGATAGGTTAGTGTAAGCGCCATTCAGAGCAAGTATTTAATTCTGAATAAATGTTACATAGTTACACTTACCATGGTAAACCATTTGCTTGATTATCTTTTACATATTTCTCACTGCCTTAAATTGAATTCCAGAGGTGGGAGAAAAAAAGGAGACAGGAGTTGGAAATGGAACGGCTCTTCCTCCCCGTGGGGCTGCTGTTCGTTGGCTTGGTTTGGACAGATAGGCAGCAGCTGCAGGGGAATGATAGCATGGTTAGCCGTCGCAGCCGAATGCAATAATCTCAGTCCTGGCTCAACCAGAGAAAGGGAGCTGTGCTCTAACAGTGGGGCTTCTGCCATACCTCAAGTATCATCATGAGCAGCAGTTCTCAGGCCTGTAGGTGAGACAGGGCAAGTGGAGGAGCCATGGGACACTAAGAGGCGTCTACAGCTGACACACTGACTGGCCTGCTAGCTGATGAGGGAAGAGATATTGGTTAAAAACAAAGATTTGTATCAGATGTTTGTTTTGTTATGACCTTGGCTGTTCTGTTAAATGATGACGGCTGAATTAGTGAATGGTCTGCTGTTCATTTACTGGACTCATGTTAGTCACAGTTTGTTATAAAGGAAAATATAAAGTAAAGGAATTATTATTATAGTGTCACCTAGTGTCAGATGGATGTGCCTACATATGGCTGAGTGTTGGGTGAGCTTGGCAATCATTCTACTATATTTGGGTTCTCTGTGACTTACTGTCTCTGACACAGTATCAGTTTTAGGGCAGACCAATATAGAAAAATAACAATAAAAACAAATTCAGGACAAAAATAACACTATCAGTCAAAAGTTTTGGAATAATTATGATTTTTTTATTTATATATTTATTTATTTATTTTTTGTTTTGTTTTTAAAAGAGTTTCATGCTCACCAAGGCTGCATTTGTTTGATCAAAAATACACTATAAACAGTAATATTGTGAAATATTATTTCAATTTAAAATAACTGTTTTCTATTTGAATTTATTTTAAAATGTAATTTATTCCTCTGATGCAAAGCTGTATTTTCAGCATTATTACTCCAGTCTTCAGTGTCACATGATCCTTCAGAAATCATTTTAATATGTTAATTTGCTGCTCAAGAAACATTTCTTGTTAATATCAATGCTGAAACAGTTATGCTGCTTAATATTTTAGTGGAAACTGTGATACACTACCATTCAAAAGTAAATGAAGTTCAATGAACTTTCCACTCCACACCTTCATTCATCTTCGGAACACAAATTAAGATATTTTTGATAAAATCCGATGGCTCAGTGAGGCCTGCATTGCCAGCAAGATCATTTCCTTTTTCAATGGCCAGAAAGCTACTAAAAAACATATTTAAAACAGTTAATGTGAGTACAGTGGTTCAACCTTAATATTATAATGCGACGAGAATACTTTTTGTGTGCCAAAAAATAATAATAAATAAATAAAAAAATAGTGACTTTATTCAACAATATCTAGTGATGGGCGATTTGAAAACACTGCTTCATGAAGCTTCAAAGCTTTACGAATCTTTTGTTTCGATTCTGTGGTTAGGAGCATGTATCATACTGTCAAAGTCACGAGAACTATTGACATTTCAAAACATTTATGATGTAACAAAGCCTTGTTTACTAAAATCACGTGATTTTGGCACTCCGAACCACTGATTCGAAACAAGTCAAGTCACCTTTATTTATATAGCACTTTTTACAATGCAGATTGTGTCAAAGCAGCTTTACAGTGATAACTGGTATATAATTTTGGCTGCACAGCAGCTCTTAAAGAAAATTGTGTCATTGTCCATCTTAAGTAAATTCAGTATTGATTCATGCCATTGTAAGAATCAATAGTTATTAATTTAGTTAATTTATCTATATCAGCACTGGAGTAAACAGTGATGTCATCATCCAGCTCAGTTAAGTTTGCATACAATGGTGTCAATGCAGGCAGATCAAAACACTATTGAATATCAAATGTCAAGTGTCCCCAACTAAGCAAGTCAAAGGCAACGGCGGCAAGGAACCCAAACTCCAACAGGTGACATCAGGTGGCAAACAGGTGTTAAAATGGAGAAAAAAACCTTGGGAGAAACCAGGCTTTGTTGGGGGGCCAGTTCTCCAACAGCGAACAGTGCATGATTATGATTCAGGCAGCTTTCATAAGTCCGACTGGGATCGCAACAGTCAAAGTATTTATTCCAGTTCCATCCAGTTGAGCGCCATATTCAACACGCTGGTATGGATGGTTTGTTGAGGATCTGTGCCACTGGCTCTCGTGCTCAGGGAAGGCATTCGTTAAGCTTTGAAGCTTCATGAAGCAGTGTTTTGAAATTGTCCATCACTAGATATTGTTGAAGAAAGTTATTTTGTTTTGTTGGCGCACAAAAAGTATTCTCGTCACTTTATAATATTAAGGTTGAACCACTGTAGTCACATGAACTGTTTAAATATGTCTTTAGTACCTTTCTGGGCATTGAAAAAGGAAATGATCTTGCTGGCAATACAGGCCTCACTGAGCCATCTGATATTATCAAAAATATCTTAATTTGTGTTCTGAAGATGAACAAAGGTCTTACGGGTGTGGAACGACATGAGGAAGAGTAATCAATGACTGAATTTTCATTTTTGGGTGAACTAACCCTTTAAAAAATGTATCACTGTTTCAAATAACCATTATAAATAACTGAGTAGAGTATCAGATCAGCATATTAAAATGATTTCTGAAGTATCATGTGACACTGAAGCCTAGCATAAAATAATTGTTGTTCCAAAAGTTTACAATTATACACTGATTTGCCTTGAACCTTAGAAAACTATGAAACATCAATCTGATGGCCTAATTTAACCAATAACACAATTCAACTCATTGTCTCATTGTCATTGTTTATTTAGAGTGGCTGCAGAAATGAATACAGGTTAGTTGATTTCATTGTTCTTTTCACTCCTTACAACTGGTGCTATTTTGTATTTTGTCATTTCCTTTAGAGTGTTTCTATTCTGATTGTTTGCTTTAATGAACGTCACAACCGCGAAACTGAAAATGAAGTCACTCTCTCCGGGATCTTCTATTTCAAACCAAGCATGTGTTCAATTAATCATAGTCTCAGTTGAATAAAAAATTCTCCACATCATTCCCTTGCTGTCCCTAATGCACAAATACAGAGCCATCATTCTGACCGCATCCAATCCCTGGACTCTCAGACTCTTTTCCACAGTTGCTTCTTGTCTTTTTATGATTTTGTTTACCATTGAGTACACAGGCGAGTCTCTCTTAGAATATATAATTAAATTACTCTGGGGTGGCAATTTGTTTATTAGACACAGTTGCGTATGGTTTTTAGAAGCAGATGAGCTTCATGTGGCATTGACCGGCCCACTCCGGAGCGTGGTTTCATCGGATTAAATAAAGATTACACAACTGTGGAACAGATGATGATGGCCCTGGGGTATCTTGTGGAGATATGAGGGGAGATAAAACAATCAAACCCACCTTGGTAGCAAACTGACCCCCAGCGCTCCCGAATCAAGGCCCCTGCCCCGGAGGCACTATTATTTTTATATCAAAGCGTTTGAATGAAAAATCATTCTTTTGAAACTTCTAAATTAGAACATTCATGCAATATTGATAGCCATTTATTTAATATAGTACAGCCACTCTATTGTAAGCTAACTTTGAAGTAGCATACACTTTGGACAACTGATGAGCTCAGATAACGGAGGGTTTTTTTTTTTTTTTCTGGTCAGCTAAATGTGAAAGTGTCTCATCACTGTGATGGCTTATGCCATGGTGATGGCTCTTTGTGGTTTTCAGTGTCTGCCATACAGCAAAATGGGGGTCAGGGGAGAAATAGGCCTATTAATATTTCACGATGAAAGAGCTTCATCCCGGTCTATTTCAGCCAGTAGCCACGAGTAGCCTACTTCCTGCGGCTCTGCTCCCATTTATCAATTAGTGGACCTTTTTTTTTTTTTTTTTTCTTTTTTTCCAGGGGCATAACATTAAACCTAAAAGGAGCTTATCTCATCTGTGTCAAAGTGTTTTCCCCCTCTGTACTTATGGCTGTCGAACCTTTAATGTTAAGTGACACATTTGAACACGGGAAATGGGGCCTTACTGTCAATTAATATCCTGTGTCAGAATGTTTTATTAGCATTTAAATAAGCAAGAGTGACCTCACATTCACATAGCTAACTAATATCATGGATTATTTATGAAAATGTCATCAGATTGAGTTCTTTTTTTATGGCAATATCCGTGATTTTATGAATTTCATAAAATAGTAATCTATAAATTAGGACCGTCTCATATTTTTCATCCTGCTCCACCAAAACGTTACTTGTGACCTAAACTCAGTTCTCAGCAAACTTCAAATATTATCATGTGTTTTTGATTGATGCAAAACATAGAAAGGGCTTTAATATCAATGCTTTATTACATTATGTAAGGAATAATAAACATCATATTTTATAATGTTTACGCAAAGCAGAGGGGTGTTGCATCACCCTGAAATGGTTTATTTTGTGATAACAACTGTCTGGATGTACATTATCATGCCTGTTACACAGATACTTGCCACATATATAATTACACACAGCATATTGATTTGAGTTGAAATATTTTATTAGCTCACTTGCAATACATTTACAGCTTCCACAAAGAAAAACAGTTCCTAGAAGGCATCTTTCAGCCAAGACGAATGAACAAGGTCAAACAAGATTAATTTGAACTTGAAGTAATGGATAATGAGCAGCCACCTCATCAAATAAATAATTACATGGACATGAAATACTGATCTGAGTTTAAACCATTTTAAAATCATACCTATTTGTTGTTTTATAATCCATTACAATAATTGGCTACATTTTAAGGTGATGTTGTTACAGTGTTATTACACAAATAAGTACTGAATAATATTAATTAACTACTAAGTACTTACTATAGGGTTAGGATTTGGCTTAGGGTTAGTTACTTGGAATTATGCATAATTTACTGTTATTACTATAATAAGTATGTACCATGTGTAACTACATCACCTTGAAATAAAGTCACCTTGAAAGAAATCCATAAAAAATTTGCTTTAAAGTAATAGCATCCTCCAAAAGGAGTTGAACACACCCAGGAGTGAAGTTAACTTATGAGCGTGTGTTAATATGACATCAGTGAAGTCAGATGAAGACAAATAAGCCCATGTACTGCATTCAGAGTCACTTTTGAGGTCGTACTCTCTGCAAACACACTTTTTAAGGCGCTTAGCGCAGAAGCATCATGCTAATCCGTCCTCCTGCCGAATTAAACAGAGATCTTAATAAGACAACGCTAGAAAGTTATTTAAAGTTACCTAAGTAAACATGTTTAGAGTTTCTGAGAGGTTAAGCTCAGGGGAGATCTGTGGCTGTAGAGTCACGCCAAATGGATTCAACACTTCAGGCTTAAGAAGAAAACTGACAGGTCATGTAACACAAGCTCAGGGAAGAAAATGAGGGAAGTGAAAATAAATTAAACAGCTATACTTTGTCTTAGTGGGGCAAAATTAAACAATAATAAAGGATATAGCACTTATTTAAACAATATCCAGTCCAATCTGTTAGTGAATAATTTCCACTTTCACAGAGTTCATTTCAAAGAACTGATTCACGTGTACCATAATCACATCCCTATGCGGTTCCTGACGTCCGGCTGTGGCATATTACATGTTAGAGTAAAGCTATATTCACACACAAAGCCATTTATCACACTTTGTAAGTTTATTAAATAAATAAGTTTTCTATTGAAATGTCATATGTTCTAGTTAGTTAAAAAAAAAAAAAAAAAAAAAAAAACACCATTCTCATTACTTGAAATAAAATAAATGTTTTCTGAAATAAAATAAAGAATAAAAAACTTAAATTATTTAGTTCCAGTGTTTTGGAATTAGCAACAGAGGTTTGGGATTAGATGTATAAGGAATTAATCCTACACACAAGAGCATTTTAGGGACAAAATCCTGACATATGTCATCATCTGAACAATGTTTTGAGGTGTGGTTGTATACTGAACTGTTGTATAAGCGGAATAATTGACTCCAGGCCATTGAATTATTGAAAAATGTACATGCATTATATATATATATATATATATATGTGTGTGTGTGTGTGTGTGTGTGTGTGTGTGTGTCAGGGTTTGTGGCATATAGGAAGTGCACAACAAAGGAGATCCTTGATTAGAACTTTTAATATAATAACCAACACGAACAGGATAATAACTAGGGAAATATAACAGAAACACCGTCAAAGTAACATCAACGCAAGACAAGGACTAGACAGAGACTGAGGGCTTAAAAACAAGGTGAACAAAGGACCAAACAAGATTAATTAATAAGAAACAGCTGAACTGAGGACAGTTCATGTAAACACCATATCGGATTAGATAACGTCTCAAGTAAACAGTCCACCGAATCGGAACGATTTTAATCGGAATGACAAAAAAGTGTACATGTAAACGTGACTATTGAAACATTAGATAATATTCAGAGTTTGAGGAGGCTTTGACCAAAAGGCACGGAGAAAGTCTCCATGCATATTTTTGATAAAACTTGCTGTTTCCCTTATAAAACTGCACTGCACAAAACATTTTAAAAGAGGGAAAATGAATTATCTAGCTCAGGGGTGTCCAAACTCAGTCCTGGAGGGCCACTGTCCTGCAGAGTTTAGCTCCAACTTACCACAACCCACCTGCCTGGAAGTTTCCTGTATGCCTAAAAACCTTGATAAGCTGGTTCAGGTGTGATTAGTTAGGGTTTGAGCTAAACTCTCCAGGACAGTGGCCCTCCAGGAGCAGGATTGGACACCCCTGATCTAGCTCATAAAGCAAGAAAAAGAGAACATTAATTGTATGAGAGAAAGAGAAACAAATAAGAGAGAGCAATGCCAAAAAGTGCTGTACTTTTGACAGCAACCCTTTCCCTGAACATTTTTTTTTTTTTTTTTAACCACTGCCATCTCATTGGAGCCTGAAATTCAATTTCATTTCAGATTCAACACAGGAAATATTTGGTTGGACACACCAATCATTTAACAATCAGTATTGTCAGAGGGGATGTTTGTGTGTGTGTGTGTGTGTGTGTGTGTGTGTGTGTGTTCAGGATAGGCAGAGCATGACTGCATCTATCTGAAAAAGCATGAAATTATTCAATCAGTGCAAAGCTTTCAAATCTTCCACCTGCTTTCTGTAAATGACATCAGAGCTAGCTGTGCTGCCATTACATGTAATGCATCTTAACTTCAATCAACACTCAGTCTTGCAAAGTCTAATAATAACGTACTTGTACAAATGTTTTCAACTCATTTTGTCCTTGTAGAGTCAGAGCTGTGAAGAAATAAGACAAAGAAATAATGCTTGATGAAATTGTCTTTTTAGACCACTCAGATATGGTGCATGATGTTAGCACCAGGGAATTAGCTTACAATTTTGAGGGGCTAGTTGTCACACTTTTAACTCCATGCAGTAAATATTGTTTAAAGTGTACAGACACAAACTTTTATGTAACAATAGGATTTAGGTAACATAAATGGTAACAGGTAACAAAAGAAAAAAAAAAGTTTCAGCGGGTAATTACTGTATATATTTCACCAAATACAAAAATTTACTGGAGACTTCATGATATCAATTGTCCATAAGCATCCAAAAACGAAGAAGGCAGGAAGATACAGGAAAAGTCAGGTTGTCATATGTACACAGATGCGTCAATAAATCAATCAATCAGTCAATCAATCAATCAATCAATCAATCAATGGAAATGGATAATATCTCAAGTAATTAACTTGAAACAAAATCCACAGTCACTTATCTCAGCTTACAGGCATGGAATAAAAAAATAAAAAAAATAATTAAAAAAAAAATGGTAAGGATCCACAGGCAGGCTAAGTTCTTTCAAAATGATCACAGCAAGCAGGTGAGTCTATCAAAAAAAAAAAAAAAAAAAAAAAAAAAAAGGCTAGACAAAGACTGTTCAAACAAGCTTGTAATGAGATGCATGTGCGTGTGATCAGCTGTCGAGAGAGTTAGGGTACGTTTACATGACAACAATGTACAAAGTTTTTCCTTTGTGTTTTTTTTAATGTATATGACAACATTTACATGGACCGGTGAAAATAAAAATGCTGTATTATGCTGCCAGGCCAGTAGTTGGCAATGTCACTATGTAAAGAAACACTACGTGCCTGTAGACTGAACACGTAATACATGTACGCATGATGTCACTGTTTTCACAATTTTGCATTTTTGTAGTTTACACTGAGACAATAACAGTATAGTTTCTCAAAAAATTTTCGTTGTCGTGTAAATGAAAGGCCAAAAGTCATAAAGTTTTCCGTTTTTATTTGAAAACTGTGTCATGAAAACAGCCCCTGAGAGCATGTGACAGTTAAATTATATTATATTAATACATTTAAAACACATGAAACCGCACTTCACTTGCATTTAAATTTTTTGTGTGGATATAGATTTAAAAATACATGATCTGTTCTAGTATGTGACTATTTTCTGCTGAAAACTATGTAAATGAAACTTGTCTTTTTAAGCTTCAGCAGGGAGTAATAATCCTTTGATAGACTCCACAAATTAAAAATAATATGAGACATGGAGCTCATTTCACTAGCTTCTCCATATCATATCCATATCTGTCTAGCTTCATTCCACTTTTTAATCCCAGTAGTATTTTTTTATTTATTTTTTTATCCGTGTTCATCTAGCATCATTAAGATAAGTTTCAGTATCAGCTCTACAGATTTGCATTTATTAACAGATTTATCTCTCATTGTCCAGAGCTGCAGACCAATTCATTGTGGTCTTTTTTTAGTACAGTATCTGCAGACAATTTCCAAAACTGGTAAACCATTTTATGTATACAACTTTAGAGACATTACAAATCCTATGAGGCTCATATAGAATAATAAACTAATGAAATTAATTGGTTGGTTTCATTGCATTTCTAATAACTGAGAGGAATTAAATATGTTTGACATCATCACGTATTAATACAGTTACCATATTTACTTACAAGATTTGACATTGTAAAAGTTTTAATATGTTTTATGTGATTTCTAAAGAGTAAATGAATTAAAAGGTCTTTCTCGGACCAAGCTTCTCCATTATTTACTGATAAAGAAGCAGTTGTTAAGATTTTTAACTCCTTAAAGTGGCATTTTCAAAGTGTGTAATGTTGCTGTTCGAGCATGAAAATGTTCTGCAAAGTTACAAAGCACAAATTCATTCCAAAGTGAGTTGTTTTCTCTATATCAGTGCGCACTGTTTCTGAACTCCCTGAAAAGCCTCAATTGTAGTCTTGAGTTTTCTTCCAGAAATGATCACGTGACAATATTCCTCAATTAAATAATTCCTGTCCAAGGCATGCGTGAGTTTTGTTAGTAGTGTGATGAAACTCGCAGTTATAGTAAGGGGTGTGACATTTCCGAAAATTACAACAATCACAACACACTGGTTTAGCCGACCAATCAAAGCACATTGCGCTTTTCAGAAGGAGGTGCTTCATAGAGACCGGAACTAAACAGAGTGTTACTGACAGACTGGGAAAAGAGGTGCTGCAACAATGTCAAATATTTGAAACATAATGTGTTTTTCGAACATTCAAACTTGAAAACCTATAGACCCCAAAAACAAAATCAAGACTTTGTAAAAAGCCATGATATGGCCTCTTTGAAGTTGGGTCAGTATGTAGGCCTAAATTGTACTTTTCAGTTTTTCCAAGCATACAATGTGCACACTTTACAGATACCAACACATACTAATAAGATCATCCACCAGTTGAGGACAGCAGGACTGTGAATCATCACTGTGAATCAATAATCGGATAAGACAAAAATACAAATGTGAACCATGGATCATTCTGTGTGTGTGAGATTCTTGACCCATCTGACACATCACACACAGTACCTGAGCACTGACCATTGGAATCTAATTCATCGTGAGCTAATCTTAGCCCAGACTGGAAACATGACATTTCCTCTCAGTCTCTTAATAAGACGAGCAAATGTCTGGTCGAGCTCACCTCTGCCAGCAAAGTGTTAATCATGAATTGATCCGATCTGTGTTCTTTTGCAATTTGTCACTCTCTGCTTCCTACAGGATTTTGCTTTTACAACTAAAATACCATTAATTTATTTAAACATCATTAAGAAACAAAGCTCGATCTTTAAGATTGTCAAATGAACAAAGATTTGATCGTTTCTTGGCTTCCATGTGTCATCACTTCTTGTCTCCTCTCCACCAATAAGCTGGTGTGTGGTGGGCATTCTGGCGCAATATGGCTGCCGTCGCATCATCCAGGTGGATGCTGCACATTGGTGGTGGTTGAGGAGATTCCCCCTTCTATATGTAAAGCACTTTGAGTACCCAGAAAAGCGCTATATAAATGTAAGGAATTATTATTATTATTATTATTTACAGATCAGAGGTGATTTTACAATCAATGAAACAACATTTAGCTTTTTTTAGCTTTACGGATCTAAAAATAATTCAGTATCTGCCCACCAAACACATTTTTTTGTAATCTAATTTATGTTGAAAGAACACCTTTATGGTTAAATAAAAAAAAGAAAAAAAAGAAAAATGAAAAAGCAGGGATGCATTAAATTGATCAAAAGTGATAGTGAAGCTTTTTTATGTTACACAATGTTTCTATTTTAAATAAATGCTGTTTGCATCACAGGAATAAATTACATTTTAAAATATATTCAGATGGAAAACAGTTATTTCAAATTGTAATAATATTTCACAATTTTTACTGTATTAGGCATAGTGTAGTCGCAGATTTCACAGCATGTTTCTAACTTTGCTATTGTCATGACATTTTTTTGAGCTGATATGCTATATGTGAAGTTCTGAGATATTAGTTGGGTACTTTAGCGAACCCAACACGTTAACATGTCAAATTGATAATTATCCTCTCGAATAAATAGTGAAGAGGGAAAAAGGATTCACAACAGTGACAGTGCTTTTATTCCATTAAGGTTTTATTCGCCACTCTGTTGATCATTGCATGATTGCTACATTGATATATATATATAGCAGGTAAAAGCGTTGTTGAAGTCCTCAGACAGCTGGTGTTATTGTAAGTCTCATATGAGACGCACATGCACACACACACAAACACACACACACGCTCTACAAACCATGAACTGGTTCTTTATCCACCACATACTTTTTTTTTTTTTTTTGCTACAATATACACGTCACAAAACAATTCAGTAGCATAGTCCTTACAAGAGTGGTTGGTCTTGACGAGTAACTTTAATTCTCATTAGAGAGGAACAAGCTCATGTCACTTTATATGGCTGACAGAACCAGAGGTCTTACTACAACTGCAATTACTTCTGGCAAATGTCATTTTGGTTCCTTTTTATAATGGTGAAATATATGTAAATGTATTAGAAATTCAGTACTACTAGAGTTGTATTTAGTCAGTCTCATCCCTCTAAGGGATCCTGACGATGTTTTTTGTGTGTAAATATTAGGGATGCACCGATACCATTTTTTAAGGACCGAGTACGAGTACCGATACTTTTTTCTAGTATTTGCTGATACAGATGCCTATACATTTATTATTATTATTATTATTTCTCTCTTTATCTCTCTCTTTCTGTTATTTTTTTTTTTTTTTTTGGTGATGTTGCAGTTTTCAAGCACAACACAGTGAGACTAATAAATGTAGGACAGCTTCTTTATTATTACTCTAATGAAAACAGTTATAATTTTTATGTGCTTGTCACAAACTTAAAGAACAAAAATGTCCAATAACCTTCAAAGGCCATAATTAACAATATATATATAATTGTTGTTATATAAAAATAAATTTACAAACAAATTACACACAATACAACAAATACTATAGAGATACAAATTAAATAAACTTGTTTTTCAGATACAGTAGGTTTATTTACCATGTATACATTTATTTAACATCTTTTGTTGTTTTATTAACATTAATGACAAATATAGGTTGCGGTCCCTTTAAGACCGAATCCATGGATACTGATACTGACATACTGTTTTCACCCAAATGTTTACGTCCACTTAAGCCATAACCGACTTTACGTGAGATACTCCACACGATGGACATTTTGACAACTATGTGTGCATTTGACCATTCAGGCGCGAGGAGAACTGATCGTGCGCTGTCGGAGAGAATTGGGATCGCGTGCAAGAAAGAAAGAGAGAGTGCAAGAGGGAGAGCTCCTTGTCTGTGTCATTCACCGCGATTCTGCCTATCCTGCCTTCACTAATTGATAACGAATTGTGATTGAAAGCATACAGTTCGCAATGTGTGTGTTGTCATCATTAATTTAAAGTATTTCCACTCCCTTAAGGGCTGACATTATTTCTGCTGCTGCCGCCAGTGTCTCTGTGCACGGAAAATTCTGTCAGTTACGTCGCGTGAGGTTTCGGTCTTTGGTATCGGGGTATTTTTACGATTACGAGTACAAGTACATGAGCTTGGTTGTCCCTAAATATGCATTAAGGGACAGTCAGACAGTCATTATCACAAAATAAACCCCAGCAGCCTGATCAGGGCCCTCTGTAAACGGGTTTATTATCCACCTTTTTTCTATGCCCCATGACGCTTTGCGTGAACTACTGGATAAACATCAGTTAAACTGTAAACAATCAGCAAAAGGTTCACTCTATGAATGCTATGGAATTACATTTGTTCCAAAAAAAAAAAAAAAAAAAGAACGTAACTTTTCAAAAAAATAAAAATAATAAAAATATAAATTGAAACTGAATAAAATATCTTTGAAACTTAAAAAAAAAAAAAAAAAAATCGCAGGCAAAATGTTTGACTTTGTTTTTAATACACTGCATGTTTTGCTAACAGTTTCTCCTCTTTCTTTCACTGATCTGTACTTACAAATGCATTTCCAGAGTTTTCATTTATGCTTCTGAAGTTTTCGTTTACGATCCCAGAGTTTTCGTTCGTCTTTCTGGCACAAATCTCTCGCGGGGGCGGGGCCAGCAGTGGTGTGTTCTCATTGGCTACTGAGTTATTGATTGACAGCTTCTTCTTGACCTGAAAGTGAAGACTTCAGCGTTGTGATATAAAGATAGAGGAGTTTTGTTTTTGAATTTTATCTGTATTTATCTGCTGCTTCTACTTTGTCGACATAAGCTTTTAGGAGCGTGAGAGATCAAACGTGAGAGAAAATACATGTCTTGAGGTTTAATTGTACATTAAAGTATATAATACTGAAAATATTGCATAATGTCCAATGTTTTCGGAGAATATTTGTTTATTCCTGATGATTCTTCTCTACTGTTGGGTCTGATTAGGTTGTGCTGTTACAATTTAAAGAGAATACTAGTATCATATACATGTATATATTCAGCATATACACAAGTATTAAAGTGAAAGTGTTGGATGCAATTATGTTGTGACAGGAACGACCAGAATCCACAAAACACTAACTGCATATTCATGTAATGCACCGTATTCTCATGATATACAGTACATTACTTTAAAAATGCACAAGCACCTATATAGAATACATGTGTACAAGTCATTTTATTACCATTTTTTTAAACTATAGTGAATAAACTGTATTAATGAATGAAATGTTCATGTTGTCTGAACACATTTTGGTTTGACTGTATGACTTTCTTTCTCCACATAAGCACACATATCTTTAAGAAAATAGTCCATCTCTGTGAGTCCATAAGTGGATTGTAACCCATACACGTATGACGGTTGGTGGGAAATGATTTTTAATAATTAAAACAGTTTAAATTATTATTATCTTTCTTATCTATTGATTCACTTCAGAAGACATTGATTCATCCACTGGGGTTGCATGGATTACTGTCTTTAGGACACAAAGACATGTATTATTTTCCTAAAAATCCTAATTCGTGTTTGTCTGTAGAAAGAAAGTAATATGCATCTGGGACGGCATGAGGGTGAGTAAAATATATGAGAATTTTTTGGGGGTGAACTATCACCTTAATATTCATATGTTGTTGGTATGCTAATCCAAGATCAGTATGGACTAATAAGAATAAAGTACAACCTCTTGTGTGTTTGTGAACTGTGTCTGTTTTAATCTAGAGCTCCAAAGAAATTAAAATATTTGCATAATATCAGGTGTCTGAAGATCAAGATCCCAGTCAGTCAAAAATGATGTGTCTGAACAAAATAAGATTCTTGTCTGATGGTGACAGTGGATCTCTGGGGCTACCACTCCATCCTCTGGGTCAGCGTCAATGGAAAAAATGCTCCACTCCCTGGAAAATAAGAAAGCAGGTGTATTATAATCTAACAATACAAACTGCTTTGAATTCCCACATAACAAATTATGCAGGCTTAAAATATTTATTTCAAACAAATTATACATAATTTCAGTCATAATTACTTTCATGTATTAGGTTTTGCATTTGGCCATACAGTACTGTGCAAAAGTCTTAGCTTTGTTGTTTTAGCAATGTTTTAATAACCATCCATGTTTATCTTTTGGTCTTTATTGCAATGCAAACAGAAAATACAGGAAATATGTACAAAAAAAAAAAAAAAAAAAAATCAGAACAAAATGGCTTCTTTAAGCAAAAATCAGTATTCAGTGTAACCTCCTAGACTTCTTCCAGTTTTTTCAAAGGAGAAAAGTTTTCTTGGCCTTCCAGTCATTTTCCATTCCATTTAGGTTTAAGAGAGCCAAGTTCTCGCTATTGCTCAAGTGTAAGGAGAGGTCACTAAATACTTGCCACTTTAGCCTATAGAAGACATTTTTTTCTGTTTACAAATTTAATGTATTTCCTGGTCATATTCTAATAAGGAGACTGAGAAATAATGATATGGTCACTATACCATTGCTAAAACAACATCTAATGGTGTCCTAAGACTTTTGCACAGTACTTTATATTTATTATTATTAAAGACTACTTTTTTTCCCCTTTAAATATGATCTAATCCATAGCTGTAACTGTATGTACAGTACATAACCAGATCCTGTAATGACTGGGTTCAATCAAGACAACACTGCTGTATAATCTGGGCTCTAAATGAGCTTTAAAATACCTCTCCATCTGAAAAAGCAAAAGTAAGTACTTATATTGATTTTGTAAACGTAAAAAATACTGCCTTACCGCGAGTATCCAGATAACGACGATGATTGATGATAATGATGATTATATCATTCGTCTGTGCTAGTCCTAAGAAATCATCTCACCATAGTAGCAGCAGATAAATATAGATAAAATAATAAAAACTCCTATCTTTATATCACTAAAATGAAATAAGAAGCCGCTTACAGACGCTCACCTCCACACATGTAATGCGCTCAGTGTACATCAAAGTTCTGGATTGGCTTATACCGGCTGACACACTTCCGGTTACACTGACCGTGAAATTCTAGCTCACTTGATCGACAGACAGACCGACAACCGGCAAACATGGCTCTCTTTTACACTCGCTGTCTTCAAGACCTACAGCGACTGACTATCAATGATGTGGACCGACTTGTCAAGAAGTCATGTCCCACCCCCTCCAGCAAACGGGAAAAGGGATTTAAGATGTATATCGCCAGCTACATTGATCATTACGAGGATAAGTCGTTACATAGCGGTGGTCGATCTTGTCGTTCCCAAATACTTAACCTCGGCAGCTGCATTTGGCGTTCACGGTTCCACTCAAATACTCTAGGGACAGCATCTTTTTTCAGACGCCTCCTACTTGTTCCTTCCACAAAATCATCTGGTTTGAAATGTTTTTCTGATGTTTTTCTGACATTTTTCCTGATCTCTTCCTTCACCGGAAAGGAATGAAAACTAGCACAGGAGTTGTAGCATGAAGACACAGAGCACAGTGGGACACTACAGTGCTCCGATGCTGACTTCATTTGTTTTTGACGTCAGAAAACTGTCTTTTCCATGGTTATGGAGAAGATATAAACTCGTATAAAACTTTAAAACGGTATAAAACTACGTAGTTTTCTTTGTTGTTTTAGTGAGGGGGCGTGTCTCTCACACAGCTCATGGTTTCTCTTGGTTAAAAGTATGAGCGGAAATACATCAGAATTATCGTTGCTTAGAGCCCATAGTAAACACAACGCTGACATCTTCACTTCCAGGTCAAGAAGAAGCTGTCAATCAAAAACTCAGTAGCCAATGAGAACACACCACTGCTGGCCCCGCCCCCGCAAGAGATTTGTGTCAGAAATATAAACGAAAACTCTGGGATCGTAAACGAAAACTTCAGAAGCATAAATGAAAATTCTGGAAATGCATTTGTAAGTACAGATCAGTGAAAGAAAGAGGAGAAACTGTTAGCAAAACATGCAGTGTATTAAAAACAAAGTCAAAGTCAGTGCGATTTATTTTTTTTAAGTTTCAAAGACATTTTATTCAGTTTCAATTTATATATTTTTTTAGTTATTTTGAAAAGTTACGTTCATTTTTATTGGAACAAATGTAATTCCATAGGATGCAATAATAAGCTTTAAAAAAAAAAAAAAAAAAAAAAAAACTGGGTACAGTGAAGTGACATTATTCTACTCACCCTACAACCATCGAACATTAAAAGGAAACTTAAAAGTGTAAAAGCATATTACAGACCATGAATAACACAACAAAGGTGTGATTATTTCCACAGCACTATTACGGATGTGTTGAATATCACTATAGTAATATATGTCTGTATTATGTAACATTCCTTGCCTTAATCAAAAACATTCATTGACTGGAACAATGAGTGATAATATTCCATAGTGATTTCCATAATTTTGACAGACAATACATATTGTATTTAGAATATAATATTGTATTTTGCATTTGGGGAGAAAAACGAGAGATTCTTCGTACATCCTGTGAATTATTCATGGGATATATCGTAAATTAAATCGGGAGAGCAGACCATAAGTGCACAGTATACTGTATGTTGTCTTTTTTTCCCCAATACAAAGAAAAAAAAAAAAAGAAAGAAAATAATAAGGATGAAATTAATGCAGTGACTGAAAAGAGCTCTTGCCAGACATTCTTGTGATACCATGTCACATTAAAATACCAAGCATTACGTTATTCTCCTGACATCTGAAAATAGCACATGAAGGAAATTTTACAGCTCATTCAGTCAAACTGGCGGATAAGGATTATTTGTAGCAGAACCTTATGAATTGTAATAATTTGTTACAGTCTTTTTGAGTGGAAGTGGGTTCTAAAGTCTAAAAACACTGTTAAAGGGATAGTTTATCCAAAAATGAAAATTCTGTCATCATTTACTCACCCTCAAGTAGTTCCAAACCTGTATGAATTTCTTTCTTCTGCAGAACACAAAATAAGATATTTTGAAGAATGTCGGTAACCTAACAGTTGATGGGCCCCATTGACTTCCATATTTTTTCTATACTATGGAAGTCAGCGAGGCCCACTAAAGTCATTTGCATGAATAAAACGTCATGTCTTATTGCTGACATAAAACTGAGACAACAGCAATATGATATAAGAGACAATCTTCAATACTTTCGTTATCAATATTTAGAATCATAAAAAAACAATTCTGCCACCATAATATCCATTTATATTACTGTAGGATAATACATAGCAATTTTATATAGAGGGTTATTAATATAGGATGCCACATCAAATCAGAATTTAGTGTTTTATAATGTGTGATAATCACCGGCTGATTTTACATTATCCAGCTTATTACCTAATAAATAATTTTATCAGGCTTAAATATCAGGCCCATTATAAATAAATGGGCATTGATATAATATAATATAATATAATATAATATAATATAATATAATATAATATAATATAATATAATATAATATAATATAATATAATATAATATAATATAATATAATATAATATAATATAATATATTATTTTGTTATGTGAAAAGGAAATTGGGGAGGGATACAAAATACACAATACTGTATAATTTCCATGAATCATTATTTATGAATAACTGTTGCCATGACCAATTTACTGTGAAAAAAAACAAACAAACAAAACTCTTTTTACCACCTGCTATCTCTGAATATAACCACATTAAATTGCGTCAGGCAAATACCGCTGACTTCTGTGAATAAGATATGATCTATATTAGCACAGATAGCAGTTAGTAAACAAGATGCATGTTTTTGTACTAAAATACTGCATGCAAATGTATTTTCAGTGTGTGTGAAACCAGCAAGATATATATATATAGAGAGAAAGAGAAGCAAAGATATAGTGAGAGACTGTAGCAAATGGCTCCAGAAGCAGACTCGAGCTGAGAGAGATAGAAAGATATGTGTGATGGGGGTGAGAGAGGAGGATTTGAGGCAGGCCGCGGCTACACAGAGGGGGCTCAGGGATGGGCCCTTTAAAAGAGCCTTTGATGAATGAAGCAGAGTGATTTCTGGGGACCAAGGTTGGCCTCTCCAGGGTAAAAGAGGTGCTGGGGCACCGTCACCTTGTAATCTGTTTCATATCTCCTCTTAGTTGTACTGCAAGTACACTGCACAGGCTTTTCTCTTTCTCAAGGTCTCGGAGCAGTTTCGTAAGCCCTGATATTCTCTCTATCGCTCTTGCTCTCGCTCTCGCTCTCTCTCCATCCCCATCTTTTCTTTGTCTTTTACCTTCCGCTGAGAGAAGCAGCAAAGCCACGCTGTAAAAAGAGAGCATCTGTCCTGTGTCATCTAAAATGAGCAAGGGATCAAAATTACAAAGACGCCTTGCATAAAAAGACAAAAGATGGAATTTTTACGGCATTTCTGATGAGTTGCTTAAAAAGAAAGCATTATCTTGTCAAATAGAGCATCGCAAGATATCATTCAAATGTCTTAGGGGGTACGTGAGTATAAAAGAAGATAAATACATCAGCGCGTGCAGGCATATCAATATGCACCTCTAAAAGAAGATGAAGAACAAAAACTACTTGCTCAACTACCTCGACAGCTGCATGCTTTCTATAGGACCTGAGTGTTCTGTCCTTATTGATCTGTTTGGTCAGCTGATTGGTGTTATGTGAACAGTGACTGTAGCGCTCCTGACCTCTGACCTGTTGGCCCCATGTCGATTTATCCTCTGCACTGCCTATTATTTTCAAGCATCCTTCTTTAGCCAATATGAGGTGATGTTGAAACACATCATAGAGACACACAATGTGTATGTGCACAAAAAAACAGTGCAATCTCCCAGCACAATCACCTTTCATTAAGAAAAAAAAAAAAAAATCACATTATTTCTGCCGTACCACTGGAGGTCACGACCTCTGTGATATGACCGCCTTTGCATAACTGAACCGTTTGATCACATAACCCTTCTTTCGTCAATTTTCTTTGTTGTTACCAGAGTGCACTGTATTTTAATCTTAAAATCAATGTGTTTTCGCATCATTTCCTCCTTGAGTCAGTCAGGCTTCACACTTGGGGCATCTTAACTTCAGTAAATAGGGTGAAATGCTTTATTGCATTTACTTAAGCAAATAAACGCAGGCCGTCGATAGTACTACTGACATTTTGCTCTATGAATATTTAGCTGGCAAATATTTGCAGTGAATAAGTCTCGCGATTTGTAGTGTTATTGTGAACGAGTATCCGTGCATTTCTGAGAGAGAGAGAGAGAGAGAGAGAGAGAGAGAGAGAGAGAGAGCGTGTTTGCAGTCAAAGGTCTGGAGCTCAACTTCACTTCATTAATGCAAAACACCGCAATATGAGAGCAGATTTACATACTGTCGACCGAAAACCACAACAACAATGATGAACTGCTATTTCCTCTTAGGATGGGCTGCTTTGATGCCTCTCTAAAGGAAGAAAGCGAGTCTTTTTGTGCCTGGAGGTGGGGTGATGAATACTCAATGAGCCAACAGGTGCCATGTACATGGTTTGAACTACTGAAAAAGGAAAACTTGTGCTTTAAAGTGACGGCTCCTTTGATTTTTCTATGCAACATGCCGCTCTGTTGACTATCCGCTATTGTGGTTCATTTCCTGGGACTGAGCAATCAGAGATTGATTGTTTTCCTGATTTCAACACCCCTAATGAGCAAATGAAATGAACAACTGTCTTCTTGGATATTAAGCCCATTCTTTTAAATACAGACACTGTTAAATGATTAGCTATATTACAAGCCTTTTTTTCTAATTACAATTTGCTTAGCAAGGAATGCAATGAATATCTGTTAGGCTGCTGTCATTGTTTGCAATCAGTTTTACAATTTAGTTTTTAATGACATTTGCGTTCAGTGCGTTCAAGATTTTCTTTTTATTTGAGGCGTTTTGTTCAAAGAATCATTAGAGTTGTCACATTTTTTACTCCAGTGAATATTTCTCAGGGAGGGTTCATTATTGGAAGTCAGTTTCTGTATAGACACAAACCTTGAAGTCTTGAAGAAAGTACAGTAAATTTAACACACTTTCACCTTTCATGACAACATGTCAGAATGTAATGCCACATTATATCAACTGTCACAATAAGAATTAGATTTTTAGAAGAATTCCTATTCACAAAACATTAGTTAGTTCACCCAGAAATGAATATTCTGTCATTAATTACTCGCCCTCATGTTGTTCCACACCCGTAAGACCTTTGTTCATGTTCGGAACACAAATTAAAATATTTTTCATAAAATCTGATGGCTCAGTGAGGCCTGCATTGCCAGGAAGACAATTAACACTTTCAATGGCCAGAAAGGTACTAAAGACGTATTTAAAACAGTTCATAATACTACAGTGGTTCAACCTTTATGTTATGAAGCGACGAGAATACTTTTTGTGCGCCAAAAAAAACAAAATAATGTCTTTATTCAACAATATCCAGTGATAGGCGATTTCAAAGAAGCTTCGAAGCTTCACAAATTGTTTGTTTTCGAATCAGTAGTTTGGAGCTGCCAGACTGTGTTAGTGCCAGAGTCATGCCCCCAGTGGTGAACCATTGAAATTTCGAAACACTTATGACGTAACGAAGCCTCGTTTACTGAAATCACGTGACTGTTTGATACAACCTCCGAACTAATGATTCGAAACAAAAGATTCGTAAAGCTCTGAAGCTTCATGAAGTAGTGTTTTGAAATTGCTCATCACTAGATATCGTTGAATAAAGTCATTATTTATTTTTGTTTTTTTTGGCACACAAAGTATTCTCGTTGCTTCATAATATTAAGGTTGAACCACTGTAGTCACATGAAGGCCCGGTTTCACAGACAGGGCTTAGACTAAGCCAGAATTAGGCCATAGTCCAATTAGGGTAAGTAGCTTTTATAAACACACCCTAAAAGAAAACATTACTGGTGTGCGTCTTGAGACAAAACAATAACACTGGCATATTTTAACATACTGGTGCATCTCAATAAATTAGAATGTCGTGGAAAAGTTCGTTTATTTCAGTAATTCAACTCAAATTGTGGAACTTGTGTATTAAATAAATTCAGTGCACACAGACTGAAGTACTTTAAGTCTTTGGTTATTTTAATTGTAATGATTTTGGTTCACATTTAACAAAAACCCATCTTAATAAACTAGAATACTTCATAAGATCAATAAAAACAAAAGGATATTTTAAACAGAAATGTCAGGCTTCTGAAAAGTATGTTCATTTCTATGCACTCAATACTTGGTTGGGCCTCCTTTTGCTTTAATTACTGCATTCATGCGGCGTGGCATGGAGGCAATCAGCCTGTGGCACTGCTCAGGTGTAATGGAAGCCCAGGTTGTTTTGATAGCAGCCTTCAGTACCTTTTGGTACCTTTGGCACTGTGGGCAGGTGCCAAATCCTGCTGGAAAATGAAATCAGCATCTCCATAAAGCTTGTCAGCGGAAGGAAGCATGAAGTGCTCTACAATTTCCTGGTAGATGGCTGTGTTGACTGTGGACTTCAGAAAACACAGTGGACCAACACCAGCAGATGACATAGCAGCCCAAATCCTCACTGACTGTGGGAACTTCACACTGGACTTCAACATGGTTTCTGTGCCTCTCCACTCTTCCTCCAGACTCTGGGACCTTGATTTCCAAATGAAATGCAAAGTTTACTTTCATCTGAAAAGAGGACTTTGGACCACTGAGCAACAGTCCAGTTATTTTTCTCCTTAGCCCAGGTAAGACGCTTCTGACGTTGTCTTTGTTTCAGAAGTGGCTTGGTACGTGAAATGTGACAGTTGTAGCCCATTTCCTGAAGACGTCTGTGTGGGGCGGCTCTTGATGCACTGACTCCAGCTTCAGTCCACTCCTTTTGAAGCTCTTCTAAGTTCTTAAATCGGCTTCGTCCTGACAATATTCTCAAGCCTGCGGTCATTCCTTTCACTTGTACACCTTTTCCTTACCACTTGTACCACCTTTTTCCTTCCAGCCAACTTTCCATGAATATGCTTTAGCACAGCACTCTGCGAACAGCCAGCTCTTTCAGCAATGACCCTCTGTGGCTTACCCTCATTGTAGAGGGTCTTGATGATTGTCTTCTGGACAACTGTCAAGTCAGCAGACTTCCCCATGACTGCTGTTGGGATTACTGACCTAAACCCAGCATTTATACCCTGAGAATGGTAATTTAATAGAACTTGAAATTAAATATTCTAATAGTTTGAGATACTGATTTTTTTTTTATTTTGATGAGCAGCAAGCTGTAATCATCAAAATGAAAACAAAAAAGTCTGGAAATATTTTACTTTATGTCTAATAAATCTAGAATATTTTTAAGTTTTACTTTTTGAATTAAATTACAGAAAAAAAAAAAAAAAAAAACTTTTTCATGATATTCTAATTTATTGAGATGCACCTGTATGTCAAGGCAAGTTACTTTCAGTTGAAACAGCTCAAACATGCATTTTAGTCTAGGACTAGCTTAAGCCTTGTCTGTGAAACCGGAGGGAACTGTTTTAAATACGTCTTTAGTACTTTTCTGGGCAATGAAAGTGTTAATTGTCTTGCTGGTAATGCAGGCCTCACTGAGCCATTGGATTTTATGAAAAATATCTCAATTTGTGTTCTGAAGATGAACGAAGGTCTTACGGGTGTGGAACGACATGAGGGTGAGTAATTTATGACAGAAATTTCATTTTTGGGTGAACTAACCCTTTTAATGAATTAATTGTATAAAATTACAAAATGTAAATAAACAAACAAATAAATAAAGTGTACAAAGTTCAATAACTTTTTTAAAAATCACAATTCAATTGACCAATAAAGGAATAAATAAAGATTTGTTGAGTTTAGCTATTGGTTGTCAATCACCACTGCTCTGTTGGAAAATACACTTGGAAAAGGTTTTGCTTGACTGTTGAAGTAGTTCAGCACCTTGGACAGCGCCCATAGCACACTACATAAAGAGTTCAGCACCCGGAACAACACTTTTTTAATGCTGGACCCAGAACTGTGACACGACTGCAGTTCCACATCCCTCACAGAGCCAAGTGAGAGGAGGTTTCCTCTACTGGATCAGCACTCTTGTGCTGAGAGCTGAACAGAATGACAGAAAGCTCAGCTGCAGTCTTGCAATCTTACCTACTCAAGATATTTATGCAAACATATCAAAAGAATTACCCAGTTATTCAATGAACAAACCAACAGGTTAGTAATAATGATATTACTATTATAATGTTAAAGGGTTAGTTCACCCAAAAGTGAAAATTCTGTCTTTAATTACTCACCCTCATGTCGTTCCACACCTGTAAGACCTTTGTTCATCTTCGGAACACAGATTAAGATATTTTTGATAAAATCCAATGGCTTGTGAGGCCTGCATTGAGGGCAAGTTAATTTAGACTTTCAAACGTCCAGAAAGGTACTAAAGATATATTTAAAACAGTTTGTGTGACTACAGTGGTTCAACCTTAATGTTATGAAGCGACGAGAATACTTTTTGTGTGCCAAAAAACAATATAACGACTTTATTCAATCATATATAGTGAAGGGCAATTTCAAAACACTGCTTCAAGAAGCTTCGAAGCTTTGCGAATCTTTTGTTTCGAATCAGTGGTTCAAAGCGTGTATTAAACAATCTCAAACTGCCAAAGTCACGTGATTTCAGTAAACGAGGCTTCATTAAGTCATAAGTGTTTCAAAGTTTTAATTGTTTATGTGACTTTGGCAGTGCTCCAAACCAGTGATTCGATACAAAAGATTTGTAAAGCGTCAAAGCTTCATGAAGCAGTGTTTTGAAATCGCCCATCACAAAATTTTGTTGAATAAAGTCATTATTTTGTTTTTTGGCGCACAAAAACTATACTCAACACTACATAACATTAAGGTTGAACCACTGTAGTCACATGAACTGTTTTAAATATAATATATAATACACACAGTATATATATTGCATATATATATTGCACCAGATCGGTCTGTCCATAGACAATGTTTTCATACAATGATTCTTAGTGTCTAAATGTTTTAAAATATTCTTTATGGTACAGTCATTGATGAATGTAAGGGTTGCTGGTGTACATCATCAGTAGAGGCTTGTATAAGAGAAGCTCATACCACTAACACTAACATCATGCTCTGCTGGCATTTTTCAAAAGAGTCGTTCAAGGCCTGGAATCAACCGTTCCCCCTCTCCTAAGTCCACATTAAAGCAGCTATATATAATACAGTAGTAACAGTCACATAATCTCTCTGAGACTCCACTCCTTCTTTCTGCTTGGTCAAGCACTGGGAGCCTCGGTGAGGGGTTGGAAAGGTCTAGATCAGTCAGCCTCTCTGGCAATGCGATATTCACGGTTGCTGTTAAACCACAGAGAGGATTGTGGGTGTAAAGTTTAGTCAGCAGGATTTAACTCTTGCCTAATACACAACAGACGTGCATTCCTGTCAAAAAGATATGACACTTTTCACATTAGAAGGTTTTGAAGTTAACATTTGATGGATTTACTCAGTCTAAATAATAATAATAATAATAATTAAATTATTTTCTTAGGTTATTTCCATGTTTTATTTGCCTTTTTATACTTTTTTTTTAATAAATAAAACTTTTTGTAAGGTCACTCAATGTATGGTTATTCATTTTGACATAATGCTGACTACCATAATATTTTTTAAGGTGCAATGTGTAAATTTTAGGAGGATCTACTGACAGAAATGCAATATAATATACATAACTATGTTTATAGTGGTGTATAAAGACCTTACATAATAAACCGTTATGTTTTTATTACCTTAGAATGAGCCATTTCTATCTACATACACAACGGGTCCCCTTACATCAAAGCCGCCATTTTGTGCCGGCGTGTTTCTACAGTAGCCCTAAACGGACAAACTGTTCTATAGAGCGTGTTTGCTTGACTGGCTACTCTTTACTGTCTCAGACCACAACATCTTTGTCCTGTGTTGGCCACTGTATCTTCTCTATATTGCAATTTGCAATCTCACCTTTAGATGCCGTAAAATGTACACACTGCACCTTTAAAGCAAAAATCTGTTACTGTAAATGTACACGTGAATGGTGCCAGTCCATAAACAATAACATACTAAATGTTTCAATAGTATAGCCACAAGATGCAAGCAATATTGTGCATGTTAACATGATTTCAGTGTGGAAAACAAAAACAAAACAAAAAAAAAACTTAGTGACTGTAAAGGTACGTCCAAATTTACTAGTTACAAATTTACCAAGGCACTAGTTGCCTTTTTTTTTTTTTTTTTTTTTTTAAACGCTATTATAAATTAATAAGATTCACAATTTCCAAATCCTCAAACCTCTCTCTCTCTCTCTCTCTCTCTGTGTGTGTGTATTTAAGAAAATTAGGGACCGCTAGGAGTGGTTTTCTTTGTTTCTAAATACAGGGATAATAAATACAATAATAAATAAACATTTGATTTCTGCATGAAAATGGTAAATATGAATGAAAATTCATTGTTCATATTCTCCATATAAACAACTCTTCCCCACAAATACCTCTGGATACTAATGAGATTTGATCAAAGGTGGTAGTTGCCCTGAAAAAATTGGGAAGCACTGAATTTGACCATCAATAATAGGTGCACTTTACAAACTGACACTTTAGTGAAAAGCAGGAGCTATTTTCATCAGCTTGGGATAAAAGCTTAGTGTGTTTACTGGTCCAAAATTACCTTTACATTCTCTTCAGACACACAAACAAAAGCCTTGCTATGTAATATTAATGTCTGGTTTCGCACCGGAGGTTTTGTTGACGTGATATCCTTTAATCTTCTGCACAATAGCACTTAAAAAAATGCTGCTAATGTGCAAATGGGATTAAAAATGTGTGGATAAATAATGTATTACAAACACCCGTGTGCCTCCGAACCGCCGGTGAATACTAAACCCACGGGTGTGTTTTTATTTATTTCGACACTTTGGTCTCGCACACCTTCAAAGAGACACAGCGCTTGTTTGTCTTTCATTAGTGTCAAAGCACAGCCTATGCTCCAAACCTGCGGCAGAAATTCAATACTCTGTCTTCTCACCTTAGAACGACACAACGGCCCGCGGTTTTGCTTGCAAACAGGAGGACGTTCTGTTGCGAGATTATATATACTGCGTTTCTCTTCACTCAGACCCAGAGCCTTTGTAGTCCCAGACATCCCACTCTCATCCGAGTCCCAGATGAGCACTTCGTCTGTAGTTGGGTTAATAAGGTTATAATCTCACCATTAAAGCACATCATTTTTGTCTCTCATGGCACTCTTTGGAGGGTAATCCTGTTAAAGTTGAACTCATTTATGTCAGACCATAAACATCAGATGGATGTGTCCTTCACTTTGACGCAGTCCTCTCTATTTGGGTGAAATTAAAGGAATAGAGACAGCAACAGAGAGGCTCTCTGGGGCAGACAAAAGTTACACTTCAAAGTTTGGTAGAAGAGTAACAGAGTAACCAAGAGTAAAAGAGTTCACTGAAGGGGACACAACAGAATACTGCAGACGTTACTAGAAGCCACAATATATGGCAGGATAATATGATCATTAATGACTAGAAAAATTCCATTATTATTATTATTATTATTATTATTAGCAATATTATTAGCAATAAAAATATATATAATTTTAACCAACAATTTGTGATGGCATAGTCGCTTGTGCAGTTCTATTCTGTTTATTTATTTATTTGTTTGTTGCATGCTAGACCTACTTGTTCACGCAGGATGTTCTTGCATTTTTTGGCTAAAACATCACTTTAGAACTAGTAATGAAGGAACGTTAAGCTGCTTCATTAAAGCTTATTGTATTATGTAGAGTATAGTATTATGGTATTATGAGAGAGAGAGAGCTCGACTAAATGAGTGTATTACCTGCATCTGATATATCATTCATTCTTCAGGTCGATGTACATAATATTATATCATTTATATATAAAATAGTTTGAATGTCCGCTGAGGATATCTTTTTCTTTGTCCTTTTAAAAGTTAAGGGGATTTCCCACAGCACTAAAACAACTTCAAACTCGGCCTAATCACAGCCGTGCTAATATACAGCCGTATCGTACTGCTATTAGAGTGATATTACTCATTTATACTACAGGGCTGTTGAATGCTTGAATCTGATTGGTTGATGAACGTTCTTTTAACGTGTGCAGTTATTTCAGGGGAAACGCACGGCTAAAGTGATTCCAGGCTGGTCTTGACCGCATTACAGTTCCATATCACTTCGGCAAATGATTTCAGTTATTTCAAAGGTCCTTACAGCCTACAACAGCAAAAGAAGCAAAACACAATAAATATTATTAAATATTAAGCAAATAAATATAGTAAACAATTGGGCAAAAACGACAAATTATTTCCTTTTTTTTTTGCAACAATATTACACTTTATTAAGCACATACTATCTTTCTCCCACTTTCTCTCACTCAAACGACACACATAGAGTACGGACACATACTCGCACATAAACGTGTTGTCAGAGCTGTTCTGTCTTTATCAGTAAAATAGTTTAACTTAAAAGCTATATGACATTTATCACTAGCAAGGAAAGTTTATCTGCTCCACTGTTCTTGAAGCAGATAAACTTACAGTTTTGCTATTAGTAGAGACGCTAAAAGATGCACAGACTCAGGTAATTCACATATGCTTAATCTCTCTCTCTCTCTCTGCATTAATAACTGCACTAGTCTGCTATCAAGGCTCAATCCACCGTTACTAGCTCTAAAATGATGTTTTTGAATTAGCAATGGAGGCTTGGGATTAGATGTGTATGAAATTAGTCCTACACACAAGAGCGTTTTAAGGACAAAAATCTGACAGATGTCTTGAAATACATCATCTGAACAATGTTTTGAGGTGTGGTAACCATAGTATAAGTACTATGAATAATTGAATAATTGACTCCGGGCCATTGAATTATTGAAAAATAATGCACACCCGAGGTGTAACAGCCACTCCGCGCAACTCGGGTGTGCATAATTTTTTTGAATTATTTAACGACCCATTGTCAATTATTTCTTACATGAGAGAGAGAGAGAGAGAGAGAGAGACTGACTAAACAAGTGTATTACCTGTGTCTGATATAGCATTCAGGTCGAAAAATCTGTTTAAATGTTTGCTGAGGAAAGTACCGCCGGGAAGATGTCACAGTGCATGGGGATGGAGTTTTTCAGCGTGACGAGCCAGACTGCAGAATATCACAAGATATGTTTTGGTTCCCACACAACAATGCCCTCCTGCACATGTAAAGACTGGCAGAGGAACCTGCCTGTTTTCAGCATGGTACAGGGGTGGGGCTAGGAGTCACATAAAGGGATAACCCCCTATTTTCCTTGGATGTGGTGTGTGTAAGGAGTTCCACCCCTCCAAGAGACAGCAGCACCACTCCCAGAGACAGCAGCACCCTTCCCAGTAACAGCAGCCCCCTTCCCAGTGACAGCAGCACCCCTCCCAGTGACAGCAGCACCCTTCCCAGAGACAGCAGCACCCCTCCCAGTGACAGCAGCACCCTTCCCAGAGACAGCAGCACCAGAGCCAGAAGAGCCAGACTGCAGAATATCCCAAGATATGTTTTGGTTCCCACACAACAATGCCCTCCTGCACATGTGAAGACTGGCAGAGGAACCAGCAGCACCACTCCCAGAGACAGCAGCACCCTTCCCAGTGACAGCAGCACCCTTCCTAGAGACAGCAGCACCCCTCCCAGTGACAGCAGCACCCTTCCCAGAGACAGCAGCACCCCTCCCAGAGACAGCAGCACCACTCCCAGAGACAGCAGCACCCTTCCCAGTGACAGCAGCCCCCTTCCCAGAGACAGCAGCACCCCTCCCAGTGACAGCAGCACCCCTCCCAGTGACAGCAGCACCCTTCCCAGAGACAGCAGCACCCCTCCCAGTGACAGCAACACCCTTCCCAGAGGCAGTAGCACCCTTCCCAGAGGCAGTAGCACCCTTCCCAGAGGCAGTAGCACCCTTCCCAGAGACAGCAGCACCCTTCCCAGTGACAGTAGTACCCTTCACAGAGACAGCGCCAAGACAAAGAAAAGGCAAAAGTGTGGAAGCTTACTACGTGAAATTCTAGATCTCACGTACCATCTGCAGGATGAGAAATTTCTGGACTCCTTGACTGTTCGGTTGAACAACCTTTTGGAGGTTGTGAGGCATCATACCCCGCATGATGACACCCGTCCCCTGTCTTATACACCTCCATCCCAAAAAATTAGATTCCACAAACCCCTCAGCAGGATCCCCAAAAAGCATAAGTTCTCTGGAAGGTTTGACCGTCGGGCTGAAGCAATGAAAGCAAGCAGATGTAAAGATTTGTAAAGATGTTTTTTGCTTGTAGCTTTGGAGGTTAATATTTGCATTATATTCTTGGGTTTATTATTGTTCCTTGGGTTAATAATAATAATAATGTAATATTAGCTGTATCTGGTACTTTGTAACAGGACTCACGGCTGGGAGAGTTGGGGCCCTTCACATATCGCTTTTTTTGGAAGCACAGGTTTGTTATTTCAAATGTAGGGGCATTATTTCAAATGTTCATTATTTCAAATGTTTCCAGGTGCGCCTATGCCGCGGCGAGATGAATACATCTCAACTTTTCAGAATGCTGCAAGCGCACCGCAGTCATGTGACACGCATGCGCACACTCTTCCGGGAGAAGTGGCCGTACAAGGAATTCTGACCCCGTTGACGTCAGACAGGCCCATACTCGAAAAAAAGACCCAGAAGTTTGTGAGGATTTGGAAGAGTATTTTTGGCACAGAAATACTCCGTCATACATCCAACTTGTGTTTTAAAACTTTGGCCATGTTTAGCATTAGAATCCAACTCTTTAACAGTGTAAATAAGTAATGAAATAGCATTATACCCCCCCCCCCCCCCCCTTTAAGTTTAGTTACAAGTTGTTCACACAATGGCAATAAAATAAAAAAAAGTGAATAATGCATGAAAATTCTTACATATAGTCTCTAAAAATAAAAAGTTCCAAAAGGGGGTTTTCGCAGTGATGCCATAAACAAAACATTTTTGGTTTCTCCACAACCTTTCAGTAAAAAAAAACAAAACAGCTAATTAAGCTTTTTCCATTATAAAGAACCTTCAGTGGAAAGGTTCCATGGATGTTAACCATAGATGCCAATAAAGAACCTTTATTTTTAAGAGCACAGATTGCCTATCTGCACTAAAAGTCCATATACTGAGCAAAGTGTCAAATGCCAAATTTTCAATTACAAAAATTAGCTAGGCACTCTGGGGTTAAAAAAAAGAAAAAAGAAAAAAATATATATAGAAAAAGCCAAAACAAACGGGTGGTTATTGGTTACCGATACCAGCAATATCTGTGCATTCCGGTACATTATATTTACAACTGTAATGGGAGTAATAGGAGACTTCCAGACTGATCTCATTCATATTCAAGTATTCATACCTAAAGAGCTCACTGTACACAGTGTCGGTACGGAAACATATAAATAAATGTAAACCCTTTTACTGATGAACAATCTTGAACTGATGTACAAGATTTGTACAGACATGTACAAATCTTTATGACTCCTGTGATGACTGATCGAAACTGAAATGAAATGATGGACTAATACTAATAGCACTATCTGTGTAGCTGAATTTAATGATCAAATCTCAAGTATGAAAAATGTATGTGTGCTGGTACCACACATAGGTATGAATACCTATGAATGCTAATGAGATCACGCAGTAATGTCACTTAATTCTTAAAGAGCCAAAAACCTGCTGTTTGTATTGTTGCCATTTTTATATAATGCATTAAAGTGTCTACCAATAAATCCCAAGAGATCCCAAATGATAGATTGTTTACAATGTTGAATCATAAATAAATGCCTGTTAAAATATGCATTTGCCTGAATCTGTATGCTTTTTGGCGACACAGATTTTGGAACACGGATTCTAACACAACTATTTATTTCCCTGCTCCCAAAACACTCATTTGAAAGGAGAGGTCTCCATAACAGCACATGTAACCTACAATGGTTAATAAAAGTAGCAGAAGGGGGGGAAATTTCTAACAATCTTCAATTGTTCTAATTGGCATCATTAATTTTCTCTATGGGCCTCAAGATAATTACATGACATTAGTGTCATGTATAATGCATGAGCAATTTTCACCCCCCACATTCTACGGCCCAGTGTTGGTGTGTGTGTGTGTGTGTGTGTTATATTTTAATTTTCATCTTGAAAACAGCATGTGTTTAAATTCACAGTGAGTATGCATGCATTTCTTTTTCTGATATGGAGTGCAGTTCGTTATATAATATATTCACGGTCGTCAAATTATCTCGGCATACTGGTGACATCTACTACTCAATAGCAAATGCAGAGTTTTATGGTATATTGATATGGTGCTGCATTGCTTTTCAGGCTTAACAGTTACGCACACGCATTGCTATGCTAAACAATATACAGTATTGGTTAAACAATAATAAACTGTCTTACATGACACTATCTAAAATGGGGACAGACTGAGGTAGGTTAATTGAAATAGATCGTCACTGAACATACAGTATCATAACAATGGCCATGTACAGTCAGCTGTTCATTAACGCAATATAAACCCTGACAAATTAACTTACATTCTTACCTTCTTGATTTGAAATTGTATAATGTTATTATATTATTTTACAAATAGAGAAAGAGTTTTCACTTGCAACAAATTCTCACAAAAGATGAGTTTTCTAAGATGTGTCAGTAGCATCTCAAAACACTAACTAAACAAAAATTAATAAAAACTAAAATTAATTAAAACTAAATTATTTAATATTAAACACTGCAATACCAATTACGTGAATCAAATAAGTAAATAAAAAAAGAACACATTTACTTTTCTTAAATCCAAAATCGCCTACTGTCTGAGTAGATACTATATTTGAATTTGAACTTAAACTTAACTTAAAAAAAGTAAGTTCAATATAGTATGTATATGGGTAGTATGAATGAAATTCGGACGATGTTGTTACTGTCACGTGACCTACCAGCATCGGTTGAGTCGCTTCACTGCCATTCAGAAATCTTCTCCCATGGCCTCACGCATGAGGGTGGCGTTCGTGATCTCCCTGCTCTCTGGTTGAGTGCTGCAATGGGCTCAACCCCTCCGGGAATCCAACGGCCCAGTTACAGCCACCATCGCCGCCTTCTTCAGCCACTTCCGGGAAGTGTTCGGACAAGGCATCGCTGATCTCTCTGTACGACCAAATCTTCAATTTACGTCAAGGTGAAGAATCTGTGAGTATGTATGCCCTCCGATTTCATACACTAGCGGCCGCTAGTGGCTGGAATGAAATGGCGCTGATAACAGCCTTTCGCCAGGGCTTAAACCCTCATGTAAAACAGTTAATGGTTGTGTACGATGATACTATGGGGCTGGAGAACCTGATCCAAAAGACCATCTGTGTTGCCCAGCGCTTTTCAGCATGTTCACTCCACACACCCACTGCCAATCCTCTGCCCGCCACACCATCTGTTGCTCTTTCAGCACCTGAACAGATGCAGGTCGATTCTTATCGCCTGACTCGAGCGGAGCGTCAGAGAAGAATTCTGCAACATCTCTGTCTATACTGTGGGGGAGACGACCATGTCATCGCTGCCTGTTCCATCCGACCACCACGCCCAGCGGTGAGTACAATCCAACTGCCCGCTCGTATCGCTCCTCTTACCAGAACTACTGTCCATATCCTCAACTCTCACGTCTGTGTTTCAACGCAAGCCCTCATCGACTCCGGCTCCGCAGGAAACTTCATCAGCAACCAGATTCTCCAGAAACTGAACGTACGCCATAAACGATGCCAACAGGATCTCCACATACAAACCATCCAAGGAAAGCCGCTGGGCCGTGGTCACATTCGGCATTTCTTCCCCACACTGACACTCCGCATCGGCTGTCTTCACACGGAGGAAATCACGTTCATGGTGCTGGAAGGTTCCACCGTGGACATGATCCTGGGACGCCTTTGGCTTACACAGCATCAACCGGACATCCAGTGGAATACGGGTAAGATCCTCAAGTGGAGTGATGAATGTTTCAAGAATGTTTATCTCCTATCAGAAAGTCTACTTCGAATCTCTAATCTTCTTCTTCCGACTCCAATGCCCTTCCTATCCTCTCCACCTCCATTGAAAGTCCAGAAACTACCCTTCAAGTGGAAGTTCCTCCTGAACACTGGCGTTCCAGGATGTGTTCAGTAAGCGGTTGGCAACGCAACTACCACGTCATCGGCCATGGGACTGCGCTATTGACCTGCTGCCTGTAGCTACTCTACCCAAGGGTAGGGTTTACCCATTGTCCATCCCAGAACAGAAAGCCATGGAGGAGTACGTTCAGGAGGCATTAAAGCAACGCTTCATCCGACCATCTACATCCCCTGCTGCTTCAAGCTTCTTCTTTGTGGCCAAGAAGGACGGAGGCTTGAGGCCGTGCATTGACTACTGTCACCTGAACTCCCAGGTGGTGAAATTCAGTTATCCCCTTCTTCTGGTCCCGGTGGCTCTGGAGCAGCTATGGGGAGCTCGCATCTTCTCCAAGCTGGACCTGCGGAGCGTGTATAACCTCATTCGTATACGCTGGGGGGATGAGTGGAAAACTGCCTTCATTACACCGCCTGGACACTACGAATACCGGGTTATGCTGTATGGCCTGTCCAACTCTCCCTCCATGTTCCAGAACTACATGAATGAGGTGTTCCGGGAGTACCTCCACCGGTTTGTAATAGTCTACATTGATGACATCCTCATTTACTCCCGGAACCTGGCCGAACATCGGCAACATGTCTCCCAGGTCCTTGAGAAGCTTTGCCAACACCATCTTTACCTCAAACTGGAGAAGTGCGAGTTCCATACCACCTCCGTACATTTCCTGGGCTACGTTATTGATCAACACGGCATCCAGATGGACCAGTGGAAGGTGGAAACCATCCGCAACTGGCCATTACCCACTACTGTGAAGGAGTTACAATGTTTCCTGGGGTTTGCACATTTCTATCGTCGCTTCATCCACAACTACAGTCTTCTCAGTGCACCCCTCACCTCGCTCCTCAAAGGCCGGCCCAAGTCTCCGTCCTGGACTCCATCTACCTGAGAAGCCTTCCACCAGCTCCAAGAAACCTTCCTCACCGCTCCGATCCTGGTCCACCCAAATCCTGACCTCCCGTTCGTCATTGAAGTCGACGCCTCATCCACCGGGGTAGGGGCGGTGTTGTCACAGCGGCAGGGTGATCCACCACGACTCCATCCATGTGCCTTCTTCTCCAAAAAGCTATCCCTGGCAGAGCAAAACTACGACATCGGGGACAGAGAGCTCCTTGCCATCAAGTTAGCACTGGAGGAATGGAGACACTGGCTGGAGGGAGCAAACCATCCGTTCGAGGTAATAACGTGTCTGACAACTATATATTCGGACATACTACTCTGCTGGCATACTGTTTTTTGCTTACTATAGTAGGGAAGTATTTGATTCCGGATGCAGCGCATGTGCACTTTTGAAAAGCCTTTTCTTCCTTTGAACTTTGACCATTGAAGTGGATTTTCAATTTTTTTTTTTTTTTTTCATTTTTAACATTGATCAACAATGAATAAACATTCATTTTTAAATTAACCATTTTGTTTAGCTTGTTTACACACTTATTAGACCTTGCATGCCTGATGCCTAACCTGGGAAAATAAGTAAATAATTGTAAATGTCATAAAAATGGTATACCAGGAGACAAACTTTTTTTTTTCAGGTACCTATATATATATATATAATATGAGGTTTATTGAATATTTCAATTATTTTCATCACTGAGACATCAAGGAACATGTTTGTTAGCATGTTTTGACCAAAAAAAAAAACTTAAACAACATTACAGCACAATCAACTCATATAACCACAAAACACAATGTATTTTTCTTACTTTTCTTTATTTTTCTCTATGAACTTGACAAGCATCATAAAGTTCACATCACATCTTATTCTGTCCATCAAAATATGCATCAGATGTGGGCATTTCAGCTGAGGATAACATTGATGATGTAATACAATGATGTAATAAAAACAGAAATGTTTTCGACAACATTTTAAAATGATTCCCGTTCACACAGATCCATGAAAACTACTAAAAACACTGTATTTTGCATGCCAGGCCAATAGTTGGCAATGTCACTTTGTAAAGAAACACTACACTCTAAAAAATAATTGTTGGCTTAACTTTAAATAAGTTATCTGGATGCCTTAAAATTCTGAGTTCATTGAAATTAAAAATTTGAGTTAATACAATGAAGGTGATTGGTTTAATCAACAGAAACTCAAAATATGATGTTATCTGGACCACATTAATTATTTAAGTTGATTTGAGAAAAGACAAATTGTTGTGATAACAAATCATGAATATATATAGTTTTTTACAGTGTAAGAGCCTGAACATGTAATACGCATGCATATGACATCACCGTTTTCACAAATTTGTGTTTTTGTAGTTTACACAGAGGTGATAACGGTATTGTTTTTAAAAACGTGTACTCTGAAACCCGTTTGAGTCAGGCCCCAAAACGCAGTGTAAATGTCATGTAAATGAACGGCCAGAAGTTTTCTGTTTTTAGTTGAAAACTGTGTCGTTTAAATGACCCCTTGGCTTTCAGGGGTATGGTAGGGTGCAGGCATCCCCCTATAAGCAATTTGGAAAAGCATGCCACAAAAATTTGTAAGCTACGAAACGTTTCTTTGGTCATTGTTCTTAGTTTGCAATGCTTTGATAAAAACACACGTGTTTATGAATATAGCCCATTAATATTTTATCATTTATTAAATTGGCTACATGATTGCTGACCAGCAGCAATGCAGAAATCCATTGTCAGAAAGAAAGAACAGATTAAAAGAAAGAAATAATCATTTAAGGGAAAAGATAAAACATCCACACCATTACACAACAACCATCCAAATATATTGAACATGTTTTCTCCTTCATGGCGTCATACCCACTATTTTTTCAATCACCGTGCCACAATCGCTCATAATCAAAATATTGTTTATTGGAAAGCTGACTGCATTCGCTTTGGGTCACACTTTATTTCAATGTTCCCCTTTAGACATTCTGTTGACTATAAGTTGAACTTACATGTCTACTAACTTTCATTAGAGTATTAGCTGAGTGTTTGTAAACTGTCAGAAGTAGGTTTAAGGTTAGTAGTAGGGGTTAGGATTAAGTTGACGTACTTGCACAGTTACAGCAAAATGTCAGTTGGGGAGCATCACAGTAAAGAGACATTAAGCAGATTGTCTACTAATATACTATTAATACTCTAATAAAGTTAGTTGGCATGTAGGTTCAACAATAACTTATAGTCAACAGAATGTCTAAAGTAGACCATCAAAATAAAATGTTACCTAGTTTTGCAATGTAAGATGATCACAAAAATAGTTATCCAGTTATGTGAGGTGGTCAATTTATTATGTCTGTGACGTGAATGAGAGATTTCACACATTCAGTTTTATTATTGCATTTGTGAGCGTGCATGTGTTTGCGTGCGAGTGTAGGGAAGCAGTTTAAAGCGGCGGTGTCTTGGAGGTGCTTGTTCTTTGCGTCGTAAACTGTGGTCGTGAACGTGTTCTTCCCTGTTCCATATGTAGCAGCTGACCTCTATTAGCTCCTTGCCCACTTAGGTGATGTAAACCTGATTGAGTTTGTCGACTGAGGCCAGAGTATTAATTTAAGGAAAACACACACCGACACATGCTCATTTCCACCTTGCATACACAAGCGCAAGCCCAGGCGCACATGCAAGGCACAGCACCCACAGAGCGTGAATTGCGTTTCATAATTTATAAACTTCAAAGACAAGGCAGACGTCAAGCAAAACAGTGGGCAAATGTTTCTTATTCATGTTTTCTGATGCCAGCTTGGAGCTTTTGATTAGTGTAGGTGGGTTAAAGATAGGTTCCTGAAAGGATGATTGAACACGCTAAATATGGCAATCAGTCTCTGTCTTAATCAATGGCTCTTAATTGTTAATGACATTACAGGATGACTAATATACCATGTTAATATTACGCACCCATATTTGTCATTAAATCCTTTTCTTTGAGGGGAAAAAAGCCACTCGTTTGGCTCGACAAAAGGACGCTAATCATAGAGAAGCGAGATAAAGTAAGACACGTCGTGCCTGGTTAGCTCAGCACTAGCGCGTGCAATGATATCCAGCATCAAGATGAGGGCAAAACACCCTTGTAATCAGATGGAAAGACTTCACCCCATTACCATCTAAAAAGCAAATTAAGGCTCTAATGAACATAAGCAGAGAGAGCAGACAGCAGCTAATTAGTTATAGACCAAAAATAGAGAAAGATCAAAGAGACATTCATGCGTCCAGCTTATCTCACTGCTCAAAAAAACTCAATGAACTACATTTTAAAAGCACACAAAGTCAGCTGGGAGTTTGCTTGCTTATTTTCAACTTTAGAGAGGGTAAATAGAGTCTAAATTAGTTGCTGGACTCTAATTTGGATAGGTATGTTAATATTACACATGACTATAAAATACTTTTAATGCAGTGGTTCTCAACTCCATGCACGAAAAATGAGCCGCAAGAAATATGTAAAAAATATGTTCAATTTAAACTAATATAATTGTGCATTTAGAATAGAAAAACAGGTTACACTTCTATTAACCATAAGTAACTTTGCAACTACATGTCAACTAACTCTCATTAGAGTATTAGTAGACTGTTAGTAAACTGTTAGGGTTAGTAGAATAAGTTTACATGTAGTTGCAAAGTTACTAGTAGATTTTCTGTTGGGGAGCATTAAAGAAATGAAGTAGACCATTAAAATAAAGTGTTAACAAAGATTATGTCAAAGATTGATGTCAAAGATTATGCATATAATCAAACATCATAGCATTTTGGTGCAAAATTATCTTGCATAGAACCAGTCAAGCTAGACAAACTAGATGCCAAGTTATACACTCAACCTCAAGACCATAAACAAAAATAGTCAAGGTACAAGAAAATATGTCCCAGACATATCTTTTTTGTTTCCTAATAAATCAAACTGTCATCTCTGTAATCTCCAAATGCTGTCATTCGTTATCCATGAAAGCATAATAAGATTGATAGAATATTCTGTTACACAGTATGAGCTCTCAAAGGTTAGATCAGAAATATCTTTCCTCCTGAAAAATAACGTTATTGTATTCAGGTACTTTAAGGCATGTGTCTATAAAGAAAAAATGCATTCAAAAATAAACCTGCTCTTAGAAATATCAAAGACTATAGAATAACACAAGACGTGTCACTCGTATTATTATGAATGGGAGAAAGTGCAACGCGCAATATGGCAGAATAAGTCCCGATCGCCAATTGGCAGTGTCATCACGTCACTGCAGTGGCTGTTAGATGCTCCAATTCCTATAGAAACAATCAGACGTGCGCCTCTGAAATGAGACACAAGAGACGTGCATTTAGGATTGCGGCTGCGCATTAGCTTTATCCAGCCTGGAAAATAATTTTTTTTTTGGATTCGAGCGTTTAGAAACAAAATGTAGTTGTTGTCAGATTTCATTGGTGATTTC
Source organism: Elopichthys bambusa (assembly GCA_037101425.1). Classification (NCBI taxonomy): domain Eukaryota; kingdom Metazoa; phylum Chordata; class Actinopteri; order Cypriniformes; family Xenocyprididae; genus Elopichthys; species Elopichthys bambusa. The sequence goes on along the minus strand of CM074440.1, from coordinate 27,443,581 downwards.
AAATATAAAATTTAATCAAAAGCTTGGCAAAAAGATTTGGAGAATGTGATATTTCCCCATTCAAAGAGATAGGAGCTGCACTTGCATGCCCAAAAGGCATCTCAAAGATGGCCGCCGAGTGAAATGACTTGTCTTAAAGGGACTTTGGAAATATTCAGTGCACTCTTAAAAAATAAAGGTTCCAAAAATGTGTTTTCTCAGCAATGCCATAGAAGAACCATTTTGGTTCGCCAAAGAACCTTTTAGTGATTGGTTCTTAAAATAACCATCTTATTTATTTTTTTTAGTGTAAAGAACATTTTATTACAGTTTTTCTTGATTGCTAAAACACTATAACCAGGCTTTTGATCTAAAACTTCAAAACCATAACACCATTTATCAAAAAGCACACCCAATTCCCTAAACTCTAAACACTATTCCCGTTTTGACACATGAGTCAGATTTGTTGAGCTGTCACTGCAGAACTCTACACACAATTCCCTTAATTTCTTATTGCGTATACCATGTGGTCATTTTGAAAGCACTAGCATTCAATACTGTTCATTCAAGTCAGCACAGTTTGAGCTCACAATTCCCTAAATGAAAACACTAAGAGTCAAAACTGAACACACATCAATCAGATCCTTCAATAGATAGATTGGGCCCGAATCAGTTCACTGAGTTTTGGAACAATGGATCCAGAGAGAAATGAAAGAATAGGTCGAGGAGGGAGAGGAGGAGGAGGTGAAGAAGGAGGATGAGAACAAGGAAGGGGAAGGGCAAGGGCAAGGAGACAAGCAGTCCGGATGAAATTCGAGCCACTTAGTTGACCTTGTCCTTGTCCATGGTATGACTATGAGGGAGGCTGGGCAACGAGTACAGCCAAATTTGAGTCGCTTCACCGTTGCCTCCATTCACAGAACATTCAGGAAGGACAACAGGTAGGTGTACTTACAGTAATACTGCTCTGTACAGTAACTTTTGAGTGCTGTACTCTGTGCTGTGACAACACAAATTGCCTCAAATTGCCTCGCATACAGATAGAGTTTCAGTTCTAAACCCGATAGAGGAGTTTTTTTCTGCATGACGGTGAAAAGTGTATGACCGAGAACCTTATATCCGTGTTCACCTCCTCCAGGCCATGGAAGAAGCTTGCCTAGACATAAGCGTGCCAGGGGTGGATCAGGCAGTCATAAAGAGGATTTTACCCCCGTTGCCTGGCTAGGGCCAATTGTGATGTGGATGAGATTCTCTGGCCTGACCCAGACCAAAGAGCTGCTGAGGCAGAATCATTTTTATTATTTTATTATAATTTTTATTGTTTTACTGTGTTATGAATGAATAAAAATGTGCAATGTATACATTGGTTGTGTCTTTTGTGTTCATTATGTGAAAAGGTTTTTGAGGGGGGGAACCACAAGCAACATAACTTACCAGTCTTGGAAATGTTGTTTTGAATTTATTGCACCAGTGTGTAAGACTTTGTTGTAGCGTGTGTGTTTTTGAGGGCTTGTGTGTGAAAGTTTGTTTTTTCAGCAAGAGTGAATGGTTTTGAGTGTAGAGCTTTTTTTGCATTTTGACCTGAAAATAGGATGTTTGGGGAATTGGGTGAGACATTATGGATTTTTGTTTACGGTTTTGAGAATATGAGGCATAGTTTCAAGAAATGTGTTTAAGCAATCGAGAAAAACTCTAAAAGGTTAGTTTACAAAGAAATTACATTTCTGTCATTAAGTACTTACCCTGATGTCGTTCTAAACCTATAAGACCTTCGTTGATCTTCGGAACACAAATTAAGATATTTTTGATAAAATCTGAGAGGTTTCTGAACCACACATAGGCAGCAAAGTCATTGCACCTTTCAAGGCACAGAAAGGTAGTAAAGAAACCATTAAAATAGTTGTAATAGAATGACTACAGTGGTTCAACCTTAATGTTATGAAGTGACGAGAATACTTTTTGTGCGCAAAAACAAAAATAATGACTTTATTCAACAATTTCTTCTCTTCCCTGTCAGTCTTCTACGCTGTTGACATAGTAAACAGAATTCAGCACTTCCAGGTTCTACGTCAATTCCATCTCAAATAACTACTGTATGTTATGAAATGTACCATTGCAGTGATACAAAATCATGAATACAGTGATATGATATTGTTTGTGATTATACCACCCTCCTCTACTAATTCTCAAGACTTTCTCTTTTTTAATTCTGCTTTCTATCAAAACAGATTATTAATTTACTCAAGTCTTGTTACAGGTCTATGGAAGTGTGCTCGGGGTGTATCGCTCTGATTGTTTCTCAGTAGAGAAAAAAATGCATTTGAAAGAGAAACTGTAAGCAGGGAGGTTTTGAAAGTGCAGATTTTATAATCAAGCCTTCTATTTCTCTGAATAGGGGAGTTTAAATTGCCCTTTATTGCAGTTTCTTCCTACAGGCAGTTTTGAATAGACACACATTAATTTGTCTATGAGAACACACTCATTTTAGGCCAGTCTCTATTGGTTTAGAAGAGAAAAGGTGCTTAATTCAGCCAGTGCATTAAAATTATATCCATCCTGTTGCTGAGATAAAGCTGGCTCTTCCCCATTGCAGACACAAACAGATTGGCTCAAGTGCTGAGTTTGTATTGTGGCAAATATGGAGTCATTATGAAGAGAGGGAGAGACTAAACTTAAAACAAATATTATCAGAGACGAGAAAATGAGACTCCTGCCAAAGTGCCGTTGCCTTAGGGAAAGCGGCTTGCCTTTATTCAGCGGGAACAGAGTGCTACCATGTCGCTTCACACTCCACAGCACATATTGCTGGAGCCTGGAAGCTCATCCAAAAAATATCTGCACAGTAATCAAGACGAGCATTTAAGCCTCTAAAGATTTCTCAATTTATTTATTTATATCATTTTATTTGTTTAGCTCTTTCTCCCATGGGGAAGATGTTGATTTGATGCATATGCAGTTTTCCAAAAATTGCCTTGTGAACATCTCACAGTTGGTATTAGGTACAGTTGGACATTTTGCTGGAGAGAAAGTTGGCACAGTCAAATGAAAGTACTAAATGTGATTGTTTACACAAATTTTAGTAGTGGTTTATTAGTTGAAGATCTGGGCCTTAAAAACACAAAGATTGGATGTCTGAGGTCATGTAGGCTGTTTTGCCATCACCATTCCGCCAATTAACTTGCCAATTAAGTCAAACCTGTAATGATTTGTATGAGTTAACATCTTTAAAAGCTAGATACTGTTCAAGTTGGTTCATACAAAAAAAGCATGACTTTTTCTCCCTCTGACACAAACCAACACCATTCCCTTACTACCCAAAACTTCAATTTAAGAAAGGGCCATTTGCCAATAATTCAAATAAAACGCTCTTCCAAATGTATTTATACAAAGCAAATTACAAATGATTGTCAATAACCTGTATTATACATGCTCTCTTTATTCTCTCCTTATCATTTCAGTTCAATCACAAAGTTATTTTTTGACCAAATCATGCAGCCCTACTCAAAAGAATGAAAATTCTCTAAAGATTAAGAAAGAAATAGAGTTCTATACAATTTACATGTTATAATAGCATACAAATCTTACATGTTCAAATCTGGTACAATTGAACATGACAACGTTTGTTTGTTTGTTTGTTTGTTTATGCATCGTATCTTTAAATAAATAAATAATAGAAACAAACTGATTCAAATCTAGTACACTGACAAATTAACAAAACAGAATTTCTTCTTATGGATCTTATTTTTGCATACTGTACATTCATACATGAACTAAATACATCTAAATATAAAAAGAATAGAAGAGTCTACACCACAATGATGGCACTGAGAAATGATATAGTTGGAGTCACTTTCAGAAAGATTATTTTCCAGCTGATGAGTGATAAAAACATTATCAGCCAATCAGAATCCATCGTGCTTTAAAGGCACAATCTGTATTTTTTGCCGCTAGGGGTCGCTAACCTCTTCAAAACAACAAAGGCGTAGATTGAAGACGCGATGAATGAGCTGGAATCGCTAATTGTCGTTATGCCAATGGGTCTAATAATGTTTATGGATGAGTGAATGCATTCATGTTTTTAACATGACTGTGGTATTAAGCAGGGCGTGGCCGAGAATCGCGGGAGCGATTGCTAATGAGAGACAGATATCAGTGCCACACGCGAGTCCCGGGGGATATAAAGGAATGAGGACATCTCATTCTACTGAACTACTTGCAAAGCTGAAATATTACTCATACAGGTCAGTTTATTTGACGAATTAAAATTGTGAGGTAACGCAGCGCTGTTTAACTTGCTCTAACATTACACTATCATACTAAACTGCATTTGAGTGTGTTGAAAGTTTTAATTCTGTGTATTAGTTTGTTGGCTGTATGAGACTAAGCTAGATCAACATTAGAATATCATACTGATGATATTCTAACATTTCATATATAACATTGATTTGTGTTATACATTTGCTTACCTGTCTAATAACATGCAAGAGCAGCGTCTCCGTCAAGTCGAAGTTTGTCGCAAGGCTCTCGCCATCTCAAAAACGCCACGCCGATATTGATCCTCGTTTTATTTCTTCTTTTGTCCCAAAGTTTGCTTGCCATGGTCCATAATGTTTGAATGAAACAACAACAGCATGCTAGATGTTATGCAGCTGTCCATGTCTGTTGTCATGGTTACTATGTAATACAAGCAGAAACCAGGGATAACGCAGATATTACGTCATTGACAGACACTATTTAAACTTGTGAATTTCTCTGAATTTACAAATTCTTGGAAACATTTAGGATAATGTAAGTACACAACTGAACGAAATATATAACGCTGTGCAAGTGGTTTTTGGACATTTTAATATAAAAATCTTACATATTGTGCCTTTAAAGGGTTAGTTCACCCACAAATGAAATTTGTCATAAATTACTCACCCTCATGTCATTCCACACACGTAAAACCTTTGTTCGTCTTTGGAACACAAACAAAGTTTTTTTTTTTTTTAGTTTTTTTTTTATCCTCCATTGAAAGCAACAACATTATCACATTCAAGTTCCAGAAAAGTAAAAACATCTTAATTTATAAAGTGACAAGAATAACTCATGTCATTGGTGGACATGCACTGGCCATAAAGATTTAACTTGCTGCTGTTTTTGCTATAATTCATAGTCGGGGTTATAGTACAATATGTGCTCTCTCTCTCTTTCTCTCTCTCTGGATCAAAGCATCCACGATTGGAGGATCAAAGAATGTATCTATAAAATAAGAGCCTGGACTAGTAGATGGTCAGGTTCACCCATCATGCGGGACTCCCAACCAACAAGTCATGCCCTCCACAATGCCTTTCTCTGATGCCATTCTCTGTGTGAACATAAGCATATGCAGCAGTGAGAGATGTACTGCACTCCTTCTTAAGAAAGTGTACACTGCGCAAATTGGAGAGATTACTAATTCTAGCCCACGTGAGAATACTGTGGGGGAGAAGCCTTTTAATTGGGTTCCTGTTTCATTGTGTTGTTACATTCGTTAGCGAGCCAGATTCCAGTGTTTTCCTTTTGTTTCTGTTTTTAACGGTCAATCTCCTTTAACAGTTACATTTTATTTTTTTTCAAAAGCGCATGTTTACCTAAGAACTGAGATGTCTGGTAATATATAATGTCTTTCAAGGCATTTTCCAAGACAATGTAGCTTTTGCCTGTTTGACTGGAGAAATTGGAGTAGCTGAAAACTAGCCATGGTAAACCAATTTTGTTCAGAGATTTAGTTGCTTGCTAATGCCTTTAAGACCGCAGGGCAGCCGAAGTGCACTCTTCCAATGACCTCTATTGATTTCTGCTTGCTTTGGACTTAAGCTGACTTTACTCTGTTAATGTAAATGATTTGGAAGTAGCCTATGTTACAGTGGACATCTTAGAAGTAATTTTCTAGTTTTCATTCATGACACTGAAATTGGAGGAGTCCAAAATATGGCGCAAACAGATGCACAGGTAACATTAGGTACTTGAGTAATTTTAGCTTGAAGTCTGAGAATATTTCGGAAGGTTTACAAATTGATATTAGCTGCACACTAAACCAGTTAAACCTGTTAGAAGTGAGCTCTTAGTCTTATTCAGATGGTCAACAGGGCAACTTTTCCACAATGTTGCCTGGCAACAACACTGGAGGGAGGCAAAAGAATGAAGCAAAAGATAAATTGTTTATATATTAAGCTAGAAGTAAATCTCAGGGTTGCATAAGCTAGCTGCCCAGATTGTCATAGTGTTTCTTATTTCTAGAGCTGTTACCCGGCAACACTGTATTTATTATTATTTTTTTTTTAAGTAGTTTTCAAGAATTTGTTCAATCAAAACCAAAATGCTGCCATCATTTACTCACCTTCACCATTCCAGAACAGCACAATAAAAAACAAGTATAGTTTTCTGCTCTGAAGCCATACAATAGCTTTGTGTTATAGAGAGGAAAAGACTGAAATTGAATCTTTTGTTATAAAAAAAAAAAAAAAATATATATATATATATATACTTTACTTTTTTATGGATTACATGAGTACACATTATTTACACAATGGCAGTAAATTGTTCATAATTCATTGATTCTCCTAATTTTTCTTTTTTTTTAACGTTTATATTTTTTTCATAATAACCCTGCTGCTTATACAAGATTATCCTACAATATATGTGACATTAAATAAGGGTTAGCACAAAAGTAATCTAAATGTAATCCAAAAGTAGTCAGATTACGTTACCAAAAATGTGTAATCTAAGATTATATTACTGATTACAAATTTTGTCATGTAATTTGTAATCAGTAATTGATTACAATTCATAAGTAATCTACCCAGCTCTGTTGTGAAACAACATGCTTGAATGTTAAATATATTCTGTGATATCTGGACCTTTTTAGAGTTTGGCATTAAAACAGCACTGGTCACTTACATTGTTTGGACTTTAATATTCTGCAAAACCTCTTATTTGTCCATAGAAGAAAGAAAGTCATAAAGTTTTTGGGTGAACTTTACCTTTAAATTGTGAAGGAACAGTCACATGCTGTTAATGCAACGTGGAATATGAGCATGCTGTGTTCTTGATGTGATTTTAAACATACATATTTTCACATGAGAATGCAGAAATTACTCCGCCCTTTAAAGCTACTGATTTCAGAGTGCATTTACATTTTTTTTTTTTTTTTTTTAATGGGAGATTACAGGGTAGGAGCTAATGCTCTACTTCTTTAAACATAATTTCCAGACTAGTTTGTTTCCCATTTATTCCCTGACCTCAGCAAACTTCCAATCTAGTCTCTCAGCACATAAACTCAGAGAACGATTTCTCTACCGAGTTGTAGGTCGAGGAACAAAGATTCTCAGTGTCATACATTTTTTTTTTTTAGTTAGTTCTTAGTTCACAATCTTCTGGTACACATCAAGTTTTTGTTTTGTTTGCTCTGCATGGTGGATTTGAAACTCAGGAGTCATGATATTAGTAATTGAAAAGTGTGATTTTTTACCCTTCACTCCAGCAGTGCCACAGGGACCAACAAACACAAAGGTACAGAAAGTATTAAGCAAGTACTAGTCTGCAGAAAATATGCCTTGTAGAGAAGGTTTTGTGTTAGTTGGATACTGAATGCATGAATGAGTGCATGTGAATGGAACACTAGCTTACTATTTACTGAATATTTTGCAGTATATACACTGTAAGTCTAAGTGTAATATAATATAAGTGCATATAATAAGTGTAATGTACACTTATTTAACAATAGAAAGTGCATTATGCAACATTTCAAACAGTGGTATGTTATATCAGCCAGCAAGTGTCATCCAATTTTCATCTTTCATTTTAGTCCTTTTTCCTATTTAAAAATCTTTATATTTTCAGTTCAATCAAATAATGCAGTGGTTCTCAACCTATTTCACTCCAAGGCCATTTTTCAAAAAACAAACAAAAAAACAATATTTGAAGACTCCTTCAAATAACTTCTGTTGTATTGACAAAGGTTTGTATTATTATTATTATTATTATACAGAAAGTAGGAGTGGCAATATATCAAATTAAGCAAATAAAATAATTATAAATTATTTAAAAAATAATTTCTAAGTTTCAATAACTGAACGCACTTCACTTTTTATTACCAATGAATTCCTATGACTTTTGTAGTCATGTGATGTACAGTGTTTTTTTATATATATATATATATATATATATATATATATATATATATATATATATATAATATATATTGTCACCTTGGACAAACACACACATTTTGTTTATATACATGTTTATATACTACAAACACGAGTAAAAAGTGTTTAAAAAAAAAACTACAAAACATGGCAGATATGCGCGACCGACGGTGAGAGGTTTGAGTGACTAATAATCAGTTTAACCTGATAGAAAATATTTATTTTTTTAATGTTATCAGTGTTATATTTAATCTGTAATACCAATGTGGACTTTTATAAAGATCCGATTGGCCATTAACTTTTGAATGCATCATTATGCATTAATATGAGGAAAGTTCTCTACATGAAAGACCCGCGACTACATATCAACGTGGTACTGCATTTCTCTCCGATACGGTAGGAAATTAGCTAAATGAAATGTGGAGGATGTAAGATGATTGGCAGGCCAGTTCATTGTGACAGGATGCGACAAAGACGCAATTGTATGACGTGATAGTATGTCCCAAAGCTTGTCTACTTTTTTGCTGCACACTCAAAAGTATGTACTTTTTGTTCACAAAAAGAGTACATACTTTTAGCGCATAGTATAAGTAGGCGAATTGGGACGCAGCACTAGACTCTCTAGACTCCAGCTTTCATTGGCCAAGGACCGCCCATAGGCCGTCTGACTGACATGTAAAGCAACCAATCACGGTTTGTTTGTTCTGTGTCATAAGGGTGTACAAATATAAAGCTGATGTTAGTACAATAACAGGCTGTTGTGTAAAAGTCTATGCTGTGAACTTTACTTACTTACTTTTGAAAATCCAGAGTTTAGTTGCTCCTGATAAGCGCTCTTTGTCATGGTTGTAAACACGACAGCGTTCTTCTTCAATGAGGGGGTTTGGCGTCACAGTATCTTTGTTTCCAGGCGGACCTTTAAAGAATGTGACACACACGTCTCCCAATAATTCTGTAGAATTTAACCACTCAGATGATGACTTTAAACTTCTGAAGTGTTTCCAATTTTGTGTGCCATATGCATCAGACGTTCAGCCAACGGTCCATGCATGGGTGTGACATCTGAGGCTGAGATTAGGGAAACTCTATTATGCACAATGCCTATGTTCAAAACAGTATGTAACCATACAGATCATTCTATTTCTGGAGTATATAGTATGTACAGTATGTGCACAGTACATGTTATAGTAAGCTAATTTTCTGTATAAATACTGTAAAACATTGCCTCTCAGACCTGTCCTGGATCTTTAATTGTAAAAACATTTTTATACAAAATGAGATTAAAAATTCAAATGAATCATAATTGGATGCCACTCACTGAATTTAACACGCAACACAAGGTCATGTGACAATGTAGCATACTACAGTTTGAAACGTTTATAATGAAACAACCAAGTACTGTACACAAGGAGACCCTCAGTACAACTCAATATACACATGCAATACTCTACAGGTCACATATGCAATTACTTTCTCATGTCCCGAGACCTTAAATGTTTCCATAAACTTGTTTAGAATAAAGTACCAAGTTGGTTTGTTTTGTAGAGACTGTCTGCTCGCCAACATGCGATTTAAAGGCAGTTGAGGAACGACCTACGCTATTGTTGCTGAAGGTCTATGCAGTGAAACGAAATCTGCTTCATCAACCTTTCACAAGGTTAAAGGCTTCCACAAAAGACTCCCCCCTCATCTCCACAAAGCCGGAGAATGGGGCCAACATTGGATTTCACATGATCTTATCTCATTTGACGGTCAAGATAGTATTTTCATCCCCCCCCCCCCCACCCCCTTGTCCCTGCACAATAATCCATTTCCCTCAATTCTGGGTCTTGAGACCAGCCACAGAGGGCCACTGGATCAATATTTGCCAAATTTAAACTAGAGGATTATCCGTCTGTCAGGGAGTCTAACAGAAACCCTCCAAGGTGACATGAATCCTTTTCTGCCCACCACCATTTTGGAGGTCACCCTCCCCTCAGAAAACAACACATGCATATGCATTTATTTATTACATTACTAGTTACAGAAAAGTACTATGCTATACTTTGGAATTCACAGCTCTGAAATATCAGCTTCTGCTTACATTAAGAATCAATCGTTTGTGGACCATGCATATTTGCTGATACTATTCACTCAGCAATGACTTATCAAAACAACATCTCATTAACAAGAAATCCCCGCAAAGCCACTACGTAAACAAACTCAAACTGATGCTCCTTCCGTAGACCAATTAAAATGAGCTACCCACTGACAGTACAACTGAAATTTGAGATTTATAAGCAACAAAAGACAGGGCATTGACTCAGGCAGGTTGGCTGCTCATAATCCCAACCAAATTCCTTGCATTCGTTAAAAGTGTTCAAGGTCACCATATCAGCAAACAAATTTCATTTTGAGGTCCTCGTTATTTGGCAGCATGCGACTTGTTTGTCTTCCAGCTGTTGAAACTTTCTCATGCCTAATTATAAGGACTGACACTTACTGTAGATGCAGCAAAAAAATAAATAATAAAATAAATAAATCATTGGCTTTGTTGGTCTTAGTGGGCTGAAAAGTGAGCATGCTTCTTAAAAATGATCACAGCATACAGTATTGGGCCTGGCTTAAAGGTTTAGGCTACAAAGATGCAGACAAAATATTTGGAAGAAAAAAAAAAAAAAAAAAAAAAAATTCCATTGAGTAGTTGCCAATGAGGAGCATGACATACTAATTTTGACTTTTAAAGTGTTTTGATTGTTTGACTGCTTGCACTTCCATGACAGTCCCAATGCCTATTCAGTGTGTATTTATGTCAATTTTATACATTTCATGACTGATTTGGCATACTACTGAGTATTACAATAATTTGTCAGATTTTTTAGTTGAGCATAATCAATGGGAGTTGACTTTTAAATGTGTCACAAATGTGCTTTACAAATACTACATTTTACAAATCATATTTTGGTAATATGTCAGCCAAGATCATTTCTAGTAGACTGTTAGTAGACTGTTAGGATAGGGTTAGACATAAATAAGTTAACATGTACTTGTAAAGTTACAATTATAGTCAGAACTAGAATGTCTGTTAGGGGACAAACAAAATAAAGTGTTCGCAGATATTAAAAGGTTAGTTCACCCAAAAATGAAATTTCTGTCATTAATTACTCACCCTCATGTCGATCCAAACCCCTAAGACCTTCCCTCATCTTCAGAACACAAATTGAGATATTTTTGATGAAATCTGAGAGTTTTTTTTTTTATTTTTTATCTCCCATAGAAAGCAACGGAATTACCATATTCAAGTTCCATAAAAGTAGCAGAGAAATAGACATTGTTTAAATAAACATCGTTAAAATAGTCAGTGTGACTACATGGTTTAACCTTAATGTTATGAAGCGATGAGAATACTTTTGTGCGTAAAAACAAAACAAAAATAACCCTTTTTTTTTTTCAACAATTTCCTTTCTACCCGTCATTCTCCTACGCAGTTTACATTGAAGACACATTTTAGACCTTCCGTGTCCTACGTCCGAACGCCGACTTTCTAATGGCCGGCTCCTTTGCAGCATCACACGCATGTGGTGTGGTATTCAGTGAACAGCGTCGGCCAATACTGAGCAGGCGTTTGGACGTAAACACGGAAGCGCTGCACTTCGTTCACTGCGTCAACTGCGTAGGAGACTGACAGGGAAGAGAAGAAATTGTTGAATAAAGTCGTTATTTCTGTTTTGTTTTTGCGCACAAAAAGTATTCTTGTCACTTCATAACATTAAGGTTAAACCATGTAGTCACACTGACTATTTTAACAATGTCTTTACTACTTCAATGTGGTAGTTGCCTAGCTGTCAATGGAGGGACAGAAATCTCCTAGATTTCATCAAAAAGATTTTCATTTGTGTGAAGATGAACAAAAGTCTTACTGGTTTGGAACGACGTGAGGGTAAGTAATTAATGACAGCAATTTCATTTTTGGGGTAAAGCTAAACCTTTCAAGGGATAGTTCATCCAAAAATGCAATTTCTGTCATTAATTACTCACCCTCACGTTGTTCCAAACCTGTAAGACTTTTGTTCATCTTCAGAACAAATATGAAGATCTTTTTAATTAAATCTAAGAGATTTATGTCCCTTTATTGACAGCTATGACCCTTCAAAAAGTTCATAAAAAGATAGTAAAATTAATTCATTTGAAGTGAGTGGTTCAGTCCAAATTTTCTGAAGATACTTGATCGCTTTACACAAGTTCACGGTCATAAAAAAAAACACGGGCAGGCTATTCTAACTTTTGCACTCTGTGGAGGGTATACATAGAGTATAACATGGCAGATTTTTAGTATTTTGGATAACCTATTATCCTTTAAAACATGTAATTGTGCTTTTCTTTGGTGCTTTGTGTCCATGGGGAATGTTTCCGCTCCCTTTCTTTTCCCGAATCCGTATAATTCCAGTGCTCTTGAACAGGAGCTCAAAGTGCCACGTCACTATAGGAACGAGGCCATTCGCAGCCAGCAGAGCAGCACTGGCAACCAAGCAAGGTTGCTTTGTCCATAAATGTTTAATAAAAGAATACACATAACATAGCGTGTCCCAAGACCTGTTGAGATATTCCATTTATTTGTAATACCCTTCACAGCTCCCCGCAGTCATGTGTACTGCTCCGCTGGGTTATGATACAAATTCATACCCGTTAGCCTCTCAGAATTGGATCAATTTGGGTGATATTACCCCACAAAGTCAATCTCAGGAAAAATAGATAGTGGATGTATACGTTCAGAGCAGATGCTCTGTTGTAGCAAATGCAGTTTTATTCTGTGCTCTACTTCTGTGCTCCTGTCAAAATCTCCAATTTCAAGGTTAACCCTGTGACTTAACTCTCCAGTCAGAGCTATTATCTGCAACATCTTCCAAATAAATAAATAATAATAAAAAAAAAAAAATGTTAACAGATTAATCTGGTGAAATTTATACTTAATGACACAAGAATGTGTTTTGCCTCTGTTGAAAGTGTTTTTTTTTTGGGGGGGGGGGGGGGGGGGGGGGGGTTTCAGGCAACCCACTGATCAACCTGTCTATGCAATGTTGTATCCAATCTATCAACTCATGTCAAGACCAGCTAAAAATATAAACCTGGTTACTTTCGTTTGATATCCATGTGAGAATACCAGGCAGAGATGTGAAAAGTACAAGATGAAACTATCCGTACAACACTGTTTAAATAGAGCCAATTCCAACCACTGTGATCCCACAAATAGTTCACCAACCTAGGCCCTGTTTACACCTGGTATTAAGATGCATTTTGGTCGATTGGATTACAATCAGATGAGGGCGACATTCCCATTTATACCTGGTGTTTTAATCTGTCTCATTTGTCCACTTTTGCCCACTTCTGTCCTGATATCTTCAAGGGGAGGGGTCTATGGGTGTATGGGCTTTTTAAAATCTTTCGATCTAATGGTCTAAGCTCATGCAATATTCACATGAACATGAAATGAGAAGATAAAAAAAACATACATAGAGCATCAGCTTTGGTTTCTGCTCTGAGAGCCGCAAGACCACGCTGAATTTTGTGAGTGCGTGTTATCAAGAATGGTGAGAGAACATTGTGCTTGGTACTGTATGTTATTCATCTTCAAACCAAACTTAGGTCTTCAGCCGACAAAGGTTTAATTCCATCTGGCTAGCACGATTCCCATAATGTTTACGCATTAGGTCAGTAGGCTTAGAGTAGGCGTTCTTTTGTGGTTGTTCAAACACATTCAACCACATGAGCGCCTATAGGAAAGCAATCCGGTCAAATGCGTTTCAAGGTCAAGGTATCTTTATTAGTACCCAAAGGTAAATTTGTTCTGCAGACAGGAGGTTCAGCAATCCATTCTTAAGACAATCCATAAGACATCAAAACATACAATAACTAGAAAATATTAAAAAAATAAAAAGTCATGACAATGTGCATGTTTTCGACTACCTCTGGAAGTAGTCAATAGTGGACAAGCTCAAAACGTTTTAGAGCCTGTTAACACCTGTATTTAGCATTGTCCACTTCACTTGTGATCGGATTGACAAAAATGTTTCTTAATACCAGGTGTAAACAGGGCCCTAGGTGTAAAGTAGTTCCACCTCAAAAGGATGATTTAGACCATTTTATTCACTAAAGGATTCATGTGTTAAAAAAAAAAAAAAAAAAAAAAAATTACACTCTTTGGCCTGCTTTTCTGTTGGCCATGAATTAGAACGCTGCTTATAGAATGTTGACAGGTTCTCGTAAACATGACCATATTACTCCTTTTTTGTCTTCTCTGCAGTTAATGCTGCTCTGTTACAGGATTGATTGTAAGATCTTGTTTAAAAATCTTTAAATGGCTTTGCACCATGTTATCTTTCAGACCTATACTACAATTTTACTACAACAGTCTTGCTTGTTTCTAAGTCTAGACTTAAATTGAGGGGTGACCACGTTTTTGCAGTAGCCTGCATGTAACTTCACAGCACATGTAACTTCAGTACGAGACAAGGAACACAGGAGAACTCAGGGCTTAATTATACAGAGGATTCTAATGAACTAAAAAAAGAACAGGTGTGTACTTAATTAGAAACCATAGAAACAAACAGGCAAAGGAAACATCTGCAAACAGGAACAAACTAAAATGCAATAAAACTAAACATAATCCTAACACATGCTATATAGTCAAAGTTTACAGTTTTTTTTTTACAATCGATAGGACCCATTTCTCAATACTTGGGTCACTTTTTCAAAACTCTTCGCACAGTGAGCACAACAGAAATCTATGTGGGCTAAACTATGGATCAAAATGCATTCAGTGACTACATCTTTCAAATTACATTCATTCTTTCCTCACTTCAACACAATAAATGCCAAAACTCAGTGTACTTACAGGCCAATTTGCACATACTGTTTTCAAAACTGTTAAAACTTAAGTTCAAATACAAAACTGAAAAAGACAGAAATATGCTGCATTTCTACAGTAATATTATAATGAAATGAAAAATCAAATACTATCGAAGCAATTAGTTGAAGCTGAACACCTACACAAGCTTTAGTTTTTCAATTTTTATTATCCATTCAAAGGGGAAAATTTTGGAATAATTTTGTACTGTTATGTAACAAACTGTAGTGAATTATAAAGAATAGAGAGTGCTATTCTTGTTTTGTTAAGAAATTTAACAAAAGAAAACATTGTATAATGCTACCTGATGTTAGTGTGTTTTAGGTAAGTGTTTTATTACTGACAAAGTGTGTTTGCTGTGTGAAAACCTTTACTAGAGTTCTGGAAGAATGAGTTGATTTGAGATGTTTTGGTAGATTTAGTGCATTTCGAATGTGAAATTAACTGCTGTGCCAAGATGAAAGTTGGTCAGGAGAACTGTGTTAAGAGTTTTGAAAAAGTGACCTAAGTATTGAGAAATGTGTCCTAGCTATTGTAAAAAACTGTATTATAACAGATAGTAAAGCGATAAAAGACATAAGATGAAGTACCTAAAACTCACTTATCTGCATGATAAATGTGGCAATGGATCATATTTGTTAAAACAGAAACTGCTTGTCTTTTAAATGTAGTCAGTATTTCATGTCATGTTATATTCATTCATCTCAATAGTTCAATTTATTTTGAAATAGCATACAAAAAAGCTATAATTTAGTTTGCAATAATGTGCCTGTGAACTTTAGCAATCATTTGCTTCATTGTCTGCGCGTTTTATATTTCTTTTATGTTCTGGATATAGCCATTTAATCTCATATATATTGGATGCATTTGAGTAAGTTAATTAACCCTCTAGCAAAGCCGTTCAGTTATTTTTTTTCTCGCATTTTAATTTACAGTATGTTTTAATTAAACTCATTTAAATATAGTTATGATGCATCTTGTCATCATTATTTCTCACAAAATCAACAATACTTTCACCTAGAAAATATTTTCACCTGCGATATCATTGAGATTAACACTGGGAAAGGCCTATGTGATATTAGATTGATAATAACAGCTGCGACTGTCCACCAAAATCATCCCGATTTCATCCAAAGCTCACAGCGAAAGTTAGCCATAACACCTGCCATGTCTATGAATAGACTGGAATAAGTCAAAGTGCTCGCTCACGTACAAAAAGCCCCCCGCCCCTGTGCCTAGCCTCTGTCCATTCGCCCAGCCACACTAATGATTCAATCTGTCTGTCTGTTCTGTGAGAGCCCTTCTCTCCTGGGCAGATGCGCCCTCCGAGACAAACCTGAAGCAGTGCGCTCACCAAGGCTCTGAGTTTCTGACAGGTTTGAGGTATCTCTGGGATTTAAGATGAAATCAAATCCTCAATTTGGCCCCTGACAGTCCTTGAGATGTTTGAGAAATACAGAAGGGATGTGTGTGTGTGTGGATCAGTTTGGAAATGGCCCCCTCAAAAAATATGTTCTAAGAACGTTTTACTAACATTCTTATTAAGCAATGAAAATATTATTTCTGAATGTTCTCAGAACATTAAAAATGTTTTAAAGTTGTGAAGTTACTTACAGTTAGTAGAATGTCTAAAGTGGACTATCAAAGTAAAGTGTTACCCAACATTCCATTAACATTACTTGAACATTTGTTCATAACTTTGAGAGAATATTTCCATACCATTCTGAGAATGTTCCCTGTTAGATGGGCTTCTCTTGACACTGGGATGGAACATATGAGCACACCTGGAAAACACTAAATTCAGATCTATAGCAGAACATCCATGTTTTACAAACACAAGGAAATATTATATTACCACTTCGTTGTCATTTCAAAATTGTAGACATATACAATCTTGTGTCTGTGTGCTTTTGCGGTGAGGAAGACAGGTATAAACCTCAATGATATAATGCGATCCGTTATCCTGTTGAACACCTCTGGCTGTTCCATGCAGCGTTTGCTTACATTGTATGCGTAATGGATCTCTTTTATTTTCCACTGTTCTCTTTATCGTCGGTAATAAATAAAGTTGTAATACCCATATGGAGTGTTATATTTGTTTTGCTTTTGCAATGTCCAAAGAAAAAGAAACAAAACAGCATGCTCAAATGCATCCATGGGAATTGTCTTGGCAGTAAGACCTATTGCCAATATTAAACTTTGGCTTGCTAGACTACGCTAACCACTCGCACGCTGCTAAGCATGAAACATTAATGAAAACGCACAAAACCTCTGCTGTGCCGCAGCACAATGACCAACTCTCTCCAGAGGAGAAGTGATTTCTGTGCTTAAGAATGCATACAAACAGCATCTCCAGTAATTTAAGTTCTTCTTTTTAATTCTATATTACATTCTGTTTTTCAAGGATTTCAGTTATTTGTGATACTACTTACAAATTAGAGTGTTAACCCTATAAAGCCTACTGTATTATTTGGCACACAAAATTGTAAGGCCTCTAAATTTTCAACATGATGTAATCTTTGCTGAAAAAAAACCTGCACCCTTCAAGTGGAGATACATGTCTTTACTGATTTTTAAAGTAAACATGGAAATAAATGTTATATTGTTAGCAATATTTCAAGATGAACACTTAGCGGAATAAAGCAGCTTACATTTACTTATCCATTTATCTTTTTTTTTTTTTCCAAATCCATCATTCCTTTGGTGAAGGTTTATTTATTCATCTCTCAATCATCTTTGTGTTGTATTCATACTAAAGGCCCCAATATACTTCAAGAGAAATTAAAGAACGAACTGATGTCACATCATTTCGAACAAAATCAGGCCAAAATGAAGTTCATTTGGAGTTTGCCAAAGTGAACTTTCCAGAAAAGTACTACCATTGGTCCATGGCTATTACATAATAGGTAGGTGTGTGCGGAGGCTTCGCCTTCTGTCACGTGGAAATCTTTTCCGGTTCATTTCTCCTGTTCAGTCCTTCAGGTCAGATGTCCACAAGTGAAATCATGAACACACTGGAAAAAATGAAGTACTTTCATGTTTAATACGGTAAAGCTGTTTGATTTTAAGGAATCTATTGTATAAACTGCTCTATATATAACAGAGTGTCTATTTACACTAAATGCAAATAGCGTCCCTTGTTGGCCAGCGCTATTTACGCTAGCTCTGCCCACCAGTGTCTGGTTGGGCCACTCAAGTTTTAAAAAAGATGCACAGAATTCAATGTCTTCAGTGGTGCAGCAGTAGCGATTAATGCTCACAGACCTGGCTTTTAACGCGATTAACGCTGGTTCAAATCCACCTTTTGCCGAGCTCGCATTTTTTTCAATAAAAATGAAAATAATGTTCTAAAAGTGGAAATAAACTGCGAACGAGTGTTTAATAATATTAAAAGTGTTTATTGGGTAAGGTTAGGGGAAGGTGTAGGAGGGTTTTTATTTTCCCAACAAGGCAGCATCCATTTTATGGTTAGTTTTAATAAATACTAACATTTAGACTCTGATATGATTGCATCCTGTTAATGTACAAAAATAATGAGGTACAAATAGTATCTGCCAATATAAAGTATAGATAGCATCTAATTACTATTTATTCTTATTGTTAAGAACTGATACTTTTACATGGTGTAAAGAGTATCTATTGCTATTTTCACCTAGTGTAAATAGCATATTGCTAAGAAAACGCTGCTATTGTCCCTTAGTGTAAATAGAATATATTGTTATTTTCACTTAGTGTAAATAGCATCTACAGATATTTGCACTTAGTGTAACTAGCATCGGTAGCCAAGAAAATATGTTATTTTCACTTACACAGTGTCCTAACCAGACGCGACGCCGCAACATTTTAGAAATGGTTTCTATTTCTCTGCGACGTCACGGTTGGAACAGCGACACAAAGTATGGCAATGATAATATCAAGTACTGTTTATGTGCTTCATTTAATATTAAAAGCATCTAATGTGAGTTTGAATATCATTCTATGTTCCCAGCTTTTTAGCTGTAATGAAAACAGTGTTCGAACTATGTTATTTTTTTTTTTTTTTTTGAGTCTTTGAGTTTCAAGATATATTATTTTTTCAAGAAATATTTTTTCTATGAATCTTTGAGTTAATGTACTAAACATGAGTGGAATTTGCACCACAGCAAAGTTGTTGTCACACCTTGATGCTCGTGACAAGAATAACATGTATAGTTATCTTTATTAAAGTGAATTAGGCTTAAATCGCTGTCATGCATGAATGAATGATATTTTTGCAGTTTTACACATAATAATCCACAATGATCACATTACACAAAACTGAAATTGCACGTCAAAATAACACACTCAATATTTTTAGAGGCCCCCCTCCCCAAAAAATTTCACAAATCACGTTTTCACGGGAGCCCATGTCTTATTAAGTGGAGCCGAGCTCCCCCTAGCTCCTCCGTAGTTCGCACCCTCTAAACAAGACTGGCTAATTCACCTCAGATCTTGAAAATAAATAAATGGGCACAAGAACGTTCAAACTCTCAACTCAATGCAAACAAACAAGTGTAATCTATGACAAAGATTGGTTCAGTCACTTGTGTCTGCAGTGCTCTTGCTGAGAGAGCAATCTCTTCTGATTGGCTGTGGTTTTTCATTGATTTTATCGCTTCTAATTGTTGCGTCTAGTGTGGAGAGTCAAATTGCTTGTCGCTGGAATCTTATTGCATCTTATCTGGTTAGGACACGGTGTTAGTGTAAATATCATCTAATTAGTATTTGCACTTAGTGCAAATAGCCGCTGCCTATAAATAAACGTGACGTGACTTTATTAGAGTGCTGAATTCCAGAGCTCATGCAAACATATCCACGTTGCTATGATCAGAAACTTTTCTTATGCTTTATATATAAAAAAAAAAGTTTGCTGTTTTCTCAATTTTGTTGTGTTTTTGTTATTGAGAGGAAAGTGGATATTCACTAGTATTTATAGTATATTGCTAGTCACGTATTTCAAACTTAATTTTACCCTAAGCAAAGAACAAAAAACAACTTCGCCATGAGTATATCAGGACCTTTAGACATTATTGGGAGATATAGAGTGAGGACTGATATTTGTATGCATTTTAGTCTGTTATAAAGATCTCATTGATTTACATTACAATCATACTTTTTTTTACAATACTTTTTGGCATATTAAATTGCATATTTTTGCTCAGTTTGGGCCTCTTAATAAAATTTTACAGAAACCTGATTGTCTAATTTTTGATATAAAAGTGCTTCTCTGTATAAGCAACCGGATATGTTTATACATTGTTTTATGTAATTTTTTTTTTTTTATTGGTCTCTAAATATTTACGACACGTTTAATTTATGCTAAGAGCTTATTACAAAGGTGTCAGCTCATGTTCTAACAAATTGAGTCTTTCAAATGGATCAAGAGGATTTCTTAATAGCTTTGAGTGCTGCTTTAAAACCCTTGAAGTTTCTTCTCACACCTTATTGTACCTGTTTGTTGAGCTGTATATAAATGGCACGTTTCAATGAGAACACATTTCACACACTTGCAGGCAGCTTTCATCTTGGAATTGATTGCCTTGATTTGTCAGAAGAGACCATCTCGGACGAACATGAAAGAAATGTGTGTTTATGGTGGATAGAACATTAGTATCTACCTTCCTGCATCTGCTTGCTACTAGAGATCTAGAGGAGATATCACAGAATTGCATGTGAACTTGTTCTACAGCACCTGCATTCACACTAAAAGCCACTCCTACTGAAGCATGAATAATCAAAGGGCAGAGTCTGAAAAAGAAGAAGAACAAGAAGAAGAAAAAAGAAACTAAAGGGGAAAATTACTATTTCCAATACTTCATGACTGACAAAGGTTTGGAACCCATCGGGCTACGAGAACCACAAGGACAAGAATAAATATTTGTGACAACAGATGATCCATATTAGTGGACGCAGGCCATATGCAAATGGTGGCTGCAGGACTTGTTGGCTTGGTGCGCCATAGTGGGCCGATCGCGAGCAAACAGCGGGGCGACCCAGCAACAGCCGTGCTGACAGTGATCAAGCTGCTGGGGCTGGAGGTCTTTGGAGACCTGCTGGAATCATTAGTTCTCTGCTCTACTTCTGCCATGAGATGTTTTCGTAGTGCCAGCTTTGGGACTTCCCAAATACCCCTATTGTTTAAAATGGCTTGCTGGATACAGAACATTTCCTGAGCAGTCTTTTGTTTTCTCTGCGAAAGAACCAACTTTACTCTGGAAGCGAATAAATGAAGCTTTCCATCACTACCCCTTTTTTTTTTTTTTTTTTTTTTTTTTTTTTGAGTCTGGCTAGCTGTATTTTACTGATTTGCAAAACAAATGGCCCCAGGCTTGTGAGTCCATCAAAGCCTCGAGGACTGACAATGTTTTTTTATATAGCAATGGAGCAAGGTTCTCTGCTGACAGAATGAGAGACTATGTGGTGTAATGGAAACAGACTAGTGTCATTCTCTGAGCTGTAGAGGACTCTCATTAACACATTTTACTAAATGAGAGGCTCTTGTCTGTCTGCTTTCGTAGTTGTTTTGAGATCCACTCATTCTCATTCTAACTGAATGTTTGCTCTCATCACTCTACATTGTACCATTAAAAACTATCCATTCTTTCACTTTTCTCCATACTGTATGTATATGGGTCATTGACAAATATGGTTTTTAAAAGTATAAAAAAACATAATGGAGATATAATTAATTTTGAAGTTTTATTAAGTGTTAACAATGAGATTGTGTTTTTTTTTTATAATCAATTAACACTGGTTTTGTAATTTTTACAAGAGGGACAAAATTTGTTACCAAAAAAGTCATTCGGTTTAACCAAAATTTTGGTTTTACCGAATGACACTTTTGGTTATATCGAATGACGATATTTTCAAACAATGCTAACAGGCTAATATCTAGCTAGCTAGTTAGAGGACAATCAAACATTTTATATTTAGTACAAGTTTTTAAAATGTTACAACATTTTCCATGTTTTATAGTGGTTTTACCGAATGACCTGATGTTTCAGGACATGCGTATGAGCAAGTGAAAACATGAATTTTTCAAATAGTTAAAAGAGAGTTAGTTACTTTGCTACATGACCATGTGGTCCTTTGCAGCTGTCTGAATGATGTCACATCCTATGACATGATATTGACCGCATGACTTGATCCAAAACGGTCCCTTTATATTGGTTACTCCGAATGACATCAATGAAATTAATTTCTCCGGACATTCTTTCTCATAACAAAGCAATGATTTTAACACATAATTTTAATACCATTTAGCACTATGTTGATATATGATGTTATAAAATCATGCCAGAATGAAAAAAAAAAAAACATTTATTACATTTTAAGATATTTTAATCACAAATGAACTGGCTGTATTGGCCTTTGGACGGTTAAACCGAATTACCTTTTGACACTTCAAAATCTTTAAAATACCTTTATATGTAGCAAAATATAATTAAAACCTTTTGGATTAAATAAAAGAGATCTAGCTGTACTACCCTACATACTTTGGATGTCATATCTTTGTTTTTTATTATTGATGGAGAAGGAAAAAATTGTCACGACATTGACCCATAAACAAAAATGTTTGAACAGTGGTTTGTAGGTAAACCAGGGATTCATTTTCACATATAAAGCAGCATATATATGGATAAAAATGGATCTCACTGAAAAAAAAAAAAAAAAAAAAAATACTTTGAAACTTTTTTTTTTTTTCCCCACTCAAATTGCTAGAAAGTTTCACAAATAAAGTTTCACATAGAACATTTTGGAGAAACATGTAAAACATACTCAAATGAAAACACAAATGCTTGCCATCTCCATGAGATTGAGATAGAGAAACATATTGTGTAGCATATCATATCGTACAAGATTAAAATATTTAAATAAACATATCAAGTAGCAGAAAATGTGTATGATTCAGTATCTTAGGTGATATTACTTTTGCCAAGCTTATTTCTGAGAGATGCATGGAGGCAACGTGGCTATTTGATTTGTGCTCATTTCATTCATAGAGTTTGCACTCATTCCCTTCACACACTCATTTTTGTGTACTGATTTTAGAGGTTTATGTATGGCTCAACTGTTCTCCAGCAAGCACGAGGAGTGACTGTGTCTGCTGAATATTTTCCCTATTATTCAGTAGAATTTGTTATTTGTTTTGAAGCCATTATCCGTGCCTTTCCGAATAAGGAAAGGCTTCGGGAACATCCCTGGTCTACATGGTGAAAATCAGATCCTGGTAGTCCAGCTGTTGGGCATCTAGGTCAGCTTGAACCAGCCAGAGCATGTGAATCCAACTAGCATGGGTGGCTTTAGCTGGATTTCCAGCAGTATATTTCACTTGAGTTAATGATGTGAGGGGAGGATGTTGTCTCTTGGAAGTTCATTTATCACTCCAGTCAACTTATGTCTACCGAGTGACTTATCTATCTCCAACAACTGAGCAACAAACGTGTGCATCAAAATCCACAAGGTCTGTTCTGTGCTAGCACATGGCACACCATTGTACAGGCTGGCACTGCCTGGCACAGACCATCTTTGGAGGATTCAGTAGTCTTCACTGCCATCCAGCACTCAGATTGCCAGGAAACCTATTCAAGCTCTCCAAGTCCCTCCACCCCCATTCTACATCTCTTTCCTGCCCCATTTGCCCAACAGAGACTCGCACATAAATGGCTCGTTCATCCTGGTCTCATCCATCTATGACT
This sequence comes from Elopichthys bambusa, assembly GCA_037101425.1. Classification (NCBI taxonomy): domain Eukaryota; kingdom Metazoa; phylum Chordata; class Actinopteri; order Cypriniformes; family Xenocyprididae; genus Elopichthys; species Elopichthys bambusa. Next base: position 27,419,831 of record CM074440.1, on the reverse strand, counting down.
GGAGCCGGATGGAGGACCCTCACTGGATCCCTACCTGCCATGACGTCCCCTCTCTACCTCTCATCACTCCTTCTGCTCACCCCCCAGCCGAAGGCACTCCATACCCACGGCGATAAGTACCATCTGTGCCATCACCCGCCAACTCCTGCCCCCGAGGAGCGAGAGCTACGGGGCGGCTTTCCCTCTCGTCACCCCCCTCGTTCATTCTCAGCACACTTCTCTGTCAGTCTGATAATTCTTCCTTTTGCCTCTTTCTTCCGAGCTTCTTTCCTTATCCCTCGTGTCTGGACCAGGAGATGAGATTTAGGAAGCCTCTAGCCTGCTGTGGTTTCTGGCCATGGAAGTAAAGCTCCTGGCAGACATCTTGAGTTTTTGTGTCACAGCTTACAATGGAACTGCATGTCGGAAATCCATCTAAAGCATGTCCATGTCCCTCACATGCTGCCTGCTACCTGCCCACACCATAATTCATCCTTTTTCCTTTCTGGAGCAACTGCATGTGCAAACTCTGCTTTGTTCAGGATGTTCAGTTCTTGTTGGCCCTTGTGAAAAAAGAAGTACACTTAGGCGTACTTACACTAGATTTATTAATATTATTGGAGTATATTTTACAAGAAAATATTATGTCTTTTTATTTGCGAAATTTACTTGCAATTTCTGAGTGAAAATTGCTTCACACTTTTTTTTTAAGTGTACTTACAGTCTGGTAAAAGACTGTAAAAATGCTACAGTGAAAAACAGTTAATTGGTTTACAGAAAGTTTCTGTACTATATACGGTGAATAACTGTAATAGATCTAACAGTACATTTGATGTAATTTTACGGTGAAATACCATTAAATTTACATTTTTTGGAAGTGAAAAATAACAAGTCATTGTATAATTTACAGTGAAAAAACGTAAATTGACATTCCCACAGTTCCCTGCGTGACACTTCACATTTGATGTATTTTCGTTGAAATAACTCTTCTTAGTTTTTTCTAATCAGTTATGTACATTAGGGTTTTATGTTACATCTAATGTTGTTAAATTAATGTTTATTGCATTTTTAAAATTTCATGTGTGTTACCATGATGTGTGAATGACACTTTGTGCACCTTCTATATGTTAATGTTGTCCTTCTCAGCTTGTGGATAAGCTGCTTGTGATGAACTTTAATTCATCATGTGACTCTCATCACCACTGTGATTGGTGGTTGTCAGTGTATTACAAAGGTACAAAACAGATATTAGTACTTCAATAGGGTGGCAAATTAACATTATATCAGTTAATGATATACACTTTTTTTACCGTAAATTGAACAGAATTTTTTTACAGTGTGTGAAAAAAAACAAAACAGTTATGAACCGTAATTATTACACTATAAACCTTTAAATTAGACAGTTTTGAACTGTAAAATAGACAGCTGTTCCATAAAACCTAAAACGTTGCTACCATATTTTTTTACGGTAAAGTTCTGGTAACAACAGCTGCCATTTCTTACTGTAAGTTTTTTTTTTTATTATTATTTATTTATTTATTTATTTTATACAGCGTAAGACGTGGAAGTGTATTCTCTTTAATTACACTTAATTGGCTTTTTTTTAAATAATATAACATTATCTGCAATTGCAGTACAGTATATGTATTTTTTATACATATACTGTACTGTATTTGGTAACACTTTATTTTACAGTGTCCTTGTTACACATGTTACATGTAGTTACTATAGTAATAACTAGAAATTATGCACAATTACATGCAACTAACCTAAACCAAACCCTAACCCTATAGTAAGTATATGTAGTTCATTTTTATTACTCCGTACTTAAGTGTATAAAAACACTGTAACAAGTACACCTTAAAATAAAGTGTAACCCTTTATTTTAAGGTGTCATTGTTACATTGTAATTATACGTTTACGTGAACTACATGTACATACTACATAATTAGGGTTAGGGTTTGGTTTAAGGTTAGTTGCTTGCTTAATTTACTGCCATTAATAGTCAGTGTGACAGGGATGCTGTAAAATAAAGTGTTACTAAATATAGAAGATTTGTACACTACAAGTGCACATTCAGTACAAAGCACACTTCTTTTCACAAGGGGTATTCTGTTCTTTTTTACTCAAGCTTGTTAACTTGTATAAATTCCTAAAGCTCAAACAGTAGATCATGGCACTAGCTCTGTCGAAGGTCATTGGTTTGATTCTTAGGGAATGCATGAATTGATGATCAAATGTGCATCTCAAATGCAATTTAAATCACTTTGGAAAAATATAAACATCTGCCAAATGCATACATATAATATCACAAAAAGAGATTGTGGTTGAATGAGTTCTTGAGGAAATGCCATGTTGATTAATGGCAACAGAATAACGCAACATAACTAACGACAGATAGATTGGCGAAAATAGAAGGTTCGAACATGTGTACATGTCTACAAAGTCTCAGAAGGAACAAAGCAAACACATCACGCTGAGATCCCTTGCCAAACCATTTGAGAGTAACGATTTGTCCTTGTCAGTGGATGACACATTTTTGTTGATGAACATTGACTGTGTTAGATTAGCCGGAGTGTTGTTTCCTGTTGTGATCCAATCCACTTCGGCAGCATTTGAGTTTAATACAGCAGCGGGCGTCTAAGACCTCTCTCTTACCAATTCAGAAAGCAGAAAAAAAAAAGAAAGAGAGAGGGAGGAAGAAAGAGTTTAAGAAAACATGTCTTGCATGTTATTTTCAGGCTTACACTCAAACGAATCCAAGATTGAGGATTAACCTTTTCGTTCAAGAGGAAGGGTGATGACAGCTCCCACGTATTTTATCTTATTCCATTTGGTGAAACCGCTCTCCTCGTCGGGTAATTTATTTGTGTACTTGCGCCCTTAAGAGACACGGGACACTGTATCTGTGAGTGACTGAATATGCCGGACCATTAGAAGGTCAAAGTCATCAATTACACTTATGCACGGCTAAGAAGAGTGCTCCTGCAATCCAGTGCGAGATTCGGCTTTAGAGGAGAAGATGTCTAGGATGTAGGTCACGGCAGATTAAGACAAATGGATGTATCCTCCGGAAGAATCAGTCTCCATTTGATGCTGGACCGCAATTACACTACGTAAAGACACACAAGAGTGGGGCACTGGGTCAATGAACATGTTTACACTGCTCACTTTAAGATTAATTTTCATAATTAGATGGACAACACATTCATCTCTCATGAGGCATTCTCGAAATTTAATTTTCATCTGTGTTACTCTGGTTTCTGGAATGGATCGGTTCTATAGCGGCTTTGCACAGTTCAGTATCAAACAGTTCTGACTATTAACACAACTAGCAAAAATATTGTTGCATCCGCGTAAATAAAAAAAATAAATAAAAAAAATCAGATTTTTTGGCATTTGATTTGGGCTATATTTAAATGTGGTTCCAATACTGGTCATCTGACAATCATCTAAGCACAGTTGTCCTCTTAATTTGGGATCAGGCTCACATAAAGTTAATTAAAGCATAGGAATTCCTATGTGTAAATCATGATGAGCAGGTGTTAAAAGATTCACTTGTTGCACTGTGTTTAGATTAATTTGACTGTGTTAGCCAGTAATCAGTTTTAAAAAGCTAAAAAAAAGCTGGTGAGCAGTATTTAAAATATACACCATTTTTAGAAAAGTTGTCACATGTGCAGCACACGTTCACTGAATGAAAATTTTGTACACTGTAAAAAATTTTGAAGTTGTAAATAAAACTTTTCTTTTAAAACTTTCTTTGTAATTATTTGTAAAATTCAATAGAAATTTATTTATGAAAATTGTTTCAAAGTACAGTAAATCCAGCACCTTTTAGTGTGTTTATTGAAGGAAACAATGCCAAACAATTTATTTTAGAAATGTCTTTTACCTGTAAATCCCTGTGCAGGTATGGAATAGATGCAAATTGTCGAATGAATCCATTTAGTTGAGTCAGTTTGCCAATGTACTGTAGCAAGGAAAAATAAACTTGATTCCCTGCAAAGATGTCTTGATATCATACTTAAAGTGCCCCTATTATGTCTTTTTAAGGTTCCTAATATATAATAATAATAGGTTTACATGCATGCAAGGTCAAAAAACACTTTCGTTTTCTCATAATATACATTTAATTTCACCTCTATTCTCAAATATGCGTAAACGATTTGTTAGAAGCAGTTTGAAGAGTCAGTCTCTCTAAACTCCTCCTTTCCGTGAGCCTACACTGCTCTGATTGGTCAGATGGTCTAGTCCTTTGTGATTTGTCTACTGCGCGCACCAAAACGCCCATTGTCATAACTGAACGACAGCTATCAATTTGCAAGACATTGTATACAATACATTTTACCATATCAATTTGAGCTCGAGTCCGACAGTGAAACGTCTGAAGTAGTCGATCAACCAGAAACTGACTGGAGCAGGACGTTTCCCTATGGTAAGTGTCACCTTAGTTTGCGTTATTTATAAGACATGATAGCTGAAAACCTCTAAACATAAGAAAAAACATTTAGGCCAGGGGCCGTATTCACAAAACATCTTAATGCTAAAAGTAGCTCCTAACTTGCAGATTTAGGAGAAACACTTAAAAATAATGGGCGTGTCAGTCCTAATTTTAGGACCCCTAAAGTATTTCACAAAGCATTTTAGCGTTAAAACTAGCTCCTAAATCTGTGAAACGCTAGGAGTAGTCAAGAGGACTAAGACAAAGTCACTAAGACAAAATCAAAAACAGTACTAAAATGATTGTTGGTGCCAATCCGCCTTAGCAATCCACCCAAAGACACTGTACACCACTGAGGCAATAGCGATAGAGCCTTGGGTGTGGAGCCTTTTCTTCATAAATACAATACATATTTTGATTTATAGATTTGAATCTACGATAAAACGACAAAAATAAATCTTTAATAAATAAATAATACTGCCTGATTGGCTGTGGCAGTTTGTTTTCACTAGTTCACACTTACAAATGATCAAATAGAGTAAAAAAATCTATATAATAAGCATATTTGGCATGCTGTCCAAGGGGATTGAGGGCTCCGAGCTTGGAATTTTGCCCAAATCCAGAGTTCTCATCGTATCCCCAGCCAGCCGAGAGTGAGGAATGGGGTGGCAGAGGAATGCAGAAAACTGTCAAGGTAACTATGTGAGTCGGCTCTCGTCTGTGTATATATACCTCCACTCAAGCTGATTAGAAAGACCGTTTGAATCCTCTCCTCCAAAACTTCTGTAATAATAAAAACGCAGATGAAAAAAAAAAAAAAAAGCAAACCGGGCCCGCAGCTATGTTGTAAACTTCCACATTAGCTGAGCAGAAATGTGAATAGCTGATAATGCATTAGACTTTGTAAGCAAAAGTCGTGCTCCATCCTTGATCATTACTCCAAGTAATAAGACAGACAAGCTGCATTAATCTACACATTTTTAGACAATATTGGACCCACATCTGAATACAGAAACGTGAATTAGCTGGTTAGAGGGAGACAAACCAGAGTGTACGTTACACAACATAACATACAAAACATCGATCGCTAGAAAATATAAACATCAAGTATTAATTATACTTGCAGAGGAGCAAGCTGGTCCAAATAAACTGATCCATATTTTAAGACCAAGCATTTTGTGAATCCTGCGTTAAACTCCCTGAGGTCGTCAGTAAAATGACAGGAACACAACAGAAGATTGTACTGCTGTGGTATTGTTGAAAAAAAGAAAAAAAAAAATTCCCTGGATTCTGCACTTGCAATAAGTGGGCAGGCAATATGCTAATGTTTCGTTTTGATGTCACAACGAAACGTAAATCGTTTTTTTAAGAATGTTAGATGTTTTACTGGAAAACAAGACGAAATACAGTTACACTTTATTTTCAGGTGTCTTGTTTTACTGTAATTATACATACAGAGTAATATTAAGTAACTGCATGTACTTACTATAGGGTTAAGATTAGGGTTTGGTTTAGGGTTAGTTGCATGTAATTATGAATAATATATAGTTTTACTATAGTAACTGCACGTAACATATGTAAAAATTACACTGTAAAGTAAAGTGTTACCCAAAATACTAATAAAGACTTTTTTGCAATAAAAGTAAACAGACATAAAGCTGAATGCATGTCAAAATTTTGGCAGTATAAAAGCAGTTTAGCTTAGAGAGATTTCACTGAGAGATTTCTTTTTTAACCACATGCTTCATTTCCACTGAACCACTACTTTTCTCTCTGCTGATGAAAAACTAATCACTTAATCGTGTATTTCTAATAAGCCTCTTATTGGTCTGTCACACAGACCCTGGCAGAGGTCTCTTCTGGGAGATGTTTATGACAGCATAGTAAATGGCCGATGAAATTTCCAGGCTACGGCGAACCCTACAACTGAGAGAGAACCCGTATGGACTGACCCATGCAGTAAAAGGATGCAAACGCAAATCACTCTTTTTCTCCCTGTGCAGACATGCATCATGGTGAAGGTCATTGGAATGGGAGTCGAGCTGCTCCTGATGGACCCCTGGGGTCCCATTCATCCAGAGGCGACAACATCAGTGACATTAAACAGATCTGACTGACCTGAACTCAGCAGCTACACATGCAGAATTTCTGTAAGATGTGTACTTACAGCCCTGTCTCTCTTCATTTTTTTTTAGTTTTCTCTTAAAAAAACATCCCTTCAGAACATGGAAGACATCTTTGGAGGTCCTCTTTGTGTCCTTTGTGATCATAGCATCTATTACACAATGCTTTTACCTAGATTTCTATCTGGTTGTTTGACCCTAAAACAAAAAAGTAGTAAAAGTTCCTCAAAGGAGGAGAGTAATGGTTGAGAACTTTAGAGCTAAATATATATAGACATCTGCTCTCTCTCTGACACCACGTGAAAGAAGAGGAGAGAAGTCTTTTAATTAACTCATTAATTAGATATTATAACTGACACCCCACTGGTCTACTTTTAAGTGTGGACTAAAGATATTTTGAGAGAGTGAGCGAGAAGCTCTGGGTAAAGGAGATTTTGAATGTTAATCACAGCACATCGCATTTCACAAAGCGGAAACGAACCTGTTTACATTTGGAAATGCAAGTTGAGACAAGTAAATTGTGTGGATTTTGTAAAATCACACTTTCATGGACCATCTATCATGTCTGAAACAGTTCTATAAGTAAATATCCCCTGTGTAGGAATCCAAACAATCCGGAGAGGGAAAGACGGCATTACAAATGCATGGTGGAAGGCACAGCTTGTTTAGGGCTCTATTTGTATAGTTGGAATGGAAATGTGACACAAATCCGTGTTTAAACAAAAAGCTTCAAGCTTACAGAGAGCCATTTCATCATTCAGACAGATACCTATGTCTTAAGAACAAGCACACAATCAACTACAATAACACGTGAACGTTCCTGGTGTAAAAAGTCACCTTGTGGGGGATGAGAGAGGGGAATGGTGCTGGAAAATATAGCTAAAACCATCTTTGGGTAAAGGTTACATGGTTTTTAGCTGGTCCAAGTTGGTGATTTATGGTCATCAGTTGATCCAAGATGGTCTAGTAGGTTGATCAGATGGATTATTGACTGGATGACCAGATAAATCACTTTGGTCTGGCAGAAAATGGCCTACTTAGACAGGAACATTCTGCTAACCAATCACAGTTTCACTTTATGTGCCATTTAAGAGCAGGTATAAATGAAAACGATGATGTTTAAAAACTGAAATAGTAGTGCATGGCACTCGCCAAGGTCATCGGTTTGACTTTAAGGTAGTGCATGAGCTGATAAAATGCTATACTTCACAATAAGATTTAAAGTGCCCCTATTATGGATTTTTGAAAATTACCTTTCATGTAGTGTGCAGCATAGCTCTAAGTGAATGAAAACATCCTGCAAAGTTTTAAATCTGAAAGTGCACCGTATATAAAGTTATTGTCTCTCAAAAGAGATGATTAAACGAGTCGTTTGTAAAACAAATCCGAAGCCGTTTCGTTGTGACGTCACATTAGCATTTCCGTCACAAGGAAACATTAGCATATTGCCCGCCCACTTATTGTGCGCACAGACTCCAGGGAAAATTAATTTTTTCAACAATACCACAGCAGTACAATCTTTTGTTGTGTTCCCGTCATTTTACTGACGACGGCTTCTCAAACCTCAGGGAGTTTAACGCAAAATGCTTGGTCTTAAAATATGGATCAATGCCCAGTTTATTTGGACCAGCTTGCTCCTCTGAATCTCAACCTGTAAGTATGATTAATAATTGATGTTTATATTTTCTAGCGATCATTCAAAATTTTAACTTTTTAACTTTTTTTCAGTGCATTAAATTGTCCTGTTTTGTTGTTGCCAGTGTTCTGGAAATCTGTCTTACACCGGTATGCCGGAGCATGAGCTCTTGAAGCTCCACCCTCTTCTTGAAAGGGGGCCGGGAGCACCAGCTCATTTGCATTTAAATGGACACATACAAAAACAGCTCGTTTTTGCTCACCCCCCAAAAGCGGCAATTTTAACATGACTAAACCGATTTTTGGTTAGCACTTGGCATTTTTGAGTACATTTAGCATCAAATGGTCAGTAAATGGACTGTGAGCGGTCTGTCTGATTCTGAGGCTAATTTGAGAAGAAATTGAGACCGAACCGACACTGAAAATAAGAAGAAAGTGAGGCTGAGAGGTAGGATGTGGAAGAGGAGCGGGGTAGATAAAGGCACTGCTTTTCTTGGACAGAAGAATGCTAATAACTCCACCGAACACGGATTGTTTTGAGAAAGAACTGTTTGCGACACAGCAGAATAGCTAATCCCCTAGCAAGATTAGCATCTCTGATTGAGTGCGAGCAGACCCTGATTTAAAAAAAAGTAAATGAAATAAATAAACAGGAACTAGAAACACGGCCCTGGGGCTTTGTTTGTGCTGGATAATTAGCGGGAGACACCCTAGCATCTCCAGTCACAGTGCAGCTGCTCAGGGAGAGGTCTGTGAGCACGCCACACAGGGATAGAGCAACTTTGGGGAGGAACAGCTGTTATTTCGATGACAGAGGCGGTGAAATGGCACTGGAAAAGCAAAATGATGGATGGGAGTGAGTCATGGAGGTCGTTAAGGGATGAGAGACGCACACCTCTTGTCCGTGACATCACTCATGATCGCTGATCAAGTTAACGTGTCACGCTGGAGAGATGATCGTCAGCGGGCCTGTAGATAGAGAGAGAGTGTGGGTGCAGAGAAAGGAATATTTATGAGAGGGAAGACACAAATGGAAAGGGAGAAGTTCGTAAAGGAGAGGATGTAGAGATACGAAAAAGACAGAAAGAGAGTTAGAGCACTACAGTAAATGGTTCTCTGGGATTAGAGTGACAAGTTGGATGACATTTTGCCTTCAAGAGGCTACAAGCAGCGAGTGACAGAGGGAGTGACAGCTTCCTCTGCAAGAATTTGCAGAGACTGGATGTCCTTTTCCTGCAAAGAGAGAAAAAAAAGTGGCTGGTCCGTAGCGCTCGCCTATCTTTCTTCTTGTGTCATAATGCGTTCCAGTGAAGAGATCACAGAGAATGACCTCTGGAGCTGTGAAAGTAATACTCTACAAACGCACACACACATATTCACCAGTTAGATCTTTTGATCCTACAAGTCAAAGTCAACCAGTTCTTAAGCATCAGAATCGCTTCATACTATGGCTGCATGATTTAGTCCAAAAATTTGGTGTTTGGTGTGATTTTTGACCAGTCATACACAATAGCTGCATACAGTTTGTTTAACTATATTAGATACTTTAATCATTAATGATAACTGCACTGTTTTCATCACAATTTTAATGTGATTATTTGTGCAGCCTACATTTTGAATGTAGGTTTTTGCAGAGAACACAAATGTGGCTTGTTAATGATTTTTTACTTGTTTTGAAAAATGATGAACTTGCTGCTGTGATAAAGATTTCTTTCCAAAACTCAGCTTGATTTCAAATGCACTGGCCGCAGCCCAGACCTAAACTAGAACAAGCACTTTCAAGTTATTTCTGGCTATAGTTCAGCTAGTTTTCTTAATTAGTACAGTATAGACTCAGGTATTATATTGTGGCTAGCAATCAAATGCATTTATGCATACTTAAAAGATGTTACCACTTAACATTTTTTTGTTATACTGGTTGAAAGTCTCCTCATATCCTGATAGCAATCACTATGTTAAATGGTCTAAATGTAGTTTTATAAACATATATCATCTGTGGAAGGCATAGGACCATAAAATGTTCATTCAAATCATTATATTCGGTCCGAATGAAATAATACGATGTCCTACCTGCCTGTCAATGTAGGCTATGTTTTTACATATCCTCGCACACCCTGATCGCGCAGACATCATACGTCATCAGCGTGTTTCATGCTATGCAGAGTTTACGTAGACAGATGTCGTTCACGAGTACCGCAAACAAACAGCAGCCAACTTTTACAGTTCCTACCAAATCAAAACAACGAACTTATGCTACGTTCATGCCATAACTACCGTAATTACGGCCCCGTTTACACTAGTGCGTTTGTTTTAAAACGCGTAAGTTTTGCCACAGTTACGCCTGTCATTTACACTACGCTGGCATTTTCGAACCTCGAAAACAGAGACTTTTGAAAACGCCAGGGTTGGAGTTCCGGTTTCCGTGCGATGGAGTAGGTTGGAAGTGAGGAGCTCTGCCAAGAAAATACACTAATATAGTAATCTGAGCCCTCAAATGTTGATAAAGCAAGGGCCAAATATAATTATCCTAACAACAAAACTTCTGCTATGAAGAGAAACTTGTGGAAGGGAAATGCAAAACAGATTAAAAAAACATAAAGTCCCTTTACAGTCGGCAGTCCAAAGATGGTGGATAAAGTAATGGAGTCCACACAAGAAACTACATCGGAGAATTCAATCTCGTTACAGACATTAAGAGAGGAAATGCAAGTATCCAGGGAAGCAGTGCTGATGCAGCAAACATGCAAAGCAAACATTTCCTCTCTGTGCGAAGAAACGTAAGCGGACATTTGTGCGATACATGACTTGCTAGCCGGTGAGCTAGCACGTCTCCGCTCGGCACAAGCAGATACTGTCAGTAATGTTGAGGAAATGGAAAACACACTCAGCGAAATGATGGACAGAGTAACAGCTTTGGAACAATCACATCAAGCGATTGCTAAAGAATGTAAGAAATTACAGGACAAATGCCTGGATCTACTGGAAAACAGAAGCAGAAGGCAAAACTTTCGTCTGGTGGGCATTAAAGAAGGAGCTGAAGGTGGGAACATTATCAGATTCCTATCAGAATTCTTTCCTGATGTGCTTGGTGCAGAGAACTTTGATTCACCGGTGATAATTGACAGAGCGCATCGCACTCTAACTCCGAGGCCGACGGCTGGAGAGAGACCCCGGGCCATACTCGTTTGCCTACATTACTACACGGACAAACTTAAGATACTGGATCTCAGAAAGGCGAAAGGCAGACTCATGTACAAGGGAGCCCAGGTACATATCTTTCCAGGCATGAGTCCGGAGTCCGAAAAGAAAACTCAGTGAAGCCAACATCTCGTACAGCCTGTTCTACCCGGCCAGACTCGCTATCACTCCTTTGACTCTCCGCGAGCTGCCGAAGAATTCTTCAGTCAGAAGATTACTACAACGAGCTGACTTATGAGCAAGTAGCTTGAATTGACACTTTTTGTCCATAACTGACACACACACGTAATCTGATGAATCTGAATATTTTAATAAGATTTTTTTCTCTCTCTCTTATTGTTATTATATGGTTAATATATCTTTACATAACGAGAAGAGAAATGAATACACGATTATCTAGCAGGAGCTTGGGATATATGATAAACTGATGGACAATACGTAAGGAGGGACGTTATTTTTATTATATTTCCTTGGTTGTTACTTGCTGTTGCTTTATCGTATAATCTAATTGATTGGGGTTCAGATGTCTTAAGCGCCCAAATATCAAAGAGGAGCAGAGAGAATCTTGTTTAGTTCTCTTTTAGCTTTCTCTCCTCAAGCTGTTGAACACAGCAATGTGTTTTTTGGAAAATTTGTTATTCCCCTACTACTTGTTTGGGAAGTGGCGGGGGTGGGATGGGTAAATGTTAATGTTGAAGAGTTTGGAGTTCATATGTGGTTAAGTGCTTTTTTTTTCTCTTTTTTTTTCTCCTTTCTATGTGGATACGGGGATGTTTACTTATTTATTCTATCCTCTATCAATATAGAATGTTGTTTGAAGTAAGATAGGATCTATAAAGATGCTTGAAAAGACTAATGTGCAGTTTGTCACATGGAATTGTAAAGGCCTGAATGGTGCAGTGAAAAGGTAATATACTGGCTCATTTTAGGAAGCTGGGAGCGGATGTTGCCTTTCTACAAGAGACGCATCTTAAAAATAATGCACACAAACTGTTATACAAAAATTGGGCTGGCCACTTGTTTCACTCAAAATTTAACTGCAAGTCACGTGGAACGGCCATCATAATTAATAAAAGTATTCCTTTTACTACTTCTGATGTAATATCGGACCCAAATGGCAGATATATTATTGTAACTGGGAAACTTTATAATACCCCTGTAATACTGGCAAACATCTATGCTCCCAACTACGATGATGAGAGATTTGTGAACTCAGTACTAGCAATCCTACCCAACCTTCATAGCCACAACCTAATTTTAGCAGGAGATTTTAATCTGGTGATGGACACAGTATTGGACCGATCATCAAGCAGACAACAGTCTGTATCTAAATCAGCCAATCTAATCCAGAGTTTTTTTAAATCAGCAAATATAATTGAAGTTTGGAAATATTTAAACCCAACTACTAAAAAATATTCTTTTCTGCAACCACACAATTCTTTGGATTGACTATTTTTTCTTGGACTCTAAATTACTTTCTTTAGTAAAGTATATTGACTATGAAGGTATTGTTTTATCAGATCATGCCCCGTTAAAATTACAACTAACTTTCCTCAACAGATACAATTCCATAACCTGGCGAATGGAATCGAATATGTTGAGTTCATAAGATCCCAAATAGAATTTTATATGCAAATCAACAAAACCCAAGAGGTATCTAAAGTATATTATGGGAAGCTTTGAGAGCTTATTTACGTGGTCAAATTATCTCTTTTTATGCACATCAGACTAAGACTAAAAAAGAGAAAATGCAAAAATGAATAGAACAAATTTCAGAAATAGATCACCAGTATGCAAAATCTCCTACTGATGAACTTCTAACAAAAAGGATAATGCAGCAAACAGAATTTAATCTTCTAGCATTAGAAGAGACTGTTAAATTAATAAATCGTTCCAGACATAAATATTACAAATATGGTGATAAAATAGAAAAGTATTTGTCTTGGATAGGAGTATCTGAGACATCAAAATTAATAACGGAGATTCGGACGGGTTCTGGTTGTATAACAAAAGGTCAATTAGAAATCAATCAAGAATTTATTTATTTTTTTTATATTGAACTATATTCAACTGAATCAGCAAAAGAAGTCAAACTCTGGGATGACTTTTTTGATAATTTGGATATCCCTTCTATTAATGAAAGAGATCAAAAAAGCTATTAGAGGAACCTATTACTCTGAAAGAGATGGGATTGCAATACAGAGTTTACAATGTTCAAAGGCACCTGGTCCAGATGGGTATACGCCAAAATTTTATAAGATGTTCCTTGCTGACATTGCCCCTCTCCTTCTAGATGTTTTTAAGGAATCATTAGAGAGGGGTCTTCTTCCAGCCACGTTTTACCAAGTGTCAATTTCTTTACTGCATAAAAAAGGAAAGGACTTACTTGATTCAGCATCATATAGGCCAGTGAGTTTACTAAACGTTGACAACAAAATATTAGCTAAAATAATGGCCATTAGGTTAGAAAATATACTCCCAACAATAATTTATGAAGAGCAAACCCGTTTCATCAAAAATAGACAAATGGTTCACAACATACTCAAATTATTTTATATAATATATTCTTCTCACTCGAGTTCTTATTCGGAAGTCCTTATTTCATTGGATGCTGAAAAGGCCTTTGACAGGGTCAAGTGGGATTATCTCTTCTCGGCCCTGTCAAGGTTTGGTTTTGGATCTGCATTTGTTTCGTGGATAAGGCTTCTTTATGCATCCCCAATGTCATCAGTACAGTACAAATAAATTAAGGTCTAATCACTTTATTTTAGAACGATCTACCAGACAAGGCTGCCCATTATCCCCGATGCTTTTTTCGTTAGCAATTGAACCTCTGGCAATCTCTTTACGAAAATTAACAGTCTACCATGGGGTCTTTTGAGAGGTGAGGGAGCATAATGTATCACTATATGATTTATTATTATATATTTCCAATCCATCTAAATCTATTCCTGCAATAATTTCCACTTTAAAGAAATTTGGACAAATTTCAGGGTATAAAAATAATATGGGGAAAAGTATATTGTTTCCAATTAACATTTTAGCTGATCAACAATCTTTTGAAACACTGCCCTTTAAAACTTTAACCCAGTTTAAATACTTCAATGTAATAATCAATGTCATGATATTTGTAGATCTATATAAAGAGAATTTTTCAAAATTACTTGATGAAATAACGCAGGATCTACAGAGATAATCTCATATAGCTATCTCATTAGCAGGAAAAATTTATATTATCAAAATGAACATTCTTCCAAAATTTTTATTTTTGTTTCAGTGTATACCAATATATATTAAGAAGAATTTTTTCTATAGTCTTGATAAAATTATTTCAGAATTTATCTGGGATAGAAAGATACCTTGAAATAAGGAAAGCCTTTTTACAGAGACCCAAATCAAAAGGAGGAATGGGACTTTCAAATTTATTACTGGGCGAGTAATATAAGAATGATTGCCTACTGGTTACAAAAAGAACCCCAATTATTGGTTAGCATAGAAAGTGCATGCTGTTATCCTTTCTCACTTTCTGCTCTACTGGTTTCACCTTTACCCACTATACGGCCTTGTTTATTAGACAATCTAGTAGTTTCACATACACTCAAGATCTGCTCCCAGATCCGAAATTTTTTTGGCTGGCAAGCTGGCTCCCTAAAAAGCCCCATCATAAAAAATCACTCGTTTGCTCCCTCATTTAAAAATACAACATTTGATGATTGGGTTGGAAAAGGAATGTATAGCTTTACAGACATATTTATTGATTGAAGTGTTTCCATCATTTAAACAGCTACAAAAGAAATATAACATACCTCTATCACATTTTTTTTTTTTTTTTTAATGTTTGCAGCTGCGAAACTTTGTTAAACAAAATAATTCATTATACCCCAATTCTCCAAATCAATTCATAATGGAAATTATACTTTTGCATGATCCTCACGATAAAAGAGGTATTTCATATATATATGAAGCACTGTTCAAGTTGACAAGCACATCAACTCTAGAGCACTTAAAATCCTCCTGGGTGGAAGACTTGGATGTTGATAACAGTGTAACAATGGGAGACAGCCCTTAAACAGATTCATAGCTCATCAGTATGTGCAAGACACGGACTCATACAGTTTAAAGTAATACATCGTTTACACTGGTCTAAACAAAAGCTCAGTAAGATATTTCCAAATGTAGACCCTTCATGTGATCGTTGTGGGCGTGCACCGGCATCACTGGCCCATATGTTTTGGAGCTGCCCAAATTATCATCCTACTGGAGAAGTATTTTTTTTTTGGCCTATTGATCTAGATCCCCTGGTGGCAGTTTTAGGTATTGTTGAATCTGAGATGGCTAAAAACAGGGCTGAACAAAATATAAAAATGTATAAATTAGTGACAGCAGTTGATACAACATCACACCAGCTTATGGGTGTTCATGCTGATGATCTATTCTCAACAACGTCAGTTCCAAAGGTTTGTTCTGCACAAACCTATGTGTAGCTCAACATTTTTGAGTAAACACTTATACTTAAATTATTATTTTTAAATTTACTGAGCAATATAAAGTCATGTCATCCATGTCGCATCATTTCCGACGTAACCAACATTATCAGAAAAATCCATTCAACATTAAACTGAGTTGCAGCAGATTTCAAGTTCCCAGCATGCTTTGCGCCACACTCTGTAAGGGAGAATAAATATTGAAACTGAGTGTTATTTTGTGTGTTTTTGCACAAGATTAATAAAGGGGAAGATGTGCTATTGTTTAATGTTCTGTTATTTTGGTATTTAAATGGGTTTCTGTAATGTAGAAGTTTTGTAGGGTTACCATCGTGGTGAAGAGTAGTGCTTGTGGTTAGGTTGAGAATGGGCTATGAAAATCTTTCTACTAAATTGTTCTACAAAAATCTTTGTGTTGCTTACTTAAATGTTTTGAGTATTCTGAACTTAATGGGTTTTACAACCACTGCATCAAAATAATTGAAAAATGAGAATCATTATGTATAGTAAACAATAGTTTAAGTACAGTGGACTTTTCAAATTATCATTTTTAAATGTGCAATTTTAAAACAGAATAATTTTTCAAAACCCAATTCATTTGATAGTTGTGGCTCACCAGCAAGACCTTTAAATAGACATTCACACATAATAATGGAATAGAGGGGTACTGGGAACTATGTTAATGAACTGTTTAGTTTTGCTTTTCATTTTAACACATTTAGTGGTCAATTGTGGTCAATTGGATAAGATTTGATCATGTTTTTCCCTACTCTAATTTAATAATTCAGACCTTGAAAACCAAGCAGCTGAACAGTTCTGACGTAGACAATATGAGCAAGAATTTCAGAAGCAAAAGGCACACCATTAACACGTGTGCTTTTATTAAAGCTGAAGTTTGTATTTATATAATTTCTGCTATTTTAGTGTTGCCTAATATGCAGAGGCTCTGTTTGTTTTAAAAGTTTTAACCAGCCCAACAAAGCAAAACTGACTTTTGGGGCGGGGCTACCTGAATGTTTGACCAATAGCAGACGGAGAGTGTTTGGGAAACCTGCTTTTAAATATAAAATTATTCATGCCTTCCCATTAGCTTCAAATTACTAGAAATATTTGCTTTATTGATTTCATATATTTCTTATCAGTAATATAATATATTAAAATTCTTAAATATTAGTGGTGATATTACTCTGAATTCCAAACTGACTCTTAAATATCTTTCAAGAGAATTGCATGAACAACCTTCTGAGTTGTTTATGCTGATTGATTTTATTTTATGTAACAGGAGTCAGAGATTAGGAATCAAGAATGCTAAATATTTTAGTAATATGAGAAAGGAGAGCCTTTAGTGAGATAGTAAATGGAGTAATATTTCAGGCTGGTAATTAGATAACAGTTTGGCCCTTTAATGAATTAGCGTAAATATGACTTTTTTTCCTCCTGCAATTCATTTCAAACCTAATGCAGATAAAATGTCCCACTGTTAGATATAAATTGAGCCCTGTTTGAATCAGACGTTACTAGGTTTCGGTGTCGCTGGCTTCAGCTTTCATAACAGCACACATTCAATCCAGTGCGGCTCTTGTCTAGGCAAACAGTATAATCTTAAGAGAGCTGAGGTCATGTCACATTCCTTCTGTTGTCTATTGACCTTGCCCTCCATAAACAACACATTTACTCCTTACTTTCCCTTTAACACTAATTCAACATGGGCAGATGAGACCCACAAAGCAACTGCTGTCAATGTATCCGTGGGGTTAAGACTCAATTTACTTTTTTTTTCCTCCACGTTTTTCTTCTCTCCTGAAAATCTCATTTCCCTAAGGGCAATTATAATAAGAGAATCGATGCTTGAGTGAATTTTAATTTGTCATATGGAGAGAGGGAAAGATATTTCAATCTACAGTGTGACTGTTGTCATTAGTGGAGAGAACGATGAGGCAGAGACACAGTTTGAACGCTGGACTCTCCAACAGTGACAGTAGCAGAAATTAATTGTTTCAAAAACTTGCTTAAATAGGGACGTATTACGCTTTACCATTAACTTTTTTTAGTTACTTATCTCACTGTCGCCCACACAGAATCTTATCCAAGGTGTCTTGCAACTGAAACTGTCATACAGTAAATTAAATGGGCTATTTTTACTACTGTACCTTTAAGACTTTACCTAAGACTAAAAATTTCCTCTTCGCATTTGTGAAATGAGTAATTGTGAGTTGTGAGTTGTGGGTGTGCTGTAAGGTCTTCAAAAACAGCCTCAAGATTTCTGAATGACCCATTTTTGCAGTTTCAATAAATGGCCTGACTGGACTGTATAATACAGTATGTTCGCTTCAAACTCAACCTCAAAAATTACTTAAAATTACTGGCTATATATACACCGATCAGGCATAACATCATGACCACTTACAGGTGAAGTGAATAACACTGATTTTCTCTTCATCACAGCACCTGTTAGTAAGTGGGGGATATTAGGGAGCAAGTGAACATTTTGTCCTCAAAGTTGATGTGTTAGAAGCAGGAAAATGGGCAAGCGTAAGGATAGGAGCGAGTTTGTCAAGGGCCAAATTGTGATGGCTAGACGACTGGGTTTAGAGCATCTCCAAAACTGCAGCTCTTGTGGGGTGTTCCTGGTCTGCAGTGGTCAGTATCTATCAAAAGTGGTCCAAGGAAGGAACAGTGGTGAACCGGCAAAAGGGTCATGGGCGGCCAAGGATCATTGATGCACGTGGGGAGTGAAGGCTGGTCTGTGTGGTCCTATCCAACAGACGAGCTACTGTAGCTCAAATTGCTCAAGTTAATGCTGGTTCTGATAGAAAAGTGTCAGAATACACAGTGCATCGCAGTTTGTTGCATATGAGGCTGCATAGCCGCAGACCAGTCAGGGTGCCCAAGCTGACCCCTGTCCACTGCTGAAAGCACCAACAGTGGGCACGTGAGCATCAGAACTGGACCACGGAGAAATGGAAGAAGGTGGCCTGGTCTGATGAATCACGTTTTCTTTTACATCACGTGGATGGCCATGTGTGCGTGCATCGCTTACCTGGGGAACACATGGCACCAGGACTCATGGGAAGAAGCCGGTGGAGGCAGTGTGATGCTTTGGGCAATGTTCTGTTGGGAAACCTTGGGTCCTGCCATCCATGTGGATGTTACTTTGACACATACCACCTACCTAAGCATTGTTGCAGACCATGTACACCCTTTCATGGAAATGGTATTCCCTGGTGGCTGTGGCCTCTTTCAGCAGGATAATGCGCCCTGCCACAAAGCAAAAATGGTTCAGTAATGGTTTGAGGAGCACAATGACGAGTTGTGAGATCCCCAGATCTCAATCCAGTCAAGCATCTGTGGGATGTGCTAAACAAACAAGTCTGATCCATGGAGGCCCCACCTCGCAACTTACTGGACTTAAAGGATCTGCTGCTAACATCTTGGTGCCAGATACCACAGCACACCTTCAGGGGTGTATACACATATATATATATATATATATATATATATATATATATATATATATATATATATATATATATATATATATATATAATATATTATATTATATTATATTATATTATATTATAAATTATATTATATTATATTATATACACACACCGATCAGGCAAAACATTATGAGCACCTTCCTAATATTGCGTTGGTCCTCATTTTGCTGCCAAAACAGCCCTGACCTGTCGAGGCATGGACTCCACTAGACCCCTGAAGGTGTGCTGTGGTATATAATATAAAATATGACGTGATGTGAGGCCAAGTATGATGTCCCATACTCTGAATTTGTGCTCTGCATTTCACCCATCCAAGTGCACACACAACCGGGGAGCGATCGGGGGTTAGGTGCCTTGCTCAAGGGCAATGAGAGTGGAAGAGATTGCTGTTTATTCACTCCCCCCAACTACATTTACTGCCAGTACTGAGGCTCAAACCCGTGACCTTCAGGTTACAAGTCAGACTCTCTATTTATGGCAGTTGTGGCCTAATGATTAAACAAAATATATTCATATATAAATATACTGGCATTATTTACGCAACAGTGCTAGATTCCGTTCATCACTTTATCAGCATAGCCTTATATAAGTCATACTTTGGTTACATCACGGATTGATTACTGTAATTCTCTTTATTTGGCCTTCCTGAAAACAACACTATCGATTTAGTTCATTCAGAAGTCAGCTGCTAGGATTATTTCCCATTTGTGTACCTTTGAACATGTAACTCCAATTCTTTTCCAACTACTTTGGCTTCCAGTTCGTTATCTTATCCATTACAAAATTTTACTGCTCACCTATAAAGCTCTTTGTAGTTTGTCTCCTCTTTATCTTTCAGATCTTCTAAATTTGTGTATTCCTTCTTTGAGATCATCTTCTGCAGAATTATTGACGGTTCCAAATTTCAAGTTGAGTTCATTTGGCGGTAGGCATTTCAGCTGTGCAGCGCCAAAATGATGGAATTCCTACCATTTCACATCCACCAGCTGGATTCTATTTCCCTAGAATCTGTATCTGTTTAGAATAACTTTTAGTGACTTTATTGTTTGATTGTATGCTTGATCTGTAAATCTGTGTTTTTGCATAGCTTTGTATTTTACTGATTTACTTTTATGTTGTACAGTGTCCTTGAGTGTATTGAAAGGTGCCTATAAATAATATTATTATCATTAACATCAGTGAATGCATTAAGTAATATGAACTAACAATGAGCAATACATTTGCTACATAATCTGTTAATCTTTGTTAATGTTAGCTAATAAAAATACAACTGTTCATTGTTAGTTCATGTTAGCTCAGATCCATTGATTATTATTATTATTTTTTTTTTTTTAAATATTGTATTTGTATATATACCTTGCAAAGACAGAACTGCTTGTGGTCTCAGCCAACCCAACACTTCATCACAATCACGACCACATTGCTAGAACTGCCCGGTCCTGCAGACACAACTTTTAGTCCAAGTTCTTGTTCTATCCAGACTGGACTATTGTAATGCTCTCTTGGCAGGCCTTCCAACATGTACTGTCAAACCCCTGCAACTGATCCAGAGTGCTGCAGCAAGAGTGGTTATTAATGAGCCAAAGAGAGCGCACATCACACCTCTCCTCATCAATTTGCACTGGTTGCCATGTTGCAGAACAACCACTTGCTCTGTACCCCTATACCTAAACTATCTACTTCAGACCTATGCCCTCCAGAAGCTTGAACGATGCCTTGTGGTGCCATCCCAAAGAGGCACAAAATCACTTTCACAGACTTTTACCGTGTCTGTTCCCTGCTGGTGGAATGACCTGCCTAACTCAATCTGAGCAGGTAAGACTAGCCATTTTCAAGAAACAGCTGAAGACGCATAGTTTTTGTCAACACTTGACCCATTATTACTAGCACTTACTATTCTGTTCTCTCTCTCTCATATATATATATATATATATATATATATATATATATATATATAATGCTATGTGTACTGTGCTAGACTAACTGGGACTTCACAGCACTTACATATTGTTGACCTATTGTTGGTTTGATTGCTTCCATTGTTCTCCTCATTTGTAAGTTGCTTTGGATACAAGTGTGTACTATATTAATTATGTAATTGTAAATGTATTTATAATGTGTTTAGAAACAATTCTCAGAATTGACTTTACAGGGACTTTAAAAATCATCCAAAATAAATTTTTGAGCAAGTACATAACCAGCCAGTATTCAAAATTATCTTCTTACCCGATTCACAACGGTAAGCTTGTAATAATGTTTTATAATAAAATCGGTACTGGTGGGTTTCCGCGGGAAATCCGAGCATGCAGCCATTTGCATTATTCATTACATCTTGTCTGTAAACAGAAAGGAGTCCCAACTAGTATAGGCTATATGGCATGTAAGAATGCTGCTGGTAGCGGATTATTTATAGCCATTTCTCACAACAGCTGGAATAATTAAATTTATGATTTTGATGGCAGATTGTAATCCAGAAAGGTCCAAATGACAATCATCAGTGACAACTGAAGATTCACCCATAGTCAAAAGCAAAAGACTTGTGGCTACAGAAATTGAAATCTACAGGTAACACTAATACACACTACATACACAGTCACACAATGTTGATGTTGTTAACAATTTGAGAATAAAGTATAACAATAATAATAATTAGATTTAATTACCATTGGTAGCACGATTTATTATTATGCAACTTTTTCAGTTGGTCAGAACAAAAGTGTTAGACATGTTGCTTACTTGTTCAGATGACATTTTCCCATGAAAATTCTTATTTTGGTCATACTTCCAAGACGTAGAATCTGTCATCCGTGGTGAGGAGCTGTGGCGATGCAGAACCTATGTAAAGATGATAATTCCGCAAATAACTGCAATTGCAGGTTTCAAACAGAGATGGCAACAAAGAGGCAAAACTTACAGACTGCAGCTTTAAGCTCAAGTTCTCAAAAAAGGGCATAAGTAAACCAATATCCTTCAAAAAGTTATCTTAAAAATAACATAAATAAAATAATGTTAAGTAAAATGAAATAGTAAAAGCCTACTTGCACTAGACGTGCTGGTTTGGGCCTCATCTCATATATGAAACACCTGCAATTCAGCAAATAGCTGCAAATGCACTCTGCCCCAATTTGTGTAAAGAATCCTCATTGACAAGTTTGGGTGAGTAAGGGTAAGTAAATCATGCCTATTGTTCTAGTGTTTTAATTAATGTATTTTATTGGTTAATGTGTATAGACAATCTAAATCTGAACATCTAGTTGGGTTTTTTTAATAGGATATCTAATCATTACTGCAATTCTAAACACAGCTTTAACTGGACTCCAGTTTCAGATCATCTTGTAGTCTATGAAATGAACTGAATTAATTGGCTGTGACTTCAACACATTCAGCCAATTGTAAGGTCTTTCTCTCTCTCTCAAATACAAAGTGTGCTTTATTGACAATTGTTATAAAGTATCGCCAAAGCAAAATAATCAAAATACATGTACATATACACACATAAGAAAAAATAAAAATAAATGAAAAAGTAAGTAGAAAAATCAATCAACATTTTAGAATTCTATGAACAATTTGGAATTCAGTGTGTATGTATGTGCGTTTGTCTGCGTGTTCGTGTGTTTATGTGAGTGCATTACTGATTAGTTGAATCCACGTTGCTGCTAGTATGATACGATCTCTTTTTTCACCTAATAAATGTTGAATTTGTGTTTTACTGTTTAATTTTAGGGCAAAGTACATCAAATTTTGGATAAAATGTCTTTCTGATTTCCTCATAGTTAGGGCAGCTGGTGAGGAAGTGTTGCTCTGTCTCTACTTCTCCCAGGTCACAGTACGGGCAGATGCATCTCTCTCTGGGCAGCCAATTCTGTCTGTATCTGCCCGTCTCTACAGTCAGCGTGTGATTGCTCAGTCTGTACCTCGTCATTTATTCTTCTTAATTTGCAGTTTTTCACTGTACTCAGATATTCTGCTGTGGTGTAGTCTCTATTTAGGGCCAAATAACATTCAAGTTTACTTTGTTTTTTCTGTTGTTTCAGTCCAATAGGTCAGGTAATTTTCTTTTTGTGCTTTTATAATTTGGCTGGGCCTAATTCTGTGGATGAGGGTGTCAGCGTCCTGAGGCTGGCTGTTGTTAGTCGTGTTAGTTTGTTTTTGCAGCCTCAGGACCATCTGAATCAGGGGGCTTTTTGCACTGTTCACTTCATGGTCTTTAAAATGATAAGAGTTGGGATCACTCGTTTTTAGATGTTTCCAAAATTTGATGGCTCATTTCTCAATGCGGATTAATAGAGGGAATTGGCCTAATTCTGCCCTGCATGCGTTGTTCGGTGTGTTCCTCTGTACTCTCAGGATACTCTTACAGAACTCGACATGCAGGGCTTTGTCCCATTTGCCAAATTTGTGGTTTAGAAGAGGACCCCAAACTTCACTGCCATATAATGCAATAGGTTCTATGACTGATTAGAATATTTTGAGCCAGATTCTGATTGGTATTTCAATTTGGATTGATTTTTTGATGGTATAGAAGGCCCTTCTTGCTTTCTTTTTCAGTTCATTCACGGCCAAATTAAGCTTTCCAGTTGCACTTATTTTCAGCCCAAAGTATGTGTAGTTTGTGGCATGATCAATTTTGGTCAAACCAAGGGTGAAATTGTGTCTCTTCTGGAATGTTAGTACTTTATTTTTTCTCTCTCTCTCTCTCTCTCTCTCTCTCTCTCTCTCTCTCTCTCTCTCTCTCTCTCTCTCTCTCTCTCTCTCTCTCTCTCTCTCTCTCTCTCTCTCTCTCTCTCTCTCTCTCTCTCTCTCTCTCTCTCTCTCTCACTCACTCACTCACTCACTCACTCACTCACTCACTCACTCAGTAATCCAACCAAAGTTCCTTTTAGACAAATCATTCCCCTAAGAAGCCATCTTGCCAGCACCCCTGAGCAGTGGTAAAACAGCCTTGGTTTTGTTTGTATTTTACCCATTCATTTCCTCTAGGGATTTCCTAAAAATATCTAATTCAATAAACAGTTCTAAGCCTTGAACCAAACCAATCAGCTTTGAGATGAATCACAAAAGTACTCAATTTGATCAAATACTGGAAATCACAATAAAAGACATACTGTAGGGACAAAGACTGTGTATATACTGTTTTTTTTATAGTGTTAGGAACTGCTCATCATGTTATCAAATCAATTTCTCTATGGAGAAAATTAATGGGATTTTTTTTTTCTGGAACACTGTTGCACTCTGCAGGCATGCAAGCTCTTCTCTAAGAAATAAAGTCTAAAACTCTAAAAAAAAAAAAAAAAAAATTTTTCTTCAGGATATTAATTAAAAATGAAATGTGTAATTTCTGCACTACTAGCATCACCAAAGGAATTGCGAAAAATAATGACAGGTTTCCAAAGCACCATTAAAAAAGATAGCCCCGCCCCAAACTCACACAAATGGTCAAGCCAATGTTGTTGTATTTGGTTTAGCACCACTGAGTCAGTTTTTTTTTAGAGCCAGTGTTTCAAATAAAATAGCCCACATCATCATTAATTTACACAGATGTCGTCATTTTAATGTGCACATTCATACCATTGTGTAAAAAAAAAAAAACAAGGCATAAGACAGTTATACTAACGTTGCAGCATCTTTTCAGAGTCAGAGCAGATAAAGCAGACAGCACTCTTAATTACCTGCCTGTTTGTTTCGTGTACACTGCTCTGACATTCCCACAGATACAGCTAAACTAAGCACTAGCATTTACTATAAGATTCCCAACATGACCTTTGTGAAGCTGTCAGCCCTCTAAACACTAATAAAAAATGAGAGTAGTTCCCAAGCACAAATTCATGCCAGGATGAGTCTGGGGAGTGATGACATGAGAGTGGTGCATTAGAAATCATATAAGAGCAGCGTGTTTCACTGTACACCATCTGCTACACAAGAGTCCCGGTAGGGTTCTTTCAAGCATCTTCAGAAAAGTGGGGTATGGCTTTCTGTCTTCTGGAAACTTACAAATCTGCATCAAGTCAACGGCTGCCAGCAGTTCCCAAATTATCAGCTGCCCCAAAATGGTGTGCCAGTTTTATGTATGCTTGTAATAAAATTTAAAGAAAATATAATATAAAAAATATTTAAAAGATTAAAGACCCAATGAAATCATTTTACTTTTTATTCCTGTGTTGGCCTATTTCTTATTAAAAGGGATCATCCTTTTTTTTTTAATATTGAAATATACTTTTGTTTGTTTATATTTACCCAGAAGAGAAAGAGAAAGAAATTTTAAATGTAAACTACCGTTCAAAAGTTTTTTGATAGGATTTTTGGTAAGGTAAGACTTTTGAAAGGAGTCTCTTATGTACAGCGAGGCCGCATTTAACAGTAATATTGTGAAATATGATTACATTGTATCTGTCTACTTGAATTTATATATATATATATATATATATATAATGTAATAATGTATTTATACAGATAATGTATTTCTGTGATGCAAAGCTGAATTTTCAGCATCTTTACTCCAGTCTTCAGTGTCACATGATCTTTCAGAAATCATTCTAATTTGCTGATTTAATGCTCAAGAAACATTTATTAATATTATCAATGTTTAAAACACTTCTGCTGCTTAATACTTTTGTGGAAACTTTTTTTTTTTTTTTTTTTTTCAGGATGATGAAGAGACATCATATAAAATAGAAATTTTTCCTAATAGGAATAGATTTTTTTTTTTTTTTTTTTATAAATGTCTTGACTCACTTTTGATCAATTTAATGTAAGCTTGCTGGATTAAGTATAGACATGGACAAAAGCGACTGTAAATCTGTCGAATATATACAATATATGCAATAGTATATTAATATCACATCCGATATATATCGAAAGTACCCTTCTATACATCACTATACCATATCGACCCAGTTATTATGGGACACTATATTATTAGATCAAGTTTCCTGTTGTCTGGGATCACTGATCTGATTTGTGTTACCTCTTTGTGAAGCTGCATTTCATTACCCATCAGAATTAATGTTAGACAAATAATTTTTTTAACGTAAACCCATTTGACACAAATGCAAACACATTTGTTTCCTAAGTGCACCAAATCAAAGGCTTCTTAGGATACTGCAGATTACCTTCCTAACTGACTATTGATTTGTGACTGAGAGCTCATTATGCTCAAGTGCTAAGCACTAATCTTTTGGGTTTTTTTATTTTTTTTTTTTATTTTGACTGCCCTTTCAAGATGAATATCAGATGCAAAGACAATTTAACAAGCTCAACTTCAATGAGGAAAGAAATACATTTTAAATGAATGAAAAAAATAAAAAAAAGATTCTGTCATCATTTATTCTACCTCACGTCTTTGTAAACCAATATGATTGACTTACTTCACAAAAGTAGCTTTTCTGGAGAATATCCAGCTGGCTCTTTAACATGTAAAGAAAGTGAATGGGAACTTATGGTGGCAAGCTCCAAAGTCCATAAAAGTATCATTCAACCTTTTGCAAGTTTTCGAAGTCATAAGATAGCATTTATGTATTGAACGGACTGAAATATGCCCTCCACTGTAGCGTAAAAATTAAATTTGGCACTGGTAGACATCCTGTGTGATTTCATTATTAGTTTGTGGGTGTCTTGTGACCGAACTTCACCTCACCTCACGGTTTGACACCAAAAGTGAAGGGTTTGTGATACAGTGGATGGACAACACCGTATTCTCATTTTGGAGTTTCGCAGTCACAATTTACCTAAATGGAAAAGAGCTGCTGCAGCATATCATTTACAATGTTCATTTTAAACCCTACTTTACACTGTGAAGTTACTGCTTAATTTAGTAAAATGATCACAGTTTTGTAGAAAAAG
The DNA here is from genome assembly GCA_037101425.1 of Elopichthys bambusa. Lineage (NCBI taxonomy): Eukaryota > Metazoa > Chordata > Actinopteri > Cypriniformes > Xenocyprididae > Elopichthys > Elopichthys bambusa. The sequence continues at coordinate 27,392,629 of CM074440.1, read as the reverse complement.
GAAATAAATTCAGAGTGATATTAAAGCTCCATACTTTTTTTTTAAGTCACACTTTACATTAGAGTCCAATTCTCACCATTATCTATCAACTACGACTTTTTTCCCCTCAATATACTCCCAAGTTTATGATTAGTTAGGAAGGTAGTTGTTAAGTTTAGCTATTGGGTAGGATTAAGGGATGTAGAATATGGTGGTTATGCAGAATAAATCATTATTAATATGTGCTTTATAAGTACTAATAAACAGCCAATGTTCGAGTAGTATGCATGCTAATAAGCAACTAGTTAATAGTAAGAATTGGACCCTAAACTAAAGTGTTACCATTACTTTGTTCCTTATAAAGTACAGAGCTGTGCTGACATCTATTCCCCCTTTTTTACATTTGCTTCATTTTATCCTGCATCTGAGCCCAACTTGCACATTTTCCCGAAAGCTTCTCTACAGTCTCACACATTTCTCATTTCTGAAAACCTATTTCTATAGTGTACCTGGCACATGCACAAACTGAAAATGAATGCTGGTTAAATGTCCTCCCGCAGACCTGGGATTAAATTCAAAGCAGCTAATTTGCATACACTGTAGAATTCAAACCATTAGTTCAGTATGTACTCTAGTTTCTTAAAGACACACATGTGTCATTTTTGTCAATAAAATAAAGATCTGGCATTTCAAAGATAAATATTAGTACCACTGTCACCATGTTCTGTCACTGTAAATCACAGTAAAAAGCATCATGACTGTCTGGCTTGTGAAATCTGTAAATATAAGGTACAACAGGACTTTTTTTTTTTTTTTTTTTTTTATAGTAAATATGAACAATATGATTAATAATCTATAAAATAATTAATTAATCTATAAAATTACAACAATAACAACAACAACAAAACTTTAAATATTAGATAAACCAAGCACAGACTTGCATTACCGCCCACGCTTGCGTCAGAAATGAGCCGAAGTTCCAAGTGCATAGTGAGACGCGGATGTTCAGAAAAGTGCTGGGGTGACTTTTTTTGCCATCCATTATACTGTACGAGAAGAAAATAAAATGAAATGCGTCTTTTACCACAGTGCGCTTTTAGCCCCATTGTACTCTAGCATTATTCTATTTAAAAAGTTTGTGTACTGTAAAATCACACGATTGCATTTTTTAAACAACTTGCAATTATAATAGTCCCTAATTACAAAAACCTCTCTCAGCACAATCCTTCAGTTTTAAGTGGAAAGACTACGAGGCAAACTCACTTTGAATAGTTTCCAAGAGAAACCATTGAAATTCCAGTCCATCTGTTTGCTAGAGTAGCTAAAACAAATTATGGCTGAGTGCATGTGTGTTACTTTCCTCTGACCTCTTTGAGGAGGTAACGCTATGATGCTAATGGCAGATGGAGGACGAACACATGCCGTTAAAAGCAGCGGATGATCAGTTTGGGTTTTTCGGCGTGTTCGCTTTGAAACTCAGCAACCTGCGATTGCAGGAAACGAGAGTCCAACAAGTTTTTCCACTTAGCCGATTTGCTCACTTAGACACATAGTCGGTTCCCATCTGGGAGAGACCACACAGCAGAGAAACATCGTCTGAAGTGAATTAGACATATTACAGACAAGCTCAGCTCGCATGACTGAAACATCGCCTTGAGATTTGGAGGCAAAAGACATGATGTATATCTCCCAGATATGTTAAGCTAGTGACCACCTCACCTGTCACTGAGGTCTCTCAGAGAAGGTTGTTAAAACCCATCTCAGGATATAGTGAGGGAGAGTCGTAGAGCATGTTGAAGGACGGGGGTTGACCTCTCTGCTTTTTTCTTCTTTCTGACTGGAGCCTCCATCCAGCTTGAGAAGTAACTCTAATGAGCAGAGCCCATCACTGCAGATGCCAGCTGCCTCTTTCAAACACCGCCGCGCTCACAATTTCTTTCTCTCTGCCTCACTGTCAGTCTTTCTTGATGGCACAGCACGCCTCCAGGTTCGGCCCTGATCTCTATTATGGTCCTCCCATCTGCCACAGGGTGTCATGGGGCCCAAACTCAACCACAGGGTCCTTGTCAGGACCAGGCAATGAGGGACGTGAAGTAAAAAAAAAAGGCACAGAGGATGGATGGAGGGCTGTGGAGTGACTGCCTCCCTCATCACTAGTTTCTCTTGTTCGCCTTCCTTCTCTGGCCCCCTGTCAGTATCAGTGACAAGAGCCATTCTCATAAAAACTTAATGAAGCGTCTTGGTAAAGGAGCGAGAGCCAGGGCTCACAGATTGAAGGCCTGTGTGAAGTTTGGGGAGGGACAGGTTATGCTTGACATCCACAGCTATCATTTTAAAACTCCAGCTGAGATCTATTGGGAGAAAATTAGATACAGAAAAACTCAGAAAAGAAGAGAAGCAAGTTGACTTTTTCATGGTAAACAGGAAATGAAATGGGACGTTACTGTAAATGCATGATAGATAATTTACCTCTTTTCCATTGCCAGGGTGCAGATGCTCAACCTGGCCACTTTCTGCACACTCTCACTGAAGAAAATTTAGCTGTCTTAAAGGGCACCTATTATGCCCCTTTTCACAAGATGTAATATAAATCTCTAGTGTCCCCGGAATGTGTCTGTGAAGTTTCAGCTCACAATACCTCATAGATCATTTATTATAGCTTGACAAATTTGCCCATATTTGGGTGTGAGCCAAAACATGCCGTTTTTGTGTGTGTTCCTTTAAATGCAAATGAGCTGCTGCTCCCTGCCCCCTTTCCAGATGAGGGCAGAGCTTTAACAGCTTGCGCTTCGGTTGCTCAACAACAACAAAGCTGGAAAATCTCATGCAGCCAAAATGACAATAGTCAATAACGGTGTCGGACACTGGCGGAGATACTAAGGAAGAAGTTACAACTTTTAGAATGCAACTGGATGTTTCTGAATGGTTAGTGGATAAATGCGCTGGCCTTTGCAAATAAAAAGTGTTTTTCATGCCTTGTCTTTAAAGAAAACGTACAGAGTTTTTCAAGACAATCACCTTTTACACTGCTCTTTACAAATGTGTGGTTACACAGTATATAAACAAGGTTTAAAATAGACAACAGACATATGGTCTCTAAGACAACAATAGCTTTAGCCTCATTTGTTGTGGAACTGGTTAGCAGGCAAATCAACTGAAATGGCGATTTTCTCAAAAATCATAAAAGATAAACAGTGTGACACTTACTTCTTCTGGAGGATCATGAACAGTTGGTACAGATCCATCCCTGAGTACCGACTTTTTAGGAAAGTCTGCCTTGTATTGCCCCTTGTTCATAAAGCAGTCTGGAGTGAAATTATTTGCACAGACAAACAAATTTAGGTAGATTTTGGGGTGCATTATCTTCAAAAATAAAACTCATCCACTGCATCGGCTCAGATTTTGGGAGAAAATTAAGAGTTTTATGTTCAGTCTTACATCTAAAAACAGAAAACCAGGAATGCTTACGAGACATTGTTGACGCTACAGCTGCTCGAGCGCTGAGAAAATGGCAGCTGGCGTACAACTCACTGAGGGCGGAAACTATGGTAATGCAGGACTGTCAGTCAGCGGTCATGGGCGTGGCCTAAGCTGTGTGACGTCACACTGCTCAGAGAATCAAAACGGCATGTCTAATGAAACTGCTTTGGTTTAATGGGGATTAAAATAAAGGAGCAGGTGGATTTTTATCATTGTAAGGTAGTTGTGTTCACACTGCCAACTCACATTTATGTGCAAACACTATGCACTCTTGTGTCATGAAGCACGTGTGAAATCAGTCCAATGATGTGATGAGTCATCAGAGGTGGGTGAACACCTCAGTTACATCTGTAACCTTGGTTCCCTGAAGAGGAAACAAGACGCTGCGTCGCCCTGCCATATTTCCTGCGTGCTTGTCAGCGATTTCAGCCTATTAGAAGCTAATGCTGCACTGTTTGGGCATGCTTTATAGTTTCCTGGTCGTGACATCACCCGCCTCTGACGTCTTGTCACACCATTGGACTGATTTCACACATTTCACGACGCAATCACGCAGTGTTCCCACAGTATCGATGCAGCGTCTCGTTCCTTCTTCAGGGAACCAAGGTTACAGTCGTAACTGAGGTGTTTTCTGTGATGGGGTTAGGTGTAGGTTTAGGGTTAGGGAATAGACTATACAGTTTGTACAGTATAAAAATTGTCTATGGAATGATCCCATAAAACAAACTCAATGTGTGTTTATAAAAGCAAGTTCTCTTGTTGAAATAAATATTATAATTAAATAAATACTACAATGTTATTATATTCTGAGCCATTTTGTGTGAACAAAACAGTGTATCTACAATATTAATAACTGAAGAAAATGTAATTTTATCCAAAGTGATCAGGACATGTATTACAGGAACAATGCCCCTGGAGCAACCTGGTTAGACGCTTTGCTCAAGGGTGCTAACTTTATCAGCTATGCTGTATGCATGAAGCTCTTCATTTATTGCATCATTAATATACTCCAAGTAATATGCCATTTAACTTTCATGGAGGGTATATTCACCTAGTTTTAGAAAGAATACTCATCTATAAGAGTGTTATTTTAGTTATTATAGATATGCTAATATTTTTTTATTTACATTTTGAATTATATTATATTTTATCTTTATACTTTTTTTTATTTTAAAGATTTAATAATTTTGTTGTGTATTATTATTATTATTATTTAAGGCTTTTGGTTTTAGTTAATAATAAACCTGATTTATACTCATCCAGACATTGGATTGAGTGGAAACCCAACACTATCAATTATCATATTAAAGTCAATACTATTTAAATATAAAAAAATCGATCATATGCAGCTAATGGAAATTCTATTCATAAATGTCTATGTCCAACAATGTATTTATATTCGATTTATTAAAATGTACCGTGTATTTTAAATTAGCAATGCTTTTTTCAACACTACTACTACTACGTATAAAATAATTAAATAAAATATATAATGAGTAAATCACAAATCACAACTAAATCACAAGAAAATGCTAAATATGGAATGTGTTCTCAGTTTAAACACAATATAGCAGCAGCAGGATGTGTTCAGCACAAGTCAAATAAAAATAAATAAAAATGTGGACACAAAGTTGAAGGGCAGTCTTGGATTGAGTTTAGAGGTTTTCACACAGGTTGATTTGTGGACGAGAGACATGTCAATAGGTCTAATGTCAGTGGTCTCGGAGGTTACGCTCCTCTGTGGCTGGTGGATTACAGTCTAATACAGCCTGTCACAATGGTGCACAGAGATCACAACACACTGATTAATGCTCAGACTGTGTGTGAACATGCAAAACGGTGTTAGAACATTGAGAATTCTCCTAATAAACCACATTTAGGCATTACTTGAATATTTGACCATGTTATTGTCACACTTGCTGTGTATATAATCCAAAAGACAAGAAATGAAATGAAAGGAGATTTAATTAACATGGGAACAGAGTAACACACTAGCATGTAGGCAGTCCCCTAAGAGGAATTTTTAGTTATTTAAAAAAAAAATAAAAAAATTCTGCAAATAAGCGACTTACACAGGAAATGCCGAAGTCATGCAGTCTGTGACGGACAGATCGTTGGACCTTGGACCTCAGAAAACACAGTGGACCAACACCAGCAGATGACATGGCACTCCAAACCATCACTGACTATGGAAACTTTACACTGGACCTCAAGCAACGTGGATTGTGTGCCTCTCCTCTCTTCCTCCAGACTCTGGGACCCTGATTTCCAAAGAAAATGCAAAATTTACTTTCATCAGAGAACATAACTTTGGACCACTCAGCAACAGTCTAGTCCTTTTTGTCTTTAGCCCAGGCGAGACGCTTCTGACGCTGTCTGTTGTTCAAGAGTGGCTTGACACAAGGAATACGACAGCTGAAACCCATGTCTTGCATACGTCTGTGCGTAGTGGTTCTTGAAGCACTGACTCCAGCTGCAGTCCACTCTTTGTGAATCTCCCCCACATTTTTGAATGGGTTTTGTTTCACAATCCTCTCCAGGGTGCGGTTATCCCTATTGCTTGTACACTTTTTTCTACCACATCTTTTCCTTCCCTTCGCCTCTCTATTAATGTTCTTGGACACAGAACTCTGTGAACAGCCAGCCTCTTTTGCAATGACCTTTTGTGTCTTGCCCTCCTTGTGCAAGGTGTCAATGGTCGTCTTTTGGACAACGTCAGCAGTCTTCCCCATGATTGTGTAGCCTACAGAACTAGACTGAGAGACCATTTAAAGGCCTTTACAGGTGTTTTGAGTTAATTAGCTGATTAGAGTGTTGCACCAGGTGTCTTCAATATTGAACCTTTTCACAATATTCTAATTATACTGAATTTGGGATTTCCCTTAGTTGTCAGTTATAATCATCAAAATTAAAAAAAAATAAACAATTGAAATATATCAGTCTGTGTGTAATGAATGAATATAATATACAAGTTTCACTTTTTGAATGGAATTAGTGAAATAAATCAACTTGTTGATGATATTCTAATTATATGACCAGCACCTGTATATGTAGATATTACTTCCAAAACCCAGCAGCGTGCAACCGACTGTCGGTCCTCACAGCAGTACGAACACCATTTCTACATGGCCGCGAGAGCGTGCAAAGACCCCTCCACTCAATCTTAGCCCGAGCGGACTAAGGAAGTGCAGCTGCATCAATAAGCTGTTAAAATTAGTGATGGGAAACGTCTCAGGTTACGAATGTAACCAGGGTTCCCTGAGAACAGGGAACGAGACTCTGCGTTTGCAACGCTATGGGGAAACGTCACGTGACTCGGTGTTCGAAAGCCAACTATCCAATAACTCCAAATCCTATTGGCCGGCGACAGCCTATGACGTCATACAGGCGCGACCCGGAAGTATAAAAGGGGCGCCTGGGGAAGCAGTCATTATCCATCGTCTTGAGGGACTGTTCAGCAGGCAGCCCGATGTATGGCAAGGAAACGCAGAGTCTCGTTCCCTGTTCTCAGGGAACCCTGGTTACATTCGTAACCTGAGACGTTCCCTTTCGAAAGGGAACTTCTACTCTGCGTTTGCAACGCTATGGGGAACGATATACCCATGCCGCCATGCTTGAGGAGAATGCCTGCCAAGAAAAATGGCTGAGACAAAGGCTCCAGAGCAGTAGAAACTGCTTGGCAACTCTCCCTCGGGTCACACCAGGCTGTCAGTGACAGCATTCCCTTCGGCCAACAGCCCAAGCTAAATTCCATGAAGGACCTCCTCAAAAGCCCTACAGAAGGTGCTAAAGCGTCTGGAACCCACTTTTCCATAAGAAACAGTGGTCCCTTCAAGGGAATGTGGCCAGGGAACCGAAGGGAACCCCGGCCAGCCACTAGAGGGGAACGAAGTCACCCTCAATGCCACCAGGGAGGCCGACCTTGTCTGACCTGAGACAAACTCAGTCTGGGCCAACCCTATCTGAATACATAGCCTCCTAACACGCATTCTTCACAGAAGATAGTAAGTAAGAGTGACTGTAAAGGGGCAGAAACAAACTCAAACCCACGCGTAGAGACCGGCATCCTGGAGAGCAGAACTCAGCTAAGTGCTATGAACCCTCGTATTGAGGGGAGTATAATCCACTCATCCTAGGATCTACCCAGTGCTTAATTAACGCACTGAGGAGGCCGTGCGCTACAGAACCCTGATCCAGGGAAGCACAAACCAGCCTGATGCTGGATCCTTAAGAGGAGGCCTGATCTAGGCCTACCACCATGACCAGCTTAGGGAGCTAAGCACTATTACAAACATAACCCTAAAAGGGAAGTACGAAACTCACCTAACAGGTAGACCATGCGATGGGCACATACTCATGGAGGCCGAAAGAGGCCTACAGCATGATAGAGTTAAGTGAATAACAGAAGTCAAACAGAAAGTGGCCCGGCTTTCTTTCCGGGGTAGAAAGATGACTTAAATGGCAGCCTAAGAGGCTGCAGAGTGCCCACATGACAATCCACCCAACACGATCCACCGAGCAGTGTACTCAGTAAAAACACCTTTTACTCTCTAAAGCAAGAGGAGTACAGCGTACGCCAGCACGTATTAAGGAAGGCCTGGAGGGGCCTATAACCTCAACAGACACGTGGCATCAGCTCGTGGCAGTGTTTAGGCCCAAAGGACGATAAATAACCAGACAAAAGGAGGTTGGTTTATCACTTAGGCCTCTGGCCAACAGAAGTGTATAAAGATAAATCTCAAAGAGAAATACACGCAAACATACTCCAGTGTGTTAAAACTAGGCGGCCCGTAGGCCTAGCAACCTCTAATACACACGGCGTAGTCTTGTGGCCGTTTCTAGGAGCACAAAAGATCCACCCTAGGCGCTAGGTGGCCCTTAGCTCAACTAGAATAGGACTCAGGGAGGCAGATCTAGGTAAAAAACAACCTTCAGTAAGGTTTTGCTGCCAAACCAACCTGAGGGGCTAGCCACTCGAAATACTCGGTAAAAAGCACCTTGTCACCCTCACAGCGAGAGGAGTATATAACTGAACTCCACATATTACACTGGAGGCCGAAGTAGGCCTGCCTTAGTAAACACGTGGCATCAGCAAGTGGCTACCATAACCATAACCATACCACCCAGAGGCCATGTATTAACAGTGTCATGATTAACACATGAAAAACACTGCCAAACACAGAGAACAGGCCTGTTAGGGCCTATCCGTCAGTGATGGGGTGTGGCCGACGGTGGCATGGTTTCCCAGGCATCCTGCCAACCAGTCGACTAGAAAAAGGAGGCCTAAAGGGGCCTCCATTCCAGTAACAGGTGGCGATCAGCCTACTCACAGGTTAAAACACAAATTGTGCCAAACGTAAACTAAAAAGGAGGCCTGAAGGGGCCTGCCAATTCAATAACACGTGGCTACAGCTCGTGAATTAAAGTGAACCAAGCTACAGGGAACCAGCTGTAACCCAAAAAGCTATGGGAAGCTAACTGCAACCTGCGCTAGGCTACACATTCCAACAGGCAATGTACCCTAAATACACATTTTGACTAAAGGGAACCAAACAAAGCCAACATGGTCTAAGGAAGGCTAATATAAGCCTACTACCTCAGACAGACACGCGGCATGGCCTGTGGCAGCGTAAACCTGTGAAAATATGTGAGCACATTATGATCAGTTAAACAGTATAGTAGAACAACCGCTAACTAGAAGGAGGCCGAATATCATAAGGCCTACAATCCGAGTTATAAGCAGTATAACCGTTAACCAGACCACTAAAAAAGGGAGCCAAAAGATACCAGTTTTCTTCAACAAAGTGGCACTAACTACCCTGAATATGCAATCCAACAGGTGATGCACCCAGTGACAAGGACCTCAGACTGGAGAGTACAAGTCACCAAATACTCAAAACAAAGGCCTACTTTCACAGCAAAGGGCCTACTGTTATGAGAGCAGGTGCCAACCTGTGGCAGCATAGGCTCACATACAGTGTAGGGCAAAAGTCTAGAACCCAAAGTAACACAAACTTTGATCTACATGCTTTTTTTTTTTTTTTTTTTAAAAAGAAAAACACTTCCCACACAGATCCTCAAATCTGATCTAAACCCCAGAGGACAGGAGCTAAAAACTAGCAACGTCAACTCAAACTTGATAAAACAAATTTATCAAGTGGCTCAGGAGAAAGTTATTCCTTTTAGCATGAAAGTTCTAGAAAGTGGGGCCAAGCACACACCTGCATAACTTATCTACGCAAAGATAAGGGCCTACCACCTGAGGAACAGCATAAGGGAGTCAGAAAACAGTCTACAACCTAGCTGTAAAACTCAAATTGCACCTACACCAGCAAGGGGATAATTGGGCGTACAGCCTAACAACTCCCTCGGGAGGAAAACCAGAACTAGGAAACAAATCCTGAAAGGATAGTGAATACATATGGGGTTAATTCATATATCACATCACCTAGCTCTAGCCTGGCTGCCAAGTTATAGGCCTATTTTCTTTATTATATACAACAGGCACCATAACAAACAGTCTGATCTCCACTTCTAAATCTCATGATGAGAAAAATAAAGTGAAGCTCAAAGCTGAAAAGTCAGGCGGCCGGTTAGGGCCGCCGTAGACATACAAACTGAAGCAATGAGTGCCAACTCAAACTATACTGAAAATAGCCGAGAGGCTACTCAACATAGAGAGAAAACTAAGCAGCAGCCATTCTGTGACCTGCTTAGTCAGTCTCAACATTCCAGTTTTGCCCAAAAAACCCCTATAAATACTATTTCTCAATGTTACATTCACTATGCCATGTTCAGGAATTATACAGGTAACAACACACAGTCAACATTTAGAGATTTAAATTTGACGTTGTCTTACCTTCTCGCGGCTCGAAGACCCAAGACTGCTCCTTCACAAACATGGGAAGGAAAACATCCATGGTACTAAAAGCCCAAAGAACCCTTTCACTATCAAGCCAGAAGGCGGGCCTTCAGAAAAGAATTCATCATGGGCCCGGCCGTCAGCCTGACTGTTCAAAGGTGTTACCTGAACCTACACAGTGATTAAAAAACGCCCTGGGAGGCCAAGGAAGAGGGGTGAAGGCAACTTTTATCTTCGCCAGGAGAGGGGATCGATCAGCGGCGTTGCTGGCGCCGTTGATCAACCACCTCTCTTAAACCATCTTTCCTCTTCCTCGTGTCTCGCCGCTTCTGCGACTTGCTCCGAGGTGGAGGAGGCGCTCGAGCGGCGACGCTGAACCTCTGGCCCTGCCTCAGAGCCCCGACTCGAGACGGGCCAGCGCCTCCCGGCTGTCTGGGCCCAGGATCGGACCTGAGCGGAATGCAGTTTTTATATGCTGCTGAGCGCACCTTCGCCTCCCTGAACTTTCCAACCACCGTCTCAACGGAGCCGCCAAAAAGTTCAGTTGGCGAAACCGGGGCATCGAGAAGAGAGCCCTTCTCTTTCTCCCCGATGTCCGCCATGTTCAGCCACAGATGCCTCTCCGTGGCCACCATGGCCGCCATCAATCTCCCAATCGAGGCGGCCGTCTGTTTGGTGGCCCGGAGAGCGAGATCTGTGGTGCGGCGTAGCTCAGCCACCGCATCAGGGGACAAACCTTGCCCCTGATCCAGGTCCTTCAACAGATCAGCCTGGTACGCCTGTAACACTGCCATCGTGTGTAAAGCCGCACCAGCCTGACCCGCAGCAGCATATGCTCTGCCGTTCAGACGGGATGTTTGCTTAAGGGGTCTGGACGGCAAAACCGGAGCTTTTAGAGTCGGTGCTCTGCCCGTGACGAGATAGTTGGCAAACGTCTCGTCAATGGGCGGCAGCGACACATACCCATGCTGGCCCAATCCCTCCACATCAGCGAAATTTCCTCGCTGATGTGGATGAATTCTGGCCGAGTATGGGTTCTTCCATGCCATCTTGATCTCAACGTGGAGATCCGGAAGGAATGGAAGGCTCACTGGAGTCACAGGGTTGTGGTCGGAAAGAAAGCGTTCGTCCAGTCTGCCGCGAACGTGCTCTTTCCTATCGCGCCCCCACGGCAGCTGCAGTCTGCCAGCAGCGCGTTCCACAACCTCCAGCAACTCGGCATATGCTGGGCCAGGCGGTTTGGAGAAAGAAGAAGAAGAAGAGAGACCACAACACCTCTCTCAAACTTGGCAGCGAGCTCCATCTGCGAGCCCCATGAGTGCAGCCGCCGCTCTGCCTCAACACGAGCAGGGCCGGATCCACCAGGCGCAGATGTTGACGCTTCATCCCTCGAGAAGAAGGCCAAGCGAGAACAGAGCGTCCTCATCGGAAGACGCTCACAATTCACACAGACAGCGCCCTCAAGCACCATCCGTGCGTGTTCTTCTCCCAGGCAATAGACGCATAGGGTGTGTGAATCTTCCGGAGTCAGAAATCTCGGGCATGGATCCACACACTTCCTGAAACGCTTCTCCTTGTCCTCAGACATAATAGAGAAATTTCTCGCTATTTGACGATCGGCAATGAACACAAACAGTCCCGAAAGACGATGAGATAATGACTGCTTCCCCAGGCGCCCCATTTTATACTTCCGGGTCGCGCCTGTATGACGTCATAGGCTGTCGCCGGCCAATAGGATAGTTATTGGATAGTTGGCTTTCGAACACCGAGTCACGTGACGTTTCCCCATAGCGTTGCAAACGCAGAGTAGAAGTTCCCTTTCGAAAGGGAACTAAGGCTTTCTGAAGTGTTTGAGGCTGTCATCAAATTTTGCCGAAAAACGCTTCTTAACTCGAAGCTTTTAACGCAATGAGCTTACTTAAGCTGGACCTGAACTTAATTAAATTACATGAATTTATTCTAAAGCTGCTGTGCAGCCAATGTTTTCCTGTTAACACGGTTTTGACATAATCTGCATGGTAAAAAGCTCTGTATAAATAAAGGTGACTTGACTTAATGCGCATAAGCAATATCTGTGGTCAGACTTGTTTTCTCCACCTTAACAAATCACTGCAGCAGTTCCTATACGGTTTGAAAAAGTGTGTGACCAAACAAAGCATCACAAATCTGAATAGATATTAACCCTTACAGTCTTTAAAAAAAATAAAAAAAATAAAATAAAAACACAACACAATTAAATGCATTTCCCTTTTATGCGCAGCTCACAAAGCGCCAATTTTCATAAATGTAAAACCAGCTGTCCTGATCTTCTGATCTTCTGACGTTCAAAGCTTCAAAACGTCAATCAATCAATCAATCAATCACGTGGTATTGAGATTTCTATATACAAGCAGCGGCAGAGCGTGTGATCAAAGTCCCTATATCTATAATCTTTGGTGTGATACAATAGTGCTTTGAAAACTGCGTCAGAGCTTCGGACTCCTTGTATAACATCACTACGGTTCATATTGCAATGAATCTCCTATTTCTGTTTTAAAGCAAAAACACAGCGTTTGAGCAGTAGTGGGGCCATTCCACTGAATGGGTGACATTTACTGGTTGTAACTCTTCAAAATTAAACTTTATTTTTTATATCTTTTTTCAACTCTGAATCTAATACTACACACATTTAACTATTCAAAATGTGTATTGGTCAATCTCAGGCAACTTTATTTAATTTTTTACAAGGTTTCAATGCAGAAGATGAATGCATGTTTTCTCAGTCCTGTAACTAAAACTCATGTGCCGTTTAAAAAGCATGTTTAAAAGCATGTCAGTTCATTCCTTTGTATTCACCTCAAGAAAGTGTTTAGTTATGTGTCCAAATAACTGATATTTATGACAAAAAAAAAAAAGAGATTATATTAAGGCAAGGTGTATTTTAATAAAAGACGCAAAACAATTTTCTCATTTAAAAGAAGACAAAAGCCTCAAGTTTATATATTTTTAAATCATTTAATTTATTTAACAATTGTGTAAATGATGGATCAAACAAAACTGATAAAAACAGTGGTTTAACTTTATTTTTCTAGAAAAATAAATAAATTTAGTAACAGGACTGAGCACTTTGTAACAGGAATGAACACTGGGTAACAGGACTGAGTGTCCATATGTGTGTGTATGTGTGTGAGAAAGAGAGTGTGTACATGGCCGTGCGTGCATGTGTGTGAGTGAGATTTCTGTGCTGAAGGGATGTTCTATGTGCTAGTACATCACAGCGAAAGAGGTGGAAAGAGAAAGAAGGAGAGCGAGGAAGAGAGAGGGGAGAGGGAGGGAAGGAAAGACAAAAAAAGTGGAAAAAGATAGGGTTGCGGGTGTGTTTCACTCCTTCCCTTGCAGCATGCCATGGGTGTGTGTTTCTTGCACCTGCGAAGTACAGGTTCTCTCCATCTTCTACAAAAGATAAGAAAGGGAAAGACAAAAAGATGAAGTCACGTCGTGGTGGACTGGCTCCCTGTGATGTATGGCATTCATACTGTAAAACTAATCCTAAAAATCTACAATTTAAGTAATTTCAACTGTAAAACTCATGATACAGGTGAATAGCATTATATCAACTAATATTCACACAATTAAATCAACAAAACAGAGGACTCTACTCATTTCTGTTACTCTTAACTCACTCCTGTTATTTTTCATATAAGTAACAGGACTGAAAGTAACAGGATTGAGTGTTTAAGCAAAAATGATCAAATACACAACATATGGCCACATGGAGTACATGCTAATAGCATGAGGACACTGAGCAAATACTAGTGACTTACCTAAAGTTAATATTTTTAAAATAAACAAATAACATCAAAGAAATAATTTAGGTAACAGGACATTATGTTGAGATTGATCTTCTCAGTCATAGTTACAATTTCATCAAATATACAGAAATTAAAATGAGAGAACTTACTTTTGGTCTTCTCATGGCCTGTATAAGATCCAGATGATGCAACTTCCTGTTGAAAATGTGTCTTATGGAATATTCCAAGTTTTTTATAGGGGGAAATGTGTGAGGGGACACGACTAAAATGTGTATTTTTGTTTAGCATAGATGGTATATGGAGTAACACAACAATGCAAAAATAATAAGATTTCTGGGAGATTTTAATGATTATATTAAGTTTAGGTTTAGTTACCGGGGACATGTAACAAATGCTATTTTTTAGTTGTCTCAGTAGTTTTTAATAATGTTTTAAATTATATATTTTAAATTTGCAGTTAGATTAATGTTTAGGACACTTTGCTTAATAATAAAATATATTTTAGAGTTCATGCATATTTATACATGCAATGTCCTGGGGACAGAAATGGCACCGATTCGGTAGAATGGCCCAGTGATTGTGACTGATATAGTGAACACCTGATGACCACAAACGAAACACTCTCCAGAGCCAAAGAACCAGTAAAACGTTTGCCAAAATGATATGATTACAGCATCAACTGTGTGCTCGTTCCGTTAAGAATAGCCTACCTGAAACTGCCTCGTAAGTTGAAATAATTATCATTCCTACGTGACAACAGTGAAGTCTACCAATACGCTGACGAATCCGAAATTATCATAAATCGCTGTTCGTCCCATAGTTATGAAATAGTATGCCCAGATATAATCGATGAAATGCAGCTGCTTGCGTACTTCACATATAAATAGATGAATACATTGTTTGCATTTAATTATAAGGTGCAAATAGTAAGCATACACAGCGTCTACTTAACTGCAAAATCTTTTAGCTATCTATTGCTGGTGATATTCGCTAACATGCAGTCTGAATTTGTTATACATTCTGCTGTACAAAATTGCTGTAGCTTCGTTTGATATGCGAATAAAGCGAAAAGCCTCTTTTCTTTATAGAGTTCAGCAAACCTTGTCTCTGAATAAACGTAAATCATATATTGGCTAGCTTCTTATATGCTAGTAAATCACTCTGAGTATTAAAACAGACTGTTCACTGACACGTGAAATAAACCTTGTGTACTTTGATTTCATAATGAACTGATAAAGCAGACCACACAAAAACGATAATGACATAGCATACAAAGACCATTTCACTTATCTTGATTGCAAGTAGACAGACGGAAGCTGCGTTTAAATAATGCGCCTTATTTGAGAGTTGCCAATTGAGTCCATAAATCGGATCAGCTGATATGGGTGGGGTTGGAATTTGCAAATCAGCTGATAGCTGAGCTTGACTACGAGGCCTGCCTGAACTAACGCAGAATGCTTGATTTGTGTGATAACTGTTTTTTGTTTGTGTGATAAATGCATTTAATTAAAACTGAATAAATACAACGTCATTTTATTGCTATATAACATAAAAAACAACATTAGCTATGATTTGCAAATTAAAGAACACAGACACAGCTGGATCATTTCCATAATGACCAACACAATCTACCAAGAGCAGCGCAAATAAGCGTAAATAATGGTGCGAATATCATTAAATTAACGTAAACCTTACTAAATCACCTCGCATGATTAATTTAAATACTCTCCTCCCATAAATTTTGTGTCTGAAAGGAAAAATGCAATGCAATGCATACGCAATATGCAATGTGCTCACGCCTTTTCAAAAATAACCGTGTTCACGCCTTTTCAGTGCTATTTTTTCACTGCATCTCTTTAGTAAATCCTGACAGTAGTTTTTTAACACCAAAAGATAGTTTGCGCTGGTGCAAGCTGTTAGTAAATCTGGCCCCAAGACTGCTGTGTAATCATTTGATATTCATATATATGATATATATTGATTTTCCAACCCTTAAATAGAACTTAAAGACAAAATGAGTAGTGGTTGGTCACACTGCATGTTGATCAGACTTTCTTTTATTGCCTAAATGGGAAGTTCTTGGTCAAAATGAACTACAAAGTGGTCCTGACAGTATGCTTGACATTCTGTCTAAGAAAAGCAGCTGTTTAATTTCTATCAGCTAACAGGTATCATGACAACAAATTCAACAGTTGTCCCACATCGATGCCACAGTGGGATCATAGTGTCTTTCTTAAAACACAAGATCAGACGCTGTGTAGTTGTCAGCACTTGTTCTTTTGTTCAGCGGTTGTTGGTTACATTTGTGAAGGGAATAAACAGCCGAAAAATGTTCGTTGTGCTTTCATTTGTCGGCAAGAGCGGCACAGGGCCATTCAGCATTGATTAACATTAGGGAGCTGTTGCTCTGCTTGAAGCTTCTACACCAGGGACACCAACAAGCAACACAACAAGCCTTAATTTAAAAAAAAAAAAAAAAAAGAACAAAAGGAAAAAAAGAAAAGAAAATAATAACAACAAATATTCAAAGTGAGGAGTCTTTTCATTTCATTGTCATTGTATTCCTGTACGTTGCGGAGGTGGCTTGATCACATGCCTCAGGGGCTAAAGGGGATTTCTAGCTGATTTGGTGAAGTGGCAACCTGTATCCCATATCTCCCCATGGCAACCAGCCAGGACGGTGAGGAGCGCGCTGAGATATTATAGGCTGGAAGATTAAAATGGCCCCTAGCTGTTGAGAGGGTGAGCGGGGTCCCCTCTCCCATCGCGCATGGAAGCAAATTAGCCAGCCACAGTAGGGTGTGTGTGTGTGAAAGGCAGTGTTTACTTTGCACTCACCTCTCCCACATCTCTACAGAGAATAAGAGAAAGATGGAAAGTGTGTAAGAGAGGGAAAGCACAGCCAAGAGAATTTACTGCAGGCCAAAGCAAAGCTTTTTAAATAAACACATGAAACAGCACGTGGAAGGCATTTAACTTCCTTAATGTGACATATTTAATAGTGAAAGAGTTTTTGACTGATTGATTTTATATCTATCACTGATAGACACAGATTTAGAATTAAGGGGAATATATATCAGTTTTAAATATTAATTAGGTTATTGTAATTTTAAATAATTTCTTATGTATGACATATATGTCTTTTGATCTGGGTTTGAATTTTGCTTCAGTTGGACTGAATTTTAAATGTTTTCCTGTCCAGTGTTAGTTCATGTTTCCTTTGTCCTTTAGTTTCAATGTTTTTTTTTTTATTTGCTTTCATTTGTCATTCCTGTGTCTTGTTAATTATTTTGTTAAGGCCCTAGTATTTTCTTGTGTATTTATAGCCCTGATGGGCCGTTTACACTACACTGTTTTATGTGTTGGGGGCCTGAAAAAGCAAATTTTTTCAATTTAGTGTCTTTCTTAAAACACAAGATCAGACGGCTTGTGGTAGGGGGCATTACAATATCTGACATACACTTGAGGTTTTTGGCCAGTCACAATGCATTGGGTCAGCTGGTCAATCACAGCACTCTAGCGTTTTCAGAAGGAAGGGCTTTGTAGAAATCATAGCATTTCAGACGGACTGGGAATAGAGGTACTGCAATAATGTTCAGTACGTGGAGAAAAAAAAAAAAAAAAAAAAAAAGGATGTTTTCTGATTATTAAAACATGTTAACCTAATTACACCCAATAAACAAAATAATAAACTTTTAAAATAGCATCATATAACGACTGAAGACAAGACCTTTATTTCCATTGTGACCTTGGTTATGTCAGCAGAACAGAAAAGTCTACTTTTATATTTTTACATTTATTTTTTTATAAAAAGTTATTAAAAAAAATGTATTCATTTAATTTATTTAATTTTTTTATTTTTTTTTATTTTTTTTTGCATGTTAGAATAATATGCACCTTTGAATTGTGCACAATAAGACCAAGAATATTTATTGTAAATGGGGTCCAATTTGGTGCATAAATTTAATGCATAAATTCTATGGCATGCATATGACAAATTAAAAATAAATAAATACAATTTTTGTAGATGATAGTAAACAGGACATAGAGGAAAAAAAAAAAAAAAAAAAAAAACTCAAGGGTTTGCAAAAAGTGGTGCTCTATCATGCCACCAAAAGTTGAACAAAATTTGGCCAATGATGATTTCAGAGAGGTGGGTCTGTTCGTGCTTTTGGGAATTCCATTGGTTGTATTCCCACTTGATTTCAAACTGACCCAGTTCTTTCCACAGCCTCAAAATGCATCTTCTGCATTCTTATCTGTCAAACGCGCCATCAGAGCTTTCTCTAGTGTGTAAACACCCAAACTGTTCTTCAGCACACATTTCCCTGGTGTAAGTTGATTGTCAAAATGATGTCTCCACATGTAATTGTGAGCTTGACTGATGTTCCTCATTCAGAAATAGACAAAATATGCTCGTTCCTCATTATAATGAAGCCAAAACAAATCTATCCATAATTCATCAACGCTCTTTAAGAGAAGAAAGGTACCTAAAAGTTTTCAGGGGCTCCACTAGCAGTCCTGGTTCATTTGTTGCTGTATAAGAGAAGAAAAAATAAACTCAATTATTTAGTAATTTTATGGTATAAATGTAAGATGGGAAAGTCTAGTGATACAATTTTTCTTCAGAATAATACAGGGGAACTAAAAAGTATTTTTTTTTTTAAACAAAACAACGAACCAACATTACAAAATTATAATGAACCTAACAGTCAAATTTTTTTTTTTTTCACCTATAAAAAATGTGCAACTTACTTAAACAATGGCAAATTACTTTTTGTGAAAGCTGCATTAAAAATGCACTTGGCTGAAATATCTGAGGGGGCACAACGCTTCGGGTAGATGGAGAAGTAGATAAAGACAGGCCTTCTTGGACTCAGTGGCGCAAATAATATATGACCAGGTCATTAAAAGCGTTACCTCTGAAGTGGAGAAATTATGCCCTTAATGGCGATTAAAACTCCAACAGTTGCATGAATCATGCATTAGTACCACCGTAGAAGGGATATTTTTAAAGCCAGAACTCAAAGAAAATGACCAAGACTATAATTTCTCCCTTTCTTTTGAGTTTGACTTTCAGCCCATTTGTCTACAAATGAATCCTTCGTGGAACCATCTCATAAAATGTTAATATTCTATTTCAAGTGACTTATATTGATTTGGATCTTTAAAATATGCCCAGAAGAAGTTTAAAAGAATTTTTTATAAATAAACCAGATCATTTTTCAAATAAGAGGTTTGTCACGACAGTACAGCAGCCACTAAGTGATGTTTTAAGCATTTGAACAGTTTGAGCAGACGATAACAACACTGACAAATGTGTTTCAATTTAACAATCCAACCTCAAATATAAAACATAATTAGATCTCACAATGAAAATGTCAAGCATTATTAGAAATTACAGGACCTTGTTGCCTCGCTGTAGTAATTGTTGTGTTTGTGTTTAGTCACTTGTAACTCATCGTCATGCTAAATAATTTCATTTTGCTATAGCGTGGTAGAACATTCCTAGTTCAAATGCTTTTATATAGTTATAAAGAGTGATCAAATGTTTTGATCAATCAAATCAAGACAACAGCGAAGGGGGATAAAATCAGGTAAAAAAAAACATCATGGTAAATGTGAGGCTCCTTCAAACATGAAATAAATCAAATCAGATGAAATAACTGGAAGGTTTCATTATGGAATGATGGCTGCATGCTGAATAATGTGATACTGAGAATGAAACAGACATTAAGGCATCTAAAAGTGGTCTGAGAGTGTACAGTATGTGTACATATCATTGTGGGAACTATAGAAGTCAGCTGCATTTACTTCTATTTCATTTATACTATTTTCTCTCCCCTACACCTAAACCCAAGAACCACAGATGGCTTTTTGCATGTTAACATTTTCATTAAGGCATTTTGTACTTTGTTTAAAGGTATTATTTTTTAAATTTTATTTATTTTTTATTTTACTTTATTTGATCCATTTTTGAAGAATCATTATGCAACTTTGGATACAATGACAGAATAGTGACCAAAAGCTAAAAATGTACAAAATTACCATATATATATATATATATATATATATATATATATATATATATATATACAGTCAGACCAAAATTTATTCAGACACATACCCGTGGGTGGGGAACTTATGGGTGGGGCTCCAGACCCGCCATGGCCGCCCGAGGCTCCTGACCCGCCCTAGAGACCTCCGTACATGCCTGCACCTCCCTCACCCACATGTAGGTCTCCAGGGCGCCCACCCCCCCCCTCCCCGGTTGTTCCATCAACGGCGCGAGGTCGCGCCTACTGGGAGGGGGAGGTACTGTTACAAGTCACATCTCCCCTGGACTCCATCTCCCATCATCCTCCCTTCATCCTCCCTTCATCCTCCCTGATTCTCACCTGCACTCACTTCCTCGTTACCCTCCTGCTGATCACTAACTCCCTGCACCTGGACTTCATTATCTGCACACCCTTTATAATGGACTCACTCCCCAGCACGCATTATCTGTTCTTATGTTTGCGTAGTGTACGGTCCTTCTGTTTCTTTGTTAATTAAACGTATTTTTGTCAAAGTCCGATTCTGAGCCCTCTCTACTGCAATCACACGTGACAAGGTCAAAGTGTCTGAATAATTTTTGGTTCCAAATTTGTATCAGTTTTACTGGTAGTCCATATATGAAGAATTTTTGGGTATAATATGTCACAGTTTACTTTATTTTGCTATCCTCACTTACATAAATGAACTATAGTGTCCTGCACCCATATATATATATATATATATATATAGGAATACACAATATATATAATTTATTATTATTAATTATTCATATATTTAAAATGACTTTTTATTTGGTTCAATAAAGGTAAACATATTGCATGTTGCTGTAAAGTGAGACCAAATAAATGTATTGTATTATTATTATTATTACTTTGTTGCACAGCAAGTAAACTTATACTGAAATTATGTTTCATTGTTTCTTTGACTTACATTTTAAAAACACTCCTCCATCTGCTATTTCTCTCATCTCAATGTTGTTGTATGTGTTTGTGTGTCAAATAAAAAGATTGCAATTCTGTTTGGTGCTGCTAGTAACAGATGCTATATGCTTCACCTTTAATAATCATTATTAATGACCCAATAGGACACAGTGGTTTCTCTGCAGTTTCAGGGACTGTGCAGTGATTGGTTGACCTTTCCTTCCCTGATGTCTCACACTCTCGTTTGAAATGAAAAGTGAGAATGGTTATTTAGCGCAAGAGAACACCCAGAGAGGGCTGAAATGAGAGAACGCTGGATACATTGATTCGGTCTCTGGAGGAAAGGCTGAGACATTTGATACCTGTCCTCTTCATGTCTCCCACAGACTCTGGATTACACAGCTCTGACTCACTTTCACTCTCGGTTAAAATCCTGGCCCACTGGGGATTAGGATTGATTACTTAATTGCTCCTCATAGGGTCTGTTACCTCTAGAGAGCAATTTGAGCAAAGCAAATAGAGTCCCGACTCGATTGGAATTGAGATGTAACTCAAAAAAGGAAATGGCAAAAGGAAGACAAAAAAGACGCTCCTTTTCAAAATACTCAGTGCATTTCAAAATACTATATATATAAACTACCAGTCAAAAGTTTGGAAACTGTAAGATTTTTAATGTTTTTAAAATAAGTTTCGTCTGCTCACCAAGGCTGCATTTATTTATTTAAAAATACAGTAAAAACAGTATTGTGAAATATTATTACAATTTAAAATAACTGTTTTAATATATTTTATAAAGTAATTTATTTCTGTGATGCAAAGCTGAATTTTCAGCATCATTACTCCAGTCTTCAGTGTCACATGATCCTTCAGAAATCATTCTAATAGGCTGATCTTCTGCTCAAAAAAACATTTATTGTGTACAATTATACAAAATATTTGTGTACAATTTTTTATTTTTATTTTTCAGGATTCTTTGATGAATAGAAAGTTCAAAAGAACAGCATTTATTTGAAATATAATCTTTTGTAACATTATAAATGTCTTTACTGTCACTTTTGATCGATTTAATGCATCCTTGCTGAATAAAAGTATTAATTTCTTTAATTTCTTTAAAAAAAAAAAATAAATAAATAAAAATTCTTACTGACCCCAAACTTTTGAACGGTAGTGTGTAATGTAAAAAAAGGTTTGTATTTCAGATAAATGCTGTTCTTTTGAACTTTCTATTCATCAAGGAATCCTAAAAAAAGGTACACAACTGTTTTCAACATTGATAATAATCATAAATGTTTCCTGATCATGTAACACTGAAGACTGGAGTAATGATGCTGAAAATTCAGCTTTGCCATCACAGGAATAAATTACTTTATAAAATATATTCAAACAGAAAACAGTTATTTTTAAATTGTAATAATATTTCACAATATTACTGTATTTTTAATTAAATATATGCAGCCTTGGTGAAAGAGAATACTTCTTTTAAAAACATTGAAAATGTTACTGTTTCCAAACTTTTGACTGGTAGTGTGTGTATATGTATATGTGTGTATATATACATTATATATATATATATATATATATATATATTATATATATATATATATATATATATATATATATATATATATAGTATATGGTCGATGCATATACTATAAAAAATGTGTTTGCAGATACGTCACAGAATAAAGAAAGAAAGAAAAAAAGTTGAATGACTTAGTTGAATCAGTCTTAGTGCACCAGTAAATATGGATTGAATATTTCACACTGCCAAGTGATTCACCATTGATGAGGCACAGAGGGAGGCTGAGACTGAATCCAGTTTCAAAAACTTTTTCTTTTTCAGATGTTGAATTTGGCCCTCTGCTGAGGCTGTGCTCATTCTAATGAAGCTCTGCTGAGGAGAGTCCTTGTGGCTTCCTCCCTGGAGCCATAATTGCAAGTTTGTGTTTGAGGTTGGTTGTTAAGACACACAGCTTTTAATCAATCCTTTGTAAATACACTTAATTTATCTATCTCTTTAAATATACATTTTAATGTTCTTACATAACACAAAATTGTTGTAGTAACACTTATAATGTCAGTAGTAGGCCAACTGTATAGGAAAATTAATCTCTCTAAAGAGAAAAATGTATATTACATTAAAATGAATTCAGGATGATTCTTAGCTGGCTGTTATATCTGGATAGTCTATACCATCTGAAAGTAGATGAAACATTTCATATCTGTACTTACTTCAGTCATTAAGACTAATATATGCTCAAATCTAAGAAATCCCTGCTTGTACATTTGGCTAATAGGACTGCCTCCACCATTATAACAGCTGATCTTTGAGCCTTTCTCTTATAAGTTAGTTTTCATGCCCTAATGTTACCCAAGCAACTCTCTCTGCAATGTTTCAAAATTCTTTAGAGGAATGACTTCACAAACACACCAATATCCTAGTCATGCACAGCCTAGATAGATAGATACAGACAGACAGACAGAAAAAAAAAATATAGCTATACTGTAAGCCTCAGATTCTTGGGGGGCAGTTTTCTTTTAAGATTTCCTATATTCTACATAATTCCACAGACTCCCCGCCAAAATCTGCTCTTAGGGTAGAGGATGGAATAACGGTGGCCGTCTGTGGGAATCATCTGGCATTCTGAGTGGCCTAATTGGCATTCTCTGCCCATCACCTGTCATTACAGTCAAGTATATATTTTGGAGTCCATTTGTGTTTGTTTTTTTTTTGCCTGGAGCTGCCATCCCAATGGTAATCCAAATGCTATTACACATGGATGAGACCTGCACAGCATCACTGATAAACTTCTCAGTATGCAAATGTCAAGCAATTAAAGGAAGTGAAACAGCCTCCAAACTCTTTGCATTTATAAGCGCGATACTGCGGCCATTTTACAATCCAGTGCCCCTTGTGTAAACCTCTATGCAGCACTTTGCATGATGATTCTTTAGTGCATTAATGCATTTTACCTGACACACTACAACTAGAAAGAACTACTAATAAATGAAAATAAATAAATATGGACTTAACTGGTGGGCCCTGAGGATCTGTTTGAAGAAAGACAATGTTCAAATCAAACTATTTTCTTTTTACACGCAAATTTAGTTGCCTAAATAATTGACTTTAACAGACTGCATTTAAGCACCCTGTATCTTATTCACCAAACAACCACAGTCCATCTTAACCAGACAGTGAATATGGTGGTATGACGCTATGCATTTGAATTCAGTTAGCTTCCAGGATAACTGAATATTCTGGGCCTTGTCCAGACATCTGTGAATGCATCTGGGGCCTACCTTTGATGTAATATTGGAATACGATGCACTTTAAAACATATGTTGAATCCTTACATCTGTTAGCAGCTGTAATCTTTACAAAAAAAAATGTAAAAAAAAAGTCAAATGTCACTAAAATATTCTAACAAATCCCAAATTTGATTTGGCAAGCTGCTGATATACAGTCCCAAACATGCACTTTTTTACTGTATGCAGGCAGACTGTCAGTCTGTGTATTAGTGTTGGGGGTTTTTCAGTGATTCTTTCTGAAGGTTACATCATTACACCAGTCGGTGGAGGCCAGAAAATGTCTTTGAGTCAATGAATCATTTACTCAACTGATGTTCAAAAACACTGATAAATTCAGGTACCAAACATGTGACTGATTTCATCAGTAAGTCATTGAATTATCCATTCAACTGTCTTGTTCAAAAATGCTGTTTCATTCACCAATAGAATCTTTGAGTGAGTCAATGAATCATTCACTCAACTGATTCATTCAAAAACACTGATTCATTCAGCAACAACACTACTGTGTGCTGCCCTGAGATACGACAGAAAGTGGACAAAATAATAACTGAGAATACTGAATATATGAAAAAAATAAACCAACTGTAATATGTATGGCCTGTGAAACTACATCTAGAGCTCTGAACTGTCTTTATTATTTAACCGCTCATGAAGTTTAGGATGTTGAAAAAACTGAAAGTTAACAATGTGTTGGCTCAATTCCTTACACTAGAAAAGGTGAGGTCCTACACTGAAGTGTTGCTTTGGAGCAACAATAGCATTTAGCTGAAGTACAAAAACTGTGGATTTGATCTCTGCCTAGAGCAAAAGCAACTACACCACTGCCATGACCTGGATAAACGCCCACGTGTGGCTTTTACTCCAGGGAGAGAGAGGTGAGGTCAAAGGAAGGGGAGTGTAATGGATCATGGGTAGATGTGCTTTTGCTCGCAGAGCGCTCATTCTTCTAGATCACACTCAAGAACTGGTGCTCTGCTCTCTGAGAGATGTTTACACTTGATAATTTTTTGAATAACATTAAGGTCACAAGTTCAATAACTGTCTTGAACTAGACTTCACACTAACATTCTAGTCAAAAATAATACAAATTGCAGTCAGGAACAACAAAAGAGGTTTGACAGCCCAATGCATTTTCCACTTGCCTACTCTCAGCGTTAAGATCAAAGAACACAAATATATAAATAACTTTGATGGAGGGAAAAATACAATCAGGAAAACATCTATTACATTTTTACAGCCCAGCACCTTTGAATATCATCATGCTTCTGTGTAATTACACTGAATAATATTTGGTGAAGAGTGTGAGAGTTGCAAATTGCTTGAAGTTGCTCAGAATATTAATCAGCTACTAATATGGTGAAAATGGAATTCATAAAATCACTCCAACTGAATAAAGTCTTAATAGATTAAATTGCTCTGTTCCAAACCTAGTGAGCTGCCTACAGAGACAGCATTTTAAGGCACCTTAGCCACGCTCTAGATGCAAAGGCTGTTCCGATCACGCTAATGGCCAAATTCTAAAACCACATCACATGTATCCTTCAAGAATTAAAACAGCTCAATATTAAAATAATTCCAGGAATTTAGACAAACCAAGAGAAATGTTGAATATCCATTACTGCACATTTAAAAATAAATACTGAGAAAAGGAGTATTTATAGTATACAGTACAATTCACGTTAGTTTCCAGCTGAAATGAACAATAGTGGCAGTAAAACACCAACAATTTTTATCCTTTTTTACACAAATCATGATTACAGGAACAGATTATTGATTAATAAAGACTTATTTCCACACGGTTCCTTGCACAATACTACTTTATGACACCAAAACACTTTTACCATAGTGCACGATTTGAAAAATGAATACATTTTGGCATTTACGTCACATAACCAGCTCCATTGTGTGACTTTTCTGACATAGTAAACTTCTGTAGCTCACCTGGTACAACATTGCACTTGTGATGCGGAGCACTTGGGTCCCATGAAACATGATTCGCGAAAGAACTCAAAGACTTGTAGAAGCAAGACCAAGATACGTATGAGGCAACATAATAAAACATTGTCAGATGCTCATTCATCTGTTTCAGATAAAACTAAATGTGCTTTTAGAGCCACTCAATGGACATTTTACTTTGAATGTGTTGCAAAATATGTAAGAGGTAACATAACGTTTTTCTGGAATGTCGCCACAGGCATGTTTTCCAATGAGGCAGCTATCTTAGAAGGCAGCTGCCTATGTAGACAGTAGACAGCAAGGCAGCTCACTGAATGTTTGAAACAAAGCTGTTGTCTCAGGTTAATCTCACCACGTGACTACAGTGATAATCGGTTTGCCAATACTGGAATTTCCAACATACATGGAACAAGACAGTGATAATACTTTTATCCCTCGCCAATTTCCAGAGGGTTAATTGCAGTTCCTTAGAGCAATGCGGGTCTAAGTGCCTTGCTCAAGGGGAAAGTGATGGCAGAGGACTGTGAATAGTCTTCTAGTCATTGGCGTATTTCCGTACCTCAAACAGATATGTGCTTCTAACCACCACTCTTCCAGTTGATGTCCAAGTCTACTCAGTCCCCCAACCAATAATGATGCTTTCACTTGGACCTACTTCCATAGATCTTTTTCTCTCAAGAAAGCAAATAGTCCATCAAGAAATACAATTACCCATTGCCATTTTTTCATTGCTTTTAGGTTTCAAGATCCCTCTGTAGGATGTAGGTTAGTAAACACCTCTTAGTAAAGGCCCTTTCACATGACTCACATCAGGGCTTCAATGCAAGTTATACATAGTGTCAGACTTTTTTTTTTTTTTTTTTCTTGTTAGAAATGTTTCAAGAAGTGTACACCACCAACGATAAAAACATAAGTAGGGCTCAATTACCTCTTCATCAACACCAAACCATTTTTTAATTTTTTTAAACTTATATA
This sequence comes from Elopichthys bambusa, assembly GCA_037101425.1. Lineage (NCBI taxonomy): Eukaryota > Metazoa > Chordata > Actinopteri > Cypriniformes > Xenocyprididae > Elopichthys > Elopichthys bambusa. The sequence continues at coordinate 27,365,300 of CM074440.1, read as the reverse complement.
TAATTAAGATCACTAAAAAAATAATACTGTGTTTTATAGATCACACAAAAGACTTCCTTACTAAACAATATCTCAAACTCTTACTAAATGCCTGAACACATAAAATGTACAGCACTGTTCAAAGGATTTATACAAGTTTTTGAAAGAAATCCCTTATGCTCACCAAGGCTGCATTTATTTGACCAAAAGTATTACCAAAAGTTACCAAAGTAATTATGTTAACCGGTAAACTCACACAATATCACTGACAGATACTAATTACATGGAAATATCATGATTACATGGTACATGCCACATCTGTGTAATGATAAATTAGGTTGAGTCCATACGATACATTTCAATTTGCATAATTTCATATCAACCTAAAAGAACCTGTAAAAAAAAAAAAAAAACATCACCAGGCTAAAATTGATCAGACCCAGACTCGTCCATTGGATTGCCAGACAGAAAAGCGTGATTCGTCACTCCAGAGAACACATCTTCACTGCTCTAGAGTCCAGTGGCGCCGTGCTTTACACCACTGCATCCGACGCTTTACATTGCACTTTATGATGTAAGGCTTGGATGCAGCTGCTCGGCCACGGAAACCCATTCCATGAAGCTGTTTACGCACTGTTCTTGAGCTAATCTGAAGGCCACATGAAGTTTGGAGGTCTGTAGCTATTGACTCTGTAGCTATTGAGAAAGTTGGCAACTTCTGCGTACTGTGCGCCTCAGCATGCGCTGACCCCGCTCTGTGATTTTACGTGGCCTACTACTTCGTGGCTGAGTTGCTGTTGTTCCCAATTGCTTCCACTTTGTTATGATACCACTAACAGTTGACCGTGGAATATTTAGTAGTGAGGCAATTTCATGAATGGACTTATTGCACAGGTGGCAACCTATTACGGTACCATGCTTGAATCCACTGAGCTCCCAAGAGCGACCCATTCTTTCACAAATGTTTGTAGAAGCAGTCTGCATGCCTAGGTGCTTGATTTTATACACTTGTGGCCATAGAAGTGATCGGAACCCCTAAATTCAGTGATTTGGAGGGGTGTCCCAATACTTTTGGCAATATAGTGTATTAGTCTAAAATAAATGGTGACAGCAGAATAAAAATATTCATGATTCTGACGAGGAAACACATTGTCTTGTGCATTGGGTTACCTGCACCAAGTCCAAGCCTATTCGTTTTCATCCCAATGTAATACCAAATTTAGCATTTTAATTAACAGTACATTTTTTGTTAACCTTTTACTATGTCTTAGAGTATCGCAATAATATCGTATTGTGAGTTCAGTATCATGATATGTATCGAATCGTGACATGAAGGTATCATTACACCTCTAGTAAATAGCGACAGAATTTTCATTTTTGGATGAACTATTACTTGAGGTTTGTATAAAACAGTCTACTTCACGTCAAGGGGTAATGGGGTAAAGCAGCCTTACAAACTGCAGTTATAAAACATTTCCAACAGATAAGCAACCAATAACCAATCCAGAGTTCATCCATGGCCAGTTGGTTCGTGTTTATGCTGGTCAAAGAACTGCAGTAATCATAAAAAGTCATTTGCACATGTTGCAGTGGTTCACCGTGTATCTGATCCAGTTCCCACAGCTGGCTGAATCTGAAAGCGAGAGGTTTGTTTTGGGGGATTAGTTTTGAGGTTTGTGTTTGAATCAAGTGCAGACCCATCTGTCTGGGCCTGTGAGAGGCCAGATAAAACAGGCAGGAGTGTTAAATCATGATTGGATAAGAATGGGACAGCACAAACAACAACAAACAAGAAAACCAGGCCAAAAAACAGCAGCAGGTTTTATTCTTTTAAAGTATCCCTGCAAATAAATATTGCAAATATGGATTTTTAAGTTGTTTTCTGCAGTTTTTAATAATGCATTTACAGTTTAAAACATTAGGAATGGCCTGACAATCTGTCATATTTATCTTCAACATGCATGGCACCATTATGCAGCTATTTCTACACTCATAAACAACCCTCTGCTCATGGCATCAACGTTTACCCATCTACCTCCTTAATGTGCAGTTAACTTTCAGTTTGACAGAAAATCTCACAGCCAATTTCACATTCTCTAAATGCACAGAGTCCCAGAAAGACTAGCTCTTGAAGATACACACAGTAGTGTATATAAATTGCACTGTGTGAGCACAATTGTTAAAGTCATAGTTCATCCAAAAATGAAAACACTGTCATCATGTATGTTGTTCCAAACCGGTATGACTTTTTTGTGGAATAATCTGTGGAACAAAAAAGAAGACATTATGAAAAATGAAAAATTTCAAACCACTGACTTATAATAACAATATTTCATAAATCCAGAGACGTTTTTCCGTTTTTTCCGTAATTTGAATATGGAAGGCAGTCTGGCAGAAGCTACATATTTTACTTCATAACTTGTTAAATATATATATACACAAACGCATCACTTCACTTCAGAAGGCCTTTATTAACCCTCCAGAGCTGTGTGGAATATGTTTATGATGGATGGAGGCACTTTCTTTAGCTCATACTCGTTTGGTAACACATACTGCCATTATAAAGCTCGGATGCGTCAGGATATCTATAAATATATCTACGATTGTGTTCGTCAGAAACAAGAAAGTCATATACACCTAGGATGGCTTAATGGTGAGTAAAGCTTGGGGTAATTTTCATTTGAAAGTGAACTAATCTTTTAAGAAATGTTTCTTGAGCACCAAATCAACATATTAGAATTATGCTGAAAATTCAGCTTTTCCAGCACAGGTATGAATTAGATTTTAAGCTCACCCCCATCAAAGATGGTAAGGCCAGCACTCGTGAGAATAATGAGCTGCAACTTTTGGTGCACATAAGTCTTCTTTCAAAAACAAAAATCTGATTAACCCCAAACATTTTAACTTGCTCATTTAACATTGTTTATTTACATGCTAATAGCTCATAATGCTTAATTATACTTGATGTTAGTTTTTCAAGAGTAGTCATTTGTGGGGTGCACCCACAGGATCGGAGCCTATGGTAGGAATTTAGATTATAAATTCACAGTAATAGTTTTTCTTAACCCCCTAAAAGACGTATGAGCAATTGTTAGAGTGATGCTTGCCTTAGATTGTGTAAATAAAATATATCTTCAGAGAGATATCATGGTACAGGTAATACTGCCATACTGAAACTTCACACTCCAAAACTGATGAGTGAGGAAATGATGTTTCCTGTCATTGCAGGTGCTTGAATGTGCCTAAAAATGTGACAATCTTTGGTAACAGCTGCGTGTTGTAAGAGTTATTAGCTTGATGAATAGTCCAATTTCACCTAATCTTTTCTGGAAGCCATTTTGAATTAAGTCTTGATTGATGTAGTTAAACTGACTGGCTAGTCATTGGAAAAGTCAATAAAAGAAAAAAAAAAAAAAAAGATTTTTTTGTTTGTTTTTTTAATTATTTGAAATGTAAAGAAAGAAGTACAAGCTAGAATTCTACATATTCTGAAAACAATAAGCATGTTTACATGCACACCAATATGCTGATAACTACCAAAAATTACTTAACTGAAATAACCCGACTTGCTGGTTTAGCCAACATGCAAATCAATAACCACGAAAATGCAAGTAATCTGCATTTCCAAGACTGTATACCAAGTCGGCGTTATGACGTAGAACCCGGAAGCACTACAACGTAAAACATTGTAATTTGTGTTCAGAAGATGAATGGTCTTACTGTTACAGTCACCGGTTCCTGCACTACACTTACCAGCATTCCCTCTGTCCTGCACCTACACACCATCGCCATCACCCACACCTGAAGTTTATCATCATTATCACTCATCTGGACTCACTATATAAACAGTCACCTTACTCACTTGTTTTGTCGGTTATCTTACGTTGCTAAGTGTGTGTGTGTATTTCTTATGTTCCTGTATATTCCATTGGATTACCTAGTAAAGTCTGGCTCTTGGTCTTACATTCCTCGTTGTGCGTGTTTCCACACCACTAGTCTGTAACACTTACGGGTTTGGAAAGACACTGATAAGAACAATTAATGACAGAATTTTCATTTTTGGGTGAACTAATTCTTTAAAACAACAACAACAACAACAACAACAACAAAACAGGTTATTTCCCAGTGGTGATGTCAAAACATAAGCATCCATGTATTTCACTCAGAGTATTCTATTTATTAAGTGAGTTTAAAAGCATTACAAAACCCATGTATTTCAAAATGTCAGCAGGAAACTTGCACAGACTCATTCTCCTCTACACCTGTACCACTTGTCCTTTGGCTGCACGAGATGAGAACACATTTTTTATATTTCTTGGGTCAAGACAATTTTTGTAGTTTGCGATATATTTCTCCCCTACCTCGAAACACTCGCTGTGGCTGCACTGTAAAAAAAAAAGAACTGTTGGTTTAACTTAAAAAAGTAAGTTACCTGGTTGCCTTAATTTTGAGTCCATTGGAATTAAGAATTTAAGTTAATACAATGAAGGCAACTGGTTTAATCAACAGAAACTCAAAATATGATGTTATCTGAACTACATTAATTATCTAAGTTGTTATGATAACAAATCATGAAAATAATTTTTTTACAGTGTGGATGCACTTAAATCTGCCATATAAGGACGCTTTCCTGTCACAAATCACACATGCGCATCAATAAGCCGACAGAACGCCGGTTAAGGTGTTTACATGCAGTGCAAAATCGGGGTAATGAGCAAAAATCTAGCGTTGTCGATTGGTTTATTCTTAGGCCATTTATGACCTTACTCCAATAGAGAAAAATGGTTTAACGCGTTTACATGACCCCACGCATTGTCGGCTTATTAAGCTTAATTGATTTAAGAATGTGCATGTAAATACACTCAATATGAAGTGCACTTACCCGTGCAAAACTCACATGCATGAAGCTAGATTGCTCTGGGATGTTGCTAGGGTGTTCTGGGAGGTTGATTACTGGCCCAATCAAAATATGCATATGGGATATTTTTTCCCCCCGCAGCCAGCACACCTCTTTACAACAAGCTACATGGTTTAAGGCATCACTCAAGCCTGTAGCACAAATGATGCGGTAAAAATTAAGCACCAAAGTTGAATACTTCGAGTTAGACTGTTTCAAAGCACTCCAGCGCCATTTATTTCCCCACAAGGTGACTCAGGCACACAAACAAGGAGCAGCACCTTGGGACAATGCAAAGCCGCAAAGTTAGATGGTCATCGTGACCTCTGCTAGGGGTGATGCATCAATACTTTCTCCTCCCCTTCTGTTTGGTGGTCTTAGGACCATTATGACACTTTGTTTCTTCAAAGGCATCAATCAAAGCCATCTGGCTGGGCATTGATTGGCTCGGCTCATTAAGTCCTATCCAAAGCCCCTTTGGTCGGTGAGCACAGAGGGGCTGTAGACCGGAGTCTTATCAGTCTCAGCACAAAGCTCCTTCCACCTTGTCATAAAATCTGCGGTGAAAAAGTACAGCTGCCGTGTTACATGATAGAGGTCAGCATCTCTATAGCTCACAGCAGACTTGTTAGATATGATGCAGTCATCAGAGCTTACCCTTCAGCTAGTCATTTTGCTGTTTCTTTTTTCTTTAACAGAAACTCAGGGGACAAATCTCCATCTGTTATCTATTTTATGGGATCATATAGCAAGAATGATATCGCCACAAACGGCAATACAAGCTGCGATGGCCAGAGCTTTATTTTTCTGAGCCAAAACAGGAACACACAGTGTCATTTCTGAGCTAGAGGCAAAATTAGTTTACATTTTGCCCTGAGTAACTGATCCGTAACTTAGTTCTTTGCCAGAATACTTTGTAATGTGTTCTGGCTATAATCGTTACAGACCCAAAAATGCTATCTGATAACTTGCCGAGCAGAATGTTCGTGTTTGGTTTGAGAGTTCAAGTCTTATTTGCATACCGTTCCTGAATATGTTACTTGGATGTGATCGCGGGGCACCTCGCTAATTAAAAACGCTTTAATGGCCAGCTCATTATCCTCATGAGTGCTGGCCTTGCCATCTTTGCCAGGGGTGAAGCTGCAAAATTCTGTGTTGGTGTGTGCATGTGTGCATTCCAAAATAGCAACTGTCCCCAAACAAAATCTCAAGAAGACAGATATGGGACACAGAGGTGACTGAGTCAATCAATCATACATTAGATACGCATTTCCTAAAGGAAATGCCAGAACTTGGAAGGCAGTGAAAGAACGCTGTTAATATTTTAGGAAAACTTGGCCAATGCAAAGCAACAGATTTAGTGTTTGACCCCTTTGCCGTGGAACTCTCAAAGTGGCAGCCAATCATGATCGATCATTTCAAACGACATTTTACGTTAACATGCCAGTACTTAAAGTCCCCCTGTAGTCAATCATTTTATCCCTTAAAACTTGATCACCAAAATTACATATCAAAATGTTTTTTTTTGTTTTTTTTTTATGCCATAAAATGTAACTCTACACCATTTCTTCATTTAGTATATGCACATCCATGAATATGCATATTAGTCCCTGCCTCTTCTCAGTCACACAAGCTCAGAATACCTGATCCACTCTGTAAACTTTACTGTAGTAAGCACTACACGATGGCAAGTGGAAATACTGATTTAATTCAGCTATATATGTTTGAACCAGAAGCTGATTTAGAAGAAGAGATGAGATTTCAACAATGTCTTAAAAGGTTAGTTCACCCAAAAATTAAATTTCTGTTATTAATTACTCACCCTCAAGTCGTCCCAAACCCGTAAGACCTTTGTTTATCTTCGGAACACAAATTAAGATATTTTTGATGAAATCCGAGGTTTTCTTAATCACATATAGATAGCAACGTCATTGCACCTTTTGAGGTCCAGAAAGGTATTAAAGTTGCAGAGCTTCAGTGTTCATGTCTGAACACAGGTTCAGTATTGAGCCGGCATTTGGACGTAAACACTGAAGCTCTGCAACAAAAATAGCATAGCAGTATGACAGGGGACAGACGAATTTGTTGAATAAAGTTTGTTGTTGTTGTTGTTTTTGCACAAAAAGTATTCTCATCGCTTCATAATATTAAGGTTGAACCACTGTAGTCACGTTGCTGGTTTTAACAATGTCTTTAGTACCTTTCTGGCCCTTAAAAGGTGCAATGTTGTTGCTGCCGATGTGTGGATCAGATACCCTTGGATTTCATCAAAAATATTTTAATTTGTGTTCCGAATACAAATGAAGGTCTTGCGGGTTTTGGACGACATGAATGTGATTACTTAATGACAGAAATTTCATTTTTGGGTAAACTAACCCTTTAAACTGGGCTCATAATTGCCAGTCTGCAATCATTAGCAAGAGATTTCAATATAAAACTTTTTATCAACATTTATCATCAGTTTCCTCCAAGAACAAAATATCCAAGCTGCTGTCCAAATTTATTTCACAACTTTACACTTGCATTTGTGCTATTTGCATTGCTCCAAAATAATTTTAGCACATCTTAAACAAGGCTGATAGTTAAATAGAACATAACTGAGAACTTCATTAGTCTATAAGAGAACGACCTTTGAGCAATAAAATCTTCCTCTGGGACAACACTTCCCTGAGATGGAGAGAATGAGGAAAAACAAGGTCACTTTCAGCGAAGAAACACAATGATGTCAGTGCCATCATTCCCTAACTGTCCTGTTTAATGTGCACCATGCCAGGGGGGCTGAAGTGTGATGACACGCTAAACATCTCTGTAATCCCGTTTCTGACGCCAAGTCAAATGAAATAATCGCTGACTGAATCCCCGGAGGAAGGGTGACTACGCACGCAGCACTCGCCGGGATCTTAACGAGTCTCCGCTCTCGGAACGCTTCTCTCAACTGTTCTCCTTGCTGCAGATCAGCCATATTGTCACTCTGAATTTACGTCAGTGAGACTGTGCGCCTGGGGTGTGTTTTCTGTTTCTGATTGGGTGATTAGTTAATAGGAGATAATGTGTGCCATCAGGCCCTGGGCTGCAGGAGAGGAAGATGAGAAGACAAGGACAGTGTCTTATCCTTTACTAATCTGAGAGAGACAGCCGGAGACTGCTGAGGCTGTGGACCAGACTGCGGTTGGGGAAGTTTGGCAAGGACAGAAGCCGGTGTCGAGAATGTTTCCTGCTCTCACAGAGCAGTGCTAATGGGGAAGGCTTAGGGTCATCTGTGCCCATTTTTAATCCCTGATGGATGATCCCTTTCAAGGAACAAAAGATTGTTTTCTTTACTAGCTAAAGAGTGCTTTACATTTCAGGGGTGGCACTTAACATTTAAAGTATTGTCTTTTTTTTTTTCCCTTTGAGTTTAGTAAATTGTAATAATACATTTTTTAATAAACTTTTAATAAATGTATAATAATAAATGAGCCAAAGCATTTAAAGACACCAATGTTTAATAAAAATTGCATTATTTACACTAATATTAGGCCTGCTTTTTTTTTTCTTAAATTAAATTTACAACTTGGATGAGAACTAGCTATTGATGTCAAATCTGAAATGCAATGTATCCAATGGTGCTATATTTGTTTTGACATTTAAAGAAGAGGCTAATTTTTTAGGGCATAACTTCAAACTTTGTGTGTTTTTGCCTGGATATACTTAAAAAATTCTCCCTTTGTTTTCCTTAGAAAAAAGTAAGTCATAGAGGGGTGAGTAAAACATACCCTTAAGTTGCTTTAAGATAGTAAGAAGCAAACACTTGAGGTGAATTAGGACACAATACAGTTCATTAAGGACAGACATTTGTCCTGCTGCCAGCTGTAATAAATCTTCCTGAAGTCCTTGTTTGTATCTAACAAAAGATGCAGGGGCCATCTGATGAGGGAGTGTAAATATTCATTCTGAACAGACCGGTGTCTTTGTGTTTCTGAGAAGATGAAAAACAATGGCCCGGTACACAGGGGGTGCCCACAACACAGACAGTGAAAAAAAGAAAAGGACTGCATACATAATACGATTAGTGATGGGACAACAGCCGGACCAGCGGGACACAAGGAGAAATGACATGTAATCCAGGATACAGCGACTGGGTCGGAAGGAAAACAACACATCCCAGGCACCCGACCGCACGCGGCACAACAGAGCTGCGAAAGAGCGGTGACCTTGGATGGAAGAACAGACGCACATTTATCGTTTTAAGGCAAAAGGTTTTCATGAGTTTTATTTGGAAAGATAAAGACATAAAATGGTATAAAATGCGAATGACATCCTTTTAAAAAAAGAATTACAGTATATGGATCAAAATATACATACTTGTAGATATACAGTAGGCTACATCACTGCTCTGTAATAGACAGAAAGAGGGTTACATTAAGAATAAATTGCAGCTGCTGATAGCAGTTTGTATTGGTGAATCTGGCAACAGTTGGTGCCAGATTCATCGAAGGAATTATGCACATTATGTGAAATAATAATAAAATAACAATAATAGAAAATAAACAATATGGTTCTAACATATACTTTTATTGGGTAATAAATTCAACAGATAAACAAGTCAAATAAATGGCTTCTAATAAGTTTGACATATGGGTCATTGACGAATAAGGTTTTTAAAAAAGTATAAAAATAAGTTTTATTAAGTGTTACCAATGAGGTTATGTGGTTTTTATAATCAATTAACACTGCTTTTGTCATTTTTTACAAGATTTTTTTACAAGAAAATTTGTCACCAAAAAGTAATTTGGTTCAACTAAAATTTTGGTTTTACCCAATGACACTTTTGGCTATACTGAATGACGATATTTTCAAACAATGCTAAAAAAACTGATATCTAGCTAGTTAACAAAAGGACAATCAAACATGTTATATTTAGTACAAGTTTTTAAAATATTACAACATTTTCCACATTTTGTAGCGGTTGTACCGAATGACCTGATGTTTCGGGACATGTGTATGAGCAAGTGAAAACATGAATTTTTCAAATAGTTAAAATAGTTACTTTATTTCATGACCATGTGGTCCTTCATAGGTATCTGAATGATGTCACATCCTGTTACAAGATATTGACCGCATGACTTAATCAAAAATGGTCCCTTTATATTGGTTACTCTGAATGACATCAATTATATTTTTTTCCAGACATTGTTTCTCATAACAAAGCGACTTCTACACATAATTTTAATACCATTTTGCACTATGTTGATATATGATGATATAAAATAATGCCAGAATAAAAAATATATACATTTATTACATTTTAAGATATTTTAATCACAAATGCTGTATTGGCCTTTGGGCGGTTAAACCGAATGACCTTTTGACACTTCAAAATCTTTAAAATATCTTTATATGTAGCAAAATATAATTAAGAACATTTTGGATTCAATAAAAGAGATCTAGTTGTACCACCACACTTACTTTGGATGTCATATCTTTGTTTTTTATTATTATTAGGGCCTTTGGACAAAAAACTGACCCGTCATACATATATATATATTCATTTTTTTCTATTGATAAATTATGTTTGCAAGCAGTTTAATTTATAAAGTTTTTAAAAAATGAATGAAAACAAAATTAAAACTACATCCATAAAATGATGGGAACCCCTAAAAGTTTCTATATATAAAGTGTCTGACAGAGCCTTTTAAGGTTCTATATAGATCCTTTTCATCTAAGCATGCATGAGATACTGTACCTCACACTGCAACTATACTGCTGTGACCTGGAACAGATCTGTTATTGATGCATGTCACTTTGAGACAGCTCATCCAGCCAATTATAATGTGCTCTCTGTACATATCACATCCTCCAGGTAGGAGATATCTAATAACTAAGTGCCCAGAATGTATAAATGTGAGTGTCACTGATCCACAGTAGACAGAAGTGGATCATGAGTGTCCTGTGGGGAAATACTTCCTATTCAAGGAATGTGAAAAGCGACATCTCACGATTATTTAGTAATACTTGTTGTATCAGGTAATGTCCAGGCATTTTTTGCTGACTTTATTGAATTTTTCAACCTGTAGATTGCAGCGGAATGAATTTAAGCATTGTAAAAATGTTAACCAGTGCTGAGAGGCTCACTGCTAGCCGAGAGCATGATCAAATTAGGCAAAATATGAGCACTCGAGGGACAAGGGATGTTCAGGACTTTGTGAATAAAGGATCTACAGAGGAAATCTATCTTTTGTGCAGTTCTGCAAATGCAAATCCGGACCCGGTTTGCTCCATCTTTACTGCCATAAACTATTAAAACAAATGCCAGCCTCAAACCCTCTATAGCATCTTGGCAAAATAGTAAATAATGTGCCCAACTAATAATTGTCCTTATTTGTACATAAATGTTCACTCTTGAATTTTCGCATCTGGCAGGTCATTTGTTGCATAGCAACAGCTGTGGTCTTTTAATAACAACCACATTACAGTATCCTGCTGCCGAACAAAACTGAAAAACACCAAAATAAGTATTCTTAGCATTTGATATCAGAAATAGGCATTTTATTGTACTTTCAAACTATGTCGTTGCCTATACTTGTTTCACCTTTACTGTTTATAACTATTAGTTGCCCTTGACGGTCGATTGCTTGTATCATGCACTGTACAGTCCTTCATCACGAAACTGTCTTTGTTTGTATAGTTTATAGCCTTAAAAATACAAAACACAGTAGGCTAACTGTCACAATCTTTACCCTGAATCTGAGCATAGTTGAGCTAAACCCCTCTGTCAAGAAATATATATAAAGAATATATAGAATATATTTTCTAAGATAGCTGATTTCTCAATTCAATGTTGGAGAGAAAACAGGGTAACTATTGTGCTGTGCCTTTAGACTGTGGTATATAACTGACTACGGTATTCTTGTTTAGATATTATGGCAATGTCTACTTGCAAGTAAGTAGGAAAGACAAAGGAAAAAAAAATTGAAATATATTGTTCTAAATTAAGAAAAAAAGGTTAAAAAAAAAAAATAAAAAGTGGCACACACTATAAAAATTGTGCTAAATAGCACTAAAGGTGATGAGACATGAGGCAACTTTTTGAGCAATGTTGCTGGGCAATGTTGCCGAACAATGTTGCTTGGACACTTTCCCTTTGAGAATGGGCAACAAATTTCTATATCTGGATACTTTAGATTGAAATTTGTTGTCCATTCTCAATGGGAAAGTGCCTCAGCAACATCGCTCAGCAAAATTGCCTGGCAACATTGCTCAAAAAGTTGCCCTGTGTATCATCACCTTAAAAGTGGTTCATTGGCTTATAATCATAGGGGAATCAATTTATAGCACCTGTCTTTAAAGGTGCTATACAGCACCTTTGTCAAATGGTGCTATGCAAAACCATAAGAGTTGATTGAAAACTTTACTTACAGAATGCTTCAAATCACAAAACATCAGGATATAGCCTAATTATTTGACTACATAAATAACACAAAGCAGTTAATATATGGATATAGCCTTTTTACTGAAGTTTGTGATATACAGTATCTCACAGAAGTGAGTACACCCCTCATATTTTTGTAAATATTTTATTATATATTTTCATGTGACAACACTGAAGAAAAGACACTTTGCTACAATGTAAAGTAGTGAGTGTACAGCTTGTATAACAGTGTAAATTTGCTGTATATCTCAACACAACTCAACACACAGCCATTAATGTCTACACCGCTGGCCAAAAAAAGTGAGTACACCCAGGTGAAAAAAAAAAGTACTTTTTTTCATAATGTACTTGAAGTGTTCTATTTTTGTGCACTAATTTTGTACTTAATATGCTAAAAATTCTTCTTTAGTACTTCTTAAGGTAATCTTAAGAACATCTAGGTGTACTCAACTGTACTATTTTGAGACACCATGCAATATGAACTAAAATTTTCTTTTAATATACTATCTCTGTATTTAAAAAAAAAATATTTAGATACTACTCATAGTACATTTGAACCCATAGTGTACTACAAGTGGTAACTAAATATATATATAATATATATAAGTGAAAATGTCCAAATCTGGCCCAATTAGCTATTTTCTCTCCCCGGTATCATATGACTCGTTAGTGTTACAAGGTCTTGGGTGTGAATAGGGAGCAGCTGTGCTAAATTTGGTGTTATCACTCTCACTCTCTCATACTGGTCACTGGAAGTTTAACATGGCACCTCATGGCAAAGAACTCTCTGAGGATCTGAAACAAAGAATTGTTGCTTTACATAAAGATGGCGTAGGCTATAAGTAGATTTCCAAGACCCTGAAACTGAGCTGCAGCACAGTGGCCAAGACCATACAGCAGTTTAACAGGACAGGTTCCACTCAGAACAGGCCTTGCCATGGTCGACCAAAGACGTTGAGTGCACATCCTCAGCGTCATATCCAGAGGTTGTGATTGGGAAATAGACGTACAAGTGCTGCCAGCATTGCTGCAGAGGTTTAAGGGGTGGGGGGTCAGCCTGTCAGTGCTCAGACCATACGCCGCACACTGCATCAAATTGGTCTGCATGCCTGTCGTCCCAGAAGGAAGCATATTTTTAAAGATGATGCACAAGAAAGCCCGCAAACAGTTTGCTGAAGACAAGCAGACTAAGGACATGAATTACTAGAACTGTGTCCTGTGGTCTGATGAGACCAAGATAAACTTATTTGGTTCAGATGGTGTCAAGCGTGTGTGGCGGCAACCAGGTGAGGAGTACAAAGACAAGTGTGTCTTGCCTACAGTCAAGCATGGTGGTGGGAGTGTCATGGTCTGGGGCTGCATGAGTGCTGCCGGCACTGTACTGTGTCATACTGAAGCAGAGCATGATCCCCTCCCTTCGGAGAGTAGGGCAGTATTCCAACATGATAACGACCCCAAACACACCTCCAAGACGACCACTGCCTTGCTAAAGAAGCTGAGGGTAAAGGTGATGGACTGGCCAAGCATGTCTCCAGACCTAAACCCTATTGAGCATCTGTGGGGCATTCTCAAATGGAAGGTGGAGGAGCGCAAGGTCTCTAACATCCACCAGCTCCGTGATGTCGTCATGGAGGAGTGGAAGTTGACTCCAGTGGCAACCTGTGAAGCTCTGCCTTAACCCTCTTGGGCATGGAGTTCACCAGTGCTGAAAAATAACGGTGGCCACACAAAATATTGACACTTTGGGCCCAATTTGGACATTTTCACTTAGGGGTGTATTCACTTTTGTGGCCAGTTGTGTTGAGTTATTTTGAGGGGACAGCAAATTTACACTGTTATACAAGCTGTACACTCACTATTTTACATTGTAGCAAAGTGTCATTTCTTCCGTGTTGTCACATAAAAAGATATAATAAAATATTTACAAAAATGTGAGGGGTGTACTCACTTCTGTGAGATACTGTAATTTCTGTATATAACTGACTTCACAAACACCTCCTACTGTCAAGCCTCTTATCAGTTTACATTCATTTAAAGATTACACACAATGACCATGTCTGCAACTGACAGCTCTCAGTATCCGAACTGTCTTGTTGCATCCTACCACCACCTCATTTTCCTCCTTAGATTTTAGATATGTTGCTCCACTCTCATATGTTTGCTATGAATGGGAATTTACTACAATGGCAAAAGCGGTTTTGAATCATTTTTATGCTTTTCTGAGGTCAAAAAGTTTTGTGTAAGGGCCCTGGAATATTTCCTTATAGGAAATACACTATTTTAATGTTCTTTTTTAATAATTTCCCTAACTAAACTAAGAGACTGAGAGAGAGTTAGAGAACCTTTAAAGAACTTTTCAGGGGATTAACGGGTTCTTTGTATGGCAGTCGTGCTATATAGCACCTTAACCACCCCAAAAAACTGCTGAAGAACTATACTGGGCTCAAGAGGTTCTTTATACAGCAGCGATGCTATATAGCACCTCAACTACCCCAAAGAACCGCTGAAGAACCTTTATCATCTTTTATTTATTTATTTATTTATTTTTTGCAGATGCAACTTGGTTTATCTAAGGCAATGATATTTTAAAGTGTGAAAAACCTTTTTGGGTCACTGTATTTTCAAAAATGTAACCAACCCATGGCTTGTTCTTTATCACAATACAGCATCCGAAACAAGTGGAGTCAGAATGGTGTTTATCAGCTCACCTGTGTCTGCGTGTGTATTGATTCAGGGCCACAAGGGTATTCTGAGTACACTACAGCAGCATGCTAGGCGGTTTGTAAAACTCAGAGATCACATAAGTTATGAGAGGCTGGAGATGTTTACGGCGAGCCGTGATAAATGTACATCTGGAGGTGTTTATTTAGTGCTCAATATTAAATGCATGAGGATACCCAGGTGACAGTGACCTCAAAATTGCTGTTTATATGTCGGCAGATATTTTCGCTGGAATGCACTCAGGTCGGAGTTCAAACTATTACAAACTGGTGCTTAATTAATTCCTCTGAATGTCACCTTGACTGTATGCAAGGAGAATCTCAATAGAATGTGCTCATATGTGCGCTATGCACTTTCAGAAACTGTTAGCACAGACTTTGTGGTTGGTGTTCTGGGTTGCAAACATTGCAAGTTTGGTTTCAGATGCATAATCTAATACATAATTGTGGCTCATAAGCATTTTGGAGTTCTGTGCAATATCCTGCAATACTTTAAAAGGCACACTCTGCCAGCAAATTTAATCTGCATACTAACACATGGTATAGCAACAATATTTCCCAAAATGTTGCTCCCGCTAGCCCACAGAATATATTGGGGGGTATATTGTTTTTTTTTTTGAGAGAGAGCTACTGGGATACGTGGAAAGTTACTAGGATTTCAAGTTTAAGTTTAATTAATTAATAGTGAGATTTTATAATAAAGTAGGATATTATAAGTTATGTTCTGTCAGCACAGCATTGGTTATAGTTATGCAGAAACAAAATGTTGTTTGAGGTGGAGAAAGTCACTACATTTTTATTATAGATTATTAAAACAATTACTTTTCTTTAGATTACCTTGCATTGATTAATTGTGTATGTGACTACAAGTATTCATGACTGAACATGGACTATAAAGTAAATTTAATCATTTTTTGTGTTGTGCTGTATTTCAGACTACATAGCATTGCCACATTTACCTTTCTTCTGCCCCTTAGTGAACTCTGTCATATTCCGTAAACAGTGCGCCTTACATTGAGACAGAATGAGTAATACCCAAGAAACGATGAAATGAAAAGCTACAGATTAGGGTCATTGCATAATGTAATTTCACTGAAGAGAAGCTACTCATCTCATTCATTTTGTGCCTTTGTGGTGGCTGCACCATCATTAATATTTCCCAATAAATAGCATTTAAGGAAGCTTCTTAATTTATTTATTTATTTCATGATTTGAGACCTTTTGATGATTAATCTGTATTATGGAGCCTGAGACATATTACCTGCTTAATTAATTCAATATATGACACATTAATCTTTTTTTTGCACCTACGCTCAGACCCTTCCACGATGGAGACGTGTGAGTGGTTTTGTTGGTCTCTTTTTCATGCAAAATTTTCTGTAGCTCTACTGTTGGGCATAACTTAGTCAGAGCCAGACTTTTGACAACTGTCACTATTTCTGCTTGATATGACAAGCAACCAGTCACAGTTTGCTTTATTCATATGTGCCATTTTTACTTCGGGTTTATTTGAAATAGTTTATCATATAAAATAATACACAGCAATAGACTGACATGGGGAAAAAAAGGGATTGCATGACAGTCCCATTCAACAAATGAGTGAATAGAAAACAGATATTAGTGGAAATAAGTGTATTCACATTAAGGTTGAACCACTGCAGCCATGTTGACTATTTTAGCAATGTCTTTAATGCCTTTCTGGACCTCAAAAGGTCCAATGACGTTGCTGCCTATATGTGGTTCAGGATTTCATCAAAAAATATCTTAATTTGTGTTCCGAAGATGAATAAAGGTCTTACCTTCATGTCATCCCAAACCTGTAATTAAGAGGGCAAGTTTCCAATGTGAATATGTGAAATGTTCCCATATAAGACTAATTTTAAAACATATTTTCAGTTTATACATGTAAAAGAATTGGGGAGAAAAGTCTTAAGTTTTAATCAAAATTGGTACATGGAACATAAATATTTAGAGCCTATAAGGCTCAGACTCAATCTCCCAGTTTAAACCTAGATTAAAGACGCATCTCTTTAGCCATGCATTCACATAATGCATCTCATATCAGATCAATTGCACATGACTATCTTTGCTTAATGTTATGAACAGCAGCTACGCTAATTATTCTCCATTTGCTTTTCCATTTTTCCGTTGACTAGAGAGTACATCAGCTTCAGTTTGGATCCAGCCTCTTAAGAAGACCTCAGATGACCAACACCTTTGAAGAGACGGCGCCAACTCTTGCGAGGACTTCAGAAGACGCAACATCTGGATCATCACGAACATTCCCAAATTTTTATATATCCTAATTATTGTTAATATGTAATTCATTTTTACAGGAGCTCATTGCTTCTACCTTCAATTAAATTGCTAACAGTGATTGTAAATAAATTGCCTAAATTACATTAGCTAATTGCATTCTCTAAATTGTAATGTTGACATGCATTCTCTGTAAAGCTGCTTTGAAACGATATGTGAAAAGCGCTATACAAATAAATGTAAATTGGATTAAATAAAAAATGTCTGTAGTTGAAGAAAGTGCCATGCAGTTCATTCATAGCTGTTATAAGACAGTAACAATCAAACTATAGTTTCTAAAATGGGCTCTACAGACTATAAGCATTTAATAAAACAGACATTTATGTTTTTTCTTTCAACAAAAGCCTCATATAGGAACATTTGCTCAGCCGTAATTGTAGTGTTGTTTTGTCACCACACTTACAATGTGAGCCGCATCATATCCGTACAACACACAGACAACCATGATGGCAGAAGTGTCTTTTCATGTCATTGAATCAATGACAGAAAATAAATGTGCAGACATGGAGGAAAAGATAGTGGTACAAACACCAGGCAATAATGAGTGAATTAGGCATTATGTTAATGCAATTGATTTTCTATTGTAAGATCCAGTGATTATGTGGATTGGGGTGTTCGATAACAAAGCATTTGGTAAACAATTACTAATCAGAGATCGTCTGTCACGTCTGATCGGACTATAATAGTGACATTACCTATAATATTCCCATCTCTTTCTTTCTTTGCATCTTTTTCTGTCACAAATTTATACAGTAACTCTCCATTTAATGCAAATGCATTCAAGTCAGCTATATCTTTGCAAACAAAAGGCATTTCGTCCCCTTGGAATTATAAGGTTCTATTTGCGTTCTGAGTAGTTTTGAGATATTGAGCTTCAAAGTTTTTGCATTCCATATAGCATAAATTATATGGGGAACAAGTTTCTTTCAAACATGAAAATGACAGGGACCCTAAATGTATTGTAAATGTACAATATCAAAATCCTCTCAAATTTGTAAATGGGGATTTTTGGGGTCAAACGCAGATAGAACCTTCTAACTCTAAAAAAAAAAAAAAAAAAAAAACACTTTTTGCTTGGAATTATAGGGTTCTATCAGCCAAAAAGTTAATTTAACTGAAGGGAGGGAGGGAGGGAGGGAGGGGGTGAGGAAGGAAGGAAGGGAGGGAGGGAGGGAGGAAGGAAGGAAGGAAGGAAGGAAGGAAGGAAGGGAGGAAGGGAGGAAGGGAGGAAGGAAGGGAGGAAGGAAGGAAGGAAGGAAGGGAGGGAGGGAGGGAGGGAGAGAGGAAGGGAGGGAGGGAGAGAGGAAGGGAGGGAGGGAGAGAGGAAGGAAGGGAGGAAGGAAGGAAGGAAGGAAGGGAGGAAGGAAGGGAGGGAGGGAGGGAGGGAGGGAGAGAGGAAGGAAGGGAGGAAGGGAGAGAGGAAGGAAGGGAGGAAGGGAGGAAGGGAGGAAGGGAGGAAGGGAGGGAGGGAGGAAGGGAGGGAGGGAGGGAGGGAGGGAGGGAGGAAGGGAGGGAGGGAGGGAGGAAGGGAGGGAGGAAGGGAGGGAGGGAGGGAGGGAGGGAGGGAGGGAGAGAGGAAGGAAGGGAGGAAGGAAGGGAGGAAGGAAGGAAGAAGGGAAGGAAGGATGTAGTGAAGGAAGGAAGTTTGGAAGGAAGTTTGGAAGGAAGTTTAGAAGGAAGTTTAGAAGTTTGGAAGGAAGTTTGGAAGGAAGTTTGGAAGGAAGGAATGAAGGAATAGGAAGGAAGTTTGGAGGGAAGGAAGGAAGTTTGGAGGGAAGGAAGGAAGTAAGGAAGTTTGGAAGGAAGTTTGGAAGGAAGTTTAGAAGTTTGGAAGGAAGTTTGGAAGGAAGGAATGAAGGAAGTTTGGAAGGAAGGAATGAAGGAAGTTTGGAAGGAAGGAATGAAGGAAGTTTGGAAGGAAGGAATGAAGGAAGTTTGGAAGGAAGGAATGAAGGAAGTTTGGAAGGAAGGAATGAAGGAATAGGAAGGAAGTTTGGAGGGAAGGAAGGAAGTAAGTAAGTTTGGAAGGAAGTTTGGAAGGAAGTTTAGAAGTTTGGAAGGAAGTTTGGAAGGAAGTTTAGAAGTTTGGAATGAAGGAAGTTTGGAAGGAAGGAAGGAATGAAGGAAGTTTGGAAGGAAGGAAGGAATGAAGGAAGTTTGGAAGGAAGTTTGGAGGGAAGGAAGGAAGTTTGGAGGGAAGGAAGGAAGTTTGGAGGGAAGGAAGGAAGGAATGAAGGAAGTTTGGAAGGAAGTTTGGAGGGAAGGAAGGAAGTTTGGAGGGAAGGAAGGAAGTTTGGAGGGAAGGAAGGAAGTAAGTAAGTTTGGAAGGAAGGAAGGAATCAATCAATCAAGGAACGTGTGCTGGATGCTCACAGGGGCCCTCCAAAAGCTGGGGCCCCTAGAATCGTCACCACCTTTCGCCCCTCTGTCAATCGCTAGAAATACCGTTACATTTCTCTAGTGAGTCTCTTAACTTTGGTAGAGACACGTCCCTACCACCCATACTCAAATCTATGCCTATGTTGCAGACCCTCAGATGTTGTTTTTTATTTTCTAATCTATTCATAGACAAATATTCTGGGCAGAACAAAACACAGAGACAGCTGGATCGCTCTCTCTGGCCAACCCCAGATGTTCCTTCTCTGACGGAAATATCAGAGGATAATAATTATTGTGCGAGCCACATTCACATATGTGCACACATACTCACACGCACAGGCTGTAAACATTTAAAACAACATCGCTCCCCTGATACCCCCTCATAAATCGAATTTGCATGACAGAAGCGACGTGATTGATGCCCGGCTTTCCCCAAAGTGTTTGATTAGGAGACAGAAGGTAGAGAGCTGCCGAGAAAGAGATAAATGTTACAGCTGTGGATTAACATCCCAAGGTCACAGAGACTGGGCATTTCAATTAAGGACTTTTCAGAGGACGAAATTCCGGCCTACAGGAGCCAAATGACTGTTTAATGAGACTGTCATTCTTGACTGAGCTTTGGAAAAGGAGGAGGGGGGACAGAAGCCA
The DNA here is from genome assembly GCA_037101425.1 of Elopichthys bambusa. Taxonomy (NCBI): domain Eukaryota; kingdom Metazoa; phylum Chordata; class Actinopteri; order Cypriniformes; family Xenocyprididae; genus Elopichthys; species Elopichthys bambusa. Next base: position 27,344,950 of record CM074440.1, on the reverse strand, counting down.
TCTTTAGAACATGATGGAAAAGGAGTTGTATTTACATATATATGCTCTGACCCCATTAAGTACGCTGGGATTTTGGGGAATGTGGGAATATGTGAGAAAGGACGGAAGCGAGTGCTCTATGGAAACGCGGCTCTTTTTTTGCTCTTCTTTTCAGCCTCAATTTGTTCATGCTGATGAAGCAAAAATGCAATCTGTGAAAGAAAATGTTAAGATGAAGGATAGATGGGAAATGGAATTCAGCCTTTTCAAATGTACTCTGCTTCAACACAGCTTTTTTTTTTTTTTTTTTTTTTTCACCAGCACACGGTCTGGCTGTCATGGCTTGGCATGTGTCAAACATACAGACTGACAGATTACACTGTGCTTAACTTAACCTGCTTATGGGAGAAACTCTCTCTCTCACACACACACACATACAAATGCCAAACTGCAGAAAGTATTGAAGGGTGGGAATTTAATTGCAGACAGAATGCTATCTCCAGAGAACACTTGTTGATTTTAATCACAACAGTGGTCAGATTTGATTACCGTCTGGACTGCGTAAAGTTTTTGAGAATCTTGCATCCTCGCTGTGCCCTTGTGCCATATGCTGATTGATTACACCAATCTGTCAAGCTCTGTGACAATGGCTGATGTTTAAAAGTGCCAACAGATATACAAGAGATGTAATTTAAATAAAATTATTTCTTCTCATTAAAAATAAAGCTGAAAGTAAGTCTTAAGGGTATAGTTAATAAATAAATAAAGACAGCTTTATGTCCCAATATTAGGTGTTATTAACTACTATACTTAAGAAAAAGTGCAGGATTTAGTTTGAAACTATTTTGTAAATTTCATAAACAATTACAAAGAAATTGTAAGTAAAACATTGAATTGAAATTTTACAAAAACTGAAATAGTAGTTTCTTGTAAAATGCACTCTAATAATCTTTCTTTCTTTCTCTTTCTTTCTTTCTTTCTTTCTTAACAGAGTGCTTGTCGTGGCAAAACTCGTCACTATAGGCAGTTACTAGGGTATTTTGCATGATTGCTAGAAAGCTGACTCCCAAGTCTGTGCAATGTTCTGATGCTAGGATATTGCATGTTCATGTTGCTATATGGATGTTAGCATGGCCTAAATGGTTGCTGGGGTGTGGCTACACAGTTACCATGATGATACTTACAGACTAGTTTCCAGCCAAATCAAAGGAGCCAATCCCCATGTCTCTATGATGTAGTGGTGCTGAGATATGGCTTATTCATGCTACCATACAGTTGCTAGGGTGATCTACATGGTTGCTAGAACATGGGTGGACAGTTTCTAGGGTGATATTTAAAGAGAACTTGCTAGTCTGAGTCAAAGGAGGCCACCCACTTGTCTCTATGATTTTCTGATCCATCCCTCTCACCTTTTTTTCCAATGGAAGTTTATGGGGTGGTTGTTAGGGTGCTGTAACTGGTTGCTAGGGTATAGATATGGAGTTATAATGTCAACATTTATTGGCTGCTTGCTAGGCCAAGTGAAATGAGCCCATCCTTCTCTATGACATTCTGATGCTGAAATACAATGTCACAAAGTTCTGTTCAATGTTAAGTCTATGGGATTTTTCACCTGCTGTGCAAACATTGTATGCCCGATAGCTTAGGGTGCATTTACACTTGTATTTCGGTTCATTTGGTTCGGACAAAAAAAAACAAAAAACAACAACATTTAGTCCTGGTCCAATTAGCGTTCAGATTGGCAATGTTATCACCGAACCAAAAGATACCGAACCTCGGATTTTATGCCGTATTGTCGATTTTGAGACGGAACTTACCGAACATCCAAAACAATGCTTTGTGCTGAGATAAATGTGCTTGTTGTGTGCGTAGCTGCATTTGATGGTATTTTGGCCATCTCGTGAAGAGCTTATAAAAGGTGTAAAGGAGTCAAAACAGCGTCGGGAATCCCTCTGTCACACAAACGTGTGCACGTCTGATGCCTGTGATGGGCAAACTCACGACTATGACAAGAAAAAACAATATGTGTGAGGATTCTGTCCTTTTTAGGGTCTCATCTTCCTGTTTTTGGTTTGTTTACATGTCTTTGGTCCATGTTGCGTTCATATATCATTCGAACCGCAGCAGAGTTCGTTTGGAAGCGGACCAAGACCCATCTTTTCAGCGGTCTCGGTCCGCTTGTCTGGTGTGCAGCAGGGTTCGGATGGCAGCGTTCACACATGTTTAAAGGAACTGCAATAGAGCAATAGCACCAGGGTTCGTTTTAATTAAACCAAACATGACAAGTGTGAACACACCCTAAAAGTCAGAACAGTGTTCTCCCCAGTAAGCCACACTTACGGCAAATGATGTGAGATGCTGAAAATTGTACTGAAGAAGGAAAAGAAGAGAAGAGAATAGTGATGCTTTTCTTTGGAGCACAATGTAAAAACCACAGGGGGTTAGAACAACATGGGATGTGTAAATCATGACAAATCTTTTATTTTTAGGTGATTCCTTTTAAAGAAGATTAAGAATAGAAGAATAGCCATATTGTTTCTATGGTTTAGAATGAACTGTTTTTCTGCATTTAAGCTTCATTAAAGAACTAATGACCTACAATGGTAGTCAAATGGGGTTGGATCATATCAGGGTTTAGTCGGCTGGCTTAATTGATTTTTTGTCTGCTCCTCCTTTTCTCATCAATTTTATCTAAAATAAAATCCATTTTAGGCCATTTACATTGGATTTACTTGCATCAAATCTAAACATGACACATTTTATCTAAAGAGAAATAATTCCATCATTAGTTGGAGCACAATGGTTAGATCTTCAGTATCTCTCTCTATCAATCAGTGAAAAGCATTCACACACTGGACTTTCATGTTTTTTTTATTTTTTATTTTTATTATTATTTATTTTACAGCACTGAATCACTGTCTTATTTTAGATTTTGTCCCAGATCTCTACTATCTATTCATCTTAAATTGTTCAGCTTCAACTGAAAGATTAAAAATGAAATATTCCTAGTTACTCTAGGGCTGTTAAAGCGAGCTCATGAAATTCAATCACGTCAGGGACAAATGTTGTCAAACCTGCAGGATAAGTGCTGGTTTTCCTCAAGCTGTCTGCTTTAAGACATATATTGTATGCATTTATGAATTACGGAATAATTAAATCAATACTTTGTAATTTACACAAATGTGCTGACAGAGGGGATAAATGGAAAAAAATTTAATCGAGGTGAGAAAATTAGTGGGGCAAATCAAATTTTAAGGCCATTTTTGTGTTAAGACAGTTGTGAACCCTTTAGGATCTGTATTTCTGCATGGATGACTCCTCAAATATGATCTTCATAATTAATAAAGAAAGTTTAACTTGACAAATAACATTTTAAAGGGTTAGTTTACCCAAAAAAATGAAAATTCTGTCATCCTTTATACTCACCCACATGTCGTTCCAAACCTGTAAGACTTTCATTGATCTTCAGAACACAAATGAAGATCTTTTTAATGACATCTGAGAGATTTGCTACGCAACTGACACTTTGACGCTCCAAAAAGTTCATAAAGAGATTGAAAACGAAGTCCATATTAATAGAGCAGTTTAGTGACATTTTCTAAAAAGACACGATCATTTCATATGACAAACAGGCAAAAAATAAAAGCTCAACCGTACTCACTTGACACGCAAGAACAAACCTCTATATCAACTACGACTTTTCCCTCAATAAACTCCTAATTTACTGCTTATTAATAGTTAGTAAGGTAGTTGTTAGGTTTAGGTATTGGGTAAGATTAAGAATGTAGAATAAGGTCATGCAGAATAAGGCATTAATATGTGCTTAATAAGTACTAATAAACAGCTAATATTCTTGTAATACGCATGCTAATAAGCAACTAGTTAAAAAAACCTAAAATAAAGTGTTACCCAAACCTCATTGGTTCTTGCATATATCAAGCAAACATGCTTGAGCTTGCATTTACCATAATTGATTTGTTAATTGATGAATGTTTATATGTGAATAAAAGGCTAAAATAAATCTGCTTATCTGATAAAGTGATCGTGTCTCTTCAGAAAATTTAAACTAAACTGCCCGATTCATATGGATTCGTTTTACAAGCGTCAAAGTGGTAGTTGCATAGACTGTCAATGGAGGGACAGAAATCATTAAAAATATCTTAATTTGTGTTCCGAAGTTGAACAAAAGTCTTACGGGTCTAGAATGACATGAGGTTATGTAAATAATGACAATTTTCATTGTCCCTTGATATCAGACAGATGTCTTGATGCACTTTTCCCTGGTGGGGGAAGTGAAGGATACAAATCCACAGTGGAGATCTCAAGGATTTTAGCAAACCTGACATGACCAGTAGCCTCCCATGGCATGAGTTCAACTGTTTGGTGTTTTTATTTCTTCTTCTGGTAGTTGATATGGATGTTATGAAGTGCAAAAGAAGCCTGCAGATCTTCAGCTGTCATTGGAGGGTCTGCTTGTTAGAGGATTCCATAGAGGCTGCTTTAGCAGGATGCCCACTCATAACAGCAATAGGGCTGAATTCCTGATATTTGTAAAGCGTGGACAGATAGAAGCCTGATTCTTCATAAATCCTATTGTAACCCTTTTCAGTCTTTAGAGCTTCAGAATCTCTTCCCCTGAGGTCCATTGAAATCTCCTGCGATCAGGCTGTTATCAGTTGAAGTCTATGGGAACATGAGGGTGCTGAAAGGAGCAGCGCGTTCATGGGGATATATAAATTAGTGCTAGGCGGTATACCGGTTCATATGGTATACCGGTTTCAATTTCGAGACCGATATGTATTTTTCAAAGACCGCCATACCGGTGCGTAGCTGAAACGGCTGCTGTCTCTATTCAATGGCCATGAAGCACAATGTAGAGTGTATAGAGAGTGGACTTATATTAACTACATACCCTTCTTACACTGATGGAAACAACTTTAAGTTATTACACAAAAATAAATAACTCCCAAAACTAACTCTCTTTAATACTGCAAATACCTTGTAGAGCCATAAGATTTCCGCGATGCAGAAAACATGGATGAAATCATGGAATCCAGTCACAAATAGAACTCTGTATAAAGTGGAACATCACAGAATTTGGCAATTTTTGGATGAATAAATCATAAGTATGGCTGTACACTGAATCAGATATCGATACGGAATCGTGCCTGTGAATAGTAAAGCTAAAAAATGCTGCTGTTGAAATCTGAAGTCTGTAAGAATGAGTGCCGCATTTTCGTCTACTACTACACATACTGAAGCACGCGTGACACTCGATTTCAGTGTCTGCTGTCTCACACACTATACACATGAACTTCATCTGCAGAGCTGCCCTTAGGGTCACTTTATGAACATTTCACAATTTAATTTGATAAAACTATTGACAATTGTCTTATCATATACACAGGAAGTCAAAGGTCTTCACGACCCTGTCAAAATAAAAGTTTGGCAAACTTACAGTATATAGTACAATAGAGTGTACTTCGATTAATAGAGATAATAACAACAACAACAACAATAATAATAATAATTAAAACACACAAAAGGTCTTCATTGAAATGACAAATTGCACAGTAAAACTGTAGCCTCCTTATTAATATATAAAAAATAATTAAATGAATTTGATTACATTTTAAACTAAATTGTTAGCATTATGAACTGATTTGATTATATTTTTTTGATACATTTTTATTTGTCCTTACAATGTTTATATAATATATTCCCTGTACTTCCGGTAAAAAAAAAAAAAAAAGAAAAGAAAAAAAAAAAGTGACATACCATGAAACCGCCAGAATCTTTAAAAAAAACATGATACAGATTTTTGGTCAAACCGCCCAGCACTAATATAAATAATATTTTATAATTTATTTTGATTTGGGAAATAACAAGCAATCATCCAGAACACCCTACTAACCACAAAGCATTGCACTAAAACCACTCTGAATGCTTTAGCAACTATATAAACACAACAACCTAGCATCATTTTTAATGGGACTAAAATTAAAACTAATATATATTTCTTTCTTTCTTTGTCTGATGTAAAATCTGTTAATTTAAATAAGGATGGAATAAAATATAAATATTAATTGAAAAATTTAATTAAAATTAGAAATGTTGCCTTGGCAATAAACTGAAATATGTTTAAGTTTAAGCACTACAATTATTTATTTGAAAGTAAAAATTAAAACTGAAATCAAAATAAATTATTTAAACCTAAATAGCAATAATTTACACACACACACGCACGTTTGTTTTTGTGAATTGTGGGGACATTCCATAGGCGTAATGGTTTTTATATTGTGCAAACCGTATTTGCTATCGCCCTACACCAACCCTACACCTAAACTTACCCATCACAGGAAGCTGTGCACATTTTTACTTATTTTTACTCAGAAAAACTAATTCTGTATGATTTATAAGCCTTTTGAAAAATGGGCACATGGGGTAATGTTCTCATATGTCAACCTCTCCTTGTAATACCTATTTCATACCCATGTCATTAAACACATTTGCGTCCTGATATGTCACAATAGCATGTACACACATACACGCACACACACATACACGCACATACACATACACATACACGCACGCACACACACACGCACACACACAAACCTAATAAAATGACAATTATTAATAATTATTAATAAAAACATAAAAAATAGCTAATTATAAAAAAAAACTGTGATAAAACTAAAATACATTTGTGTGAGCATATGTGAACTGAATACGTAAATTGATGTGCGATTTTGTTTGAGGTTTTAATGCAGCTTTAATCATCTCCATACTGATGAGAGTTTTAATTATATCCAACTGTTCAACTATATCTCCATGCAAATCTTCTATTCACTGGGGTGTATATCCTCAGCAGTCCTACTTCCCACAGACTTAACAAAAGGTAACCAAAATAATGTAAACTCTAGGCCAAACTCAAAGAAATTCTAATTACCCTTTAACAGAGGTCATTTCCTTAAATTAAGTTCACACAGTTCTGCTCGTCTGTCATGGTCAGGTCAGGCAAGGAAGATGAGATGAGGTAAAACGGATCTAAATGCAGCACTTTTAACTTTAATATATATATATATATATAAAAAGAAAGAAAGAAAGAAACAGAGAGATAATCCGATGAAGGCAAACAGTCATAACAGTGTGCTCAACACAACATCAGACAAAGAAAGAAAAAATCGGAATTTGTTGCACACGTGTAAACACAAAAATCCGTATGAGATCCAATTATTTTATTTTTTTTTTTTGCATCCAATCTGAGATGCTTCTAAATGTGGTTTTAAATCAGATACATATCTGATATCTAGATATCCAACCTATGTCTAAATATGCATATCTGATTCCCCTTGAAATTCTAAGCCGCTGCAAGGCGAGGGCGAAAAATTTGCCTATAAAAATATATTTTAATGTTGTATTATGAAGCAGAGGTGTGACGTACTGTATGCGTTTGCACTAAAACTCACAGCTTTTTTTATTGAGGTGGGTGGGAACTTTATATGTCTATATATCTAGATAGCCTATCTTTTCCTATAGGAAAGAAATTGCGCGCACACAACACATTCAGCAGCTAGTTTTCAACCTCTGCCTGGTGAATTTTATGAATAAGCTTCACTACTGAAAACATATTTCTCAGCAATGAGGTGATTAACTTCCCAGCTTCATACTCTTGCGCGCTCTCTCTTGCTCTTTCTCTCGTTATCATTCATATTCGAATTCATTCAAATAAATGTAATCTTACCGTTCTACTTTATTTCACTTCAGAATTGTAGATCTAACGAGTCATAGATAAAATAACAAACAAAATTTTTTTCTATATCCATTCAGTCAGATTTTGCGCTGCAACACATCCTTGACAGCTATTAACTTAGCCTATCCATGTTGGCAAATAATCATGGCCACCTGATGTGGAATATATAAAGAATTTTAATAGCAGTGCCATTCAAAACCCAAAGGGGTCTTCCATGTGCATAGTGAAGTGATCACGACAATCATTTTGGGTGGGATATCAGTCGTGTCTAAAGTAAAATGTAAACAGGTCGGCCAAAAAATTGGATATGGTCAAAAGATCAGATCTGTGACTGCAGTGTAAACATAGCCACTAAGGACTATACAGAGCAAACTAATGATCAAAATAAGAAACAGGTGTATGAAACCAATGAAAACATACTTAGTAGCCAAGACAACCAAGGAAACCGAGGAAATAATGAAAAACAAACTAAGGGTACATCTCAATCAGCTCCCTAGTTCAGTAGTCAGGGCACTGATCAGAGATTCTGCCATTTTAAGGGACTTGATCGCAAAATTCTTCCAGTGGACTGAAACGTTGGCTCCCTAAAAAGTTCCACAATTCATCATGAAAACCAGGGAGCATCAATGCTCACTATGTTTCCTTAGCGGAAATTCTGAAGCGCTAAACATAAATCGCGCAAGCCAACTCACCACACATAATGACATGCGATAGATGTTTTTTTTAAAAAACAAACTAGACACAACTGAACTGAATACTCAAATAATTAGCGACCATGGTGACAAACAGGCTGGGAACGTGGGAAGACAGAATCAATATACACTAGAAACACCACAATGAAAAATGAATGAACACAGAACATACATATGACATTACGCCCCCCCCCTCCTGGAAGGCGCGTAGAAAGTCCAAGCGGGGAGTGAGGGCGGGTGCTCTTGAGGCTGGTAAGGAATGGCTTAGGTGGAGTATGAATCCTCCAGGGCGGAATCAGTAGTTCAAGTGACCAGGGCGGAGCTGGTAGTTCAGGTGACCAGGACGAAGCCGGCAGTTCAGGTGACCAGGACGAAGCCGGCAGTTCAGGTGACCAGGACGAAGCCGGCAGTTCAGGTGACCAGGGCGGAACCGGCAGTTCAGGGGGCCAGGGAGGATCCAACAACTCAGGAGACCATGGAAGATGGGCCTTGTCCAGAACCCCAGGCTCTGCTACTATGGCCACGGGCATGTGCTGCTGTGGTTCATAAATACCAGTAGTGATGCTATACATCGGACTTTGTTATGTCACTGGAAATAGAGCCATCAGTGTCCCCATGTGTAGTGAGTCAGTGCTAGAATTCATGAACACAATAAGCTGATTCACCACCTAGGGAGCTGATTGAGACGCACCCTAAAAGTTTATGAAAATGACACTGAAACCAATAAATGTGACATTGTCAATAAAAATATTGCTTTGTATACAATAGTTGCTATGTAAGACTGCATTGTTCTAAATGTCAAACCACATTTAGGATTAATACATACAAAAATACAGATAATTCTAAAGGATAATTTTTTTCTTAGTTGTAAATCGTCTTCTTTTAATTGGGGAATGTGTACATATTCAGCTCACAGTATGTTTCAAGAACTTCCTTTGCATTTGTTTCTCCCAATGAGGGAAACAGTTTATTATGCAATATTTATGAAATGTCAGCTCAGCTACAGTTAACACACCCAATCTAAACTCTGATGGAATTCACAAACGCCAGCTCTATGCACATTAGAATTAATATTATTTGCTTTGTCTAGTCATATTTCCACATACGTCTCGGACACAGAATTAAATTTTAATAATACTTGCAAACAAGACATTAAGACCTTCTCACCAAATGTTTAATATTTCAAAAATAATTCACATCCGTGGCACTGGGCATGCTCTCTGGGCCTAATCATTTTCATAGATGCTTGTGCAAAAGAAACAAACATGAAAGCTTGTTTCTTCAAAGCACTGGGGATGTCCTGCTGCTATGCATCTTTTATTATTTAGTCCACAAAACTTTTGAAAAAAGTTTATTTAGTGTATTTTTTTTTATTTTCTTCTCTCTCAAAACTTGATCTTCATAGCTCATATCTGCTATGTTTGGCAATGCATATGCTTTTCTCCTCATGCACCTCTCCAGCTAAAAGCATTCCATCTGTTTGAGGTCAAACTTCCACTTATGGAATCAAAACTTATTTTTAAAAACACAATGTTTCTCTGATAAATTATAGCACCTGTGTCAATATGTTGCATTTCCTGAGTGCTCTGTTTTTTCAAGCTTTCAAGCTAGTCAAAGTATTTTCAAAAATATTGGGCTGCGTTATTATTCCTCTCCTCTAATATAAGGGTGCGCTTTCATGTGTAAAATCTTTGGCGGAATGAGATTCTGACTAGTTAATGTATCCCATCGAAGTCTTTGATATCCCCAATTATGTAAACAAGCTTTAATAAGTAAACAGACCGGGTGCTACAATATTGAATCTGATTAGGGCCCTGTGGTCAGAAATGTCAGCACTTTCTTTCAAAGCAATCTGGGATCAAAGGCTCTAGGGCTTCCAGACTGGATTTGGCATTAACTGCTTGTGCTCAGGGAAACATGACCCCAGCACTATCGATGACTGGTTTGTCCTAGATGATTAGCCTAATGTCAGCTGCAGAGAATCCAATACAGATGTAACCACACAGGCTGGATGTCTGCAACAATAGGTGTGACTTTAGCTAATCGACAAACCCACAATATGTTTAGGTACAAAAATTATACTCTGTGACATACAGATATATCAAAATATCAGCTATGTACTGAATGCATGGATGGATGGTTCACAAGTTCACACTTTACAAATATTCAGAGAGTATGTGTATTTGGTGTGCTGTCCGAAGGTAGGGCTCAGAGCTCGGAATTTGGCCCAAACCCAGAGTACTCCCCCAGTATCCCTACTGGGATGGATGCAGAAAACTGTCAAGGAACAGGGGGTTTCGCACCGGAGGAACCTTTTCATAGTTCCTAGAACTATTGGCTGAAGTACCTGTATTTTGCAGTGTTCACACCACATGAACGATTTTAGTTCTAGACACTCCATTTGGGGGAACTAAATTAGCTCCTACTTCAGAGTAGGGTCTAAACCAGCACTATAGGAACTATCAGAGACATGAGTGTACATTGATTGGTCAAACGCATGTCAAATACCGGCACCCAGTATTTTTAAAAAGCTGTGTAAACATATTTACTTCACGAACATGGAAAACAGCGATAACGACATTAGCCTACCTGTTGTCTGCAGTGTTGTGTTCTTTTCTCTGCTTCGATAATATGTAATACTGAAAGTTGTCATATGAGACTCACTTTTTTGCTCTTTTAGTCGTAGATTATGCATTTACATCCATCTCTGTTATCACAAAACCCATGACACAACAAACACATGGCCCAGGGGAGAAATTAGTTCCCAGGGAACTATAGTTCCTAGAACTATTCGGTGTGAAAGCCGCTATAGATGAGTAGGCTATGTATATATAGGCCTCCTCTCGTGCTGATTGGGCAGATCATTTGAACATGTTCCTCCCAAACTTTGTTAATAAAACGGGCGGACGGATGTGAAAGGCCAAAGAGAAAGATGCTTTTGGACATCTACCAGCAGAGTAGGCTATCTGCCGATGTTACCAAGTCAAACCTTGACCCCTGGGTGTAGTACAATTCAAAGCATGATTTGAGTTGCTGGGAGTAAACAAATTCAACACACGCCACATGACTTTGCTGCACATACTTGTTTAGACTGAACTTTGACTGGCTGGGCTGCTCTCTTAAACAACTTCCACTGTTAACCGCAATGTGTTAACCTCTGGCCACCACTTCAGCAAAGTGAGAGGAATTGCATTAAGGTTTTAGGGAGCTTTTTAGCTGACCATTCCACCTCCTGAGGCAACAGCAACATAATATGAGAAACCCAGCCAATGGAGACACCCATCACTCCAGCGTAATTCACTCTTTGAGCCAACTCCACTTACAACTCGATGCAAATTCAATACGTGTAGTATTGACCCTATGCCAGAGTCTCAAAGATAAGGCCCTGCAGTACAGATCACTCCCAATTCAATTAAGAAAATGAACCATTTTTACTTCCTAATCCAGCAATATGTACTTTTTCTTGTTTACCATTATTTCATAAGCGTAGGACAATACATGGACCTTGCGGAAGTGGAAATCAGACAATGCAGCATGAGCAATAGCATTACGAGGACACATAATGCTTAATGTATTGCGATGATTCCCAGACTAATCAGACCTCTGCGTACACCACCGAGGAACAAAGAATATGCATGTATTGTCATTACTCCCTGCAACTCTTAACTCAGAAATTATAAATGAGAGGCTTTTTGATTTATTGATGAAACCAGCGTAGTGAAGTGCTTTTTGCCGCGGGCACGACTCAAGGCTAAACCAGTTATAACAAAGATAAAAGCAAAAAATGATGTTGAATTTCAAGCTATCCATAACAAATGAGATCTCCTCTTTTGATATTCTGCCTCTGAAAATGTACAATAATTGACTTTACGGCATTGAGATTCCTTTTCAAGTGCAGGTAAAATGCACAAATAAATCTTCATCCCTTCAAGGGTGAAGAAGGCCTGAGAGCGAAGGGCTACAGGCGGACTAAATTCATACCTCCAGTGATTATGCAAGCGTTCATCGGGCTGATAACATTCCGATTAAGTGTTTTCACTAACTAAACATGTAAGGTGCGTTAGCATAAACCTTGTGATGCATTTATTATTAATGAAATGATCGAGTTGTATTCAGGGGCCATTGTAAGATTATTATGCAAACTGGATTTCAGTATAACATCTATGCAAGTGGCACAGGGACATTATTATGAGATGATACTACATATATGTCAGACATGCTAATTCTAAGAGGCCTTACAAGAGTAATGCATTTCCTGCTGAAAATAACTTAAACCAAGCTACTGTGGTTTTGCTCACCTTGTTTTCATCTATTCCTGTAGTTAAACACCAAGGGCATGGGTTTGATTCCAACAAATATAGATAAAATGTTTAGCATAAATAAATACTACCGTTCAAAAGTTTGGGGTCGGTAAGAATTTTTTAATAACACTTTTGTTTAGAAAAGATGCATTAAATTAATCAAAAGATGTTAATCTGTTTGAAGAAAACAAAATTAATATTATGAAATCTTAATATTATGAAAACATCTGAATTTAAATATTTAGCTGTTACATTGTTAATGTACTGAAGTAAAAATAGATTATTAAAATATTATCTGAAAAATATTGATTTAATAGAGTGTAAAAATTGCTTATTAATACTGAAATTAATACTTTAATTCAGCAAGGGTGCTTTAAATTGATCAAAAGTGAGAGTAAATAAAATTGAGCTTTACCGACACAGTAATGTTTTGCATTTTAAAATATATTAAAATAGAAAACAGTTTTTAATCTTCCTGTACCCAAACTTTTAATGCATTTAGCTGATCGGAAAGCAAACCAGGGATAATATGGTTTAGCTTTTGCAAGAAATCTTCAAGAAAACACAAATACTTTGAGGGACGGGAACGCTTCACAGAACAGGCATGCAATTCATACTTAAAAAAAGTAATAATATTACATCTAATCTAAACTTTGAACTGTGCAATTATTCCACTACTAGGTTATTAATTTCCACCTGGCTGTCCTTGCTGGTTGGGAAAGGCAAAGGCTGCGGAGGTCTTTTCCACACCCCGATCTCATCCTTCCCGCACACCCCTCCCTCGCTCTTCTCGTGTCCTCCTCTTCAATTCCGGAGACACCGTCTGGAGGCTGACACCAGCAGCTCTGGCACGTAGGGTCATTACCAGAGCTGTCATTAAGAAATGAAATCAATCCCCAAAATGCAGCAAGCTCAGGGGAGAGGTTGCACGATAGCGATTGGGAATGCGTGCGTGTGCACTCTGATGGCGGCGAGGGAGGAATGGAGGGGGCTATCGCTTCATAAGCCGTAGATTGCTTTCCCCACCGCACTAATTATGATGTAACTGGAACAACAGCGTGAGGTGAGTGTGTGTGGTGATTAACCTCGGGCGGCTGAGAAATGAATCTAATGAGGAGAGCGGGACATTGGAACTGTTCAATCAATTTTGCCTCCCTCACTCTCTCTCACTCTTTCTTTCTCTCCCTCCCTCTCGTCTCCGGAGCATTTAAATGCATTTGTGACCTTGTAATGGGTGACAGTGGCAGTCTCTTGAACCCATTTAGCATAGCAGGTTCTCTTCATTTGTCTCCCTGGCCTGCTGTATTTCTCCCAGATGAAGGGTGGGACTTGTGCTCACGTGACCGGAGGAAAGGCAAACTTTGGGTTTTTTCCCCTTGAACAGTCAACAAATGATGCCATCATGCCGCTTTGAGACCGGTGTCATTGCCGGGACAAGAAGAAACGAAGAGAAACAAGGCATTTAACCGAGACACCGGTGCATTAATTAAACAGGCCTTTCAAAAGCAGTCAGGCTTAATAGGCAGATATTATTATACATCCATGCTATTAAAATCTCAACCCGGAATTGAGGGACTAGGGCAAACACATAAAGGACACATTTCATCACTTCTAAAGATGTCAATAAATTATTAATGTGGTGTAATTTACACAAGTGTTCTATGCTACGCCACAATTAGACATATATACTTCTGAGAACATGAGCTTTAATTTGCTTTGTACTGACCTAGCTTCTGATTGGTTAGTACAGGGTTTCCCAAATGGGGGTTCATGAGAATAACATTAAAATAAACAAATGGGGCTGCACTATTAATCAAAATAAAAAACTTAAATAGCGATATATATTATCAAATTCTGATTATATATATATATATATATATATATATATATATATATATATATATATATATATATAAAACTCTTACTAAGAAAAGATCGGAGTGTTTACTTGCATGTCATGTGACCAGAGAACTATGAGAACCGTGAACATGTGAATGTTAATGACATAGTTATGGCCTTGTTACACAGTATTATTTGCCCGAGCCGTGTAGTATTGTGAACACTGACAATGTAGAGCCTGACAAAGACCTTTGGAGGTTATTATATTCAAAACAGGCTACTTTACCATCTAAATGCTCTAACAGCAGTCTCTGGTGAAGAAAGCTGAGGGTCTTTCTCCATTCAAATAGTCTTATTCATTAGACCAGAGCAAAACGTGACCAATTCACATTTACATTCACATTCACCAATTCACATTCACATGAACACATGAAACTTTTCCTGGTATTTTTGCATCAGTCTCATTCTTAAGATTAAGTCCTTTACTTGTCTGCTTATTGTGTTAATACAGTATATGACTACAGTATATGATATATTCTCAAGGATGTTTGAAATAAAATGGTGTATATTCCTTGAACCAATCAGAAGAAACATATGCAATGCAAAAGCTCTACAAGAACAGTGTTCAGCATAAGTTTTGACCTCAACAACCTTTAAATGTCTTCAAAAGAGCTGATTTCTCAATAGATGACCTTCATCATTACATTTAGTTTCCTAAAACAGGTCAGTTCAGTCCATGTGATTCTTCTGGATCATGATGGTTATGTTTACAGTGAAGATGTGGCCATGTAGATTCCCTTTCCTTAGCTTCTCTTCTGTGGGATCTGTAACCTTTCACATGGCCTGTGCCATTGGTGCGCAGGAGCACGCCCATTTAACTCTACCAATTGTTCAACATTAATAATTAAATAAAGATTCAATCTTTTATTCTTTACACCTCTTAGAGAGCATACAAAGCTTTTTGATAAATGTTTTCCTATACAAGTGTTTTCACTTGAATCAACTTCAACCTCTCCTCTCTGCCCCTAGAGGACTTTCTTCACATTGCACTATTTGTTAGTATTCCCATTCACTAGCAGGAAATGTTGGCTATTATTGCCAGATAACCATTCAGAAGGACAAGATGCCAGTTCATATAACTGAATTTGACCTGCATTTTGTTTCAGTTGTTATGCTGTTCAGTTTCTGAAGTTAATTTCTTTTTCTTTTTTTTTTCTTTTTTTTACTGGAAGCCAAGAGAAAAATAATGTTTCGCAGGGTTCTGCAAACAGATTCTGGTCCGCACCAAAAGCACTATTATGAAAGTAGCCTTAATCTCATATTCAGTTTCCTCTCACAGTGGCCCGCATTTCTGTCTGTTACATGCCCACTTTTCAAACCGAAAGAAGTGATGACAATACGTTACGCAGAGGCAGACTGAAAGCAGAAAGTGCTTATTGTGATCAGAGTGGCCCAGTTTCCCCAAGTATTCACTCTTTGGAGAGGCCTAAAGTAATAGAGGCCTTTGATTCCTTCATTAAGTCACCGCCTCACTCCTCTCGCTCTTTCCTGAGGCACCCGGCAGGACTCCGTCCTTGGACACTGCTGAGCAACATCCTCTGAATAATCAGTAAGTTTGAGTTATAGTTCCACAGCCCGATGCTGACATGCCCATCTAAAGACACTGTGTGTTCTCCTTGCAGCTTCTTTTCCTGTCCTTCTCCCTCCTTCTCTCTCTCTCTCTTTCTGTGCGAGCATGTGCGTACGCCTTCACATTTCAACTTGTCACGCATAAATAATCACCAAAAGCTCCGTCGCACCCTGAGCATTTGGATATAATGTAGGAATTCAGCCTGCATGGCCAAAGCACTAATGAGGTGGCAAGGATGACATTTTTAAGACATTTGCGGCGTCTTTAAGGAAAGAAGCCAGAAATCAGAGCCTGTCTGGGCTGTGTGTTAAACAGATTCTTTCATGTCTTATTAGCATGATTAGGTCTTGACCTTGTTAGCCTCCATCATTGTTTCTCCCTAAGCGACGCCGTCTAATTCCCCTTCCCATCATGGCACACTTTATTATTCAGGAAAGACGCATGTGTAAAATCACTTTCTCTGTGTATATTAACGGTTTATCTAACAAGAGACTTCTTCTTGACATTAAACTAAAATTGACTTTATTTCCTTTCTTAAAAATATATCCCTGGTCTTACTTTACACATTCAGTATGTTAGTAATTCCAAATAAAGAACATTTGTCTTTGTAGTCTTTCATCAAAATGGCATGCTGGGCCTTTGAAATGATCTTTCTTTTCAGGCTGACATCAGCTACTCTCTTCAAATTAAGTCAAATCAATTCCCCAATGGGAGAAAAAAAAAAAAAAAAAAAACTCTCTCAATTTTTCACATTAAATACTCAGTTTCACATTGAAATATTCCATATTATGGAAGTAAAATGGGTTTGGAATGGAATGTCAGTAAAATCCATAAATATACTGCACATTTCTGGTAGTACTGTGCACTATCTGTGCAGATTATATATATATATATATATATATATATATATATATAGTCTTACTTTTTCAATCCTTCCTCTCTAACCACCTGCTTTCATTATGGTATAGCCATCAATTTTTGCTATCTAATCAAGATCCAGTAGATAAAATCTCTTCTATATATTCTAGATATTTAACATTGAATATATTGTTGCACTCAAATACAACAAAATGGCCTGTGAACATTTCACATTTTACTGTGATTTTAATGATGTCCTTTTGAAAATGTACGAAATATTAATAAAAGTTACATTATTATTTTCACAGTTCTTCATCAACATACAGTGGTGGCTCCAGGAATTTACTTTATTTTATTTATTTATTTATTTATTTTTTAACCAATAATGGTTTATTGAGAGTTGTCGACTTACAGTCGCATAGACTAATAGGCGTACTTAGGGCTTTAAAACTGCAGTGAGCTAAATGAAGGAATATGCGGAATGAAAGAAGGAAAATGCGGCACGAGAAACTGAAAAAGCAGACGAAATGCAACAGTTAAAAAACGCCTGTTTAACACATTTATATATGCTGCGCCAATGCTAAGCAAATTTTGGTGGGCCTATGGCCCAAGCAAGCCCCAGCCTTATGCCGCCATTGTTAACATACATATTAGAACTGTCATTTTTTTGATAATGTTCCAAATCTTTCTTTTCTCTACTCTTATTTATTTTTCTTCTTTTCAACACCTCCCATCTGTCCACCTGACTCCCCTCTGGTATGCAACACCAACTCAAATCTCACAGGATAAATGTAACCATTTTAGGAGGTGGTGATTTTGTATGAATTCAAACGATTTTTAGAAAAACATGAAGGTCAAAAACATTAAGCATGAAGTTCTGCCCCTAACTGCATCCCTATCAACCAATGGGACCTAAGCAAATTGTACAAATTAGCCACCAATTCGCCAACAAATCTTACACATTTTGTCAGCAATGCCCCTTTGCACGATCCAATAAAATTACAATGGATAAAATAAATCTGTCCCACATATTTAACGTTGTAATATAACATCCAGTTTCACTCAGAAATACGGTTGATTACAAAAGCCAATTGGGATGTGAACAGCCATTTCATTGTCACATTAATGATCACCCCCCTTTTGGGGGGTGAGGCACTATGTAATGACAAGGATGACATGATCTGGTTTATGTTTAGCTGTTATTACATTATGCCCAGGTACCTACAGTATGTGTAATGACTGGTAAAAACAAACCAGGGCAGACGAAGAACACAAAACAATGCTAAATCTAACTTAAGTCTCCATTAATCAAGACTTTCAACAGGTCACAAACAACACAAAAATGTACTTAAGGCTATGTGAAGTGATTGTAACACTAGAAGCCAACTCTCATCGTCTCAATCACTGCTCAGCCGGCACAACACGCCCGATTCAACCTGCTCGCCCAACACCTCCACCAATGTGGACAAGACTGGAGTGATGAGAAACATATCGCTTTTGGCAACTGTTTCAAGTTGCGCGAGTGTAAAGCAGAGCTGCCTGTCACCTCCCATGATCCTCAGCAAAGGACTCAGGCACCTTGATTTTGCGTCGCCTCATCTGTCGGCATCATTTGCAGGGAGTAATTGATGGTGGCGTTGACAAATGCAGAGCCCACCTTGCATAATTAATAAATGAAAGCGCTGTGCTTTCCAGCGCTTCTTGTGATGTGTGGGAGAGAAGGTGTGCCCGCACTAGACGCAGTTATCTGGGGACGAGTTTCATTTGCATTCCTGAGACTGTGCTAAAACATAAAACACGAGTTCTAATAAACCCTGTTTGCTGTGACATGAAAGTTGCCTGCATTTGATAATTTGATGGAAAGGTGTTTGGATGTTTTTGTGTGCATTATTGTGGTCTGTCTGAAAAGGAGAAGGGAAAAGATGACACGCATTTGATCTCTTATAAGGAAAATCAACAGATTACATATTTTTGTAGGCCAATCCCCTTGGTTCACTTGACAAAAATACAATTCTCCATTGGCTTTTGGATTATTGCACAAAATAAGCTTAGTGACCAACAAAAGTCTTACAAGCTTTGTTCATCATGATAGTCTTCAGAAATGAAAAACAAAAAAACTTTATGAATTTTGAAGCCTAAATACCATCATCTGAAGAAAAAAGCTAAATGTGGGCTATAAACGAACTACATACGGTCACATGACTTCAACGTAGGGCTGGATGATTATGACCTAAAATCAAAATCTCGAATAATTGAACTTTTTACCTCGATTACGATTAATAAACGATTATTTTGTTTGTTTCTTTTTTCTTTTCTTTTTTTGCCCTCATTGTTCACTTACAAGGTTTGTACTGTATATATGCTTGACTATTAAAGGTGGAATATTTTTTTCCTAATGAAAGAGTGCTCCAACATAACAGCCCTCTTTCAGCGGTTATTTTATCTGTGGTTCATAAAATTTATAACAGATTTCTGCTCGTTGTAAATCAGATAAAGATAAATTAGCACAGTACCAGACTAGTACATTTATTTTAATGCATTAATGAGAGCGATTGAGTGTGTGAATCAGTCATACCATCTCTCTATTAATTGTGAAGCTGTAGGTTGTACGTAGTTACTTCAAAAGTATAAAAATATGTTATAACTTTTGAGTTTCTAAGCTACTTTAGTGATAAATCACAGGACACAGGACAGCGTTGCTAACGAGTTTCTGCGCTCCCCTCTGTGCGCGTGATCTTTACGTGATGTGCAAGCTGTCTCTATGAGTGTTCGTGTGCCACAATGCATTAGCGCAGTAGGTCAATATAATATAATATAATGATACACATCTAATGGTCTAAAATCTCTTCAATGTCCAAACTGGCAAACCTCAAAACACATACAATTGACTAAGTTTAGTGAAGATGCAAGTGAAAGTGATCTCAGTTCAGGACTCACCGCTCGCGCGCCATCTCTGTGTGTTGACTCGGCGTTCGCCTCCATGTTGCTTCCATGCCACTCACTGGACAGGGCAGAGTCATGCGACTACACACGCGATAGTATGTTTTTAAGGGGAAAGTACAGGTGCATCTCAATAAATTAGAATGTCGTGGAAAAGTTCATTTATTTCAGTAATTCAACTCAAATTGTGGAACTCGTATTAAATAAATTAGAATATAAATTAGATTACTTCATAAGATCAATAAAAAAAAAGGATATTTTAAACAGAAATGTCAGGCTTCTGAAAAGTATGTTCATTACTATGCACTCAATACTTGGTTGGGCCTCCTTTTGCATGAATTACTGCATTAATGCGGCGTGGCATGGAGGCAATCAGCCTGTGGCACTGCTCAGGTGTAATGGAAGCCCAGGTTGCTTTGATAGCAGCCTTCAAGTGATCTGCATTGTTGGATCTGGTGTCTCTCATCTTCCTCTTGAATCTATGGGGTTCAGGTCAGGCGAGTTTGCTGGCCAATCAAGCATAGTAACACCATGGTCATTGAACCATCTTTTGGTACCTTTGGCAGTGTGGGCAGGTGCCAAATCCTGCTGGAAAATGAAATTAGCATCTCCATAAAGCTTGTCAGCAGAAGGAAGCATGAAGTGCTCTAAAATTTCCTGGTACATGGCTGTGTTGACTGTGGACTTCAGAAAGCACAGTGGACCAACACCAGCAGATGACATGGCAGCCAAAATCATCACTGACTGTGGAAACTTTATACTGGGCTTCAAGTAACATGGTTTCTGTGTCACTCCACTCTTCCTCCAGTCTCTGGGACCTTGATTCCCAAACTAAATGCAAAATTTACTTTCATCTGAAAAGAGGACTTTGGACCACTGAGCAACAGTCCAGTTCTTTTTCTCCTTAGCCCAGGTAAGACGCTTCTGACGTTGTCTTTGGTTCAGAAGTGGCTTGGTACATGGAATGTGACAGTTGTAGCCCATTTCCTGAAGACGTCTGTGTGGGGCGGCTCTTGATGCACTGACTCCAGCTTCAGTCCACTCCTTTTGAAGCTCTCCTAAGTTCTTAAATCGGCTTTGCCTGACAATCTTCTCAAGCCTGCGGTCATTCCTTTTACTTGTACACCTTTTTCTACCACACTTTTTCCTTCCAGTCAACTTTCCATGAATATGCTTTGGCACAGCACTCTGCGAACAGCCAGCTCTTTCAGCAATGACCCTCTGTGGCTTACCCTCATTGTAGAAAGTCATATACCCGTGGCCAAGACTACAGAGGCCACACTGCCATGGAGCCCCGAACTGCCGGTACCACCTTTGAGGCATCCTACCAGTTCACACCTGCCCACGACCTCCAGGGTGCCCACCCACCCCCCTTTCCTGGTTGGACTCTTTCTGGCGCGAGGTCGCACCTTCCGGGAGGGAAGAGTAATGTCAGGGTTACATCTGTTTTGGACTCTGTTTGTTGTCATTTGTCACATGTCCTCATTTGTTAATTTTTTCCCACCATTATTTAGTTCCCTTAGTTACAGATTGAGTTTAGGTGTTTCTTATTAATTTTCTTGTTAAGTTCCCTTTGTTTGCTGTGCATATACCCTGTGTTCTCCCTTTCTCTGTCGGTTCTCGTATGTAAAGTGGTTTTTCCTGAGTGTTTTTTAGAAAGTAAAAGTCTACCTTCCTGTATTCTGCCTCATCTTGAGAGTTCCTTACCACCATTACGCGACAGCACCTGTATTAAAAAACTGAAATATTAGTAAAATTACGTCGGTTAGAGGTTTTGAATTAATTTTAGATTAATCATCCATCCCTACTTCAGCGTCACAATCACAAAGCTTCTGACAACTCTTTCAGTCTTTATTTAAAAAAAACATTTTCCCTGAAAGCTTGAATTACAGTAATTTGCAACACAACAAGGTTGTGAAACTGTACTAGCAATTAGATGAGCAAATCTTTTTGGCTTGATGTTTAATGTTAGACAACATTTAGCAACCACTTAAGTGGTTGCTAACCACTTGTTAGCAACAACTTTTTTCGAGACAAGTTAGAAAAAAAATCACAAGGAAGTACAGTATTAATTATGTATTTTATGTTGTAGAGTAAATCATGAAAATATCTTGAGCTTGTTTAACCACAGACCTTTTTTCAGGCATTTTAACCAAAAAAAAACATTTGGAAAAATCCACTGACTTCGGGACAATGGAATTGGAAGTTAAAATGCTAACTTTTTTTCTTGGGTTTTGGCCTATGAAAACACAGGTTATTCCTGCAGCACTCTATTACCTTTACTGAGTTTCCTAAATAGGATTCGTCTTTAGATTAAACAATAATATTATTTGTCCAGTGTACAATTACAAATCAGCATACCTTAATTAAATTGAAACCTTTTCAACCTCTTACGCCAGCCCTCATACGCTGCTAAATGCACATGACACGCTGGAATAAAATGAACACTCAAGCATGCAGTTATCAACGTGCCACATGTGCTGCCTTCTCCGAGGCCAACACGAAGGTGGGATGCTTGCCTTTGTTCCTAGCGGTTCATTGGAAGCATTGGACTAAAGCAGTTCCAGGCGATCTGGAGTCTTGCAGGATTGTCTCTTGGGCTCCAGTCTGCGACTCTGGATGAGGAACTGGCTGCTGTTCAGAAAAACAAAGAGGCAAAGGTCACGGCCCAAACACGGTGGTACAATGGCATAATCTTTGTAGTAAAAATAAGGGATTGACATTGTGACCCAAAAGCAAGCATAAAGGCTCACAGTTTGTGCATTGAAATAAATAAATAGCTATGGACAGGGGAAAAAAAAGATCACGTTCAAGGTTGCATTTGAAGGCAGGAAGCAAAAACAGCTGGCTTGGGAGCATTTAGAAGTGGGCCGCCATGGCATTGTCTATTTTATCACCAGTAATGTGTACTATTTGTTCCACTCAATGTGCAGCGAGAAGGCGATTTAGAAAGATTGATCTTTTCACTTTTGTTGAAGACCAAACTCTGAGGCATCAATATATGTCCTGAAACAAACCTTGATTAGTTTCCACAAACCACAAAACAATATGTGCAGTAACTGAGATGCAGCCTACTTTTATTTATTGTGGTGTTGTGGTAGAGCAGCCATTTTAACAACATTAGTAAAGCACATCTGGACAGCTCAGCTTACACTATAATGCACTATAATTATGAGACATATTCCTCAGAAAAATATGGTGCAATATAACCCAAGATAAAAAAGCAATAATGTACAATATAAACATGCTTCAGCAACATGAATCACTCATTTATTCTTTAGCTGAGAAATCACAATATATAACATTGGTATTTAAACACATGCATAACCATAATTAAAGCTTCATTAAAACAGACTGAAGGGTTATGCTGCAAGACTGACCTGGCCATAATAATTACAGTTAACTAATAACCCTCGTGTAAATTCATTCATAGAATTGCTTGACAAGGTTGAATATTAGCACCATTTTTGGAATATTTAGCACCATTTCAACATTAAAAAGAGTGACATGAGCTTAGAGCCAAACTGTTTATGCAAGTCAGGGCTTCATTAAACTTGAAAAGGGCTTCGAATAAATTGTGTCAACACATCATATGACTGCAATGGGTGACTGTGTTGGGTTCACAAATCTTTAAATCTCAAATTACAATTCAAAAGAAGTTGTGGAATAAATATCTACAATTCACGACAAAGGTAAAAAGGCATGTGAAAATGATAAAAGAAAAAAAATATCTCAAAATGAAAACAAGATTTTTTGGTGCTTGACCCTGCGAAACTCATTGTCATTATGCTAGGGCAGGGTCAGGAGCCATTTTGTTTTTTTCATTTTTGTTTAATATATTTTTCCAGAAGAGAACAACAAAGAAGCACTGTGCACCAAGGCGGGCATTTTGACATATTGTGTGGATTTGACCGTTTAGGCACGAACACAAAGGATACTATGCTTGTCCGTGTTGCGTGTTCCGCTTGGAGCGCGCACACAGAAAGCATCCTGTCAGGGTGTTCAATTCCGGGTTTTTCAGAGTCGACTCTGATTCCCGACTGCCACCGTAGAAGTCGATGGAATCAACTCCATTTACTGCAAGTCAAAACAGTGTCGGGAATATAAGAATACAAGATTTCTTTTTTAAAAGAAAAGAAAATTATCTCAAGATTTTTTGGTGCTTGACCCTGCAAAACTCGTCATTATGCTAGGGCAGGGGTCAGGAGCCATTTTTTTTCATTTTTGTTAATGTATTTTTCCAAAAGAGAACAACAAGAAAGCACTTTGTTTACGTGAAAACTCACCAAGGCGGGGGCATTTGACATATTGTGTGGATTTGACTGAACACAAAGGATACTATGCTTGTCCGTGTTGCTTTTTCCGCTTGGAGCGCACACACAGAAAGCATCCTGTCAGTAGCTAGGGGTGTTCGATTCCAGGTTTTTCAGAGTCAACACCAATTTCCGACTCCCACCGTAGGAGTCTACAGAATCAACTCCATTTACTGCAAGTCAAAACTGTGTCGGAAATATAAGAATACAAGATTGCCATCATTACACACTAAATGTAGGTTATTATTTTTTTTTTCCAACAAAGCCTAAAACTACCTTTATTAAAACAACACACTTTTAGCATGACTGGCCAAATTAGTCCAGTTTAGAGATAACATTACCTTGAAATGATGTGTCACCATCATTTCCTGTTTGTTGACAATAATTTTAAAGAGGGAAAAAGCCTTCTACTGACCAATTAAATAGTAAAGAAATGACTAAAATAATTTGAACAGGGCCCTAGCAATGGCTTGTTCAGAGCTGTACCAATTAGCAGTGCTTGCCTTGGCAAACACAAATGAATTAAATGATACAGATCAAGGTTACCACAAAGGAACTTCTGTGGTAAATTTAAGTTCAATGTACTCAAAAAAAAAAAAAAAAAAAAAGATTTGATATCAGCAGCCATCACTCAATGACTCAAAAGCACTTAAAACTTTTTTTTCTCCTTTTCCAAATGAATTTAAAAAAAAAAAAAAAAAAAACTTGAAATAAAATCTGTTTGCTTGAGGAGTTATTAAAACTTACTTTCAGAGAATGTATTCTTAATACAAGTGTATTACTGCAATGGCAGATTTTTTTTTTTTTTTTTTTATGGTTTAAGTATAAAATTAAAAATTAGTGTGAAAATAATCTGCCAGTGAAGTATCACAAAATACACTAATATTCAAGATACAATGAATGAAAACAAGTCTTACTATCTTATACAGTGTTGCTTCTAAAGTAAATTGACCCTGTTTTAAGGATTTTGACATACTTTTACTGAAAAACAAGTTAAAAAGCTTGGTCTGGTATATACTGGTATATTTAGTATATAACATCTAGTTAGAAAAGTGAAGGACCAACAGCTACAGCCGAAAGTTCTAACAGTAATAAACAAAAGCAAATCCTAAAATGAAAGTTTTCTGATTGTTATCCTCAAAAAAAAGAAAAAAAGAAATTGATTTAGGAGCCGGCTGAATCTATGAAGCAAGCAAAATGGGAGCTTGTAAGATTCCAGTCAGTTGTACGAGGCTCAAAAAAAAATCTCAGTTATGAAGCACAATAATCACAGACAGGCCTATTGTATGGTGCCTTCTGACTGGTGTAAAGGCGAGCCACGGAGTCAGCAGAGCAGCAAATAATGCTGTGCTGAGGAAACCTTTCCCTGTCTCAAGAGTGTCCTCTCTTCATATTTCCTATTGTTCTTTCACTGTTTGTTTGGTTAAGTCTTCACCGTCATTGTTTGAGGAAGTGTTCTCCACTAGGCAAAGCGTTTCTCTCACTCTCTCTCCGATAATCTCCTTTCATGGTCTGCTTGGCACCACATTCACTTCTGCTCATCCACAGTGAAGGAGGGAGGAAATCGACTTTTATTTATTTAGCTTGCTAGAGCTTATTTACTTATTTGTTTTGTCAGAACAGAACAGGAACAGATATTGTAATTCTAGTCACAATTTTTGGTCAAAGTGTTTTGAATGAATTCAAATGTATCTATGTGCCTGATGATTATTAGCCTTTTGATAATTCCGTTTTGATTTTTTTTTTCTTTGTGGTCTCTTTGTTGGCCCTTCAGACCACTTGAAAGAACCCTCATAATCCATATTGGTTCTCCAATCCACATATGTTCAAAATTGTAACAAAATATTTAAAAATAAATAAATAAATAATAATAGGTAATGTAAGAGTTAAGCATTTGGTTATTGAACAACCCATGGTGATTTAAATGTCTATGGTGGTTACCACCCTACATATACAGTATTCTACACACACACACAAAACATATCTATTCATCATCCTCATAACTTATAGGAGACGCTGGAAAAGTATAGTAAATTACTTACAAATTACAAATTACTACAATGTAATTTTATTACATACATTGTAGTGTCCTCTAACTCAGTTGGAAAATTCCACTTAAAAAGTGATAGCTGGTTTTTAAGCTTGCCAGTTGATCAGTTATCATGTTCCAAAATCCTATTTGATCCCCTAAAGATAGTATGACCAGCTGGTAGCTGGTTCATTGCTGGTCCAAGATGGGCTAGAGCTCATGACCAGCTTGGACCAGCTAGAAAACAACCATGTTCCTACCCTACTGAAAAAAATAGTGTGTGTGTGTGTTAGCCAGACTAAGCTGTTTTAGCTAGTCTCTCAGCCAGGGGTGTGTTTACCATACAACAACGTAACTCTCTGCTTCACTACCATAGTACGATGCAGCACTGAACAAATCAACTAGCTGGTTATCCGGCTTTTCCCGTTGATGGTCTGCTTGTGCACTTTAACCTTACGCATGAGCAGATCTGTTTCCTCGTTAGAGAAGCGTTCAGTTTTTCAGCTTGCAAATTCTGCCATGTAAATGACGAATCCGCCATGGCACGAGCACAACTGGCTTTTAAAGGGAATGGGAGATGAGAATCTAACTGGTTTATTGCACACTATGCCTAAAACATTAAACTGTCATTAAACTAGCAAAAGTGGATTCGGACACGCCCTAAGTGCACTTGCGTTGTGTACGCTTTAGACCATGCAATTAGATTGTTAAAATAGGGCCCTTATGATACATTGTACCTAATGTCAGCTTGCTTATTTTAATCAAGATAATGATTTATAAAGTCCACATGTCATAAAAACAAGAAATTATGCTGTCTTTCCAATCACACAAGTTTGCAATGCAGTTTGCAAATGTTCATTTGAACTATGGTTTCGGGAAACACCAAATCGTTGAACTATGTTAGTAATGACGGAACTTGAGATGTTAGTTGGCTAACGATGCTTCTGGGAAATGCACCCCTGGTCAGTCTTTTGGCTGGTTTTAGAGGAGGTTAGCACACTGCAGCTGGCCAAACTATGTAGCCAGGCAAATACCACCTTAGGCTTGTTTGCTATTTTTTTTTCATCCCTACATAAGCAGCAACTCTTAAGCAGCAAACTCATCACACAAAGTAGTGAGATGTTAGCATGTTGGTAAGCTAATGAGATGATCAAATCATAAAATTACATACAGCAGCATGCCTCAAAAACGGTTTTCATTCAACATGGAAAAGTAACAATAAATAAATGTATTTGAAATCAAAAACGTCTGATATTGACTTAAATTTAACCTTTTTAAAGCAATGCATCATGAGATTACCTTTTGTGTGAAGCATATGCATGATGCTGTCTTTTTGGCCAAAAGAAGGTATCTTAGAAGGAACAACCTGTCATAACAGCCTTTGAGTCTTGCTATCTGTGATACCTTAAAAATGCTGTGTAGGTAGACAGCTGACTAGGTTTTGGAACAGAGCAATGGAGTTTGCTTTCTCAAGCATTTCTTCCAGAAGGCTTTGCAGTCTTTGTTTGCATGCTTGAGCTTAGTGTACATATTTATATACATATGCATAAAAACTGGAATCAGCAGACATATCAGAAACTTAAAGACATCTGTATCCATAACAATAGTACCTTACCCATCCCAGCTCTGTTTTGATCTAATCAGAAATAAGCATATTTATGACATTAAAACTTATAAAAAAGGAAATTCAAATACAGTAAACACAGATGACTGGCAGATAATGTTTGTTTGCTTTTATAAATGCAGGAAAAAAAATTCATAAAATCAAATTTGCATGATACTAAATCTGAATTATTATGAGATACATGTTTTCATATCTGCTCAGAGGATGCATAATGGCAAAAAGCCTGAAATGTCCAACATTCGGAGGTGTGATATCTTATTAAAAAAAAAAAAAAAAAAAAAAAAACCTAAATATATAAATAAATGAGGCTTTAAATTGTCTCCAAAGCTAGGGGATTGAAATTTATACATCTGGTTATCAAACCAAAGATTCAGAACGCCTGCCAATAGACAAAGTAATTGTGAAGAATTGACCAGATCATTGGAGTAGAATGTGACTGAATGTGGTTCTTACACAGTACATACTAAAGGAGATATATCGGTCAGCTGCATTATATATGAGCAATATCAAACAAGTAGGAGTGCAAGATGGCTGTATGTGATGATACTGAGCAATATCGCCCGACTATAAGTGTGACATTACTTTTATACAACAGTTCGACGGCACAAGTGTCTAAATAAATATGAGTCTTTAAAAACCCTCTTTTTTTCACTTCTCATGTTGAAAGTTAAACAGATGACCCAAACCCCTGTTACTAATTCAAAAAAGGTCACTTTAGAACTAGTAACGAAGGAATGCTGATTTGCTTCATTGAAGCTTATTGTATTATGTATAGTATAATGAGAGAGAGATATCGACCAATGCCGGGTTTAGCCTACACGATATCAGCCTGATTTTAGCACGTTCTACTTGACGTAGGGTGTCGTGTTGTTTTGTGAATGACTAATGGGTGCTGGGATGTAAGAATCGATCGTTTCATCTTGTATAGTGTCATCGTAGTGGACAACAACAGACACAGTAGCGTGTTTACCCACTACACAAAGCACGCAATTGCGTGGGGCCCCCACGATTTCTCCCTAGGGAGATCCCCCCAGTGGTGTAGTCTACGTTATATGCAGGTATATGCCTTATACCCACTAGGAAAGGTAAAGGATATATCCACCCTATATCCACTTAAAAAAGCACAAGGATACGGATCTGGTGCTCTTTAATGTGTCATGACAGATCGCTGTAGCCTCAGTTCAAGAGAAGCGGCAGCAGGGGCGGATCTAGAAAATTATTTATAGGGTGGCAAAGGGGTGGCATGAGGTCTATGAGGGGGGGCAACACCAAAGCAAGCGCACATGCATAGTTTTTGGAGATTTATGGCCTGACATTAACAATTGTGTTCACAAACATTGCATTACCACAAATTATTTATTAAAAATAAATAACAAGATTTCAATATCCATCATGGCACTAAGTAAAGACACTATATGAAAAACATCAACAGATTCTAAATGAGTCTTTTATGGTATAAATCACATTTCACAGTTCACAGTTTTAGTGCAAGTTAAAGAGCAACAAAAACTTTTGAGTTTCTGTTATTAACAGAGGTGGGAATGTCTGTGTGTGTTCACCCAGAACACCCTATCAACTACATACTCTAGCAACACCCCAGCAATTGCATAGCAAGAGCCCAGAATCTCCTAGCAACTACCTAACAACACTTTAGCAATCACCCAGAACATCTATATTCTGGCCTAACTGACCAAACTATTTACGTTTTTTAAACAAGACTTTAAGTTGGCTTTATGACAAGCCAACATACATTTGTCTTTCAAACTTTTCAGTCTAGTTATTGTTCTTGATTGCTAACGCACAATTCATGAAACAATTCAACATTTTCTCACAACTATAAACACAATCTCAAAACTATACACCAACTTGTACAAACCTCAAACTTCCAGGTCAAAATAAAATGTTCTAGTCCAAAACTTTTATCTTGTCTGATAAAATCAAACTTTGGCCTCAGATGACACACAAAACTTAACAAATACACAGACTACTGCCCAGTGAACACTAGGTGAGATCCATTCATTTAACACTGTAACAAAAACCTCTTATTGGGATTCAGGAATTATTCTGCAGCTCAATGTCTACTACACTATACAAAAATAAATTTACAGATGCAGATACAGTAAAATACAGCAATGAACTTTTGGAGGGAATTTTTATTTTATTTTACTATTGTAAATTGATCTTGCAGTAGATGAAAAGCATGAGGAAAATATGAATGAACTTGGCATGCACCACAATACAGTATACTGTCAATTACAGTAAAAGTAAATTCAGCATCCTCTGCACATTTGGCCAAATTTCATTACAGTATATACAGTACTATAGCAGTGTATTGGTCTTCTGACACAAAACATATCCCCAGGCAGTCATTTCTCAACTGCAAAAATACAGTACACATAACAAATGGCTACAAAGAAAGTTGACAATCACAAGTTTGATGGTGTACAACATGCTACAGTTTACTGTTCATAGAATAGTGAAATTTCCCTCATCTAAAGTACTGGTATTGTGTAAGTTTACAGTTTTTTTCAACTGCTTACACACGTTTTCAAAACGTTGCCTCTTTTTTTCTAAACTTCACACACAAATCCAAGAATTGCACACACAAAACGCAAAATGCCTCTCTTCTCTTGCAAAATGAATCACTGCATTCAAAATATCACAAACACACCTCATAAGCAAACATTTGTCTTACTTTTCACACACATTTGCCATAATATTCTATTTTTGGATATATCATATACACACAGTTATTCAAAACCTAAAGCTCTTCTTTCATAAGCTGCTATGTACATTTCTGTACAAGACTGAAAGTAATTGGCAGAGAGATGTTGAGAAAATCCATGGTAAACAGGAAAGCAAGATTGAAACCAAACTTTTTTTTTTTTTTTTTTACTGTAAGCATTTGTGGTTGTGAATACAGTATTGCACAGTACGTAAGAAAATATAATACATCAACCATGTGTAGTTGGACAAAAAAAAAAAAATAGCATAATTTTGAAAAAGGCAAATATTCCAAAGAAATGGTGTGTATGTATGTCCTGGTAGGGGACCAAATGTCCTCACAAGTATAGTAATACCAGTGCATTTTGACTTTGTGGGGACATTTATATACAGAATATACAGTATAAAAACCATTACGCCTATGGAATGTCCCCATAGAACATGGAAACCCAACATGTGTGTGTTTGTTAGTGGGCAAGATGGTTGGGTGTATCTAGGCTCCATCTCTCCTCCTGGCTGGATCCAGCCACAATACTTCATCCATGTCACATGCTATGTTCTCTCTTGCGTATCCAACCTTGGATGGAGGCAGTGTCAGTGTCTCCACATGCCTCCTCTATTGTCTGGAGAAGTGTTATGTTGACATGGGGACAACGATCATGCACTTTCCAGCACCATGTGGAGAAAAATTCCTTAATAGGGTTTAGAAATGATGAATATGGAAGCAAGTAAACAACAGAAAAGTTGTTCAAAACCTATAACTTGACATTTGGACTATTTATAGGCCTATTCTAAAGCCATGATTGGTTGGTGTTAAGTAAAGCAATGAGTGTTTGCACATGTGAGGAGTTTGGCAATTTGATTGGTTGTGTTTAAAAAAGGAAATCAAGATACTTCCTGTTAGATTTGTGTGTGTGTTACATAGAGAATTGTGTGTTGTGTTTTGCAAAAAGTGTTTTATGAAATTGAAAACCGAGTCGAAGGCAGAGAATTAGTGTATGGTTTTGCAGATTTCGTGTGTGGTTCTGCTGTTTGAGTGTCAGGTTTCAGAAATTGTGTGACAAGTAAATATTTAATTTTTTCTAGTCCTCCACCACAGGGTCCATCATATCTGTGGTGTTGACCAATAGGAGCACGGCAAGCGATGATTGGTTGAGAAACAACCTGTAGTCTGACATGTTTCTTGTCCGTTACATGACCAATTTATA
This sequence comes from Elopichthys bambusa, assembly GCA_037101425.1. Lineage (NCBI taxonomy): Eukaryota > Metazoa > Chordata > Actinopteri > Cypriniformes > Xenocyprididae > Elopichthys > Elopichthys bambusa. Next base: position 27,313,057 of record CM074440.1, on the reverse strand, counting down.
TGTCAAAATAGCATAATCTGACACAGTGACTATTGTAAATGACAAAAATAGTGTGAAGTCTGAACCCAGCGTAAGCAAGTGTATTACCTGCATCTGATATAGCATTTATTCTTCAGCTAAATCTTATATTCATAATAAAAAATCAGTTTGAATGTCCGCTGAGGAAAGCGATATCTTTGTCTTAGTATCCTTTTGATGTTTAAGGGGATTTCCCATGACAGCTGTAGTTGTTGTCTTATAAGGTGCTGTTTCTCACTTACTTATAAAGACAGTCTTTGTCGCCATCTAATGGCATAACAAATTTAACTTTCACTGAAGTCGAAATCACAATCACTAACAGTCCCTTACTCAAGTCAAAAGTACAAAAGCAGCACTCTAGTTAGTACAAGATTCAAAGGGGACATAACACCATTTCTGCCAATATCATGTTAATCTTGAGTACCTATAAAATAGTACTGCATCCATCATATCTCTGAAAAGCCTTTAGTTTTATCAGATTTATAAAAGATAATACAGTTGATAAGATAATAAAATACAGTTGTACCTATTCTTCGAGTTCCTGGGCCCGTGGGCGGAGCTAAAGAGTCACAAGCTGGTTTTAGAATAAACAAATGGACACTTATGGTGGTCAGCTAAACAAATGTATTTAAACACACACAATACATCATAGCATTATCCCTGGATAACTTTTGATTCACTATACGTTTGTGTTGTTTACATTATATGCACTTATGTGCAGATTGCCAAAAAAACACAGACATTTGATGCAGTTTACTTACTGCCTGCGGTTCCGACTCATGACTGGAATCTTTTATCGCTGGGACCACTTCATCTTTCAGTTTAAAACGATCTGCAAATCCAGCATCATGGGCCTTGTTTATAAAACAGTCATCACCGAAACGCCGTGAACAAATAAACACACTTGCACAACTCCGTCGCTGCCCCGGAAAAACAAACTGCATCCACTGTTCCCTTAACGCTGGGTTCTTTGGGAAGCTAAACAAAGTTATATTTCCCTCACAAGCAAAAACACACTTCTTTTGTGACATTGTTGATTTTGTTGTCTAAAAACTAAATGACAAATCTTTCTCGAGCCAGTCCTGTGCAGCGCTGCTGATGACTTCCAGAACCCAAGCGATGGACGTTGATGTGAGTGCTCTTGCTCCGGGGTGCGTTTCCCAAAGCGAACTATGGTCGCAAGTTCCGTCGTTACCAATAGAGTTCAATGGGACTTACAACCATAGTTGGCTAACGCTGCTTTCAGGAAACGCGCCCCTGGTGTGCTCATTCAAGGAATTTCGCCCTTTATGACGCCATACAGGGCCATACTAAAAAAGAAAAAAAAAAAAAAACGTTCCGAAACTTATGCGAACACTGAAGGAGTGTATATGGCACAGAAATACTCTGTCATACGTCCAACTTATTTTTGTACATGTTTATCATGAGAAACCAACTGTTTAACAGTGTAAATAAGTCAAAATGCATGAAATAGCATTAGAAATCCCCTTTAAGTTGAATAAAAATAGAAAGTTCTGAAAGTTGGGTACTTGGCAGGTACATGAGTACTGAACTGCCACTGACGGTCTGGAACTCACATCTCTGAAAACGTCTAAACAAATTTTGGTTGCACTTTATTTTACAGTAGGTGCACTTATGTGTACTTATAGTGTACTTAAGAAAGTATTAGTTAATATAAGGTAACTACATGGATTAAGGTTAGGTTTAGCGCTAGGTTCAGGGTTGGGCCCTATTACCCAGTTATTGCTATAATAAGTACATATTATTTACATGGGAAACAGGACTGTAAAATAAAGTGCTACCCAAATTTTCAAATTGGCACTATGTTTATACATTCTTGCCTAAAAAACTCTTAAAACTACATCCAACAAACTGCAGTAGTGGAGTGATACAAATTTTGAAACCGCTTCTGTGTGATATTAGTATATTACCGCATGGCTGGAAAAGGCTTTTCAAGATTTGAGGAACAGAACTAACTGTTGTATAAATACATTCACATAATTCTCAGCTTCTTACTCAAAGCCTTTAAGGACAAATATGCCAATGATTATGATTAAATGTCATCTCATCAAAACGAATTACAAGACTGTGGGTGAAAAAAACAAAAAAAAAGTGAATCATTCAACATTTTTTCCCTTGCCTCTGAGTGAAGATTTGCATTATGTGTCCAGTTGTGAAAAATAACTTCAGGCTTTTGAAAGTGCCCTCTTATTATACCAAATTAAATTTAAATCGCTGAGCATTGTCTCCTAATTCTCAAATTCTTCAAAGAGCACGTCCAAACCATGTCACTTAGTATTGGGATTTTCAACATGACATCCTTGGAGGGAGGGTGGCTAAATTTAAAAATTTAATTCCATTTGCCTGCTTTCACGCAGTCTTCCAAGAGTTTCCAAGAGTGAGCATTCAATAAATCAAAGACAGAGCAGCTCTCTGAGATTCTTGCTAACATGTTCTCCCAATTTTGAGTACTATTACGGTCAAAGTCCTGTCTTTAGCGTTCACAGATTGCCATGGATCGTTAGACCAGGCAAGGAAATGCATAACTTTGTTTTAGCCTAATGAGATCTCTGGATTCCTGTCTCCTACACCAGAGCAATAATGCACAGAAGAATTGAATTGATTGCGACCGGAACGGGGCTCAAATTTGTAATGGCGAGCAGTGCAATGTGGGCTTTCAAGAACATGGAAGAATGGAGAAGAAATGCATTCCAATGACATCAGCATGCTGAAGTTTTTGTAAAATGCAAGGAAATTAAATTTAGAGGGTCTGTCAAGGGCAGATAAGAAATATCGGTCTATAAAAAGGCCATCTGTATAGTTTCTGAGCAATTTTCATCTAATAGAAGAAGAAAAACGATACAGATATCGCATTTATCTCGACCCAAAGGAGACAGAACAGAAACAGAATTTTGATTCCAACCTCAGAGCCTGATTACAAAACTGGTTTATGTGGAAAATCATATAAAAATTGGATTTTGGAAAGTTCTGAAAAAGCTCTCATTCAAATGAAAAAAAGATTATATTGTCTAATCTTTGCAAAATGACTATTAGACCTTTTTTCTTTAGATTTATGTTGCATTTTTTACACTAAAACATGTCCAATGTGGTGATAATGTTTTTTGATAAGATGAAGAAATAAATTATCAATCATGACAAGTCTTGGATCTTTTTAGCATGTTATTGAATATGTTATTGAATGTTAATGTATTTGGTCTTGGCAGACATGGGGCCCTATAATACACCTGGTGCAATGCGGCGCCAGGCACAACGCAAGTGTTTTTTGCTAGTTTCAGCCCGACCCAGTTATCATTTTCACGTCCTGCACCACGTTGTTTAATAGCAAATGCATTTGCACCCATGGGCGTGCTGGTCTGAAAATGAGGTGTGTTCAGGTGCGTCGTTGGCGCATTGCTATTTGGAGGCCACTGAAATAGACTGCGCCATTGAACTGAAACCTGGTCTAAAGTCAATTGTGCAATATATATATATATATATATATATATATATATATATATATATATTGTTATTTATTGAGTGCGTTAGTAATATGCACCTATAGGTGGGTACACAACGTGCGTACACTCTGCTTATTACACAAAGGGATGCGCAGCAGCACACAAACATGCAAAATATTCAAAATAAAATGATTACAATGTAAACGATTATTATTGAGTGCATAAAGATAAAAATGCTATGGTGGAATCTGGCTTGTCCTGTATATGGTTTGCTTGTGCGCTTTAACCTCGCTCACGAGCAGATCCGTTTCCTTGCTAGAGAAGCATTCAGTTATTCCGCTTGCAAGTTGCAGCATGTAAATAGTGAATCCGCTGTGGCGTGAGCGCAACTGGACTGAGACTCTGATTGGTTTATTGCACATTTAGGCCAAAACACAGCCATTACTCATTAAGAGAATAGGGACAACCCTTTTAAACCATGCACCGGGCGCACCGACCATTTTTCCCATTGTTAAAATAGCAAAAGTGGATTCGGACATGCCCTAAGTGCACTTGCACCATGCACTTAGATTGTTAAAATAGGATCCTAAATCTGCTACGCTGTTGCTGCTGTCAGTTATCGTTGTTGCTGTGGCTGCAGAGCAAGTATGGACTTTCTACTGCTAATGGATACACAGAGATATGCTGCTGTGAGCATAAATAGACATACATAAATCCTGTAGCAGATCTAGACAGGTGGAGCTGGGGAGGTGGAGGTTCTCAGACTAATACAGCAAACTCTGAACCAGACTATTTAAATGTTGAGCAAACAATCTCATTGGTTGCAGGATTAGCAGATGCAAATCAGCTTGTGTGATTGGTTGCAGATTGGATGTAAAGGAGCTATCAGCCTGTGCCATCTAAAGTTTAATGACTGAAGATATATATGTTTGGAACAACATGAGGGTGAGTAAATGATGACATTAATTTTTGATTAATTAACTATCCCATTATTTTAACACTTTGTCCTAACCAGGATGCATGGCAAATTACAACAAGCAATATATCTGTCCAGGCTGAAAGTAGAAATTCTAAGCAATTAAAATCAGCATATGCTACATATTTTACTATGATTATGGTTGCTATGATTTTGAGATTATTAGCATCAATTTGATCAAAGCATTGTGTTTACATGAGGTAAAGTTTAATCGCAATATTGCCTTAATATCATTACTATCGCATTATAAGTGTGTATGTAAACATAGTCATTGACACAGTCAAAATGCGCCACTGAAGAATTGCTAATTAAACATCATCATTTTGCTCAATGATTTCGGCCCTCCAAAACTGATTTGGCCGAAACCTAAAATTTGAATATTTTCTGTTTCCGAAATGTCAGTACATCACTAATTTACAATGCCAAACAGGTGGATCGGGTTTTCAATGTGAAAATATCTGTGCAAAACGAGCAGAATCAAGGAATCTTTCATGAAAATACTAACTTTACTCTGCATTACTCTCTTTTTTACATTGTTTTATCTCTGGACCTGTGTAGGCATTTCGCTCTAACAGAATCGCTGCTGCCACACAGCCTGCCTCCTCCATATTGTTCCCCGGGGGCGAGCCACCTGCAGCAGCCTCTGGTTGCACGAGCAGATTGCCATCACTGGTAATTGAGACTGCGGAAGAGCTCGGAGACATTTCGGCAAATGCTGGATCGGAATAGATAGCGGAGGCAGCTCGGAAGGAGAGACGTGAGGCCGGGCGTCCGCATGCGGTGAGAAAAGAAGACAAAAACGTCAATGCTGAAGAGGTTCTTCCATCCCATGATGCCTCAAACAGGCCTGTCAGTGCTTGTGAAGAACACATCAGGCTATGAATTCAGCCCGGGGCTTGAACACACAGATATGGCCTTGAGAAGGATACACAAGGCGCAAGCTAGCAGATGAAATCGACAGATGAACTATGAAAGACTTTACAGACGTTGCTTTTTACACACTGCAACAGCAAATGTTGCACTGTATATGTCTTTGAGCTGTTGGGTTTTGCAGAAATTAGGGATAAAGGGTGTGCCATCTTCACCTGTGTGCCTGCACTCAAAACTCTATCTGTGTCATTTTCTCACTTCCCTCTTCCTCCTTGGTGTCAGCATGCCCTCCTCCTCTCCTTTCATTAATATCCACAATATGATGGCTTTAACGACAGCGCTGCATTCATTAATATCTCCCCCTTTAAATGCCACTCTCTCGCGCTGCGCCAAAATGAAACGCCACCAAATCAAAACATTAATTAATTACGTCGCCACCTCACCAACCTTCAGCGGGCTGACATTTTCTCTCCCTGTCGCTCTGATGAGTGAGCCGGGTTACGGCTTGGTCTCCACAGGGCTCTGCGTAGCAACGGCGCCTGCGGCTCTAGTGCAGGAGACGAGAGATACAACAGAGGTGTTTCTGCATAATAACGTAGTATGAGTGCCCACTAGTGGACAAATGAGAAAGTAGTCAAGATGATATGAAAGGAAAAAAGACTCCTCGTTTTACTCATGTTGCAATCTTATAAGTCAGTAAAAAAAGCTGGTGTATTGCTCAGTCCTCTTGTCACTATTATTTACTCATTTACTTTGGGTTGTTCAAAAAAGGAATAGCTCTTCCAAAAATAAAATAAAATAAAAAGTCTGTCAACATTTACGCACCCTCAGGTCGTCCCAAAACCATATGACTTTCTCTCTGCAGTGGAACACGAAGAGGTGCTATGCAGAATATCTATGATGAGCAATCTCTATAATGAAAAGCCAGTCATAACTTGTGCGCTATAAGTTTTCTTAAGTCATGCAGTAGGTTTGTGTTTTTAAAAATGTATATATACCAAACATATCAATATATACCAAATGTATACATATAATGCATATATTTTAGAAATGATATACATTACATATATATAAATTGGTATATTTGGTATATTGATAGTTTAGATTTTTTTTTTTTTTTCTCATTATATTATATAGAAACAATGATATCAAACCTGAATAACAAGTTGAATTTCTAGAAGTGTGGATACTAGCTTTCCACACAAAGCTATCACCCACACTTCCCATCATTCACACCTCCGAGTATTGACTTTTTTCCATGGTGTTCTGTGCCAAATTGGAGCTCTACAGCATTTGTCCCTTTTATTTTCCTTTCTATGGGGGAAAAAAAAAGAACACCTAACATCATCTTTTGTGTTCTTCAGGAGAAAGACACTCATAGTGTTTTAAAATTACACAAGGGTGAGTGAAATGACAGACTTTTCATTTTTGACTGAACTACTCTTAAAGATGTATACTGTACAAACACCTGAATATAAAACATGTACTTATTTGTCGCACGTGTTACTCTAAGAAAGAGGACAAGTTGGATCAGCACACAGTTCAGTTACATCCAAAAGCAGGTGATGCCGAGGTTGTTCACAGAGCACAATTCCTGACCTCACAGCTGAAGTAGAGGTCAAACAGACACTTGTTTGGTCTAGTCACCTTGACCTTTCACCAGATCAATGCCTGACCCAATCAGCTTTTATCGGGTCAGTTAAAGCACAGGAGCGCGTCCCTGTCCCCTGCTCTTGCTCTAGATTTAACACCTGCCTCAATTCACCTTTCGTATATCCCTAATCAGTCTTTCCGACCAAAAACACATTCTCAGGGGCGATGCATTAACAAGGCCAGATCTGTCTGACATACCCACATAAACACACACCTGCAAATGCAACCCAGATTTATGCATCTCCTTGCCGTGACACAAATGGAGCATCTGATCCAAACAAACAAGCAAATAAACCCACCTCTTCTTGTTCCTACAGAGACCAAAGTTCACATTTGAGACTTTTTCGAGGAACAATAGCACTTTTATTTTGAAACAAGCATTCTCTACCTCTTTTTATTTTCAAAAACCTATTCAATACTTCAGAGAAATGCATTTCTCTCATCTTTTTCAAATATCTAGAGGAAGAACTCAAACAGGAATTCCAATAATTTGTCCAAGATGAACTGCAGAGGAGATCCGAAATCTACTATTTCACCATTTCCCTCAAGCAAAAAAAAAAAAAAAAAAAAAAAAAAAATCAAAATTCAGTGCTGAGGAGCTATTAATGTGAATTCAGTTTTGAGCTGAGTCATGCTGGACATTTTCTCTTATATACTGAGCTCAATCATCGTGTCTATTGAGAGTGAAGGGGACTAAGGGAAAAAAATGTGTTCGCTGCTTTTGTTTGTGTCCCATACAGTGTAAATTACATGATATGAATCTCCACAGAGCTGAGGAGAGTAATAAATATGATAATGTCTATGTTTTGTTCACATGGAAACATATTAGAGGCAAAAAGTGTTGTCTTATTCATCATAATGCTTCCGCTGGGTGCATTTTTGTATTACCTGGCCATTCAAAGCAGCATAACAATGCAGACATTATTCAGAATGCAACAGACCGGCAGTGTTTGCGGTTCAGCATCTCAAGTTTTCTAATAATTTGCGTTATTGGACCTCGTCGGTCAGGCTGAAAACAGTAAAACAGGAGGCCATTTTTGAGGGACCCATCAATGTAATTTACTGCGCTCTTTAATAGCTCCGTAAAAGGACAAGGTTAGTCAAGGACGAACGTTTGGCGAGACACTCGTGAAAAGTGCCCCTTTCTTACGGACCTTCCCAGAATGCATCTCTCTCCTCCGGCACCGGCACGTCCTCGGTAATGGCTGAGCTGTAAAAGCGGTACGTGTGCGTGCGCCGTCTGCGGACACAGATTAGAGGACACTCGCAGGACAGAGGGTGGCATACAAACAAAAGAACATGCGCTTCCCATATTTGAAGGGCGGTGAGAGAGAGGGAGAGAGAAAAAGAGAGAGAGCGTTTTGCTGTGACGGTGATGTATGGCTTGTCACTGGCTAAGCTTTGCTCAGAATACTAATGGATCTTTTGGAACACAAGATGGAGAGGCTGAATACGTCTCTTTATTTTTCTCTTTCTGCAAACGTGCGGTAACAGAGACGCTGCGTGCTCACTGGGGAGTGGGGGTTACTTTTCGGGTACTTTTTTTTCCCCTTGATAAAAGGGATAAGGTGCTAACCTGGGAGCTGACATGCATCTGTGCAGCCTATAGCCGCTTGTGGTGGTTTGCGCTGCTGCTGGGGATTGCTGGGCTTACGGTCATGGGAGATCTTGAACTCATCCTGACCTGGACCAGCTAGAATTACTTGTCTTGAATGGGAAACCAATCCAAGGGATATCCACATGATAGAGGTCTAGAGGGAACACATGAAACAATTACCTCAAACCTAATATGATCATTCAGACTGAAATGTGTAAAAAAAAAAAAATACTTTCAGACTTTTGTCCTGTATGTGTGTGTGTGTATATATATATATATATATATATATAGAGAGAGAGAGAGAGAGAGAGAGAGGATCTTCAAATCTCGGCAAGGCTGCATTTATTTAATTGAAAATACAGTAAGAAGCTGTAATACATCAAAGTGTTAAAATGGCTTTATCAAAATAATAAAATGTATTAAAAATAACAGTTTTTTTCAGGATTCTTTGATGAATAGAGTTGCTGTTAGCAAGATTGATGTTGGACACACAGTGAACATTAGTTAAATAGGGTTTGCATACTAAAAAAATGAGAGAAATGGTGAATAAGAAGGTTTACTTAGGAACAAATTCAGTACAGTGGCTTTGTTTATGAAGTAAAAAGAAAAATATCAATGGCATAATAGTTTAGTATGCAAATAAAAGAGTTAGCTTGTGGACATCTCATAAATTGGAAACAACTCAAGGAAAACAACCCTATAGCTTACAGGAAATACTTATTTGAAGCTGCAGTCCGTAAGTGTTGCCCCTTTGTCGCCATCTCTGTTTGAAACCTGCAATTGCAGTTATTTGCGGAATTATCATCTTTACACGGGTTGTGCATCGGCACGGCTCCTCAGCGCGGATGAATCTAATGTTTGCTGTCAGTCACCACATCGGTGTGGATACTGTACTTCGGAATCACAGGCTTTACGTCTTGGAAGTATGACCAAAATAAGAATTTTCACCAGAAAATGTTATTTGAACAAGTAAGTAACATGTCTGCCACTTTTATTCTGACCAACTGAGAAAAAAAGCATCACAGTTGCGCTGCCATTGGTGATTAAATCTAACGATCGCTTAGCTCGGATCACGTCAAACTGTGCAAATTATTATTACTGTTATACTTTGTTCTCAAATTGTTAGTACTGCTGTGAGAAAAGGCTATAAATGATCTGCCACCAGCAGCATCCTCCACATGCCATTTAGCCTACTAGCTGGGACTTCTTTATGTAAACAGACATGACGTAATGACGCAAAGACGAACGGCTGCATGCTCAAAACCCTTGCGGGTTTCATCTTTACGTCATTACCAATTTTATTATAAAACATTATTACAAGCTTGCCGTTGTGAATCGGGCTAAGGTAAGGACATATTTTTAAACACTGAATGGTTATGTACTTGTTAAAAAATTGATTTTGGATCATTTTTAACCAAAAAAAGTTAAGGACTGCAGCTTTAAAATATGCTAATTGATCTTAGCCATACAGCAAGTTTATGACTGTAGATTCAAATTGGCTAGAGTGAAGAGACTCTGTCAAAAAACAGTGAATGAAGGGGTTGGAATATGTTATGGACACAGAAATACTCAGTAGGCCTATGTTCAAATGCAAATATATTTTGGTCCATCTAGCTTTAAGGCCCCATGAGAATTTTTTATGCTTTATTATTAAACTCAATGGATTTTTTTTTTCCATGGATGATGGTCCACTTGAAGGAAACTGTTAACATTCAAATGCATGCCTGGGATTGCCTGAAGCCTCACTGAACCCACTTCTGACTGTAAACATTTTTGACTGTAACAATATTCTTTATTAGCTCTGTGTAAATATGCATTCAATGTTATGCATTATGCATTGTTACCATGTTGCTTGGTCTCGAACATCTTTTTCAGCTTTCATGCAACCTATTAAATTATGTAAAAAAGTAACTGTAAGTGCTGCAAACGATAAACGGCATTAGTTTCCCTGTCTCAAAAAATAAATTAAACAAAACTTTCACACACACATACACATATTCTTCTGCACCGACTCCTGACCTTTGTTTTTTTATAGGATGCTTTACATGAAATGCACTCTTTCAGCATTTTTCAGCATTTTACCTTTTTATGCAATTCCAACACATTGTCATTTCCTGCCAAAAATATATTATGCTCACATCTCAAAGTGTTTGCATCTAATTTCTGTACAGGGAGCCATCAATGGCACTGGCATTAGCACAGAAACACACTTGTGTGTAAGAGCTAACTGCTTAATTCTCTATGTAATCTCCATTGGCTCTAATTTTTCTAAAGGGAGGGAGGTCGTATGCGTGTGAAATTGTCTTTCTTCGCAAGAGGCATACCTTTATTTCCCTGTACACACAGAGCCTGATTAAATCAGGGCGCTAAGAAGGATAATTGTTTTGTGCATTAACTTGAGTTAGTCAGATTGCTTCAGGTAAGACCCAATTTAAAGTAAGCCAAGTGCTCTTTACGCAAGTGATCAATACTTGACCTGCCGCATGTGGTCTGCTCAAGTGCACACTTGATTCTTAAGAATCATAAATGCTTTCAGTGACATGATACTTCAGTGGAACAGCTTTCATTCTAAAATGAGGAAATGTAAATTGTGCAATTCTTCCTGCTAGTTAAAGACATAGGGTGAGTAAATGGAGACTGAATTGTAATTTGTGGGTGAACTATTTCTTCTTGTCCTATATGCTTTTCAACTCTTTTTAGTGTGTAATGTTGCTGTTTGAGCATGAAAAAGGTCTGCAAAGTTACAAAGCACAAAGTCACTCCAAAGGGAGTTATTTTCTATATCAGTGTGCACTGTTTCTGAACTCCCTGAAATGCCTCGATTGTAGTTAGTTTTCTTCTGGGAACATACACGTCACAATTTTCCTCATTTAAATAAAAATAACTATAATAACCCTGATAAGGAACCTCCAAATAGGGCGTCTGATGGCTCCTTGTAAGCTGAGGTTGGTTATTACCCGAGCAGGTATGAACAGCCAGCAAAGCAAGGGTTATATAGTGATGTTCACATCTCAGTGTCTGTTTTAGGACTGAGAGAAATGCTGTAGAACTTGTCTGATTACCACTGCTCCATATCACCTAATTCAGGTCAGTGTGCCACCTGCTGCTTGCCTGGCCTCCAGGGTCGCTCTAAATCAATGCCATGACCCAGAGGAAATCACCCCCGTCTCCCGTAATGCTAGGCTCGCACTGCACTGCACCTTCTCCAGTATTACATCAGACAGGCAGGAAAAACAACTGAGAGAGAGAAAGAGAGAGAGAGAGAGAGAGAGAAAGAGGAGAACAAATTTGTTTGCAAAGAGGGAAACCACATTTGTTTTGTGCCATATTGTACTCTTATTTTGTGGCAGAAATGCAAAATCTCCCAAAAATTATATGCAGAACTATTAGGCACAAGCAGGCAAGCACATTTGTCTTTGCTTTTTCACAAAGATGAAAATAGGAAAATATCAAAACAAGGTCGTTTTGGTTTCTCTCTAAGCTCTACAGTGACATCTGGGTAAAGCACAGCATGTTGTTATGGCAAGACGCTTGAATTAGAGTACAAAACACAAAACACAGCTTTACAACATTCAGTTATTGTTGTTGTTGTTGTTGTTGTTGTTGTTGTTTTCACCCTAAAAATATGGTGGGTAATTCTACAATCAGGTGACATTAAAAATGAATAGTGAATGCTGACTTTTGCTATTTGTGCTATTTAGTAATGCACCAAAATTTTCTTCTTCTTCTTCTTCTTTTTTTTTTCAACTCAAAGGTTTCCAGTTTATATATATTTATATATATATATAATTGATTTAATATTTTTTTCCCAACTTTATTGTAAAACTATCCATATGTTGTTCATGTTATTTTTTGCAATGGTAATATTAAAAAAAAAAAAAAATAGAAATATTCACTATGTCTCCCCCCAATAGTCGACTAGAACAGGCTTAGTCGACCAAAACTGTATTAGTTCATTAGTCGCAGAAAAAGAAAAAAAAAACTTCAATTCTGGGTCCTTGTGGTATCTATCGTATGTCATGCAGGAAATCCAAACATTTGCCTACCATCCATCGACCTCAAATAAGGCTTATCATTTGAAACATGTAAGTAGTAGCAGCTTGGTACATGGCTACTCGCTCTTACGTTAACCTAGATAAATGTGTGCTATTATTAGGCATAGGGCTGGGCGATTTTTTTTTTATTTATTTGAATTCATTATTGTTTAAAAATCTGTTTGGATGTATGATTCAATGACACACTCATAAATACTCTTGTTTCATTACTGGATGAATCAGTATATTTGAAAGAATCTGTTGAATGAAGATTCAATATCAAATACATTTTTTAACCCTCACTTGTCGCCACCTGGTGGTGAAACAATGTTATCAATAAATGCGTCGTTTTCAGCATTTCTTTCAGAAAGTGATTTGCTCAATTTTGATCGATAACATAAACATTAGTGTTTATATCTGAACTATAAACTTTTATCTCAGTATTTTTGTGATAATTTGAATATTTGTAACACAAAAATAAAGATACTGTATGGTTGAAAACACTGTGCAGCTGTTTATACCGACTTGTCAACTGCTCTCTCGAGACAAACTTTGAAGCAGAACAACTGTAAGTCGTAAGGAAACCATGTAACTGCCACACTGACAAGCTGATATGTCCTTTTTTATTCACAATCTCCTCGTCGCCGGCAGGTACAGCACTCATTTTCATGTGTTTGTGTTCTGATTTCACGTGGCAATTGCGCAACTGAACTCCACAGTTGCATCTATTTGGGACTGAGCGAACATGAGAGTTGTTCATGCAACCGAACTTCATGTCTGTTTACATTTTAACGTATTTAAGTGAGTTATATCGAACATTTTTTTTCTGTCATCATCAATTAAGACATACCGTCGACAAATATCGATACCGTTTTATCGCCCAGGCCTAATTAGGCACATAAAAGTGCTTGTGTAGAGTGTGGAAACTAAAGTATAGAGTGCTTACTGCATGACATGAAGGCGCCGGCGTGATCACTTGCATCTTTTCCTGACAACAGCGGAAACAACTTTCTAGTACAAGTCGACTAGAAAAATCTTTAGCCCTATATTCAGACTGCTCTCTGATGACTTACATATAAAACATAGAATGTTTCAAATCTTTTATACCTGTTTCAGAATGACCCTGTTGGTCTTATTGTAAAATCATTCACCAAATAAGATATGAATTCATTCTGCATGAATGAACGCTAAAGGAAAATATTAGAATGTTGTTTCTTATGTTGTTTACAGACCTGGAAGTTGAGTCATCATCTGATGAGTGCAATAAGATGCAACTGCTCTCACTGACACATGCAAGCACACACTGAGCTCTCTACCAGATTTAGAGCATCACTTGGGGACTGTCTTCTGATTGGCAACCCGGGTGTTTTGTTTGTCTCAAGAGGCCCAGAAATTCCCTCTCCCTCCCTCAGCCTTTTTCGGTTCTTTCAATTCACTTTCGGCAGAGGCAATCTTTGTCTCTCTTGTTCCCTTGTGATCTCTCACTCCTCAGCAGTATGAGCTCGGAGGCTGTGCGTTTCCACCTGACAGTGTATGGAATCTGCCTATCAGAGGGTTAGAGGCCTCAAACTGTCAGTCTCATGTGAATTACTTGCCTACCGACGAATTAACCTGTTTGGCCAATCCCTTCATGAGAATCCTCAGTCGTTTGGCTGAGGGATCATAAGGAGACACGCATACAAACACATGTACACACACACATCTCATCTCCCGCTAAGCTCTTCCTGTAGTAATTTATTCAAAGTCCCCTTGGATTTGTGCTTAGAGGACGTTTTATGGGGAACTGACCTGGATCATGTTATTTTGAGTCTTTCTGTCACTCTGCTGTCATGCATGGCTGTATAGTTAATGTTCCTGCTTCTCAGACATGCAGGCTTTTCAATTATTTTACAATTATATTGTATCATTATCTATTGTTTGTCTTTCTCTACGCTTGAGCATCTATCATCCATCATGCATCCATCCATCCATATTTTCATTCATTCATGTGTCACCATAAAGCATTTAGGGGTTGTATTTTATTTATTTATTTTATTTAGATGTTGCTTACTAGAGCTTTACTCACAATGCTCCCTGTATGCTCTTACAAGCATGTTGTGTAAAATATCGATTCAAAGGCAGCTATCCTTCACTTAACATTGAGGGAACTCCCATTAAGGGACTGGCCTTTGTGACTTTGCATGACCTTGATTTAACCTCAGATGGTTTCAGGGGAACTAACTCTCTAAATCTATTTGGACAAATACATTAATAAGTGATGGAATATATATATATATATATATATATATATATATACAGTGGGTACGAAAAGTATTCAGACCCCCTTAAATTTTGTACTCTTTGTTATATTGCAGCCATTTGCTAAAATCATTTAAGTTCATTTTTTTTTCCTCATTAATGTACACACAGCACCCCATATTGACAGAAAAACACAGAATTGTTGACATTTTTGCAGATTTATTAAAAAAGAAAAACTGAAATATCACATGGTCCTAAGTATTCAGACCCTTTGCTGTGACACTCGTATATTTAACTCAGGTGCTGTCCATTTCTTCTGATCATCCTTGAGATGGTTCTATACCTTCATTTGAGTCCAGCTGTGTTTGATTATACTGATTGGACTTGATTAGGAAAGCCACACACCTGTCTATATAAGACCTTACAGCTCACAGTGCATGTCAGAGCAAATGAGAATCATGAGGTCAAAGGAACTGCCTGAAGAGCTCAGAGACTGGATTGTGGCAAGGCCCAGATCTGGCCAAGGTTACAAAAAAATTTCTGCTGCACTTAAGGTTCCTAAGAGCACAGTGGCCTTCATAATCCTTAAATGGAAGACATTTGGGACGACCAGAACCCTTCCTAGAGCTGGCCGTCTGGCCAAACTGAGCTATCGGGGGAGAAGAGCCTTGGTGAGAGAGGTAAAGAAGAACCCAAAGATCACTGTGGTTGAGCTCCAGAGATGCAGTCGGGAGATGGGAGAAAGTTGTAGAAAGTCAACCATCACTGCAGCCCTCCACCAGTCGGGGCTTTATGGCAGAGTGGCCTGACGGAAGCCTCTCCTCAGTGCAAGACACATGAAAGCCCGCATGGAGTTTGCTATAAAACACCTGAAGGACTCCAAGATGCTGAGAAATAAGATTCTCTGGACTGATGAGGCCAAGATAGAACTTTTTGGCCTTAATTCTAAGCGGTATGTGTGGAGAAAACCAGGCAATGCTCATCACCTGTCCAATACAGTCCCAACAGTGAAGCATGGTGGTGGCAGCATCATGCTGTGGGGGTGATTTTCAGCTGCAGGGACAGGACGACTGGTTGCAATCGAGGGAAAGATGAATGCGGCCAAGTACAGGGATATCCTGGACGAAAACCTTCTCCAGAGTGCTCAGGACCTCTGAATGGGCCGGAGGTTTACCTTCCAACAAGACAATGACCCTAAGCACACAGCTAAAATAACAAAGGAGTGGCTTCACAACAACTCCGTGACTGTTCTTGAATGGCCCAGCCAGAGCCCTGACTTAAACCCAATTGAGCATCTCTGGAGAGACCTAAAAATGGCAGTCTACCAACGTTTACCATCCAACCTGACAGAACTGGAGAGGATCTGCAAGGAGGAATGGCAGAGGATCCCCAAATCCAGGTGTGAAAAACTTGTTGCATCTTTCCCAAAAAGACGCATGGCTGTATTCGATCAAAAGGGTGCTTCTACTAAATACTGAGCAAAGGGTCTGAATACTTAGGACCATGTGATATTTCAGTTTTTCTTTTTTAATAAATCTGCAAAAATGTCAACAATTCTGTGTTTTTCTGTCAATATAGGGTGCTGTGTGTACATTAATGAGGAAAAAAAAATAACTTAAATGATTTTAGCAAATGGCTGCAATATAACAAAGAGTGAAAAATTTAAGGGGGTCTGAATACTTTCCATACCCACTGTATGTATATATATATATATATATATATATATATATATATATATATATATATAAAAGATTAGGTCAATTGTATATCTTTTAAGGACATTGATCCCTTTCTAACGTGAAACACTTGATGGATAAAATTTGAAGAATTTGAAGTGATGTCATCTACTATTATACATTAGCATATACATGTTCACCTTTTGCTTTAATGACAACAGCACTTAAGCTGAAATGAACAAAACCTGGTGGTGACGTTCTCAAGAAATTTTTTAAAAACTTTTTTCCAGAATCAATCAATCAATCAAAACATTTTTAATGTGGTCTTGGACTTTTGAACCCAACTGTACATTATCTACTATAGCTAACTTGGCAAAATGAATTTGAATTAATTAGATGCTTCTTTATCAGGTGTACTGGATCTGCACATTATACTGCAGACCTGTAAAATGTGTAGTGTTCACAAACCATTGGAGTAAAAGCATTTCTCAACTCAGCTGTCTGCCCTCTTGTTACCTGTCCCTAAGCGGCACAAAGAAACAGAGACATTACTCATACAAATAAGCCTTTTTTTTTTTTTTTCTTGATTTGCAAAACATTACTTTAGCAACTCTCTACACTCAAGCTTGAATGCTTAAAAGCTCCATGGACCCTTTGGATGTTGATCATTTGCTGCTGCGTCTGCAGTCAGTGTTCTTTCATAAGAGCTTAAAAAATTAAAGAGGCAATGCATTGACTCTCTTGTTTCCATTTGGTTCCATTATTGTGAGCCATTGTTTCTCTCTAACTGTTGTTGACGGAGAATGTAACAGTTCATGATCGGAGCCGTTCTGCCCAAGTCACGGTGATCACACTGACGAGTACATGCATCGGCCATTACAGAACGTGTCTGCTTGCTTACTTTGCATAGCCTGACAAATGGAAGTGGCCAAAAAGTATAAGGACACCCTGCCTTCAGACGGCAATTCCATTAGAGGACATGAACGTTGGGTGAAGTGTATAAAATGGATTTGGAAGATGGATCACTAAGTGCAGCAAAAACCTTCTCGGCTGCCTTGTCTCATTTTGTAACTCCTCACACACAATGAGTGGGTTGTCAAAGAATATCAAACTTGTTGGGGGGATTCCTGCGTGCAGAGAGTTCAAACTCACGTTCTGTCTAGTGCTTAAAAAGATCGAACAGGTATTGTTTTATCTTTTAAGGTGATGCCCGCGAGTGTCAACTTTTGTCAACAGTGACGTCCACCTGCACTTTGAAGGTAGAGGTCAGACAAAGTATGCAGTAACATAATGGCACAAGTCAGCATTTTGATATGCATAAAACATGATTCCCTTTTAAGCAAATTCAGCAAATTGGGTTAATGTCAAAGAAAAGGGGACATATCTGGTTGTTGGTCAAGTCAGGTGTAAATAATTACATTGCAATTTATATAAGTTTATAAAACTTAATTATTAGAAAGAATAATTAATACAAGTTATATAGTTGGCAAAATTAGTTGACTCATATCATATTCTACAGGTGGACTTGTAAGAATATGCATGACTTGCACCCAATGATAAACATCAGCCAACCATCTAACCAATAAAATTTGGTTACAATCAATATGATACATAATTATTTTTTAGGGAACATATTTTTTTTAAATGTTATCAATGCATTCAATTCGTATTTATGCAATAGAAATAAAGTTGTTGGTCCTATGTTTCCAGCTTATGCCTCATCTCTGTATTTGCTCCTTATTTTGCATGCTTTATTTTTCACCAATTTGTGAAGCCTTGCCAAAAATGTGCTCACAAAAGGACTTATTTATTCACAAAAGTTCTATATTCCAAGTCCTCTGAAATTCCATTTTAATTTAAGAGTTGATATCGGGTTTAGGGAAAATGCATGTTCGGAATTTGAACACATGCCAATTTTTATTAGTTGTTAATTTAATTGTCACAATTGGAGTAAAACACATTAAAGTGCATTTGTAGCCTACATAAAGCAAGATTTTGTCAAAGGCTGGTTAAAGGCCTGTTCACATCAAAGATGATAACTATAAGTTTTAATAATAATCAATATAATTCTATATGAGAATAGTGGAGTTAACAACTATGGCAACACAACAGTTTTTTTTTTTTTAATCACAATTAGAACATTTTTTTTTTTTTTTTTTCCAGCTCAGGGGCATCAATTTGGTATGGCACTGTATGGCGACTGCCTGGTCAAGTCAATGCAACTACTTTATGTTTATTCATTGCATGCAGGATTAATGGAGTTATATTACTATGTGTAACATATAATTTGTATTCTTAAATAAAACAGAAAAATAAGTAAATTAAAGTGAGCTGGATGTTATATTCGTATCCAATCACAGGGATTTCTCTTGAAAATAACGACCAATCAGAGGTGTTTAAGTTACCGGTAGTGAGAGCTGAATGAGTTTATATTTATCACAAGTGTAAGTTCAGAAATCCTCTCATCATAACATACAAAGCTGTACACGAAGAAAATAAATTATTTATTGATTAAAACAGGAGTTTTCGCACTCGAGTTCACGTCGAACTGAAAGCGCTTTTTACCCCATGTCCTAACCAGACGTGACACAACGCGTGATAAAAGGTATTTTTTCCATGTTAATCAGAGTTTTTGTCCTAACCAGCCGCGACACGCGACAATTCTAATTTAGAAATGGTCGGAACAACAACACAAAGTTTAGAAATAATATCAGGTACTGTTTGTGCTTTATTTATGTTAAAAGTGTCTAATGTAACTTTGAATATTATTTAGTGCTCCCAGATTTAGTTATTAAAAGCAACAATGGATAATTCACCTTAGATCTTATAAAATTAAACAAATGTATGCAAGAATGTTCAAAATGAGAACAAACAAGTGTATTCTATGTCATAGATTGATTGATTGACTTTCAGTTTTACAAATAAGGATTATTTTTGTCATTTAAAGTGACAGACAACAAAACTGCAGCACAAACTGGCATTACCGTCCACTATTGTAGGCGCTAGTTATTATAGGAGACATCAAGGCAAATTGCAGCGTCTCTACAGCATCAAATGGATTTGATCCCATGATCAGTTTTGTCCTCAGTTAAAGATAGAATGTTCTTATCAATTAACTGGTTAGGTCACTTGATGCATTTCACCTTGCAGGAACTGTCCCACCAGAGACGTATTGGATTTGCCCTTTCTCTGTTTCTGGTCGCCTCTCTCACCCCTTCTTTCCAAGACCAAATTTATTTTCCTATCCATTCTCCCTTCACTTTAAACTTTGATTTCCTCTTGTCAGCCTAGAAGCAAAAGTCTTCTCTGTTAGATAGAACCATTTGTATCCTTGGTAACAATTATGTGTTTTAAAAAGAAACCAGCAAAACACAAGTTATACTGTGAATCAATAAATTCTTTGCTGACTCTACCATCAATTTTATAAAAGTGTAGGGGGAAAAAAAAGCAATACTTGCTCATGTTAAATGCATCATGAAGGACATACAGTATATTCAGCCTTGTAAATTGAATTCGAGCAACATGTGGACAGTGATCGTAACATCTTTCGATAAGGCTCCCGCAGATGGCAACATGCTTCTCCAACGCATCTCCACTTCTAAAACAAATTTAGCTTACAACACCACTTGGGAAGCCATGGACTTCTATTCCATGCAAATACAGAGGTGAACACCTCTAAATATTTCAACATTGACATCGGATTATCTTCTCTCCGTGTTAAAAAATGGATTCATTCAGGGAGTTTTTGAAGTGAGCAGAGGATAGAATAACAAGGCCTCTGAGGATGATGTTTTCTCATGTTCTTCAGCTTTAATAAAACGTTAGGTCGTATCACATCTGCACCTTTCAAAGCACTAACACTTGCTTACCAGTGCCTAACCTTTTTCCCCCCTCTCCTTCACAAGGAGAAATTCAAACTAGCATTGCTAAAAGATTTACGGGATCATGCAAGTTTTACAATGGTGAGTGCTGTAATGGGTTTTAGCCGCAAAACTCTGCATCCTTGTGCATGTCAAAAAAGAGAGTAAAGCTGAGCCACGTACAGCAACAAGGACTCAGGTTTCTATAAAAGTTGATGGTATGGATTAATGACACACTGTTCAATAGATTTTCACTCGCTGAAAGGTTGATTGCCATGTGAATAGTCTCATTATGCATATTAAAACTGACCATTCCATATGAGTAAGACCATTAATATATGAATAGTACAATTAACAACAACACACTACACAGGATTGTAAGTGGTCCAGTCTCTCTCCCAGCAAAGGTCAGAATAATTCAACTACCTTCAGGTGTCATTATGTAGTACGACTACAAAATGAATCCAATTTTGATTCCTGGAAAATGAATTGTGAATTTTCAGTTATAATACCTGCTCAAAAAAAAAAAAAAAAAAAAAAAAAAACTAAATATTAAAAATAGTCTCTTACTGTTGATCTGTCCAGAATAGAATCGTAAATATTCAATTCCATTTAAATGTATTTGTATAGCACTTTTTACAATATAAATTAGTCAAATGCAGCTTTAAAGGCAATATAGTCTGTGGCAATCAATCATTCAATCGATCGATTAATCAATCAATCAATCAATCGATCAATCAAAAAACACATCAATAAGCAAGCCTCCTTTCAATAACTATGACAAGCTGTTAAGTGAACTTTGGCAGGCGAACAGAAAAAAGTATATGACTCTAACCATGTTGCTATTATATACACTTTTATATTTATTATATTTTTATACATGCAATGCGACATGAATCTTTTTATGACGTATGCCACTTCAGTAGCTCTGTGTGGAGGAAAAATGCTATGCTATGGTTTTATTTATTTATGATTGCCATAAATGATTTGCAGTACTAGCGGAACCAATTTTTGGTCCGGAAATAATTTCAGTGACGAGTAGCCTACGGCTAACTTCAGCAAAGTATCAAGCCTGCAGACAAAATCATAGGTGGTCTGATTGTCTTGGTTAGTTTCTACAAACAACTTGTGATGGTTCTGAACAAGTACTGCTCTCCACTTAGAATTTTCAATCAAGCATCAAACCATATGTCAGGTTCACCCTTCTAGTCCTGCCCAACTATTTCTGTTCTATTCCATTACCTTATATTACACTGTTGCTAAGGTTGTATTTGTATAGTCTAATGTTATTATGTAAATAACAAGTATACACTTCTAAATGCCATGGTCAAATCTGAATCATTTTAACTTTTTAACCTTTCTATTCATGAGTGTGAATTTGAACTGAATTCGGCCCCATTTTACCAGATTGGAATTTGAATTGGAATGGAAACAAAAGGAATAGCAAACTTGTGTTTCTTTTGAGAGTATCACAGTTTCCAGAAAAAAAGATTAAGCAGCACAACTGTTTTCAACATTGTTAATAATAAGAAAAGTTTCTTGAGCACCAAATCACCATATTAGAATGATTTCTAAAGTTTGTGTGACACGTAATGATGCTTGAAATTTTGCTTTGCCGATACAGGAATAAATAGCATTTTAAATTATAATTATTTTAAATTGTAACAACAGTACTTTACAACATTACTGTTTTGTATTCTTTGATCAAATAACTGCAGCCTTGGTGAGCATAAGAGCCTTAAATGTGTGTATCCATTTATTATTTAAATTATTCTGTAAATGAAAGTTATTCAAGTTATGTGAAATAATGTGTGTAAAACATCATTGCAAAACACCTGCTTTTTGGTTTCATGAAAAAAAAAAAAAAGTAATACAAGTATAGAGCAATGAGTAAGTATGAGTGTGAGTAAGTATGAGTGAGAGTGAGTGAGTAAATGACATTTTAATTTTGAGTGAACTATTCCTTTAATCCTTTAACCAAATAAAGAAGAGCATATAATTATACTTGCCAAACACAATACCTCTAGTTCTGATTATGAAGAAGGCCCAAACTCTCGGTGAACGACACAAAATAAATTCCTGACTCCTTCGCCTAAAAATATCCTGGACTAACCTTCTTGTGAGAGTAAAAACTGGTCCGAGATCAGTTTGTGAAGTCATTTTTCTGAGCCATTTCAGCAGCACCTTAGAAGGAGCCAATAAATCACCTGACACCCGTGCGCCACGTAGCCACATATTCCTGCACTGATTAGCAGGAAAGACTGTGGCAGAGCGCTGGACAGTGGGATATCAAACCGAGCCAGGAGAGTCTGTGTGTTTGTTTTTGGATTCGCTCAACCATTTTACTGTGTCTGCTTGTGTGTGTGTGTGTGTCTGTGTGTCCGTATCCACTTGTTTGTCCCATTATCCAGACTTCCTGAGTTCTGTGTGACAAAGTGGGCATGTCAGCCAGAAAGATGGCAGTGAACACAAATGTTTCAGTCAATTAATAATGCAACAAATTGCACTAGAGAAAGCCAAGTAGGGCAAAATGAAAATATCAGCCAGTGAAAAATATCAATTCAATCCGACAGCCCTTCATGTACATTTTATGGGTGTGATAAATGAGAAGGTCGTGTTTTAATTCCATACGGGTGTCTGTTGCAGATATCTGGTGTCAGCTTTTCTGGCAGACAGTTTGTAAGTTTGTTTTTGACAGACACTACCAAAAGCACTTAAAATGTCAACATAGATGATGTGTACATCCGCCCATTTATCAAAAGTTTGACTTCTTTCGAAACGGACAGTGTAGATTGTGTCGGATTAGTGGGTGGACACAAGTCCAGATAGCACTCTGAGGTCACATTTGCTCAGAGGAGAAACTGGTGGGATGAAAAAGAATTAGGTCATGACGGAAAATGGCATATGTCCATTACAAAGAAGCGATCCATCACCCACTACTAATTTAAGTGATTTCCCTCTCTGTTGTCTTACACACCCTTAGGGTGTTTACACACTAAAGAAAGCTTTGACAGAGAGTCTGATGGATAGGACTGCTTAAGGCATGCTTAGAGGGTGTGGTAGTAGACGGGTCAGTTTGAAATCAAGTGGGAATACAGAAAATTGGATTGGGAAGCACAACTGGACCTGCCTGTCTCAAATTCTGAGTAAGCACCATCCCCATTGAAATCAATGAAGTTATAGCATTATCGGACCAGTGTCAGTACAAGGATGAATGTGCAACAAAAAAATTAAAGGAAAACTCATCAGATCTCAATGGGGAAAAATATTATGCTGGATTTCTATACAGAATGTGTTGGGAATGAAAGGATTCCACATCGTTTGATGGAAATTAAAATGATCAACATACAGAAGGACTGAATTCAAAGACACCCCAAAAATCAAAGTGAAAAAATTATGCAGCAGGCTAGTCCATTTTGCTGAAATTTCATTACAGCAATTCAAAATGGTACTCAGTAGATTGTATGGCCCCCACATGCTTGTATGTGTGCCTGACAACGTCAGTCCATGCTCCTAATGAGACGACGGATGGTGTCCTGGGGTATTTTCTCCCAGATCGGGACCAGGGCATCACTAAGCTTTTGGACAGCCTGAGGTGCAACCTGGCAGCGTTGGTTGAACCGAAAAATAATGTCCCAGAGGTGTTCTATTGGATTTAGGTCAGGCGAGCATGGGGGCCATTCAATGGTATCAATTCCTTCATCCTCCAGGAACTGCCTCATTTTGGCGGTGTGTTTGAAGTCGTTATCATGTCGTCGTCATCACGGTTTACATATGTAACTATGGTTCCCTGAGAACAGGGAACGAGACACTGCGTTCGAACGCATATGGGGAACATCATCACATGAACCAATGTCTGGAAGCAGTTATCAAATCTCACCAATCCTATTGGCCGGCGACAGCCTATGACATCATTATAGACCCGGAAGTATAAAGGGAGCGCCTAGAAAAGCAGTCAGTACCTTATTGTCTGAAGAGACTGTTCAGCAGGCAGCCCCGATGCATGACAGGGAACGTAGTGTCTCATTCCCTGTTCTCAGGGAACCATGGTTACATATGTAACCTGAGACGTTCCCTTTCGAAAGGGAACTCTACACTGCGTTTGAACGCATATGGGAAACGATATAGCCACACCGCCATGCTTAAGAGGAGTGCATGCCAAAAAATGGCTAGACAAATGTCAGAACTAGCAGCTTCAACTGAAGTGCCCTAACCACTCCCCCTACTGGTCATACATAGGCTGTCAGTGACAGCATTCCCTATGGCCACCGCCCAAGCTATAAGCCTCAAAGAGGCCTTCCACAGAAGGCCTACCAAGGCCGCTCAAAGGCTTCTGGGACCAAACTTCTTTTCAGAAGAAAAGAAGGTACCTCTAAGGGAATGTAGCCAGGGGGCCCTAAGGGAATGTAGCCAGGGGGCCCGAAGGAACCCTAGCCAGTCACTTGTCAGGGGAACAAAGTCAACCCTGAATGCCACCAGGGAGGCCAACCTGGTCTAATTAAAGCAACCTAGTATTGGCCAACATCATGTCTGATCACAGAGTCTCAAATCACATTCTTCAGAGAAGATATCCAGTAAGAGTGACTACAAAAAGGCAGTAACCAACTCAGACCAGAACGTAGAGACGGGCATCCTGGAGAGCAGGACTCTTACCAATGAGGGGAGTAACACTCTGCTAAATCCTAGGATCTACTCAGCACTTGATTATTTACAGCCTCCTGTGTAAAGGAACCCAACACAGGGGAGTACATTTACCAGCCTAGGGGCTGATCCTCAATAGGGAGGCCTCAAAGAGGCCTTCAACCACTGACTAGCTTAGGGAGGTTACATAGGGAGTTACATAAGAACCAAACTGAATAGTGAGGTTCACAAACAAATTCAACCTGAGCTATGCATTCCAACAGACCATATACTTAGTAAAAAACACTTTTTACCCTTAATAGCAAGGGGAGTACAACCTAGTCACCATGCTCTGAAGGAGGCCAGCACAAAGTCTACTACTACAGAAAACAGGTGGCAACAATAGAGTTATAGGGCTCATACTGTGTAGGGCAAAATAAAACTAGAGCATTAACAACCCTGAGAAACAGGGGAATGCTTCACTTTTCATTCATACTATCTATGGTCCTTTCAAGCCTGAAAGTGCCTCTTCACTATCAAGCCAAAAGGCGAGCCACAGAAATCTTCATCATGGGCCCAGCCCTTGGCCTGATCGTAAGAAGCACCTGGGTAAAAAAAATTACTCAGGAGGTGGAAGAAGAAAGGAGAGGGTAGATGTAACTACCCTCAAGGAGAGGAAATCAATCACCGACGCTCAAATCTTTCTTCTTCCCAGAGTCCCGCCTTCTCTGGGACCTACCCCGAGGAGGAGGACAGGCTTAAACTCTTTAACCCTTAACCCTGTCGCCAGCCAATAGGATTCGTGAGATTTGATAATTGCTTTCAGACACCGGTTCCATGATGACGTCCCCCATATGCGTTCAAACGCAGTGTAGAGTTCCCTTTCGGAAGGGAACTGCCGTTCAGCCCAGTTTCTGAAGGGAGGGCATCATGTTCTGCTTCAGAATGTCACAGTACATGTTGGAATCCATGTTTCCCTCAATGAAGCGCAGCTCTCCAGTACCAGCAGCACTCATGCAGCCCCTGACCATGATGCTACCTCCACCATGCTTGACTGTAGTCTAGACACAATTTTCTTGGTACTCCTCCACACATGCTGGACACCTGAGCCAGACAAATTTATCTTAGTCTCATCAGACCACAGGACATGGTTCCAGTAATTCATGATCTTGGACAGGTTGTCTTCAGCAAACTGGTTGTCTTCAGCAAACTGTTTGCGGGCTTCCTTGTGAGCCAGCTTCAGAAAAGGCTTCCTTCTGGCACGACGGCCATGCAAACAGACTTTTTGCAGTGTACGGTGAATGGTCTGAGCACTGACAAGCTGACCTTACACTTCTGCAACCTCTAAAGCAATGCTGTCAGCTCTTTCAATGACTCGTCACTCGAAGTGGTATCCATAAGCAGGCTTTATTAATAATAATCAAGGTCAAACAGGCAGTGGTCAGATAACAGCAGAAGCAGAAACAGAGGGCAGACAGATTCATAGTCGTAGAACCGGCAGTAGATCAGGGCAGGCGGAGAACAATCACAGGTCAAAAACAAAGGAAATAGTCCAGTGGGCAGGCAGCAGAGAATCGAATAACGGGAATCAACAGGGTCACAACAGGAAGGCAAAACATTAAAGAATGCTCAGAAATGCAAACCATAGTAATACAAAACCTCACAAAGAGGACTGGTGCAGTGACAATTTATATAGGCCAGTAAACAAACTGCAGCTGGGTGGCGTAATTAGTGCCAGGTACGGGGCTGATGGGAAATGTAGTGTGTGTGTGTGCGTGTCAATATTCGGGTGAGGGCGCCCTCTGATGGCCAGAGGAGGGAATCACGGAGTTCGTCTCTGTGACAGCACTCATGCATCTGTTTTTTGAAGCCAGCTTGCACATGATGCACAGCATGAGGACTCATCATCTTTGATCGACCCTGGCAAGGCCTGTTCTGAGTGGAGCCCGTCTTGGAAAACCTCTGTATGACCCTGGCCACTGTACTTTAACTCAGTTTCAGGGTGTTATCGATCTTCTTATAGCCATCTTTGTGGAGAGCAACAATTCTAATTCTCAAATCCTCAGAGAGTTCTTTGCGATGAGGTGCCATGTTGAACATCCAGTGGTCAGTATGAGAGAATTGTACTCAAAGCACCAAATTTTAACTGCTATAATACATGTTACATACAGATATATAGCACTAGCACTATATATATATATATATATATATATATATATATATAGATGGCTATGGATGACCAAACCTGTAGAAATTAAAAATGAATAAATGAATGAATATATAAATGAATAAATAGATAATATGAAAATAAATAAATTAATAAATGACTTGATAAAATAAATGATTCATTTTTAATAAAAAATCATTTTTCCCTCCTTAATTTATTATTTCCTGCTTTTATGTTTTAATTATTTCTAATTTTATTTATTATTTTATTTATTTTAACATTTATTTTATATTTACTTATTTATGCATTCATTTATTTTTATATTTATTTATTCCAATATGTATTTATTTCCAGATTTATTTATTTCAACTTTTTTTTAAATTTATTTTCATATTTATTCTTACATTTTTTTGTTATGTATGATAATTAGGTGGGTTGGTCTTACACATAGGGCTTGCTTATCATTGGTTCATCATTGATTGAAACGCTTGCTCGATTACTCTGGCTTTGTAATGACAGCTTGTAGCTCTCGCGTGTGATTATAACCTTATTTTCGCGACAACAAGGGTGACACTATTGCGTTCGTTTTGTACTTCTGGCTGAGAGGGACCTAAGATAGTCCCTAGCCATAATCCTATAGCTGTAACGGTAGATTAGATTAAGCGGTCGGAGTGTTGCGGTGCACTTTACAATTTACACCCACCACCTTAAGACGAGGAGCACATGAGACAATGGCTGAAGGCGCTAAACTTGAAGTGCCCACCCGCCCTTATCTGTGTTCGTACCATTTCATGGACAGGGAAACCGACTGACAAACACCCTTACCTCGAGAAATGGCTTGGCTACGATGTTCCAGTAAAGAAGTCACGCCAGATGCTAAACAGGTCGTCAGATTCAGGTAAGCTAATTTAGCTAGCCATGTGCTTGTTAGCCTAACGTTAGATTTGTGAAGTCCATTCTATGAATGTGAGATCAGTAACGAGGAGTTCATAAAATACAACGAATCTTGTACTACCATTGCCACCTATATATTTCATATTTACGATAGTATTATGGTACATTACAGTCTTACAGTAGCTTACATTATTCCTGTAAATTACAGAGATTGCAGATGATAGCAGGCCAGCTAGCTACACTTCCCATTCAGATATTGATATTGACCTACATATTAACATTAGAGTTAGAGATTGTGTGTATATACTGTCTCGTTTTTAATGCATCTCTCCCTCTCTCTCGCACTGTTCTGTTAAAGCATGAATGCCATCATATATTAATTCTCATGATGTATTATTACTAATGTAAAAATATGTTTATGGTTATATTATTTCCACAGATGCATTGATGAGCGTCAGTGATCAACTGTGAGGATGATCACATCCACATGCCCCTGAACTGTGATGCAAAAACACACTGGGAGGATCCATCTGCCTCTGACCACAACTACACTTCAAAATCACATCTCAACCTGAAGCCACCTACATCTGATATGAGAACACAATGTGTTCAGCCGGCTCTATTGTACACAACTCTGCTGAGAAACAACCACCTCTGTCAGCACAGCACAGCACAGGGTTGACATTGGATGCATTTCATTCAGTCACCAAGCACCTTACTAATACACACACCAACAGCTTCCAGCTACACACTTGGGATCAGCTCCTGATGACTGATAAAGCTGCATCTTAATTTATTGCAGGGTGATCTTGCTTAAAGGTTTGGTGTTTCAAAACCTGGTGTTGTGATAAATTCATAACTGCAAATTCAGGGTTCTTGGAATACCTTTGTCCTGGCGATGAAGTAATTGCAGACAGAGGTTTCACCATTACAGATCTCCTCTATAAAAGGAAGGTGAAACTTGTCATTCCAGCATTCACCAAGAGAGGCATGCAACTCTCTAAAGAAGACACCACCGACACTAGGCGCATCGCCAAGAGGTCATATGGCTGAAAAACGTTCAACTTTCTTACAACAGTTCCAATTAACCTCACCCCTAAAATTCATAAAATTTTTTCCCTGTGTAAACTTCTAAGCAACATAATTTCTTATGTAGAGGATAAATAAGTGTTGATTTGTAGGTGCGTTCCACGTCTGTCTGTGCTGTGGTTTTGATTTAACTAATCAGTGTAAATAGTGTATGTAGTTATTTTTATAAACCTTTACAATGTGACCAGATGTTACCTATCTGTAAATAATTTTTTATAAACTTTTACAGTGTGACCAGATGTTATCTATCTGTAAATTATTTCTATAAACCTTTACAATATGATCAATGTGGCCAGATGTTAGCTGTCAGTATTTTTTTTTAATAAAACCATATAATTTGAGCTCTTAAAACTCAAATCAAAAAAGTCTTCTGATTTAAAAGTCATGTCAGTTTTGCAAAAGAATTCCATCTTGCTTTATTACATATGACAATTAAATGGTGAAATATTACCTCTACATGAAGGTCAGTAAAAGGTCTCTAGCTTCCCGATAACAACAAACACTCTTACAACTGATTTGATAAAACTTGTACTAAATTATGAATTTTCTAAAACAAATCTCAAAGTTATCTCTTGTTTAACAAAACTGATTTAAAATAATTCCCGTCTTCTTCACCTACACCCTCTAAATGCTGCTCCATCAACTCCTGACAGTCCCCATTGTTCACCTCTGGCCACTTCTTCATATCGTCTACCCACGTTAACGATGACAATATGAGACCATCTGATCGTCGTAAAAATTTAAAACATTTACGGCATTAACGTTATTTGTCATTTTGCTAAAGTTATAGCTAGCTATGAACAATCTTCTAACCAACCATCCACTGAGTGTCTGACTCTAGGCGTCATCACCCTAGCGCCTGACGTCGATGGTTCCAGACGCTGTGGGGATCACATAAGTAGTTAAATTAAATGTAGGTTAAATGTTTCGGCATAACGCGAATAACATTCAGTGAAAATAACTTACAACTCTCCAGCTGCCGCCATTTTATTTGAAAACTCTGATCACTCTGATCTCTATCACTTAGCTGGCCTGACGATTCTACGTGTGAGCTCTTAACCAATGATGCAATGAAGCTACAGAAGGACCGCCTTCCTCATTTCCATGTTATACACGGAAAAGTAAAAATAAATGAATCAATAAATAAATAAATCTAAAAATAAATACACGTGGGAAAAAATAAATCTAAAAATAAATGAATGCATACATACATAAATAAATCTAAAAATAAATGTACAAATAATATATAAATATAAAAATAAATAAAAAAATGTATAAACGCAGAAAATAATAAATTAAGGGGGGGAATAAAAAAAATAATTTTATTAAAAATGAATCATATTTATTTTATCAAGTCATTTATTAATTTATTGATTTTCCTATTATCACATTTATTTACCTATTTATCTATTTATTCATTTATATATTTATTTATTCATTCATTTATTCATTCATTTTTAATTTCTGCAGGTTTGGTCCTCCATAGATGGCATCCCATATCGCCATCCTGAAGCAAAACCATTTGAGAAGCATTGATTTATGTCACTGTTAAATGTTTACTGATTGCTTATCTTTTGGCATTGTGTTCATGATATCAAGACACGGTTTGAGTCAAGAATAATAGATAACTGTATATTCACTCAGATGTTTATACAATTAAAAGTGAAGTGTGTTATTTCTGCACCCTTACCGGCACCACACAGAATTGACCCTTCGCAAAGACCCACTGTTGACAAGCCATGGCGCTCTCACGTCACGCATACAAACACATAAAAATACGTCGTGGAGCAAAGAAGACAATGACAATATGCTGACAGATCAGACAGAGGAGGTTACTTTTGGTATGAAAGAAAGTCTTAGCTTTCAATTTTTTTTTTTTTTTAAATTCAAACAATAAATACCATTTTGTGCCTCTTTTATGTGTTGTGACAGATAGCTTTAGCACCTCAGTTCAAGCAACACATAAACCGATAATTTCTTCCTAGTTTTTTCACGAAAAAAACATAAATGAACATCAGAAGGTATGTTGTTTCAAAGAAAGATGTCAATACACATTTTTCAAGTTCAAGTCTCCTGTCAGGTTTATTTGTCGGACAAAATGGCAGATTCTGCGTTATGATTAGTTAGGTCGTCTGTCAATCATACTCCCGGTGAAGGGTGAATTGCAAAAATGGTGACTGCTTTCAAAATGGACAAGAAAACAACATTGACGGCTCCATAGATTTGACACTTTGATTTTCAAGAAATCAACCTATGAATGGCTTACTATACATATATCAAGCTCTTTTAAGTGAAAAACTTCTCATCTTCCAGCTGATATATAGTGTGTTATAATATTTCCCCGTTCTTTTTTTTCTTTTTTTCCATTAGTGGACTGTCCCCTCCTCCTATACTATCTCTTGTCAAACTCAGCACTATTTATCTGGCCACAAACTTTAATGCATGACATCACTGCTTATGGAAGGGGCCTTATCTCATGGTTCCTAGACAATAGGCCTAAAGAAATAAATTATGCCACTGTTCCTAGCAAAAGTCAATGTGGAAGTGCAGGTGGAAAATTAATCTAAATTAATCTAATGGGAAAGGCATTTCATTCTCTGCTTAAATAGTGTATAAAACAGATAATTAATACATGCACATGATAGTCTCACAGATCTCTCCCTCTCTCTCCTTCACTCCCTTGTTGGAAATATTTGTCTCCCAGATGGTATAAAGTTACTAAGCAACAAGCAACTGAGCAAAGGATGGTTAATTTCTTTTAAGTGATTATCTTCACAAAGCTCTTCTTCTTCTAGGGAGGACGCAAAGGACATGGCATGAGATTGAATCATTCACCCTTCTGTTTGCAGTTGTTACACACAGTTTATCCATATTGATGTTGTGGGTAAAGGATCAGTCTTTCTCTCAAGACAAAAAGGTGATAAAGCAGTTTAACTTAGCCATTGCTTAAGTGAGATTCAGTCAAAATGGAATGCCATTATAACAACAGCCAAATAAAACTTCATAATAGCTCGAATTTGGAAAACTGCCACTGGCATACGTTCATTCTGGCATTGCTCCAGACCCTCATATTAAGAAATATTTCATAATAAGTGCATAATGTTCACACTGTTAATGTCATATAACCACAATTCAAAGGCACTACAACCTTTACAACCTCTGTCATGGTCAGAAATGTTAGATCCCCTGGCAACAAGATGGAGGAGCTAATGATGCTAAAGAGGAACCAGTGGGAGTACTGCAAATGCCATCAAATAGGGTTATTGGAAAAACATGCCTTTAACTACATTTTTGCAAAACTCCAAAAACTTACCTGTACATACAATTCACTGCAGGTCCCAGCTGAAATAAAACTAGTGGCAATAAAACACCAGCAACTTTTATTCTGTTTCACACAAATTATCATTACAGTGGCAGATTACTGATTAATAGAGACTTGTTCCCACACGGTTCCTTGCACAATACTATGTGTTATTTACGGTGGTCCAGTAGTGCACAACACAATGAAATTAAAACAGCAAACATAAGTTCACAACACAACGAAATCGAGCCACAACACAATGGAAATGCTCCCGACCACTAGGGGGCTCTCAGAGCTCGGTAAAGTTAGATTTCCTTGCCGCTGTTCTATAGAGTCAACAGTCTTACAAAGATATCAATAGCATGATTCATTTTAAGTATGTAAACATTGTATATCGACATGAAATATTAATTCAAAATCACCTACGTGCACAATAGCTTCATATTTCTACCTGTGAATGATTTGACGCGCTACCATGGCACATGATGAACTCCACCAAGTGGTTAAAACAAATAATTTGTATTCATTACAATGCCTTTGTTTTAACATTTAAAAACAGACATGTTCAAATTCCAAAGTTTGTTAGTTCCTGTTGGTAAGACTGACTTACTACAGGTGACATTTTTTCAGGAAAAAATCACAGTAAATCACCAAAGGGTTTTTTGTTGTTGTTCCAAAGGTTGTAGTAGTGACCAGACTGACTTTTTTTTTTTTTTTTTAACTGTAATTAACTTAAAGAGTTTTTTCATGTTCCAAAGCTTGTAGTAGTTTCCTATTGGTAAGACTGACTTAGTACAGGTAAAATTATACCTCCCTGTGTGTATTGTCAAAATGTCACCTGTAGTAAGTCAGTCTTACTGACAGAAACCTACTACAAGCTTTGGAATTTGAAGATGTCTGTTTTTAAATGTTAAAAGTAATTTTAATGAATACAAATTATACGTTTTAACCACTTGGTGGAATTGCCAGGCGGCTTCATTATGCGCCATGGTAGCACGTCAAATCATTCAAAGGTATAAATATGAAGGTATTGTGCATGTAGGTGATTTTGAATTAATATTTCATGTCAATATACAGTGGTTAAATACTGTTAATTGTGGTATTGATATCACTGCCAACTCTATAGAATATTGGCAAGGAAAACTAACTTTAGCGAGCTCTGAGAGCCCCCTAGTGGTCGGGAGCATTTCTGTTGTGTTGTGGCTTGATTTCGTTGTGTTGTGGCTCGATTTTGTTGTGGCTTGATTCCGTTGTGTTGTGGCTCGATTTCCTTGTGTTGTGACTTGTTTCCGTTGTGTTGTGGCTTGATTCCGTTGTGTTGTGAACTTATGTTTGCTTTTTAAATTTTGTTGTGTTGTGCACTACTGGGCCACCATAGTTATGACCTCAAAACACTTCTACCTTAAGTGCATAATTGCTTGGTTGTTTCAGCAAAGGCGTTTCAATCTCACATTTACATTTGTTAAACTATCGGATATGTTTAGAGTAAGATTTAGTGTAGGTAGTAGATTATTTTCAAATGAGAGAGCATTAACCTTTTAGCGCCACTCACCGGACATTTAATTTCTGAGGTGCTGTGATAGTTATACAACAACCGTAATAAAAACATGGCCAAATTCCCATTCATCAGTTGAGAAAAGTGAATGCGCTTTTAGTTACTCTCACATGACATTTCACTTTGAAATGCTGAAAAATATATAAAGCAACGCAATATCATTTTGCACAAATGTCGCCACAGGCACGTTTTTCCAATGAGCCTGGGTTGGTAAGAGACTATCATTCAAGATGCTATCACTGAGGATTTCCTAATCAGAACAACTGAAAAAGAGAGGTAAAAACAGCCACAGAACAACTACTCACACCAGACACTAATCTGCCATTGAGCCTAGCCTGCAGCAATGTTGCGTACGTGGAAGTTTTCGAATGGTACTCTAACAGTGGTAAATGTCACTCCCACTGCTGATACACTCTCAGCGTGTTATGTCACTCACAACAGGTTGCACATACAAACTCTATTTTAACCACCATCGGCTCATTAACTGGCCTTCCTGGTGCAATAACACTTTAGATTTCCCATATACTGACTGCAGTTCGTATGGGAGTCAAGGATGTGTTCACCTCCCAACAACCTTATTCAGTGACTACAGAGAGCAGTGAAGGGATGATCAGCTGAGGTTTAAACGCCTGGGGCAACCTGCGACCTGGAAGCACTTCTGAATGAGAGGAAGAGGTGCCTTAAGGGCAGACGGTAATAAGGAACTAAGACACAAATAGAGGTAGCTGAGGGTGATGGGGGTAAGGTTGCCTACAGGAGGACCATGTAGGACAGGCAGTGTGAAGAACATGAAATGTGAAAACTACATTGCCAAGACCTGACCCTGTGCTCCATCATTTCTTGGACCCTCTATAGGGTTCATCCGAGTTACACATCATCTACTGCTGAACATTACATTTGGAAAAGTGGTGGACACTGTATGAGGCCTTTAATACAACCCAAGACAAGCTAAGGACAGCGCAGGTGGACACTTCTGACAGGTGGACACCATCTAACCTGGAGGCCACAATTTGTACAGCTGCAGAACTGTGTGTCTGAGCTGCTTGTAAGTATTACTGTTGCTCCTGTGTACAATCTCCACACCTGATTTCAAGTATAAGTCTGAGAAATACCATCTGTAGAAGCTGTAGAAGCATCTGGCTCTGCAGTAGGGGGGAATAAAGGGGTTTGGTTTTCAATTTGTGTTGAGTGTAGTCAGCTCAACCAGCTCAAGAAAGTCTACATACATGGGGTGGACACCAATGTCCAAGAAGGCCAGAGTTAACTCTATTATCCAGGTTTCTTGACCTTCTGTACTTCATGGGGCAATAAGATGGGGGGATCCCAATACAATAATCTCATCAGACAGGCTGTCTCGTTGATATACGGCCCAAAAGATTCAACCCAGAGTTCCACAGAGATGGTGGCTGAAGGGAGAATGTCTGCCAAGCAATTCACATTTACCATTCTCCTCATATGACCAATATTGCACAGTAAATAACCAAGTCTCAAGCTGCACATGTTCTGCTTTGCTTAACCTTTAAGAACTTTAAGTCCACTTTAGCCTTTTCATCTGATTCTCTATGTCAGGGTTTTTTAAAATGGTGCTAATAGGTAGAATAACAAAAAAAAAAAAAAAAAAAAACTAAACAACAAAAAATAAAATAAAATACAAAATGTCAATAGTATAAGCTATTAAATCAAATAAGCATATAGTTAATTTATTTTTCTTTGTGGAGTACATACAATACACTACAATTAAAAAGTTTGGTGTCATTTTTTTTATTTTATTTATTTTTTATTAACACTTTTACTAGTAAAGACATAATGTTACTCACAACCAATATATATTTTAAATGCTGCTCTTTTTAAATATATGGTTTCCAAAAAAAAAATATTAAACAACACAACACAATAAATAATAATAATACATGTTAATTGAGAAGCAAATCAGCATATTAGAATAATATTTAAAGGATCATGTGATACTGAAGACAAAATAAATAAATGTGAGCCTAAGACACTTCTTAGGCAAAACATTTTTAAAAAAATGTTACCAACCCCCCAAATTTTCAGTGGTAGTGTATGTTTCAAAAAAAAAGTTTTTTTTTGTTATGGTTGCCTTAAGCTTGCTCACTACTTGTATGCCACTACTTTCTGTAAAGTTGATTCAGATATTTAGAAAAGCTATAACATATTTTTGTGTTTTTGGCATCAAAGGGTTAGTTCACCCAAAAATGAAAATTATGTCATTAATTACTTACCCTCATGTCGTTCCACACCCGTAAAACCTTCGTTCATCTCCGGAACACAAATTAAGAAAATAAAAATAAAATCCGATGGCTCAGTGAGGCCTGCATTGCCAGCAATAACACTCCCTTTTTTAATGCCCATAAAGCTACTAAAAACATTTGAAAACAGTTCATGTGAGTATAGTGGTTCAATCTTAATATTATAAAGCGACAAGAATACTTTTTGTGCGCAAAAAATAACAAAATAGCGACTTTATTCCACAATATCTAGTGATGGGCGATTTCAAAACACTGCTTGATGAAGCTTCGAAGCTTTAAGAATCATTTGTTTTGAAACAGTGGTTCAGAACGTCCAAATCCCAAAATGATTTCAGTAAACGAGGCTTCATTACGTCATGAGTGTTTTGAAACTTCAATAGTTCATGTGACTCTGGCAGTTTGATACGCGCTCCGAACCACTGATTCGAAACAAATGATTTGTTAAGCTTCGAAGCTTCATGAAGCAGTGTTTTGAAATCACCCATCACTAGATATTGTTGAATAAAGTCACTATTTTGTTATTTTTGGTGCACAAAAAGTATTCTCGTCACTTTATAATATTAAGGTTGTCACATGAACTGTTTTAAATACACTATATTGTCAAAAGTATTGTTTTTCAGGGGTTGGGCTTGGCCCCTTAGTTCCAGTGAAAGGAACTCTTAATGCTTCAGCATACCAAGACATTTTGGACAATTTCATGCTCCCAACTTTGTGGGAACAGTTTGGGGATGGCCCCTTCCTGTTCCAACATGAGGAAGGAACTTGACTGGCCTGCACAGAGCCCAGACCTCAACCCGATAGAACATCTTTGGGATGAATCAGAGCGGAGACTGTGAGCCAGGCCTTCGCGTCCAACATCAGTGCCTGACCTCATAACTACGCTTCTAGAAGAATGGTCAAAAATTCCCATGAACACACTTCCTAAACCTGGTTGAAAGCCTTCTCAGAAGAGTTGAGGCTTTAGTAACTGCAAAGGGTGGGCCAACTCCATATTAAACCCTACGGATTAAGAATGGGATGTCATTAAAGTTCAGGTGCACGTAAAAGCAGGCATCCCAAAACTTTTGGCAATATAGTGTTTGTTTTTAGTAGCTTTCTGAGCATTGAAAAAGGGAGTGTTATTGCTGGCAATGCAGGCCTTACTGAGCCATCGGATTTTATCAAAAATATCTTAATTTGTGTTTCGAAGATGAACAAAGGTCTTACAGGTGTGGAACAGCATGAGGGTGAGTAATTAATGACATAATTTTCATTTTTGGGTGAACTAACCCTTTAACATGTTTGTAAACCCCTCATGTGTGTTACACTACAGATTATTTCCACTGATTTAATGTCTGTACATTTATTCCTATAATTTTAAATAAAATCTGTATTTGTTTTTTGTTTTACCACAATGTCTTTGTTTTCTCTCAAATTGGCTCCTGTTGCATCAGCTGGCTACATAAATATCTTTGTTAGCTTGTGTGGTGTAAATTATAAAGCAGGACTTAAGATGTCTGCCAGCTCTGCTTTCAGCTGTGTCAGTCAGAACTTTGGCAGAATTCACGATCAGCTGACTCCCCAAACAACTCTACCCATAAATCACAGAGAAATGGCGATATTTTTTAAAGAAATTACTGGTTGTATAGTTTCCATTTGATTAATCATTTGAATCATATGTATTTTTGATGTTATACCAAAACAGGTTGTTGGGGGTAAGATAAACTAGGGACAATTTGAGGTACTGAAATATCATCTGAAATTATGGAGAGCTGCCGGGCATCAGAGTAGCCTCTGGCATTATATTGCTCTTTTTAGATGTCTTAGTAGTCAAAGCAACTTCATATTTGTGCTGTAGAGAAAGCAATATTTTGACTGCTGGCTTTTCTGTGCACATGTAATTTCAATAATAAAATCACACATGCGTCCAATCATAATATATCTGACAGTGATTAGTAGTGACAGATTAAATGGCATACGATCACAGTCTGTCTAATCACTGTCTGTTTACAGAGCCGTGTGTCAACTAGCAGCCGCAGGCTAGTGCTTAGTATAGGTTTTTTTCTCCCCCAGAAAAGCTGACTGAAATTACTAAATCAGATAAGATTTATAATAGTATAAATGTGTTTTGAAAATATACTATGATGGTTTTAGGATGTGTTTGTTACAAGCAAGGGTCTGTTGTGTTTTTTTTTTTTTTTTTTTTTTTAAGATCACAGCTCCATTAATCAATTTAACGTCTAATAAAGCTTTAGAGGTGTTAATCTAGTCCATGTAAAATTCCTTTTTTTTTTTCATTCGCATCATAGACCTACACCTAAGAGCTGTCTCTAAACCTGCATCTTAACAGTCATGCAAAGCAATCTAAAATGCATTTACAAAATAAAAGTCCTCTAAAAGGATGTTAAAGGAACACTCCACTTTTTTTGAAAATAGGCTCATTTTCTAGGCCGATATGGCTAGGAACGGCGTAATAATCAAGGAAAGTTGCTGCCGTACCATGGGTGCAGCAGGCACAATGATATTACGCAAAGCACACTCCCTGTGCAAGCAGGGGGTCACAGGCACTGCGTAATATCATTAGTCTTGTTTAAAATGTTACTTTTCAAAGGGGTGTATTAATTTACGCTGAGCACTGTACATGCACAAACAGATACATTACAACCTGTATTGTAACAACACTCTACTACAACCTCGCCCCCTTCGTTGCGTGTTCTCGGGGGCAGGGTTTATGTTAATTTTAGGGTTAGTGATGTCACTAACCTGGGAAGAAGCTTGTTGTAGTCCCTACCAGCCCCTACCATCTCCTTATGAGAATTCCTTATGAGAATTCCATTAAAAAAAGATATCTCCCTTTGAGCGTCTTAACTTTGCAGACATTGTTTATGCTCTAAGAGCAACATTACACACTAACTAAAGTTAAAAAAGTGAAATCATAATCAACCACCCCTTTAAATTACAAACAATAAAAAGCACCATATGACAACTAACTGCACCAAACCCATACATACAACAGAGAGAAATGAGTCATATCATTGTAAGTGCGAGTCAATGACATTTATTAAAAATGACTACCTCCAAAAGTGTTTTGAGTGATTAAATCATAAAACTGTTTAGAGCCTGTTTACACATGGATATAGCACTGACCTCTTGTGATCACCAGAGACAGATGTTAATACCAGGTGTAAACGGTTACAGGGACAATATGCATTACAAAGCTTGAACCTGACTTCTAGAGATACTTCTGAGATCAATTTACATGCAAAACAGAGCAATTTGCCTGTTTTTGTTTATTTCCCTCTGTCATGTGTACATCAGCACCCAGTCTGAGGTCCTGAGCACTCTGGAGAAGGTTTTCGTCCAGGATATCCCTGTACTTGGCCGCATTCATCTTTCCCTTGATTGCAACCAGTCGTCCTGTCCCTGCAGCTGAAAATCACCCCCACAGCATGATGCTGCCACCACCATGCTTCACTGTTGGGACTGTATTGGACAGGCTTAGAATTAAGGCCAAAAAGTTCTATCTTGGTCTCATCAGACCAGAGAATCTTATTTCTCACTATCTTGTAGTCCTTCAGGTATTTTTTAGCAAACTCCATGCGGGCTTTCATGTGTCTTGCACTGAGGAGAGGCTTCCGTCAGGCCACTCTGCCATAAAGCCCCGACTGGTGGAGGGCTGCAGTGATGGTTGACTTTCTACAACTTTCTCCCATCTCCCGACTGCATCTCTGGAGCTCAGCCACAGTGATATTTGGGTTCTTCTTTACCTCTCTCACCAAGGCTCTTCTCCCCCGATAGCTCAGTTTGGCCGGACGGCCAGCTCTAGGAAGGGTTCTGGTTGTCCCAAATGTCTTCCATTTAAGGATTATGGAGGCCACTGTGCTCAAGTGCAGCAGAATTTTTTTTTTGTAACCTTGGCCAGATCTGTGCCTTGCCACAATTCTGTCTCTGAGCTCTTCAGGCAGTTCCTTTGACC
Source organism: Elopichthys bambusa (assembly GCA_037101425.1). Lineage (NCBI taxonomy): Eukaryota > Metazoa > Chordata > Actinopteri > Cypriniformes > Xenocyprididae > Elopichthys > Elopichthys bambusa. Next base: position 27,272,826 of record CM074440.1, on the reverse strand, counting down.
TCATGATTCTCATTTGCTCTGACATGCACTGTGAGCTGTAAGGTCTTATATAGACAGGTGTGTGGCTTTCCTAATCAAGTCCAATCAGTATAATCAAACACAGCTGGACTCAAATGAAGGTATAGAACCATCTCAAGGATGATCAGAAGAAATGGACAGCACCTGAGTTAAATATATGAGTGTCACAGCAAAGGGTCTGAATATTTCAGTTTTTATTTTTTAATAAATCTGCAAAAATGTCAACAATTCTGTGTTTTTCTGTCAATATGGGGTGCTGTGTGTACATTAATGAGGAAAAAAAAAAAACTTAAATGATTTTAGCAAATGGCTGCAATATAACAAAGAGTGAAAAATTTAAGGGGGTCTGAATACTTTCCGTACCCACTGTACAATGTACTCCACTCATGCTGATTGGGTAGACATGTTGATTACTGATTGCTGACAGCTGGTTGGAATGACGTGATGATTGAAAGGATCATTTAAAAAGTGCTCCTCACGAATTTTGTTAATAAAATATCATTAAATGAGACATTTCTCATCCTCAAATTTCATCTCCCAAACTGCCGATGTGTATTACACCTTGCATGTGGACCCATTAACAACTTGTTTCAGAAGCAGTTTTCTAAATGCCATGTCTAAGGCTCAACTGCATTACAGAGGTTTTGTTGTCTTTGTCAGATGGGCACTGCCAACCAGTGCAGTTGACCAGGATTAGCAACACATAGTAAAACTGCAATGAATCTATGCTGAAACGCCAAAGGTTTGAAACTACTAAAAAGACACATTTTCAAAAGCCAGAACAAAAAATGCCTCATTATATGATTTTTCATCTGGTGATAATTTAATAACTGAACCTGAAGCAGACTGGCTCAAAGCGTGGTGCATAAAATCACTGTTCTTATACAAGACCCAAAAATAAAAGACATAATGCTTCCTGATGGTTTAAAAGTTGGAAAAGTGCTGCCAAAATTGGCACAGTAACAAACCTGTCCTACTTTATTAAGTATTAACCCAGTGGCAGCCACTGTGAATAGCTCAATATAATGTTCAATAGAACTTTCAATGCTATTCCTCGGATTTGTAAAGCCTCTCTTAATTATGATGAATTAGACTATTTCGAGTAACAGCTTGCCCAGACTCACTGTTCCTTGATGTGAATAGGCTATTGACCTATAGGTAAAATAATAAATCTTGCCTTTCATAGCAAGAGGCCACTCTCTGCGCTGCATCAAATATAATTAATACACCTCTTTCTGCTATATCATTGCAATCTTTTTATTGTTATGGACCGAGGGCCTCACAAACAATCTGTCAATATACAAGCCCGCCTGAAAAATTCCCATCTTCACAATTTCTGTCAGACAGGTTTGGAACTGCTACTTTCAGATGTCATACAAAACATTACAAAGCTGTATATCAAGAAAACAGTACCTTTCTCAGGATATGAAGTGATGCTTGCCGTAGCTGGTGTGTTATAGCCCTGACAAATACTAGGGGTGAAAAATTAGTTTCTGTTGTAACAAAAAAAGGATGTAAACATATTCATTATCCACCTGCTGAGGCAATCACAAGAACACAATGCATGCGCTTTCTCACAAGTTGCTTTGCTATGACAGAAATTAAATAAAATAAATGTTTCTTGTTCAGTCACTCAATCAGTAAAGTTTCTACATTTAGAAGAACTGCGTTCATTCCAGAAGAAAAAAAAGAATAGTACTGGCTTGATTGAGCAATTTAAAACCACTTTTTAAGGTGCCATTTAAAAAAAAAAAATGTGAGTTCAGTGATAGTTTTGCTTATATATAAAAAAAAAAAAGAATAGTATTGAAAAGGGACTTAAACGTGTTTAATATGCACTCAATCTCCATATCTACAGTGCATCCGTAAGTATTTACAGCGCTTCACTTTTTCCACATTTTGTTATGTTACGTTTAGTTTATCCTGGTAAGCGTTCATTCTCACAGTTGTAAACACGACAGCGTTCTTCTTCCACGGGGGGGTTTGGCGTCACACCATTTTTTCAGGCGGACTATTAAAGAATGCGACACACACTTCTCCCAGACATCCTGTAGAATTCAACCAACCAGATGACGACTTCGAAAATCCCGAAGTGTTTCCAGTTAATTGTGCCATATGCATCAGACGTTCAGCCAGCGATCCGGGGGCGTGACGTCTGAGGCTGAGACTAGGGAACAAGAAATGTTTCATAATTGTATAACAACAGAAATAGTAATAAATGTGCCATAATTGAATTGGCTGTTCCTCAGGGCAAAATACATAGAGTTATTTTCAAAATACAACTTTTTTACACAGGAACTGATTGTTGTATTCTGAATGTACCAGCTGTCTGTCCATAAGTCGCTGATTTACTTCAGTGCTGCTCTACTTATGCACACCCTATCACCCCGCCTCTGCTGCCTGATGTAGCTTCTCCTCTGCCTGATGTCCCGCCTCCTCTGCTGCCTGATGTACCTCCTCTGCTGTTTGTACTACTATCTGCACTGCTACCACCTGGACTGTGTTCTGCCTTCTTGGCCCAAACATGTACAGTACATATGTTAACATGGTCTGTGTTGTACAGTTTTACGAGCACACTTTTTAAATCCTTAATACTATTGGTAAGAAGTTACAAGTTTTACATAGTTGTTAATACTGTAACAAGATGTTAAAGTATGTGTTACAAATAACCAATGTGTTTTGGCTTAGAAATCACCTAGTATTGCTTTTGGCACCATACACTACACCATACAAGCCCACAATGTTGAATAAAAATATATGCGTCCAATTTAAAAAGAACAGCAGCCACATGGGAACACGACTCACCCAGACTGAAAGAAAAATATAAACTGTAGTTATGGAAATACAATGTATGAAACATATCAAGCTTAATATTTATATGCACTCCAGATAGGCTACACCACTTACCCTGCCATGCAGTCGCAATGACCTGTCATTACAGTCTCGTCCCCATGCACCGCAACCCAGGTAAGATGGGGTTTTTCAGTAACCCTCCAAGAAGGCTTCACATCACAATGAAATAAATTAATGTTGCACCCTGATATTTTGTGATGTAAAACCACTCTTACAAAGCCACTGGTGAAAAAATTGTGAGTCTCCAGGGACCTGTAATTCTTCATGTTGCTCTGCGAGTAGATTCCTGTGTGATATAGCACATCTCTGAATATAGGCTTAATAGCACTGAGTAACGTCGCTACTAAAGTCACATCTGTGCATGGAATGTATTCTTTTAAAATGCTAAGACATACTAGTCTTTTATATCATAGCTTTAATGAACATATGATAACAATATAGACTATTGGATGACCCTTATTGACCCTTATGACCCTTGCTGATATTACAGTCAGATTAAATAATCTAAGATTAGCTGTCTCTTACCTGGATACTCAATCACACACCTCTGGTCATTCCGTTTGTCCAGTCACAGATACTGTATGGACAATCCAACCCAATACGACTCAGTTTTTCTATGTATCTTACTCTGTTGAGTGGCAGAAGTGATTTTACGTAAGCCATACTGTGTTAACACTATGCTTTTCCAGTCAGGGGGAAAGGATTGTTTTCCCCCACGCTGACTCTGCCCCATGCCACAGCCCCAGCTATGACTAGACACCGACCAAGTCTATTAGTGTGTCCCAAATCTTAAGGTGATGATACACGTGGCAACTTTTTGAGCAAAGTTGCTGAGCAATGTTGCTAAACAATGTTGCTGGGAAATGTTGCCGTCAACGGGCAACCTGGTGAGACACAGGGCAATTAATTAGGGCAACGGACAGTTGGCAGCAACCAATCAGAGAGAAGCAAATCTATTGCCAACCCAATAAATATTTTATTATAAACACTTGTTAGGCACTTTATTTCAACTTCTCAAATATTTTCTTTATTAACTATAAGTGCCTTACCAATCTGATTTGTGATAGGAAAAAGGAGAAGAGCGAGTTCGGCAAAAGGTGAATTCGAACCCGTGTCAATCGTGTCAAAAGCTAAATTCACATGCTATACGCCTTACAGCCTATGCCACTACAAACGTTAAACGTTTTTTGTAGTATTTAACTGAAAACATTCGATGGCTAAATTACAGCCAACGCACATTAAATTGGACACCTGTTGGTATTTTAAGCATTGACACATGACAATTTACCAGCGTAAAAAGTTATAAATTCACTCTCCTTTTCTTTGCTCCACTGCCACTGAGAGGCCAGCATCTTGTTTGAATTATTTCTGAAATCTCCAAGCCGGTCACGTGATCGGCTGCTAGCATTCTGATTGGAGGATCTCAAAAAATTGCCCAGAACCGATCTAAAGTATCCAGATATAAATTTGTTTCTCATTCTCAATGGGAAAGTGCCCAAGCAACATTGCCCGGCAACACTGCTCAAAAAGTTACCCCGTGTATTACCTTTAGAATGCTGAGATGAGTATTGCTAAGATACCTGGATGGTCTTTTTCCGGTTAGAATCCGAAGTGCAGATCCGTGCACACTAACGGCTAATATTGCTCACATTGCACCTTGGTCAATTATTTGATTAGAACTACAAACACGAATAAAAAGTGTTAAAAAAACTACAAACATGGTGGATGTGCGAGTCTGACAGTTTCGAGTAGACAGGTTTATATAGGTTTGAGTTATTATTAATAATCATTATATCTAACCTGACCAAAAGATGTTTATTTAATGCTATCCACATTATACTTCATCTGCAACAGCATTGTAAACTTTTGTAAAGATACGTTTGGTCATTAACTTTCAAATGCATCATTATGCAAATTGCAAACATATTCTCTGCATGAAAGACCCACGGCTGGCAGATCTACACACTTTATATGCTTTTTCTTCACAAAAACAGTGCATACTTTGGTAACACTTTAGAATAATGGTCCGCCATTAATAAGTAACTATGCAGGAAGTAATGCAGGACTAATGATTAGTACTATAACCAGTAAGTAATATCAAATCTAGGACTAAGATAGTTCCTTATTAGGTAATCAATAATTAGAGAATGAGATTGGCATCATTAAGAACTAATAGGCAACTATGACAAATTATAAAGAATTACTAATTAATTACTAATCACAACATTAAAGTGTCTGAGATGTAAAGTGTCTTTTTTTACTCTCAGGATCATTATTTTAAAGTGAACAAGATGTTAAAATAATGGTCCAGATCACTAGTAGTTCTTGAAGATTGTCCTTTTTTACTCTCAACGTGGTCATAAAATGCATTACTAATTACTCAAGTACCTAGTCATTTAAGAAAAAGATGTTTTTCACTTTAAAATAATGGTCCTGGTCACTAGTAGTTCCTGCATAGTGACTAGGTAACACTTGAGTAATTAATGATGCATTTTATGACTATATTCAGAGTAAAAATGATGACTGATTCCGTCTCAGACACACAAATGTTCTTTACAATTTGTCCGTTAGTTAATAATTATTAATGATGGTAATCTCAATAGGTAATTACTGATTAGCTAATAAGGAACTATCTTCTAAATTTGATATTACTTACTGATTAGTTAAGCTTGTTTCTATATTAGTTAATAGTAGTAGCTGAAGTGTTAATGTAGTACTACTAATTAGTCCTGCATTACTTCCTGCATAGTTACTTATTAATGATGGACCGTTATTCTAAAGTGTTACCCATACTTTTAGGGCATAGTGTAAGTACACAAATTGGGATGCAACAAATTGTGTTCCTGAATGAGTCAATGACTCGTTTATAAAGACAGTGACTTGCTGCTACCTACTTGCATAACGATTTAACCTACAGAAAGAGTCTTTTATTTCACTTAGACTATACTTTTACTATTGATTTACAAGATCCTATAAGTAAATGTTAAAAATGTTTGTGTTCCCCTCTGCTATGTCAGGAGATTTTTAGTTCAGCTTTACACACATTAGCATGGCCATGCATAAGCAAATACCTTCCTGTTTACTTTGAAAGCTTGAAAAAATGCCACCCTAGCAAAATCATTAGCAACCAATGTGTGCAAGCGTGAGAGTGCATTTATGTGTGTTTGCTTAATTAATACTACAGAGATCCCAGCGCTGGTCAGAGATGCTCAAGCCTTTTTAGCATTTTTGTAAAGTTGTGCACAACATCACATTATTATTGTTTGCATGCTGCTGAATTCTCAAGATTTTAACTCTCTGGAATACTGCAATAAGCAAGTTATTTGTGAGTTTATTTATTTGAAGATTTTCTTGTTTGTTTGATGTAATAAACACCAAAGGTACCAGCAGAATATAGAAAGACTTTAATGACTTTCATGTGTTTTTAGGATAGCTCAGTGTCAGAGCAGAGCTCACATTTTAAGCAAATTGCGTATATGCTGAAATTAATTAATTTGAATTAAGTTATCACTTTAAAAAAAAAGAAAATTAAATGATATAGCTAAAGGTAGATGCTGTTTTCCAATAAGTTATACCAGACATTGAAAATTGCTAAATTTGGAGCAATCTCAGTTAACATACTATCAATAAAGACTTGAAAACCACCTGCATTTTTCTTAATTTTCTTAATAATTTTCTTAATTTTATTAAGAGCTTAATTGTTTGAGGAACATAATCACTTATTCTTTCAGGATTACAAAGGGGGAAAAAAAGAGAAAACAAAATCTGCAAGGATGTCATTGGGCTAAGCGTCTGAAGTCAGCATACAAATCAAACACTCACATGAAAGTTGTAGTTCACAGCTGTTTTGGAGTTTGGTAAAAGCACATGCCAAAATATGCTACAATTTCAACTAGACAGATAGAGATTTTGAGAACTCAACATTTCATTTGATACACTTTCTATGTTGAACGTTAATCACAGAAATTCTTTGATGATGAGTGATGCTTGGAATGAGTTTTTGCTGAGACAGATTTTCTACAGTTCTGTCCGACAGCAGAAGGATGTAAAATAAGATATTAAGTCTTGATTTCAAAGAAATCCAGTGAAGTTTAGTGAGGTGAATACTGAAAACAAGAAGAAACTAGCAGTGGGCAAGAAAAATAATCTCAATTCAAAGGATAAACAAATTTACGTTTCTTAAGCCATAGGCAAATAGTCTCTTCTTTTTTGATGCAAGACTTGATATATTATGGCATTTTCTTCTCAAGTAAATTTAACTTGTTTTAATGATGTTGGAGACGCTGGTAAACACAAAAATACTGAGTAAGAAAATTATTGTTTACAGTGTATAGTATTTTTTTTTTTTTTTAATGTCATGGTAAATGTCCATCCATCCATCCATCCATCCATCCATCCATCCATCCATCCATCCATCCATCCATCCATCCATCCATCCATCCATCCATCCATCCATCCATCCATCCATCCATCCATCCATCCATCCATCCATCCATCCATCCATCCATCCATCCATTCTCCAAAATGCTTGTCCTCTCTAGAGGTCGCGAGATGGTTAATATATCTTCTGTGAATACTAGCAGAATGATGACAGAGCATTGTGTTTTTTATTCCCTTTCATCTGCCATCTTTTCTGGTTTAAATATGACAAGAAATGTTACTTTTGTATCCTGGAATGTCAATAGGTGTGGGAATCCCGTTAAGAGATACCATCTTCTCTCAAAATGTCTTCTCTCAAAAATAAATAAATAAAAAATTTTAAATACCCAAGAAATACCCAATGCACTCAATCAGGTGAACCATACTTTTTATAGGACATGACTGTTTCCTTCGTTTGGTCACCCATCCACCCACCCATCCACCTATTCATCCATCCATCCATTCAGTCAATCAATCAATCAATCAATCAGTCACATTTTTCAGATCGTTATGCTCTGTTCTGTTGAGCTGGTACCAGTTTTTTACATTCAGAACTGCAAAACATCAAACTAATCCAGAAACCATGCTTATAATTCCCATCTCCACTTATTCCCCTCAAAATTAATAACAATAATAATACATAAATAAAATATTCATCCAGAGAGAAGAACCTATCAGCACATCATTAAATCCATCTCCAGTGTTCTCCAAGGCCATCTTGCAGTTCCACAAATCGGATCTCCCTCCTAAATCTAACAATTCTTTTTCCATTTATCAGGCCCTTATGACCTAATCAGAGTGTAATTATGAATTTGAAAATAGAGAAATGAGAATAAAGTTGGTAATAAGCATGATTAACATTTTGACAGTGGCCTGTGATAGCAATATTGGAGCATCCCCATTCGTCATGGATAACTCAATCATCTTCTTTATGTGTTCAGAAAATGGAGTCATTTGCATATATACCAGCTTCAATTTGCTCAAATAGATAATTTCCAGTTGCTCTTCTGTTTGTCCTCAGTGTCTGTTCGAGGTTAGTAGCTAATAGACATTTATTGTGGTGAACATCTTGTATCAGTAACATCAGCCGGCATCCTTGTATATGTAAATACACAGCCTCTGTCTCATTTCAGCTAGACATTACTTAAACCCAGCTGATTTATACCCAAAGATCAACTAATGATAACTGATAATTGCAATTGAGTCAAATAGCTACCAGACAAAAGAGAAAGATGAAATGGATCACCAAAATGTTGATATACAGTGTATACTCTGCAGTAAGTAAGCTACAGTAGTATTCCATTCTGAACACAATCCATGGTCACAACAAAACCATAGATAGTACGTTTCTCTACATGTCTACATTTGGGTCGTCAGAGATGTCCTTCTTGACTTTCTACAGTGAAGGTTAAGCATGGAATTGTCCACTCACTGCTGCTCAAGTGTGAAAAATATCTATTTAGATATACTGGAAGTGTGAAGTGGGTCACTGCGCTTCATGCCTGGCCCAGGTCTGGTGATTAGTTAGGACTGCCTTTCTCTGGGGTCCTTGGATAATAATGAATGTTTCTTCATGCTTGCCACTCAGTGTGTCGACATTCCTGCCATTTGATCGGTCTTCTGCTCTTTCTCAGTGCTGGTGTGTTTAAGCAAAAAAACCTGAGCACATTTTAGCTCTTTTCCTAGGCCATGTGATGTCAACTGAAGAAAATTAATAAATAGATAGATAGATAAACATGAATATCATGGACAATGTTCTGTTTATGCACATTGCACATTACCTCATTTCTCAAAGAGTCTAAAAATGCTTCATTCGAAGATTCAGTCTTTCTAAATCCTCCTTTCCGTGAGCCTACTCTGCTCTGATTGGCCAGAAGGCTCAGTCTGTTGTGATTGGTCAACCGCTTACAGCGCATGTCAGAAACAAAACAACTATTACCATACCTGAATTTCAGCACCTGAAGCTTCCACATATGATATGCAGTGACAGAAAAAGGTAACAATGGCGTATTTTTTCTGTATCAATTCCAGCGTGAGTCCTCATCCTTTGGAAATGCATGCAAAGTGGATTTGCAGACCTGAAAACAGCATCTTCTCGACATGTCAACAGCATGAACCAAACTCTTCCAAGCCTCAGCTACAACTACAGTGTTTGAAGGCAGGTTAAAGTAGATGTTGTTCGCTAGCAACCAATGAAAACCATAGGCTGGCATTATGCAGATTTGTTATATTGCTACATAGGTATGTAACAGGAAGTGAGACTGGAAGTTCTTTATTTTTGGAGAATACTCAGACACAAGTAATCTGAAAGACGAGTTTAATTTATAGAATGCAAAGTGGCTTTTTTTGCAGTATAGGTATACCATGTTTAATTTGTGAAGCGTTTATGCTATATACTCTGCGCATCACTGATAGCACTGTTGTTCCTCACTCAGTTTGTTTTCTCAATTGCTTGAGTGAGTAACACTAACAGTAATTACAGTATAGGGGGCGCTGATTACATGTTTGCTTGTGATTTCTAAGTCAGACACGATCCAGACCATTGAGTTTTGCAGAACTAATGATGCTGCTAATTAATTCATTAAGCCAAACAGCATTGTGCAAAATCTAGCACAAACAGACGCCTTGGGGAACTGCATTATTAAATGCGAGAAACCGTCCTATCCGGGTTCGAGCAGAGGTGAGGCCCGTGAGCTGAAACAAGAGTCGAAACAAGGTTTAAGATCAAGGGTCTTGGCTGATGGAGCTATGGGGATTGTTGGGGGATAGAGAAGAACTCTGATCTAGAATGGCACATTGGATGAGTTTGTTGTATAGCCGGAGGCAAGGGGAGAGAAGAAGTGGAGGTCGTGTGACCTTGAACACTGACTTTCTCGGCCTGTGGTGTCCTGATCGGGTCAAAGTCAGACAGGCAATCAGGAAAGCACACAGTCAGCAGATGAGAGGCTGAGTTCATCAGCATGGTGTCTGCCATTCCTGAAGACTCTGCGGAAGAGGTGAGCATTCATGTCAGAGAGAAGAGAATAGGAGGGTAAAGAAACAAGAATGAAATGTGACATGTGATACTCTTCTGGGTTATATAATATCATCACTCTTGGTACACTGCAATATTTTAGCAAATGAAAGTGTAAAATATCACTAAATGCACTTGCACTGTTTGCTTAAGTAACTTAATAGACTTTCTGCTTGAATATGTTCATTGAAATCACTGAATGCATTTCAAAGGAGCAAAAGATGTTCACTGGACAAAAGGCTTTACATTTCACTGGAAATTAAAAGCATCACGAGGGCTTCACATTCAGATTTGTTAATTAATGTGCACAATGAGCAAGTTGTGTATGCATGGTATTTCCGTGTATTCTACATAATTCATAACATCAGAGTACTTCATTTCTACTGTAATGGATGAACCGTAAGTAAGGGAAAAAGTCAGAAACAAGCTTCCATAGAATTAAAAGGTAATTGCAACACAATTCTGACTTTTTCCCTCACAATTATATATATATATATATATATATATATATATATATTTTTTTTTTTTTTTTTTTTTTTTTTTTACTGTGGTGGAAACAAGCTGAAGCTTCCTTATCTTTTTTGACTCATTATTTGACTGGACTGATAAAAGTTAAGACATTATATTATTTTACACAAAACTGAATATATATTATATATATATATATATATATATATATATATATATATATATATATATATGTATATATATTTCTCTACTAATAACAACAAGACAACAAAGCAAATCTATCACATTTCCATCATTTTGTCAAGCACTAGCTTTGAATTGTACACTAGCTGCTACAAAATGCATCAATAATAGGGTTAGACTTTATTTTAAGGTGACATTTTTACAGTGTAAATACACAAGCATGTACTATGTAATATCAACTACATGTTACTTTTAAGTTAGTGTTGGGTTTAGGGTTAGTTGTTTGTAATTATGCATAATTTTCACTGTTATTAATGTATATTAAAGTCCCCCTGAAATCAAAATGTAAGTTTTTTAGCTTTTAGTATGAATGTGTTAGCCTTAAGGTTATGAAGAAGCTGGTGTGTTCCAAAACAATGACAAAATTTGCATTTAGTAGATATAAGCATTCAAAACTCTCATTTCCGCTAAAATGGATCACGGACAAATCTTCAGTCCAATCAAATGCTCTCTAGAAATATTAAGTCCTGCCTCCTCCTACACTCTTACAGACGCTGAAGCCTCGGCAAGCTGTAACATAAACAAAACACTATTGGCTATTTTAAAAAAGGGGCGGGGCTGTTCAAAATATCATTGAATAATGCTGCGCGTTCCAACACTCTTCAGTGGGCCTTTAAGTATATGTAACGTAATTTTGTCACCTTGAAATAAAGTGTTACCTAGTATAGTTGAATTATTATGTCCCAAAGTGCACAATATACATGTCCATATAGGCTCCTTGTAATCCAAATAATTGTATAGTCATCTGTCATTTTTACACATTCATAAATTGGGCATAATTCTCTGCAGACACCTATAAAACCTGTCTTAGTGCTACACTTGATTCATTGTATCTGCTTTTACCCCTTTTCTCCCCTTATTCTGCTGAAATTAACAAATGACATGCTCCCATTAATTCAGCCACTGTCAATCAGCAGACCTTCATTCACACTCAACTTGTCCAGTCAGTATTTCTGCTAAAGTCAGTCCAGAAGGCATGGAAAGGCCACCAGAGGAGTTGAAATGGAGTCACGTGCATGTAAGCAAGTAACTTGAAAATTTGTTCAAAAATATTGCTCACACAATGATTTATGTTCACGACCAAAATGCCATTTTTGTTAAAGTGCATCAGAAATTATTAATGACTGTTTAGGTTTGTTTATTGGATTATGTAGACGGTGAATTAACACAGCAGTTTGTACTGATGTCTTTCTTTATAAGTGAGCTTTCCTTTTTCTAGGTCAGTGTTTGAGAATTGCCTAAATTTCATGTCAATTGTATTGCCCAGCAAACATCATATCATGTTTTCCAGTTTATAAACAGATTTTAGGCCACGGATGATGGCTCCAAACAGAAAGAGAGTAAAAAGAAGCTCTAATGAAGCGTAGACAGTGACTGCACGCTTCAGTGCACAGATTCATACAGCACTGAGATTAGCTGACAAAACATTCATATAGAAACACTTTCATATTGTTTTACATATGCATAAATATGTATACTTCATCATTCTCACTTACCTGCTGGTAACCACATTACCCTGTACCACATTACCATCTCAGGACAACTCAATGGATGTTGGTATAGGTATAAGGTTGGTATGTATGCTTTATCTGTTTAAAAAAAAAAAAAAAAAAAACTTTAACTGACCAAGTCTCTCTTTAATAAAACAGCTGAGCTTGTTTGTTTAATCTCAAGTTTTGACAGTTCTGGATTCAACCAGAGACACTTAACCTGAGAAAGACCTAATAGGGAGTTTATTTATAAGTGGTATCCATGTCGTACATTTAACAAAAGTAAAAATTCTATAGTGGAATTTACCATCAAAGTTCAAATATGAAAAATCATAGTAACGGAATACATGTAACGCCGTTACGTAAACAGGATACAAAAATCCAGTAACTGTAATTCGTTACAGTTACGTCAAAAAATTTACAGTTACATTTATCAGATTACAGTTACATTTTGGAAAAAAAGGTGGAATACTATCAGGATTACAATAGTTTATTTTAAAACTAAATAAATCATTATTTTGCCATAATAACACCATATTAAGCGCTGTTTGATTATACAGTATTTCCTGGTTCTGTTGCCAGTGATGACTCACCCGCTAGTGCATGCGATTAACACCCATCTACAATCTCCTCAGACACAGATTGAATCACTGTTGCTAGTTGAAATGATGCTGCCCACGGGGAAAAATGCTTTCAATTAATGGAAATTTTGCTGCTATTTTGTTTTCAAAGAAGAAAATGCAATCAACATGGTTGTACAATGCAAACTCCGCCTTCCAGCTACGAAAACACTTTCTTTATCAAAGGACTAAAACAATAATCTGTAATACCATACTGTAGCCACTAGATGTCTCTATACAGCCCTTTCGTCTATATATATATATATATATATATATATATATATATATATATTCAGGGCTGTGTATTCCCAATTTGTGGAAATTAGACACGATTGCTTAGTTTTAATTGGTTTTAAAAGAAACCAAAATGCTAAACATTAAAATTAAAGCAGAACAAACATGAACAGAAATGTTTGATCCGAGCTTGTTCAGTTTTGTTATGATCTGATGTCACTTTTATATTTTTAAGCTCTAAATAACAACAACGATAATAATATTGCAATAGATAATTTACCAGATTTTTAAAAATATTTCGATTGCTGAGACCCATTCAAAAGTATGGAATGTGTAACATTTAAAACCTTGCAGAAATTGAGAAGAAATAGTTAAAATTAAATTTAAAAATGCAGTTTATTTACAGTAAAGTTGACACCTTACAGTAAAGTTTACCCCTTTCTTTCTTTATGTGACCTTGAACTAATCCAAAAGTAATCAGATTAGTCAAGTCAAGTCACCTTTATTTATCAGATCAAAGCACTGTTGAATATTGAATGTCAATTGTCAAGTGTCCCCAACTAAGCAAGCCAAAGGCGACAGCAGCAAGGAACCCAAACTCCAACAGGTGACATCAGGTGGCAAACAGGTGTTAAAATGGAAAAAAAAAACCTTGGGAGAAACCAGGCTTAGTCGGGGGGCCAGTTCTCCTCTGGCAAACAGTGCTTTGTTACGACTCAGGTTGCTATCATAAGTCAGATAGGATCGCAACATTCAAAGTATTTAATTCAGTTCCATCCAGCTGAGGATCGTATTCATCACGCCGGTATGGACGGTTGTTGAGGAGTTGCGCCACTGGTTGTCATGTTGATGAGGCCTTCACAGTGGATGATCTAGTTGACTCAATCTCTGCTGATACTTCAGGGCTGCGTTGTGGTCGTGTCAAGGCGCAGGTCCTTGGTCTCACCTGGATGCGGCCCGGATCCGGTTGACTACGGTAAACCTCGGGATAAACAGAAAGACTAATATTAGCATAGATGCCATTCTTCCTCTGATGTAACGAGTACATCTGGTGTTATAGGAAGTGTTCCCGGTTCTGGCTGACCTAATTTATGCAGCCTAATAATCTTTTAACGGATTTGAAAAAATAAATTGATAATGTGTTATGTGTATGCCAGGTTAAAGAGATGCGTTTTTAGTTTAGATTTAAACTGACAGAGTGTGTCTGCTTCCCGAACAATGCTAGGAAGATTGTTCCAGAGTTTAGGTGCCAAATAGGAGAAGGATCTACCGCCTGCAGTTGATTTTGATATTCTAGGTATTATTCTAGGTATATCAACTGGCCTGAATTCTGAGATCGCAATAGACGCAAATGACTATAATGCATTAATAGCTCGCTCAGGTACTGGGGAGCTAAACCATTTAGTGCTTTGTAAGTAATTAGCAAGATTTTAAAATCTATACGATGTTTAACAGGAAGCCAATGCAGTGTTGACAGAACTGGGCTAATATGGTCATACTTCCTAGTTCTAGTAAGAACTCTAGCTGCTGCATTTTGTACCAGCTGTAGTTTATTTATCAGGCGAGCAGAACAACCACCCAGTAAAGCGTTACAGTAATCTAGCCTTGAGGTCATGAACACATGAACTAACTGTTCCGCATTTGTCATTGAGAGCATATGTCGTAGTTTAGATATATTTTTAAGATGGAAGAATGCGGTTTTACAGATACTTTCATATCGTGGAACTTTGATTACGTTACTGAATACTTTTTTATTAAGTAATTTGTAACTGTAACGGAATACATTTTTAAAGTAACCCTCCCAAGTCTGTCTATAACTGAATTCACACCCGTAAATTTTCAGGACTCACATCCGCATTCTCTGAATTTTTGCGCTGTGTAAATGGACAACTAGTTGTCTGTCACGTCATACAGGGTGAGAGAGCCGGTGTTTTGTGTGTGGTTTTGCTTTAGGTAACTTACTGCAACAGACTGAAGCTGTTAGATCCTGTCACTGTTCTCCACCGGAACGGCTCCCGTCAGTTTTGTGTTTCTTTTCCAAATTCAAATACCGTGTCACACGTGAGATGTCGCAAAGGACGTGACACGCGTGTGCAGACTAGTGCGTGTTTACATGCTGCTGTTGCTTAATGAAGTTTTGATGGATGAACTCGCGGTTCAATTAGTCTCGTCATGTCAAAATTGATGAGACTTTTCATTTTTATGGACGTCGCAAATCATCATTTTTAATATTACGTTGGTCACTGTCGTTATGGTTACTAGTAAGGGAATATGGGCTTGACTCTTGTTGCATGCTCATACAGGAAGTGTTCCAAATGCTACTGTAAGTTTCTATGTGAACGAGACATTTCAAGACTCACACCTGTAAGTAAATGCAGTTGTCAATGCCAAAAACTGACAGTGTGAATGTGGCCAATGTCTGTTTTTCTAGATTTAACAAATCAAAATTTTTTCCAGTACCCCAAGTTGGGAAACATTTAGCTGTAGTAGCCTAATATATAGACCACAGTATAATCTCCATAAAAATTTCCATAAATCGCCATACCGCATGATCAGGCCACATGATTACTCTCATCTTTTCACAATCCCTTTTGTCTTTTTGTTCTCTTTCTATCTACATAACAATGTGTTGTATTTCTATCTCACACCCATCCTCTCTCTATTTCTCACTTTCTCCTTCTTTGAGGCCCTAAAATGAACTACTGTGACTCGCTTGTCTGTTCCTCATCTCTTTCTAAAATGACATTTCCAACAGCTTGGTACACCTGGGATGTCTCCTTCATCCATTCGCTCTCTGTCTGTTTGATTAGCGCCATGTTCTCCAGGATTCCAGCGAGGGGAGAAGCTGCTCAACTCGGCACAGATATCATGGTCGAGACTCCTAAACTATTCTGCTAGCCTTTATCATCAATCTGTCATTTTTTTATTACTTGCTTCCTTACTGTCATGCTTCTGAATGATGTCCTTTTCTTGCTGGATATTTTCTGTTACAGGATCCTAAATGTTTGTTGATCCGATCACTCAAACTGCATTCGGAGGTAGTTAGAATAGGGGAGAGCGGGACACAACCTAACGCTTTTTGACTTTCTCAGTTTGTGTAAATCTACTTAGGGTTCAGGAAATTTATTTTGTTCCACATTAATTTCACACATGTCTGGTACAAATATGTGGCTTTGTTTCATTAATACAGTGTATACTTTTTTCTTTTATTACCCCGAAAGAAGGGAAGGGAAATGTGACAACATGCCCCATAGGTGGGGCACATTGTAACACGTGATAGGGCAACAACCATATGACAGCTAAAAATTGTATCTGACTTAATTTAAAAAATATACATGACAAACTAAAATATTTTGTCAATAAAAGACAATCATTATTTTTTTCATATAAAATAATAGCATTTTTATAGAAATTCAAATTTAAATAATTTTGTAGTTTGACAATGAACACTCTGCAATACACAGCTATACAGCACTGGTCAAAACAATACACTCAAACAGATGAAGAAACATATTCAGACATTCAGAAAAACATACAGCTGAACAAAAACACTCCCTCCCTCTACTCACAGCTCTCACAGAACATGAGACAAATAGACTAGCCACTACAAATGCTGAATATTTCTTGAAATAATATTTTCTGGATGTTCAGGTTCTTCCTCTCAGTCTTTATTCACCTTTTTTTCCATAGTTTATCAACAGAAATTCATAGAAGTTAATTATGCCAGTTATATCGTAACTGTATAGAATAGCATAGTTCTAATAGCGGGGCACATTGTAACGCAGTGTTACAACAAACCCTATCTGCACAACTGGAATTTAAACCTGGTTAGTGTCTTCTGATAGTTAGTGAAGCATTAAAGAACTACCCAAACTGCTAAACAACAGATTGGAGATTAAAATAATATCAGATTTGTCTCATTTTAAATATAAACAAAAAATATAGATGAAAAATTAGCTTAATTTACTTTTGCTATTGTTAAATAAATGTTCAGTGATATCTTCCAAAGATTTTTGAATTTTGCTGCAATTTTTTCTTTATATATTGTCGATATGGCAACTAGTAAATACGCTAAGTTTCTTCATGCTAGCGTGTGTGGAAGTATTTAAACCACGTGTGTTACAACTAACCCCGCGTTAGTTTGTGCCCTGCGCTCCCCTAGCACATGACCACATCGCATTTGTTTCTGTTTCTTTGCAATTGTATGTGATTTACTAGCAATTTCTGAGAGACTATATATATAATGAGAAGATTATCAAAGTGCAGGAAACTGTAAAACTGTTTGCGCTACAAACCGGCGTGTTTGTAATTAAGACAATATATTAAAATAATATGGTAAGAAATACCAGTTTGCAATATCAAGCAAGTTTTGTACAGCTAAAAATAACTGGGAGCGAATGACACCAGAAGCCAGACACGTTAAGGGGCCGTTTACACAACATTTTCAACAAAATGGAAAACATTTTATGCGTTTTGGCCGTTCATTCACATAACAACAGTGTTTTGGTGGCCTGAAAACGCAAACTTTTGAAAACAGGTTTTTAAAGTACAATTTTTGGATAACGTTCTCTGTGTAAAAAAACGAAATCGCAACGATGACGTCATGCAAATGCGCATTACATGTTCAGTCTATAGTGTTTCATCGCCATCTAATGGCCTGCTAGCAGTACACAGCGTTTTTAGTCGTTTTCACGGATTCGTATGAATGGGGATCGTTTTGACAAGGGTGTCGTCTGTAGGTGGAAAATTTAAAGGAAAAACTTCTCCGTTTTAGGCATATAGTTGTCTTGTAAACATACTCTAAAATTACAAATGGCCGTGCCCGCTCTTTCCTTAAAAATAATGTGGATACACAAACACTAATCACTTAACAAGACACACCTGAAAGCAATCAACACAATAAACCAATAAGAACATGACATGATACAAGAGAACTAATCATAACTTGACACATACGACTAGGGACATAGACATAATAAATACATAGACGCCCTATTGGCTGCTGGATCACACGTCAACGGCGCTGCCATATTGTGCAGGGCAACATGCTGTACCTCTCATAAGTGGATTGAAGAAAAGATGGCTGACTATTTTGAGGTTTTACAAATTGTTGCACAATCCAAACCACATATCGGGGAATTACCTTTCACATGTAAGTCTGAACAGTTGTTTCTGGTTGTATTTGGTCATCATAACATTGTTTTAACAGCTAGTTGACCACAAAAGTCAGACTATTAAAAGCTAACGACAATGCTAGTTATCTATAAAAAAAAAAACTGAGACTTTATAAGAAATAATATAAAGTTTACATGATTCTTATGAAGTCTGAGGTTATATTATAGTTTATATCATTAACTAATCAAAATCGCAAGTGAGTCTTCCGTGCAATGAAGCCAGATGACTTTGACAGGACAACTCAGGGTGTTAGAATTACAGATAGACCTAAACAGACTCGTCTCTGAAGAGCAGGTAATTTGATTCATCTAAATTTATATTTTGACCCCAGTTTAGCCAGTGGAACCAGGACAACACAAACCTCAAAGAAGGCTGAAGAAAGCCTGTCAGCGGACTGTTCTGTGCTTTTCCAAGAGACCTTGTCTGCCTATTATTATGATATTATTAGCCTATATGATTGTACTATTCACTATTTTATTTGCTATTTTTTTTTTTTTTTTTACTATATTATTTTACAATTTATGATATACTATCTGCTATTTTTTTCATAGTTATTATATTACTACTATATTTTACTGTTTTTATACTCAGTTGTATTTTTAGGCTATTTATAATAATAATATAGGCTAATAATAATAATAATAATAATAATATGCTATAGAATAAAACCACATACAATTTATATTGTACTGTAATTGTCCTAAAATATGTTCTACTGCTGTATCTCTTTTACTGGATCTATTAAGGATTGTCTTATAATAATTAGTACAAGCTGTGCTTTTAATGTTGTCCACTAGAGGGATCCACAGGATAAGAAATCTTTTAACCCCAATCCTTTTAATCTTGTTGCAATCCATTTGAATCAACATAAATTCATTTAGTACATTAACTATGGTGTACTGACATTAAATCTGTGAAAGGCCTATAGATAATTAAACAATTAATAAGGTTTTGAGATGCAAATTATCTTCATATTCAAATGAAATTGTCCTGTGATGTGATTCAAGAGGAAAAACTAAAGGCACAAGGGACAAAGCTAAAATGCCATTGTTGAAGACCGAAAAGCATTTCCACAATTAAAATCGATGTGCACATTTCATCTACATTAAATTATATTACAATAGGAACATCTCCACAATTATAAACCAAATGTATGCTTGAGAAGCGTGAGTTCACAATTCCTTACGACAATGAATACTTTAAGTTCAAACTAGTGAGATTCTGAGTAATTGGAGACAAAACCTTTTTCGTACTCCATGCAGATCATAAACCGTTGGAATCGGTTGAGAAATGTAAACTTTATTGCGCTATTAGTCTTGCCCCACACAATATGGCGGACTCGTTGACGTATCGCAGCAACAGTCCAAAGCGCCCAATAGGGCGTCTATGTATTTATTATGTCTATGACTAGGGAAACACAAGACATGATCACATGAGGGAAAGGAAGTCACATGACAGGAAACCAGTGGAAATTCAAAATAAAAGACATGAAATATATATATATATATATATATATATATATATATATATATATATATATTGCTTTTCATAGAAATAACCATTTAATTCAGAGGATTCTTTGCACAAGAGCCTAAGCGGCTGACAAATGTCTTACCCTGATGCAATTATCTCCCAACATGAAAGCTATCTTAGGCTGGGTTGTGTAGTTGTAACCATCTTTTGCACTTTGAATATTGAGAGAGTAATCTACTTTGATTATGGTTGCACTTATTGTTTGCACTTAATAATACTAATAAAACTGTTGATTATTTTTATTTATACGTTTTTTTTATTTCTCTGATCAATTTGTGGAAAGGAGTTCAGTTAGGAGGCCAAAACTTGTAGAAGCTCATAAATACAGGAGAGAAGCCAGTCAGTTGAGTTTGTGGCAAAACAAAAAATAACTGAAATGACAATTGCAAAATTATGTTAAAACATTTTAAATGCACCTGCAGACTATTTTTCTATTCGTGTATTTCATCATTCAGGATTTCTTAAAAATACTGTGTAAAAATCTTGTCTCGTCTCGTTCTTGTGAACTCAAACTCGTGTCTTGTCTTGTGGAAAAAAGAAAAAAAAAATATAGATATACAAACACACACAAAAAAAGACTAAAATACTAAAGTGCTGAAAATATACAGATCCACAGTTTTAGTATCTTTGTATAAAACTGCCATCCATCATTGCCATCCAAGGTCTCAAGCTTTAAATAGTCAGGTTATACCGTAGTTTTAAGCAGCTGAACATGAAGTGAGGATAACTTTTTGCATTCTCACCTTTTTAAAACAAATCATCTACCTGACGCTGCATTAAAAATAAATTCTTCTCAAGGCTGCAGCTGCGGTATCGCCCGCTTAGCTGCTGTTGCTGCAAAGTTAAGAAGATCTGTAGTCCTGCGAGTCATTATGCAGTCAAGATCCAGTTAGGAAATGAACAAGGTGTACGTGTGGTTTGAAACGGCATTGACTCTATTGATTCGACAGCCATTTGGGAGCCAATTTCTTTCTTCAAAAGCAACCGAGGACATTTAATGCATGAATGATACTCAAGAAGATACTCAAGCAGTGAAGGAAAACCAGCAACATAAGCTGTTTCAAGGCCCCATTTGGATGTTCTATATAAATAAGTTATGGCAGGAAACATGCTGCGTATGTCATGACGCCTCCCGTAACAAAACCATCAGTCCTCCCACCCTCCAAGTATAGACATTTTGCTGCTCAGTCCCCCAGGGATGCAGATGTCATGCAAATGCAGAATTCTGTTGTTTTGCACTTGGCATGGCTCTATAGGGATTTGAGCTGCTGTTTGGGAACTCCAGGTGTTGCACTGTTATATTTGCTCTGTAAAAATTAACAATAGTGACTTCCAGCTGAACCATGTAGAAGGAAAACATCTGCTCAAAATATCACTTACTATACAAATGAGTATAAATCCCCCCTTCACCCATATGTGTGATGCACATGGCCATTTGATGCACTATAGTCGACATTTCATGCATGAATTGTACAGGGTTATAACTAACTCTGGCCCTCTTCAGTCATTTTTTACCAAAACATGTTATATTTTGAAAGGAGATGACACTTAGTGACTTTTGTCGTATTAGCAATATGAGCACCCAAAAAAAGGGTCTAAAAAAAAACAGAAAAAATAGTCACACTTACCTTCATTTTGGTAAAAAATGACCGACATAGGAAATGAATGGGGAAAAAAAAAAATCTTTTTTTGGTACAAACTACAAATCAGCCACTGTGCAGAAAAAAAGTGCACATCAATGAAGGGGAGACACTCCTAAATGCCAAGACACACCCAAACCTCACACCCCACATATATATGAACCAGCACGACTGGCAAGAGCAAGTTCATACAAATATGTAAAATAAAATCAATAATTCAGCCACAAAGCAAAAAAATGAACTCAAACACACACTCACTTACACACATTCACAGACTTACACACACACAACACACCATAATACTTACACAAATGAACCGGTGTGGCTGTAACAATATGGTCAAATCGAGCCAAAACTCAAATAATGTTACAGTCACATGGACTTTCTGTTGTTTTCATCTGTCACGTGTTCCTTTGTTCTAGTTTCCTGCCACAATCTGTCACCATGGACACTAATCACATTCATCTCAGCTGTTCGTCATATGAGTTCATTCATCAGTGTATTTAAGTTCCTGTTTCTGTGGATTATGTTGTCGGGTATCGTTTGCGTTTGATTGTTTCGTGTTTATCGGATTTTCTAGTAAAGACTCTATTATCTCTATCTCCTTGTTTGTGTGCTTAATACACCGGCAAGATTGTAACAAATAAGTGGTTGAAATAAGATCAGACCCAGATTTATTAAGCTGTAATAAAACATATCTGTTTATTTTTGTAACATTTTTATTGAATTTTGATGTTATGTGTAACAAAATGCCCTCCTCTGTGTTCAGGGATGACCGTAGTAAAAGTAATGCAAAAACCGACACTTCAAATAAAAAAATAAAAAAAACCTTGACAAAAAGTAGTCTTTGGAATGTCTAAGTATAAATCCAAATTCAAAACTTAATAAAAATAAGTATTTGTGTCTATAAACCACTAGAGAATTTATAAGCCGCTTTACATAGAACTATATAGGAATCTAGTGGTTACAGGTATTACATAAGTTTTTCTTTTTTTTACTCCCACCAGATGGCACTAATCTACCTTTTAAAAAAAATGGATTTTAACTCTATTATGCCTTGACTCTATTTTAACATGGAATACTACTTAAAAAATAATTAAAAAAAAAAAAGTGTATTATTTTCAATGGGGAAAAATAGCTAATAAAAATGGTATAAATATTGCATCATATCATAAAATACCCTCAAAAGTTTATACAATAATACAAAAATATTATTGAACAAAAATAAATTTCATTAGTTTTCCTGAAAAACAAAAAAACATTGCAAGGCTTCACTTTTGACCGCGAAGACGAAGAGTGTGACTCCTAAACGAAGAGGGTCAGAGGGTTAAGAAGTCACGACTCTTCTAACTTAGCTATATTTAAACTGTATTGATACTTAATGTAAATGTGATTTTATGTCTTCTGCTGATTACACCATTTAGCTGTCTGACATGGTTTGTCCGAATTGCGAGAATGACATGACAATTTTATCTTGGAAGCAGCGGATGGAGGGATGGATGGATCCAGCTTAACTGTAGTTGTACTACTTCAAATTATGAGCTTGCAGTTTCAGAAACTATCCAACAGTGATTGTATAGGCCTATCCCCTCAACAGTATATCTTCGATCAATTTTTAAGAGAAGCAGGTCAAGTATTAATTGCTAATCAGGCTTGTATCATTTTTCTACTGTCACATCAAGCCGTATAAGCACCTTGATTGCTCTATTCAGATTTGGCCTACAGAGGACAAAGCAACTGAAGCAGCTATTTAAGTCATTTAACATGACCATATTGGCTTAGTTCAAACAGATAAAGCTTGTGATAAATGCACTAAGGACAAATAGTTTGCTTCCAATTCATCATTGTCTTCTTACAATTGTAAATTCATTGTAATGCATGAGGATGGAAGAGACTTTCGATGGAGCTAGACACAATATGGATCTTGAAGACACTTTCTTTCTCACACACTTCACCTAGTACACACACATACGCAAGGGAACAAGGCCAAGTGTTTTGATATTACAGGAGATTGTCTCACAAGCCTCCTGGAGATCATGATGTGGACTACAAATTCATTTCACCTTTTGTTTTGTATTTGTTTTCTCTTCTTTTTTCTTTTTCTTTTTCTTTTTTTTTTTCGGACACACAAGTTGAAAGCTTTGAAGACACTTTTCTGAAACAGACACAACAGTGTATGACATAAAAACAGGGCAAAGAGATCCAGTGTTCACTAAGAACATTTCTAAAGCGCACATTTTTTTCTCTCCAATAAAGCTTTACAAAGTAAGCTGTAAAAAGAGCATTGCACCATCTTACCCTCACTGTGTAACAGGTGAGTGAGCAAAGTAAAAATGTTGAACTTCTGAAAAAACAACCTTTTATATTTCATAGAAGGAAATGCCCCTGTTAGCAAGAACTGCCCTATTCAAATTGCACTCATGAATATTAATGTAATGTATTCCTCACTTACGCTGTGAGTTCTGCCAACATCAGCTTTCGCTGGAGGCTTTGATGTTTTGAATGTAAGAGCAGCAGAGATCCGGCTCTTTCTTTGATAATGTGAAACTTTATAACATGTTCAGTGTTAAAGTTAGCAGTTTAGCTATTTTCAGGAGAAAGAGCTGTTTGTGTTGACCCAGACAACCCTATTTCAGAATGAAATATTAGCATACTTTAAAACTGTATACTATATATTATTAAAAGTAAATGATAAATGTTTTGACCCAGACAGTTCCATTTGCCTGGTACAATGAACTGACAATCATTTTCATGGATATTCAGTGGATTTCATGACTCATGTACATATATTTTATACCTTTGTACTCATTACAAAATATGGTGGATAATTACTAAATCTATTGTGTATTTAGTTTGATTGCTACACCAGCTCCTTCGTCCTTTTTAATTAAAGCAATATTTGCTGTTTAGCGTTAATCCCGTGATCCATACTGAGCACAGACAATGGCAACAGCACAAAAAATATGACTACAAAAATTGGATCAGGCCATAAAAAGGAGTAAAACTGATTGATACGTGTCTATTCAGTAGGTTTGGACTGTTCTGGGCAAAGTTCCATTAAAGTAAAAGGGCATCACTTATGGTAAGAGCTGCTCTGCCAGTCTAAGACAAGTACCATAATGGTGCAATCAGAGTTTAGTAAGTGAAATAAGCCAGTTGAACAGATTTGGATTTCTTACTTTTATTTTTTTCTGATAATGGCGCAGAGCAGGATCCCTCCGGTATTGTTTGCATCAATGATTGTGTTTGATTGACAGCTCGCTCTGTTTACCATAAAGTCCTCTGAGCTTACGCTCATGTCACTGGCTGTTGAATAGCCCACAGGCTATGCTCCACATGAATCAGATGGGTCGAACCCATAATGCGACGCTCTCACAGATGTCACTGCTATTTGTTAATTGACGACAGGGATAATTAGCATGGACTTTGGCCTCAGAGAGCAGAAACAAAACAATACCAAATCTGATATTAAAAACCAATTAATTTCTGGTCTGTCCTAAACAATCAACAATAATTTTGATTTCCAGTAAAAGATAAGAGAAAGACCTTTATTTTATTTTATTTTTTATTATTATTTTTGGTAATGCTTTATTTTACAGTGCTGTACTTACACATTACTACATGTACTTACTATAGTAATAACAGCTAATTACAAGTAACTAACCCTAAACCAAACCGTAACCCTAATTGTAACTCGATAGCAAGTACATGTAGTTAATTAATAGTACTCAGTATATATATGTATATATATATATATATATATATATATATATATATATATATAATATATACATATATATATATATATATATATTACAATTTAAAATTTGTTTTCTATTTGAATATATTTTAAAATATATTGTATTCCTGTGATACAAAGCTGAATTTTCAGCATCATTACTCTGTTACTTCAGAGTCACATGATCCTTTGTTGCTTATGAAACATTTCTTATTGTTAAGGTTGAAAACTGTTTTTGCTGCTCAGTATTTTTATGGAAAACATGATATATTTTGTTTCTGGATTCTTTAATGAATAGAAAGTAAAAAATAAATAAATAAATAAATCTATCTAAAGCAGAAATCTTTTGTAACTTTACTGTAACAAGGCATCAACAATGAATAAAATTATTAAAAACAAAATGTACTAACCCCACACACTGGAAGAGTATTTGCATATAGCGACTACAAAATTTGAAATGAATTATGCTAACATTAATCATTATTAATTCTGTTAACCCTCAAGGCCCTTTTAATATCTCAAAAAATAAAACATTTAATATTACAGTATAAGGTTGAAACTTAATGATATTTCGGGAACAGTGAATGCTTTATTCTTGATTTATAAGCACATCTAAATGTGTTTAATAATTGTATTTTTATACTTTATTAATCATCAATATATCATTTCTAAATTAGGTATTGCATTATTTACAAACTAGTTATTTAGGAGTTGTCAGTGGTTCATAAGATCATTTAGAAAGTGTAAATTGTATTAGATACATCTTATTATTTAAACATATAGTAACAGCCAGTGTGTTAATAAATGCTTTATTAATACATATGCCTACTGTATTTCATGATTAATTCAGGTAGTTGTAAAACATTGAGTAGTTGTCAGTTAACTTTTTTGTGAGCTCATCCACTATTTATGCCTCGTAAAGCTTTTACAATGATTTAAGAGCTCGGTTATCTTAACAAACACAACACAAAGTGATACAGAACATAGACATATTTATTTCAAGATGCAAAAAAAAAAAAAAAAAAAAAGCAACAAAATGATTGTCAACAAAATAACCAAGAAAACAAACAAAAAAAGTGAAGAAAATAAGCAAAATATTTTTTGTTTCAGTTTCATGACTGAGTGATAATTGAGAAACAGTGAGTCACAAATGAGGCCTTTTCACACTTTAAATAGTTAACCATGGGTCATTGGAATCCTGGGTTTTCTTGCTTCACATTTCACACACTGCTTATACTTTACCGTTCATTCCACTATTCATTACTGCAAGGTGCTCAGAAAGCAAATTCTCAAACTCAATTTTATTTGTTGTATTTTTGCACTCCTGTAATCCAGTGTTGGCACTGGTGAATTTTTATTCAACAATGTTTACACTTTAAAGAAATGTATTTTTATACCAGATTGCAAAGGCTTAGTTTCATATTTTCTATGACAGTGCAGATGGTTTTTTTTTTTTTTATGTTTTTTTTATGTCATATCAAGTGTACAGTTTTTGTAAATTTTTGCATCTTGAAATAAATATTTCTCTGTTCTGTATCTATCTGTGTTGTATTTGTCTTCTTGTTCTGTTTAGAAGATAACTGAGCCTTTAAATCTCCTTTGTAAAAGCTTTATGAGACATAAATAGTCCTCATTTTAGATGAGCTCACAAAAATAGTTAACTGAAAACTACTAAATAATTTATAACTACCTGAATTAATCATGAAATGCAGTAGGAATATGTATTAATAAAAGCATTTAATAAAGCACTGACTATTAGTATATGTCTAAATAATATGTATAAATGTACATTTAAATAGTTTATTAATCAATTACTTACAATTTCTAAATGATCTTATGAACAACTGACAACTCCTAAATAACTGGTTTGTAAATAATGTAATTTAGTAATAATCTCATTTAGAAATGATAAATTGATCATTAATAAAGTATCAAAATACAATTATTAAACACATTACAGATATGCTTATAAATCAAGAACAAAGCATTTATAGCTGTATTTATAAACTGCTTACTAATGTTTATTAATGCTTTATAAATGATAAATTGAATATTTACTAATGCTTAACTATGATTTATAGTGTGCAGTTATTATAAAGTGTTACCAATATTTCTTATCTTGTGTGAGTAAATTACAGTATAATGTTACAATCTTTCATTTTTGGGTCTCAAAGAGCAATAATATCTATTTATTTATTTATTTTTTATTTTTTTTAAATAAGGAACAAATAAGAGTCATTTTGAAATGATCATTACTATCACACCTAATTTATTGGGACACACAACATAAATACAGTCCTAATATGAGGTATTCTTGGATGCTCACTTTCCCACCACTGTCCTCTCTCTCTCTTTCTCTCTCTCTCTCGTGTTCTGTTCTTTTCTCAGCTTGGTGAGGCAATTTGCCACCATCGTCTCACAGGAGCAAGGAGAACCTCTCTGGCTGCCCTGTTCAGATCCATTAGTGATGCATTGGGATCTCTCACTGATACTCAATCCAATCACAGAGCAGACTCCGACCTTGTTGTAATCCCACTCCAGTAAGGGAGACGCCACTGTGGGCCCCGGTGCACTGCCTGTTGGGCCCCTGCAGTGGACTCTGTCTCGTGAAATGAATTGGTCTCCAAGGGCGGCATATAAACAACCTCTAGAAGCCTTTAATTCGGAGATCTGAGCCTTTTACCCCCTAAATCCCAGCTTTTAGCAGATTAAATATTTAAAAGATGGGTATTTATTGTCTTTTTGCCGTGGAAGGAGACGGAGAGTCTGCTATCCTTGTCTGTCTGTCTTTCTGGGTGTCTTGTCTTTATTTAAGGACATTCAGTGACATTTGGAAGAAAACAGAGATGATTTATGGGTTTTATAATACTCGTGATAAACCAGAATGAATCAAATGCTTTATTCTAATTTTGCATACCAATGCAGGATTGTCTCTTTAAAAATGACAACTCATTAAAATGTCTGCATATGTAAGATGTTTCTCAATACAATCCTCCATCAAAAATACCCACAACCCTCATCAATCATTTTCTTAACATAACTAAACCAAAAATCTTTATTTCCTTTATTTAAATTTGTAAAGAATCATTTTCACTCTGCTTTTTCCATACGACAAATTCACATGGATCATGTCTGTAAAGCTTAAAAAGCCATTATAAAAGTGGTCCAACCAGTATTACTCCGCATTCTGCAATGTTACTGGTGAGAAACCAAAATAATTGTCAGCCCACTGAAGATATCAACTCTAGTGACATTTATTTAACATTTTATAATACTCCATAATTCATAATAATATGGAATGGATTATGTATTCATAAGAATGTTTGAACTTGAATTCTTAGGGCAACACTGGTGATAAAACAACATCTACTAAAATATCCAAGATATTTTGCCAATTTCGATGTATTTTAGTAAAGAACCGATTTTATTTTTTTATGTGCAAATAACAGCTCAGTATGGGTTCAATTGTACTGTATCTGTTAGCAAGAACTAAAGCGATGCCATAAAGAAATATTTATTGATTGCTTGAGGAATTGAATTTTTCATATTTGTATTTATTCTTTTCTGTGTCATGATTTATGATAACGGTGATCTATGAGATATTCCTAGTGTGTCTACTGAATCCAGCTCTGCCACATTTATTTAAATATTCATTCAATAATGGTATGTTTCACAGAAGCTTTGTTGACAACTCCAATCAGTCACTGCTACAGAAAGCCATGAATACTTCAGAAAGCTTTCCACATCTCCAGTGCTGAGTGATGCATGTAGGTCTGTGCCAGTTTACTGAGGAGTTGATAAAAGCTACTTATAAAATCTGCATGAGTTAAAAATCTGTCAAAAATCCTACAGTATAGTATGTTAAGGAAAAAGGAAATGGATGTGTCTGCCAGGAAACTCTTATAGGCTTCATATTTCATTAGTAAACTAAATACTTTAAGAAAGAATCCAGTGACTTTGTTTTGCAAAAGTTTGTTGTCCAATGCACTTAACTAACTGAGCCTTCAATGAAGATGTTTTTTGATGTTGTATTCAATTCAACTCAGAATGCTTACTCAAAAAAGTGCAACAACACTTGAAGTCATACGTCTGACTTGTAATTGTGTGGACTCTGATTTTGATGCTGGTCTATAACGTCCTATGAACATGGTGGGGAGATTTAGGGCCCTATCATACACCCGGTGGAATGCGACGGCGGGCCCGACGCAAGTGTTTTTTGCTAGTTTAAACCTGACGCAGTTATCATTTTCATGTCCAGCGCCACATCATTTAAATAGCAAATGCACATGCCCATCTGTTTGCCCATGAGCGTGCTGGTCTGAAAACAAGGTGTGTTCAGGTGCATTGTTGGCGTGTTGCTATTTTGAGGCAACTGAAATAGACTGTGCCATTGACCAACAAAAACCTGGTCTAAAGTCAATGGCACAGTATATATATATATATATATATTTTTTTTTTTTTTTTTTTTTTTTTTACTTAAAGGGCGCGTTAGTAATATGCACCTATAGGCGGGTGCACAGCGCACATACACTCTGCTTGTTACACACAGCAGCACACAAACATGCCAAATATTAAAAAATAAAAAGATTACAATGTAAAAGATTGTGTACATAAACATAAAATGCCCACGTGTCATAATGAATAGTCATTGCATGTACTGTATCAGAATTACCTATTTGCAGTAATGACGAATGAAATTGGCTAATTATTTGACCAATCTTGGCAATACACCCATGTATTTAAACTGACTCGTCAGGTTGAGGGTGTCTATATTCTGCCATGTAAATTGCAATCTTTTAAACGGAATGTAAGATTACACTCTGATTGGTTTATAGCATGTTACGCCTAAAACACACCCATGACTCATTAAGAGACCAGGTACAACCCTTTTGGACCGTGCGCACCAACTATTTTTCCCATCATTAAACTAGCAAAAGTGGATGCGCTTCAGACCCTGTGCTTAACCCCGTTAAAATAGGGCTCTTAATGTTAGACATTTAGTTTTGAGCAGTTAAAAAGCATCAGAAGAGTCAAAGTTCCTAATAAATTCGTTAGATGTCAATAAAACCTTTTTAGCTCACTTTTGCAGAGACAGGTGTGTGAAATATTATAATCCTCTGTTCATAATCATACACCTGCAGAAGAAATGCTAGTATTGCATAGCATCATTTATCCTCCATGGCTTGGTTGCTGAGACATCTTTGTTGACATTCGAATATCTGACAAGGTTTATTTGGTTTATTTATACAGCATCGTTTGAGCGTCTGGCAAAGAAACACTTTTATCAAGTAGGAATATACAACATCTGACTCTGAAAGTAGGGGAGAGTGGGGCACAACCTAACACTTTTTGACTTTCTCAGTTGTGGTTCAGAGTATTTTTATTTATTTATTTATTTATTTTTCACATTAATTTCACACATGACTAGTATAATTATGTGATCCTGTTTCATTATTACAGTGTATATTTTTTTATTTATTTACCCTGAAAGAATGGAAGTGAAATGTGACAACTTGCCCCATAGATGGGGCACGTTGTAACATTTAATGCTGGATTCAGACTACATGATATTTTTGTCTATTACGATAGTCACTGTGTCAGATTATGTGATTTTAATTCCTAAATTTGTGTCGTGTCGTGGACAAGAAACATTTCAGATTACATTTCACCGTTCGCAAAATGAAAAAAAAACATTGTCAGATTGTTTCTCTGTGACTTTTGTAAGAACAAGTGTTTTCTTTTCTTCTTTCCATCATGGAGTAATTAATTTAGAATTAAATCTTTTGATATTGGACTGTGAAAGTACACCAGCCGTAGAAATTCCATAAAGAAAACAAGTAACAATAACACTACAACTGTAACACCAATCACTATGCTATGCTTAACAGCGAGGCAACATGGAACCCGCTTTTAGGACGAGAAAAATCAATGTTTAATTTCCACTCAGCTCATGCTCTGTGAGCTTTAAGATCAACTTGCCCTTCAAAAACCCCTTCAACGAATGCTTCGAACTGAGAGTGTGTGCGTTTTTTTTTTTTTTTTTTTTTTAGCTTGATTTTTTATTTTATGTTTAACATCCTTCATATATGAACATCAAAGTTCTACTAATTTCTACAGCAAATTGCCTGTGGCATACATGACACCTCAGACCAATTACAGCTTTTAGCTTTATACTATGTTCTAAACTGGGATGGATGGATGGATGGATGGATGGATGGATGGATGGATGGATGGATGGATGGATGGATGGATGGATGGATGGATGGATGGATGGATGGATGGATGGATGGATGGATGGATGGATGGATGGATGGATGGATGGATGGATGGATGGATGGATGGATAGATAGATACATAATTTATCTGTAATCCTTTATTTTTGCATTTAAAAATGTGTTTCCAGCTTTTAATTATCTTTAGTTGTATCAAAATGACAGATGCTGAAATTTTGAACAAATGCAGAGTCTCACAATCAGTCGTGAGAAGATGGCTGCCATTCTTTTTACCGCGCAGTTCTTGCCATGGAAAATCCTCGGCTTGGCTATTAATTGTATTCACTTTCAAACACTTGTAAATGAGCTTTACATGACTAATTAACAGCAAAATGATGCATTATGGACACACACTGACTTCTTTGGCTATTTCTCTTTGCCATCAAAATGATAAAGAGCGTACGAGAAACACTACTGTCCTTGTTGTTTAATGGGGGGTTTATTGTTGTATATTAAAATCTCCCCAATTAATCCTGGTCCAAGTCTATATCCAACCCAAAGTCCTGTCAGAGCCCAATTTGTCTTCATAATTGTTTTTTAACAATGGCTGGCAGAGGATTTATGGTGGGTAAACACTGCTTTAGAGGTGCCAGACACCACAAAATAAATAAAAAAAATCTCTAAAATGACTTTGATCTTTCAAACAGGTCAGAGAATGGTCCTCTTTTATGGCTATTTTAAGTTCTTAAAGAAAAAGGTTGTAAAAACAAAATACTGTGAAAAATACTGTAGAAACAGTAATACTGTGACAGTAAACAGTAATAACGGACAGTAGGTGTTCTGTTTTGTGGCTGTTCAAACACATTCAACCACTTGAGCGTCTACACTACCAAAGCAATCCATTCAAATGTGTTTTCGACTACCTCTGTGTAACGACTGAGACAAATCAGACACAATTATTTGTTATAGTTAAACAATAATTGTTTAAAGCTCACTCTGGGGTCTGTCCCCCATCCCCCGAGAAGTTCTCAGTTACAAGTTTTATTGCCCAGAAGTATATATGTGCCACATGGAAGAGCAGAGAAGAGCCACACAGAAAACCTGCATCTTTCCCACAGAAAAAGGACTTTCCTGCATTCATTTATAGACAGACTGTTTTATAAATGAACATGCATATCCCCAAGAAATGGTATCCATTATTACTGTTTGTTGTATTGTACTCAGTATTGTATTCACATGTTTGATGATACATTTAAGGTAACTTCAATTATGCCATGTTTAGTGTCTATGGGTTCATATCGAGAAGATTTAAATGCATGTGTATACGATATGTCGATACCTGTGCAACACATCAGTATTACAAGAATCTTTAATAGTTTTTCTTCAACAACTCAGCCAGTTAATCTTGCTCGGTCGTAAAAGCCCTGACAGGAGGGATGTTATTGCCCGGAAATACAACATTTTCATTGGTCAGGTCAACCCTAAAAGGTGGAACTTTGACCAGAGGTTAAAAGCCAGTGCATAAGGCCCCTCCTTGGCTCTCTCTTGCTTCTTGGAAGACTGAAGAGAACCCCCTTTGCTGCAGGCCTCTTCTGGCCAAGGCCTGTGGGCCTGCAACCCAGCCAGAAGATACTGACTTCAACTTTGGACCGAATCATCAAGGATTTCTCCTCAGCCTACAAATCTGATGCTACTCGACCTAAAGGCATTTTGCAAGTATCGTACGATATATTAAATTGCTGCTAGTTAGTTAAAATTGTGAACCTCCTTTGTTACAAGGGAGTTTTTATGATGAATACTGATGATTCTTTCCCTGGTTTTTGGTTTCTTCATAGCTCCTACTTGTTTCCCACTTCCGGTTTCACTCTATCATTTATCATACCCGTTTATGTGTGACTTGCGTGTATGTATGTTTGTGTTTGTTAGTTAGCTATGTGTTCGTGATTTATTTAATAAAACTTGTGCACAATACATATCTGTCTGCAATGGATTGCCTCTTAAATGATCAGATCTGATTACCAGCTCTGTAAATGCTTATTACAAAGCACTGTAAATACTAAGAAAGAATTATTTTTTTTGTGGCCATGAAAAATACAATTTTCTTAGAATTAATTAATAATCAATACCGAGTGTTCACAGGATGAACTGAGTTATTGATCGTAATTTTAATGTAGCTACTTCAAGTTAATCTGATTAACTGATTCAGATATTCATAATTAATCATAATTAACAATCATAGTGAGTTATGAATAATTATTAATATTTCCCCTTTGAGCTAATATCGCTATGTCTGGAAGTGGTCGAAAGTGGACAAGCTCAAAACATTTTAGAGCCCATTTACACGTGTATTTAGCGTCGTCCACTCGTGATTCGACTGACCAAAACTCATCTTAATACCAGGTGTAAACAGGGCACAAGATACTTTTTTTAAAGGATTCTTTACTGTCAATTTTGTTCCTTGCTGAATAGAAGTATTCATTTTTCAAAAAAAACAAAAAACAAAACTTTAATCTCATGATTTACAATCAGTGTTTAGAAGGCATTAAGTGATGTTAAGATGCATTAACTTGTTTTAAATTAATAATGGAAAACTAATAAAAACTAAGATGTAATGTCTCCATTTCTTTTATTCTGGACTAGAGTTTGTGCTAGCTTATTATTCACATTTATCGGGCAGCCTGACCCAAGAATAAATTGAAATAATGAAATAACCACCATTTAACACTCTGACAATCATCCTCTGAATAGGCCCATTGCCAGTAGTTACCCAAAAGGAGGGTTAATCTTTTTGCTATAACAGCATTGATTGGTACTAAATGTGAGAGCCGGGCTAATATTACACAGAAACTTGCCTTGAGGAAGTAAATCCCCATTTTATGGACAGGACCCCTCTTGGTGTGCATTAAAGGTTTATTAAGAGTTTTTTTTTTTTTTTTTTTTAAGGTAATAAAGATTGAGTTTGAACATAAATGAAGTCTTAGATCATCTGTGGTGAAATATAAGTGAGAACATACCTAATTATTTCACCATATGAGGAAGTCAGGAACCTGCAGGACACCAATTAGGAGTACCATAAGATATGTTATTCTTTCT
Organism: Elopichthys bambusa; assembly: GCA_037101425.1. Lineage (NCBI taxonomy): Eukaryota > Metazoa > Chordata > Actinopteri > Cypriniformes > Xenocyprididae > Elopichthys > Elopichthys bambusa. The sequence goes on along the minus strand of CM074440.1, from coordinate 27,238,076 downwards.
TCAGAAATACCATTGGGTTTTCAATGTTTTTAACAATATATTTCTCGTTTCATTCACTTTTTTCACTTAATTGGAAGAAATTCTGTCACAATCATTGTAGCCAGTAGACTCTTAGCAGAAAATATTCTATAAAGAACCTTAAAGGTTTCTGCAGGCGCTTCATACACAACCTTTTACGGGCTCCCATAATTTTATGTATTTAGTTTTAATCCATTATTTTAGTTTTAATTCATTTTTGATTGTAATTAAATTTTGTTAATTAAACGGCTCGTAAACATACTTTGGAAAAATTTGAATAATCCATCAAACATGAAAGTATTATGCAATCATTTAAGACATTTTCTCTTTATACAGAACCATTTTGGCATAAAGTGTTCTTTAAAATTGAGTCAAAAACCATAGGGTTCTATATAGAACCCCAATGAACCTTTTTTTTTTTTTCTTTTTTTTCCCCCTAAGAGTTTAGATTCCCACACTCGGTTGGTTCTAAAAGAGGGTTTTCACAGTGATGCCACAGAAGAACCATTTTGGTTCCCAAAAGAACCTTTCAATGAACAATTCTTAAAAGAACCATGTTTTTCTTAAACATAAATAAACAAACTAGAAAAAGTGAAATAAACCATTAAACATTAAAGTATTATGCAATCATTTAAAACATTTATCTTTATACAGAACCTTATGATGGATGGATGTGCTTTTTTGGGATTCAATATATCGGTTTCTATTCACTCCCATTATAAAGCTGGGAAGAGCCAGAATTTTTTTTTTTTTAAATAACTCTCATTGTGTTTGACTGAAAGAAGAAAGTCATATACACTTAAGATGGCTGAAGCATGAGTAAATTATGGAATCATTTTCATTTTTGGGTGTACTAACCCTTTAATCCAGGGGTCTCCAAACTCGTCCTGGAGGACCACTGTCCTGCAGAGTTTAGCTCCAACCCCAATTAAACACACCTGAACCAGCTAATCAAGGTCTAATTAGGCATAGTTGGAGCTAAACTCTGCAGGACATTTGCCCTCCAGGACCGAGTTTGGAGACCCCCTGCAAATCTGAAGAATATTTTAATAATTTAAAGAACATTTATTTTCCACTATAAACAAACCTTTTGTGCAATAGAAAGGAATCATAGATAACAATAAATAACCATTGTAAAGCATACCGTACATTTAGTTCTCTCACTATTAGGTGAGGCACATCCTGATTTTGCCAAGTTATATGCATTCCTGGGTAAACATATCCCAACCCATAATGCATCCCTAAAATCAGAGGGAAATGATAGGTGAATAACACTGATGTTGAAGCACCTAACCCTGGTTGTAAGCCTAATCTTCAAATAAACTGAAAACTTGCACCTCAAATCTGATTGGTTGATTGGAATGTTGTTCCAGGATCAACAAAGATGTTGATCTAGGAACATGTTGCAATTGGTGAAATCAAGTTAGGCATTAGGCAAGTGTGAGGAATGAGATGTTGACTAAAAAACAACATCAACAGCTACTGAGACTGAAATTGCCAGTTGTTCAATCCTCAGGGACTCACATATACTCAGCACAACTTAACACTCCAATGGCGATAAGTACTGAAAACAGTCGTCAAAGGTTGTTGTTCTTCATTTATTCTTTTACCTCTTAAGATTTATATTTAACCCGACTTCCCTGAGCATTGTGAAAAAATATGGGGTAGAATGGGGTATAGACTGTTGGAGAGTTTGTGAGTATGAGGAGGCAGAATTACGCCAGCTGCTGTAACACAGCGGTTGTGCCTTTTGTGTTTTTGGTCCGTGCACAATAAATCCCTGAAGAGATCACCTGAACTGACTGCTACATTGAATCGTATCTCAGTGCATGAGCAGGCACCTTGGGATACGTGTTAACAAGGAGAGCAAGGCAGACATGGAACACATAGAACACAGTCTTGTGCTCAGAATTAACAATTAAAAACAGACGCCAAAGGGATTAACCTCAACTATTATGGAACAGCTCTGGCGATGGAAAGCTACAGGAAACAAGCTCCTAAATAAAATGAAACCAGGGCAGAGCACAGAGAAGAACTACACTGACTTTTTTTTTTTTTTTTTTTTTTCTGTGGAGACAAAACAATGCTTTAAAGGCATAGTTCACCCCAAAATTATTATTTTACATCATTACATACTCAGGGCATAAAATAAGATAATAATGAAACTAAACAACATTGGACTTTAGTTACATTCATTGTATGCACCAAATATCTTCCTTTAAGGTACAAAAAAAAAAAAAATCATACAGGATAAATAATATAATATAATATAATATTTTGGATGAACTATTCCTTTAAATTTGGCCTTGCAGCTGAGGAAGTGTACAGCCACTATTATTAGCCCAATTAATCTTTCCAACTTAGAAGGCCCTGCTCTGTCTAAATAACAGATATTTATCATAGTTCGGTTATGTTGTTCTGGAAGCCATTTAAGGCAATTATGAACAATCCAAATGAGAATGATTAAAAAGTAATAGCCAAAAATGTGCAAATCCAATCTGAGTGCATTTTGTGAAATGGGATTTCAATGGATGAGAAAAGCATTAATAAAAACTCTCTGATGTTGTTTGGTTTAATGTGAGAGTGAGCTATTAAATAGGATTGCATCATACCAACAAATGCATTTATTTTTGCAACGGACAAATTTAGGAGCATAATGCTCATCCTAATCATAATGATAATGGCTCTTTGATAGCTTAAATATTTTGGACGATTACTTGCTTTTCTGTCATCACCCTTATTTATTTATTTATTATTATTATTTATTTATTTTTTTTTACATCAATTGTGTGTTATATTTAAAGTCAGATGTGAGTATTGCTTTTTCCTACTACTTTTTAGTTATAATGTGTTCTGTTGTCTTATATTTGAACCATACCATGCTACATTTTATGAGTATTATAGAATTATTTTATAAATATTAGAAATGGCATTCTATTGCACTTGAAGTTAAAACTTCTATTGGACTTTGAAAATAAGAATTCAAATTCAAAAAATAAATGTAATGGCACAGGGCTGAATCAGTCTAGCTTGGATTATATGTGTATGTATTAAATTTTATGTTTATTTATTAGGTCCTGAATTATCAGGACCGTTTATCATTCCAGTGATCCATTTTAAGCTTGTTTTAATGAGGGTGTCATAAAGGAGCTTACAATATATAAAAAAATCCTAGAATAGTAAACTAATCTTGTATTAGTATGCCATTAAATTAAAATAAACATCTGATCTTATCCATTAGATATTACACTGTAAAAAGTTATGTCAGGCATAAGAAAATGTAAATTAACTGGCTTGATTCAAGTCAAAAATACTATTTAGTAACTGCATAAAAAAATACATTGTTATCTGTAGTCTGATCAGGTAGAAATATCATTATGATAATAATTGTAGAGCACTTCTTTGTAGTTAATTGTAGTTTACCGCTTCAGACACATACTCCATTACTCAAATCACATTAAAAAGCAAATATTCCTGATACACACATACTGAAATACAGTAGTAAAATTAAGTGGTTTAAAAAAAATATATATATATATATTGTTAAATAAGGTCTCAGAAGACAGAAGGGAGGCGCTTCGCATGCGGCGACTGGCAGCAGAGTTTGTAAGCACGTGTGAAAGCGACTTTGTGTTATGTTTCAGTGTTTATTGTGCGTTTGGTAGTTTGGAAAAGTTGTAGTTAAAACGCAAATTGATGAGCTATATCCCAGTAGAAGGCGAAGATGGAGTTATAATTGGTTATAATTACAAAGTGGATTTTACTGCTTATCTCATGCCTTCACATAACACCTGTGAGATCTACCGCGAAGCTCCAGTACAGCCGCAAATTTTTGCTTCAGTGGCATCAGCCGTATTATGTTCGATACCCAGTGAATTTTATAAGATCGCAACATTTTTTGAATGATGGCGGCTATATGGATTTTTGGCCTTTACAGGGGCTTATCTGCATTTTGGCCTTTACAGAGACTTGGCTGAAAGCTCAAGACAGCGACTCTGTTTTAACTATAAATGGCTTTGGGACTCCTGCGAACTGATCAAATTTCAATGATTACAGGTAAAAGTCAAGGAGGCGGTGTTTGTCTATACGTTAATGGAAGGTGGTGCAATTCCGTAATCGTAAGAGAAACATTGTGCACCCAAGACATTGAACTGCTTTCTGTGTCATTACGGCCATTTTACTTACCTCAAGAACTTACCTATATTCACCCTAAAGCAAATGAGGCTAAGTGAAGGAGACTGTTGAACATATTGTTTCTAGGTTGCAAAATGTTTCCCCTGATGCCCCTAATTTTATCAAGGGGGATTTTAAGCATTGCTCTTTGAAACACACACTGCGAAATTTTCAAAAGTATGTTACCTGTGCAACACGATTTAACAAGACTTTGGACTTGGACTTTGGTTATGGTTCCGTCAGAGGTGCATATAGGTCCATTAGTAATCCACCCTTGGGACTGTCTGACCATAACACTGTTTTTAATTCCTGTGTATAAAACAGTTTTAAAAAAGTATAAGGCTGAAAACAAATCTATCAGGAAATGGTCTGTGGATTAATCTTTAGCTTTGCAAGGATGTTTTGAGTACAAATTGGGAGGTTTTTGAAAACTTCTGATATTGATGAATTAACAGATGTTGTAAGTAGTTACATACGTTTTTGTGAGGATCTGCTTATTCCTGAAAAAAACTGTACGAACTTTTGCTAATACAAAGCCATGGATAACTAAATCTATAAAGTACCTTATGATTGAAAGAAATAAGGCATTTCATGCAGGTGACTTGGAAAGGAAGCATGATTTGCATAAACAAATAAAGTGTGAAATTAGGAGGGCCAAAAATAAATACAAGGAGAAAGTAGAGGAGGATCTTAGAAGAAATAGACTTGGCTCTGCCTGGGAGAGTATGCATACTATAACTGGATCCAAGAGTAAAAGTAATGCCCCCATAAAACTGGTTGGTTATCAATCCGATATACCGTTGGCACAAGAATTGAATACTTTTTATACTAGATTTGATGTGGAGGATTTTACTAGTGAAATGATTGTGCTTAGGAATGAGAGTGTAATATGGAGTGTAAATTTTTCAATCAACAGGATGTTATTAACACTTTTAAAAAGTGCAAGGTGGGAAAATCCTCTGGACCAGATAAGATTGGGGGACGTTTATTAAAGACGTGTGCGGATCAGTTGGGTCCTGTTTTTTATAATAAATTCCAAAAGTTGCTTTATCTTAAAAAAATTCCATAGAAGCCATAGTTGTGCCTGTAGGGAAGACAAGTTATCCTAAGACTCCAAATGATTTTAGACATGTTGCTCTGACAACATTGGTGATTAAATGTTTTGAGAAATTTGTCAGGGATGAACTTTTACTGAAAACTCAAAGTCTTTTAGATCCATTGCAGTTTGCTTACCAGGCCAGAAGGGGAGTTGAGGATGCCTCATCCACCCTGTTAAACTTGATTATGAAACATCTGGAGGGAAGTAAAACCCATGTTAGATTGCTTTTTGTAGATTTTTCGTCAGCTTTTAATACTATTTAGCCCCATGTTTTAATAAAGAAATAAATTTCAGAGTTTAAATTAGAACTTAACCACCCCACTATCTTATTAGATTGTTTAAGTGATAGAATGCAGAGAGTGAGAGTAAACAGTACCTTATCAGACACCATTATTACATCCACAGGTTCTCCTCAAGGATGTGTTCTTTCACCCTTGCTCTATATTTTATATACTAATGATTGTGTAAGTAAACACAAAGACAGGTTCCTTTTCAAAATTCGCTGATGATACTGTTATTGTTAGTTTGTTGACTAAGGATGAGAACTGTCATGGTCCAGTGGTGAATGATTTTATGACATAGTGTGACAGTGCCTTTTTGCAAGTAAACATAAAAAAGACCAAAGATATGGTAATTGATTTTAGATCCAGTCCTTCGTCTCCTCAACCAACTAGAATAAAAGGTCAAATGGTGGAATGGGCCAGTAGTTACAAGCATCTTGGCCTTCTCATTGATAATAAGTTGCGTTTCGGTACTCGTGTTGAAGCTGTATGCAAAAAAGGCCAGCAATGGTTCAGAGGCTCTCTATTTTTAATATTAGTAGGACTCTTATGACTATGTACTATAAATCTTATAATGCTGTTGGTATGGTATTGTAAATGTTAAACATAGAAACTCATTGAATGGCATTGTCAATCATGGTAGTAAGATTATTGACATTAAGCATACTGGGTTATTAAATAGTTTTGAACGGTTTGTCTTACAGAAAGCTAGAGCTATTTTTGCAGATTGTACTCATCCACTGTTCCATGAGTTTAAAATGCTTTAAAACAGAGCAGGAAAACAGGAACTAAAATAAACAACAGAATAAAAAAACAGAAACAGAACAACAGAATAAATAAATAAATAATAATAATAAAAAAGAAAAAAATCTGTAACTGTGACAAGCAGAAAATGAATGTTTAGAAAGAATATATATATATACATATATATATATATATATATATATATATGAATTTGAGAAAACAATTTGGAGACATTGGAATTTATCTGTTAAGTACTTCAAAAGTGTTTTTGTTTTTTTTTTAACTAATCCTTGCATGGAAAACCACGTGGCATGAAAGTTGATTATCATTTTACGTAAAATATGCAGTATTGTTTAATGGACATACAATCCACCAAAATGTATGAATGACCCCAGATCTTTACTAGGAAGAAAATTCCCAGAAAAAATATGGAGCACTTTTGAAGCTTTATCTGTAATCCCCTGAGCTTGGGGGAACTCAAAAAGTAGAAATGAATCAGCTCATCAGTGACCGAATAGTGACCGAACAGTGTCTCGAATAGCTGTACACTGTGAGTTTACAGTAGGGTTGTAATTCAGAAACCGCATGTGTTCAAGGGCCAAGTCAGTCATATTGAATGAAAAGGGCAAGGGTATGGTGAGTATTGACTGACTGACTAGATGATAACAATAATCATCGGACTGTTTGCAGTAATTCAAAAAAAGCAATTTCTTCCTTTACTACAGTAAATAATATTCACATTCACAAGGATGAAGAGGCAAATCTAAGTGAACAGACAAAACTAAAAATATGCAAATAATGCAGGTACAGTACTGTATAAAAAGAGAGTTAAGAGGATTGTTTAATAAAAAAAAAATAAAAAGAATCTGTGTTTCTGTAGTGTATAAAGCAAAGACTAGAGCTAAATCGTTCTTGGGATTTGTAAGAACTGGCTCAATGAAAATTCCCAGGTAGTTAATTCCCAGGCAAGGATAATAACAGTCCTAATGAGCTTCTAAGCCTGGCGGATCCCGGCTTTCAGCCGTTTGACGTTCCAGCTTTGATCCTGGACCTCTGTTTCAGGACGCTCATGGGGGTCTGTTCTACCTAACGCTAATTCCCTAAATACGCTCATCTACAGGATTCATGGCTGGGCTACAGCACACTGTGGAGCAGAGAACAAGACACAGTTATAGAATATGAACTTGTATCTTGTTTCCTTCATTCGGAAAATATCTGGATACTTGCAGGTTGGATAGTGTCAACACGGCTGTCAAAACAATTTCGATCACTAATTAATTGTTCTATGTAAACCTCTATTTCTAGAGACAATATTTTAGGCCTTATGGGCCTGTTTACACCTGATCATTTTATTCATTATCTCTGATTGTGAAAAGGCCAGGTGTAAATGCCCTCCAAAACGCTTTTGAGAAAGATTTAAATCAGATCACTGCAAACCACTTTAGTAGGTGGTCTGAGACGCATTCTAGATGAAAGTGTAAAGTGTTGGATTCAAATATAGAAATTTTACTCCTTCCAGATTATTAAATGTGTGAGACCGTTATAGGCTATATGACAGGTTATAGCCAGATATGACAGAGCTACTGCAACACGCATTACTGCAGATGAGTAGCTGAGTATCTCTTCTGCAAGCGAACGTGCAAACTGCCTCAAATGAAACTGAAAGTAAGTCCTAGATGCTAAAAACACAATCATCTTCATTAAAAGTAGTGAGACTAAATGATCTCACCAGTGCTGATGCCGCTATCTCTCCTATTGCCGTCTTTGATCTTGAAATTAGCTGATGATAAATAAAATGCAATGCAAATCTGTTGCTTTCATGATGTGAAATTTGTTTTTAACTAGGGCAGTTTGAAGATTGTATTTATATTTGTTCAGCAGAGACATATTTATGTGGCCAAAGGTAAATAGAACCGTTTTAACAAATCAGATCCGTTAAGTAAAAACACATGGAATGACTAGGTGCAAACAGGCCCTATGATTCTCCCATTCTTTTTCTATGAGAACAAAATTCTCAGACAAGCAATTTGCCTACATGGTGTCTTTTTTTTCAGGGACTGACAGCCTGAGGAGAAAGCCACCCCTTGCAGAGCTATTTTTTGTCCTGCTCATAGCAGTTACCTCTATTGCCAAATAAGTCCAGTCAACTAGCTGCTGTGAGCAGCCATTTTGGATCCTCTGGGAGCCCCGTCTCTCCCTGTACTTCCTCTTCCCCACAGCTTCCCTCGTAAATGTCTCTGCCATAGTCTCTCCGGCCCTCAGCTCTCTCTATCTCCCCTCCCTCACTCCCCCTGTTCTTTCCCTGCTAACGAACTCACTCTGCCGGGGCTTACCGCAGGCGTCTGGGCCTAATTATTCCCTCTTGCCCCGCACCTGTGAGATGCCTGTCCATTACCTCCCCTGGCGGTGAATGGCAAACGTCTACGGGGCCATTACTTGTCAATCAAAACTCAGCCCGATCACAAAATGCTGCCGGTCTTCAGTGAGCCCTCGTACTGCCATTGAAAACTGTCAGCCAAAGTGCATTTTTATTGATTTCTCTCATTTATTTTTATCCTCTGATTGTTATTGTGTTTGTCCTGTGCAGTTCCCACAGGAAAAACAGACCAGAAGCAGCACTAGCGCCAGGAAAATTTGAGAAGTTTGTTGGCTGACATCATAGATGATAGTTTTGAAACAGTTTTGGATTTGGGCTTGATTTTAAAAGATTCAAAGTCTAGATCTGTTTCAAAACCTAGTGCATTGCCTTGTTGTCTGATACCAACAAATGAAGTATCCTAATGCCACCCATGCACTTCACGACTTTCAAAGTCGTTAAATTGCTGTTCTTTTCACACTACGCAACTGTCTGTCATCGCTAATGTCAATTCAGTTCCAGTTAAAACACATTTCACACTACAGGACTTGGATCGAGGACAGGTCTAGATATTTAACCTGCTAAACATCTCTCTGCATTGGCTACACATTTTTCTCAGAATGTATCTTTGATCATTCAAATATAGTGATCATCACGTTTTGGGCTTTTGTCGGTAATGAAAAATCTAGGCTAAAATCATTTACAGGTACAACCTCACAAATGACAGATTTCGAATCAAAATAGCACTCTATATGTGAAGAGCATGAGAGAATCGACTGACAACCAACGTCATTAGAATCAGGCATTAGCATGTGGCTAATAGCAAAAGGGCAACATCTTAAGTTAAAAGGAACCTCATAAATGACTGATTTAGAACACCATACATAAACTAAGTTATAAAAACAATACTCTAATAAGCACAATAATGCATATCACATATTTATTTATTTATTTATTTATTATGCATACCTTTTGCAATAACCTTCAAATCAAGACTTCAGAGCACATAAGATAACTTAAAATTCTGTGTACATAGACAACTCCCTAGGCTTTGGAATAGTCTGTTGTGTGGAATAATTTTCTCCACTATTTGCTATTTTACTCTAATTGTGCTGAGTACAGCTAACTGTTCATTTGAAAGCGTATATTGCTTTCAGAAAACAAAACAGTTTAAGGGAATATTAAAATACTAAAACAAGGAATATATCTGTAAGTTTAAATAAGACATTTGGACAGAAATGTTTTACAACCTGAATTCCGGAAATGTTGGGACGCTTTTTAAATTTGAATAAAATGAAAACTAAAAGACTTTCAAATCAAACGAGCCAATATTTTATTCACAATAGAACATAGATAACATAACAAATGTTTAAACAGAGAAGTTTTACACTTTTATCCACTAAATGAACTCATTTCAATTTTGATGTCTGCTACAGGTCTCAAAAAAGTTGGCACAGGGGCAACAAATGGCTGAAAAAGCAAGACATTTTGAAAAGATTCAGCTGGGAGAACATCTAGCTACTAATTAAGTTAACTGATATCAGGTCTGTAACATCATTAGCTGTAAAAGGGATGTCTTAGAGAGGCAGAGTCTCTCAGAAGTAAAGATGGGCAAAGCTGTGAAAGAGTGCGTAAAAAGATTGTGGAATACTTTAAAAACAATGCTCCTCAATGTCAAATTGCAAAAACTTTGCAAATCTCATCATCTACAGTGCATAACATCATCAAAAGATTCAGAGAAACTGGAGAAATCTCTGTGTGTAAAGGACAAGGCCAAAGACCTTTATTGGATGCCCGTGGTCTTCAGGCCTTCAGATGACACTGCATCACTCATCAGCATGATTGTGTCAATGACATTACTAAATGGGCCCAGGAATACTTCCAGAAACCACTGTCTGTAAACACAATCCGCTGTGCCATCTGCAGATGCCAACTAAAGCGCTATCATGCAAAAAGGAAGCCATATGTGAACATGGTCCAGAAGTGCTGTTGTGTCCTGTGTGCCAAGGCTCATTTAAAATGGACTGTTTCAAAGTGGAAAGTGTTCTATGGTCAGACTAGTCCAAATTTGACAATCTTATTGGAAATCACGGATGCCGTGTCCTCTGGGCTAAAGAGGAGGGAGACCTTGAAGCGATGGTACCTCTGATGGTATGGGGATGCATAAGTGCATACTGTATGGGCAGCTTGCATGTTTTGGAAGGCACTATGGATGCTGAAAGGTGTATAAAGGTTTTAGATCAACATATGCTTCCCTCCAAACAACGTCTATTTCAGAGAAGGCCTTGTGTATTTCAGCAGGACAATGCAAAACCACATACTGCAGATATTACAACAGCATGGCTTCATCGTAGAAGAGCCCGGGTGCTGAATTGGTCTGCCTGGAGTCCAGATCTTTCACCTGTAGAGAAAAATACATCAAAGACGACCACAAACTCTTTAGCAGCTGGAAACCTATATCAGGCAAGAATAGGACCAAATTTCAATACCAAAACTGATAACCTCGATGCCCAGACGTCTTCGCAATGTTTTGAAAAGAAGAGGAGATGCTACACCATGGTAAACATGCCCCTGTTCCAACTCTTTTGAGACCTGTAGTAGGCATCAAATTTGAAATGAGCTCATTTTGTGCATAAAATTGTAAAATTTCTCAGTTTAAACATTTGTTTTGTTATCTACGTTCTTTTGTGAATAAAATATTGGCTCATGTGATTTGAAAGTCTGTTAGTTTTCATTTCATTCAAATTTAAACAACGTTCCAACATTTCCAGAATTCGGGTTTAAAAAAGAAAAATCACTATACAATCAGATATACTGTATGACTTGCAGTAAATGTGTATTGGAGGATTTTTTATTATTATTATTTAATACTTATATTATTATTTTATATCAAATTTACCATATACTAGAATAAATTCAAATAAACTTTATACTTTTTCTCAAAAGCTTTCTTTTAAATCATAATAAAGCATCATAAAGCAGAAAATTACTGATGGAATGCAAACATTTGTCCATTCGCTTCAAACAGCTGCTGTTCTCAACGAGTTAATTGGTTTGTTATGCAGCCAAAATGAAAAGCTCTGTATGTATGTGTGCTTGTGTATGCATGCTCATGTGCTTGTGTGTTGCTGTGTAAATAATCTGTTCAAAAATCTTCAAGGCAAACATATGATAATTTTATTAAAGTAGATGCTTCAGATGTGTCTCAGTGCTTGTTGCGGCTATGAATCCTACAATTTCAATAAATTAGTTTGGGACACTCTATCTTATGGGATAAATTACATTTACAGTACACAGGGGGGAATGAAGTACCTTTATGAAAATAGCAGTTATGACAGTCTTTAAATGAATTGATTCAATCAGACATTCAAGCAGATTTTTGAGATTAGTTAATTTTATTTGGTAAATAAGGTTTTCATGATTTGCATTCCAGTTAAAGTATCACAATACCAAGTATGCTGATATTTTATTATTATTATTATTCTTTTATTGAAAATAAAAGGAGAAATTTGAAGAAGCTCTTTTAAAAACATTTGGACCAAAATAGGACTGAGTAAAAAATGACAATTTTTATTGTTCGGTCAACTATTCATTTAAATAAATTACTAATAAAGGTCTAAAAAATATTACATGAAGTCACTGATAATTTTGTTGCATTTATTGCATGTTTACTTGCAATAGCAAAGCAGACACTCAAGTGAGGAAAACCCTTCAGTGACCTTCATTGATTAGCAGAAGTTTTAAATTACCATATGTTCTGTTCAATATCCCTCACAGCCATTTTTTTTTTTTTTTTTTTTTTTTTTTACTGTAACAGCATTGCAACATGTCAAACTCAATTAGCTGCTTTGGGAGCATGCAATTTAATGACAATATTTGAGTTAGCATCTACAGTATTCTCCCACCCCCTAACTTAATCCAGGTTATTCAAATTGCTGCTTATATATGCAACCCCCTACAAAACGAATCTGCAAATCGGAAATGACAGATTTAGTAAAAGCAATGACCAACTGCTGGCTCACTGTCACAGGCTTTCCCCCTGTGGATTAATTTGTCACGAACATTAGGGATATCATCCTTCAAGTGTGAGTATGAGAGCCATCGGATTGTCAAAGAAAGGGCACTGGGGATTTGCAGAAAAAGAAAGCGAGCGAGAAGAAGAGAGTGAGGAGGTAGAGCGAGATGGATGTATATATGCTACTGTGTGACATTAAACTTCAGCTGTTGTCTCTGAAGGAAGGCTAATAAAATAGATTAGAGAAAACACGGCCGTAAAAGTGTGACATAGGGATGTGCTTTTATTAGGGTGCCTTCCTGCCAGATTATAATAGGATCCATGTGAGGAATTGTGTTTTCAACAGTCTAGAACTCAGTGGTGCAGACATCCAGTCCTGCCCTAGGCTAAGTCTTGAGTTGTCAGGGTGTTCATGACAGAATTCATTGATGGGTCCAACATGCCACCAGCTGGAACCCACAATCACTCCTACTAGGTCATAGGTTTTCCCCCGTCTACAAGTCAAAGTGTGTGACAATCAAGTCTCAGAGTATGGAGGAGTTTATAAAATGAGAAATAAGATTCAATACCAATTCAGGTACTGTAGATATCAAATGAGGTACAAGTTCAAATAGTCAGAGAACAGCTTTACAGAAGGGGAACAAGGATGGCAAGAGATATGTGTCACCTTAAAGGTGCAGTAAGGGATTTCTGAGAAACACTGTTGAAAGTGAATCGGACAGAGAGCAGCTCAACAAACTTGTAGCCATTCAGCAGTAAGGGGCGTATCCACTCATGAGGGGGGAGGAGACTGTGTCCCGTAGTGTGTTCATGAATTTGGGGGTGGAGCTATCAAGACGTTTGATTCTTTTGGGTAGGGGCGTTTTGGTGTTTTCCAATATCAACATCGTTTCTCAGAAATCACTTACTGTGGAATTTCACAATGGTAAGAAACATGATTAATTTGTTTAGCAACTTTAAAAATATTAATAACTGAAGAGTTAATTTGGAAAAAAATGATAAATATATGTAAATGAATATAAATACCATGTTTAAAAAAAAAAAATGAATTGACTGCCGTGCGTTATTCTCCACACGTTCTGAACCCTAAATATGTTTTGTCAAAAAAGCCGATATTGTCCACCATCAATGCATCGCAAGTTCATGTTTTACAGCTGAAACTGACAAGCACCTTTGTTGTTTGTGTACAAAACCTGATAAGTCAGTTTTAGCGAATCAGTGCACAGTATTCAGGTCAGGTGGCAAGGCTGTTAGTTACTTTGAAAAGACTCGCTAGCTAAGGGGAGTTTCGTCAAAGCTGACTAAAAGTGATTGAGGATTTATAATTTATTTATTATTTATTTTTAATAAAAAATAAATAAATAACAATAATAAAAAAATAAATAAATAAAAAAAACATGATTTATGAGAATTAATACAAATGTTAGAGTTATCTGTTTTTGCAAATGAACTCTTAAATTCTAGTACATGAGCTGCCATCAAGAAAGATATGATGAAAGTAAAAATAAAAAATCTAGCAGAAAAAAAGGGCTGGACAAATATGTTTTCTATTAAATTTGCATAGTCCTCTTCATCTTCAGTCAAAATAAATTTGAAGATAGATTAGATAGATAGATTAGATAGATAGATTAGATAGATAGATAGATAGATAGATAGATAGATAGACAGACAGACAGACAGATAGATAGATAGATAGATAGATAGATAGATAGATAAAGGTATGTAGTCCCAACACAAAATAATTAAGTAATCATCCAATTTTAAATTAAAGTGGATTGAATGCAATGAAATTTAGTTTTGACAAAATGTTGCTGGATTGTGTTTCTTTAGCTCATTTTGAATAGCAGCAAACATCATTTATGAGTGATGTTGTCGACTAGAATAACTACTCATTTTTACTAGTCAACCAGAAAATTAGTTTGCTGTTCTGTCCGTCATTGTTGACCTGAGTCACAACAAGCTGTGCAGCATCAGTGGCTCTTGCTGTTTCTGGCAACTTCAGCTCAGTTGAATAAAGAGTGCATAAGTCAGTCCGGTGTCATCACAGGTGAGATGAAGCAGGTGAAACATTTTAATTCACAGTCGAGTCGAATTTGTTTCTGTTAGTCTGTTTTAGGTTTGTATTAGGGCTGTCAACGTTAACGCGTTAAAGCATGGGATTAATTCTAAATCCTTAACGCTTTAAAATAATTTAACGCAAAATAACACAAATAAATTATTGAAGCACATTGCTTCATTAATGAAATTTACGGGCTCTGTCATATTCTGTCATTGTTTCTGAAAAGCAAGAGCCCTCACACAAAGCGCTGTGTGAAATACAGAATGTAAAAAAATCCCACCACTGTCCAGGCAATATGCAAAATATGTTTCTCGGCTGGATAAAGCAAACCAGCATCTCGCTAGTAAAGTTCGATGAATGCGAATTGTAATCAAGGTAAAGATGATTGCGGTGACGTACAGGAGTCATACAGTAAGCACGTGTGAGTCTGTTATATTGATGTGCAAACAAACCGTGTATGTGCACTCTCCACGCGTTTATACACAGACACATTTCAGTACATTCAAGCCATTGTTTTCACACACATTCAGGATAATGCTTTATCTGTCATGTGTATGTTGCTGTGTTTAGTAATTCTGAATGGATCTGTGCACTATATAAACAGGTTGTTTTTTTTGTTGGCATTTCCATATGGTTCTGATCAGCAACTTGAAACTTGCCATGTCTAAAATGTAACCAAGCTCTTTGTTGCACTGTACACTAAATTCTGAAAGTTGTTTTTTTTTTTTTTTCCTTCATGTTTTTTTTTTTTTTTTTTTTTTGATGTGCATACATTTCTGAATTATAATGACTCCTATCATTTGGTTATTTGGTGTCCTTTTGGAGCCTCCAAGTGTCTTTTTTTGGGAAATAATAATAAAAAAAGCTTGCAGGAAATTCAGTTTTCTAAGAATCACACTTCAATCTGATAGCTTATTTGCTGGATATTGTCATGGTTGGTGTTGCAGTATTAATTGCACGAAGGAGATATCTGTAATAACATTTAATGGAACACTAGGAAAAAGGAACAGGAAAATCACCAGGAAATTATACCACAAACACCATGTAACTTAAACAATACGGGACAAAGAGACTGGAGACTGACTGAGAGAGTCTTAGGAAAGGTGGGAAGCCTCCAGGGCGGTATCGGTGGTACATGGATCCAGGGAGGCACGGGCAGCTCTGGGATCCATGGTGGCGCAGGCAGCTCAGGGACGGCCTCCTTGACCATAGACAGATAGCGCCAGATGGGCAGGGGCAGACTTGGGGAGCGGGCTCTGGTCTGGGGCGGGAGCAGACTCGGGGAGTGGACTCTGGTCAGGGGCGGGAGCGGACTCTGGGAGCGGACTCTGGGAGCGGACTCTGGGAGCGGACTCTGGTTGGGGCAGGGGCGGACTCTGGTCGGGTGCGGGAGCGGACTCTGGTCGGGGGCTGGAGCGGATTCGGGGAGTGGACTCTGGGAGCGGACTCTGGTTGGGGCAGGGGCGGACTCTGGTCGGGTGCGGGAGCAGACTCTGGTCGGGGGCTGGAGCGGACTCGGGGAGCGGACTCTGGTCAGGGGCTGGAGCGGACTCGGGGAGCGGACTCTGGTCAGGGGCTGGAGCAGACTCGGGGAGCGGACTCTGGTCAGGGGCTGGAGCGGACTCGGGGAGCGGACTCTGGTCGGGGGCTGGAGCCATCACTGGACTCTGGTCAGGGGCTGGAGCCATCACTGGACTCTGGTCGGGGGCTGGAGCGGACTCAGGGAGCGGACTCTGGTCGGGGGCTGAAGCCATCACTGGACTCTGGTCGGGGGCTGAAGCCATCACTGGACTCTGGTCGGGGGCTGGAGCAGACTCGGGGAGCGGACTCTGGTCGGGGGCTGAAGCCATCACTGGACTCTGGTCATCTTGGGACAAGGCTCATGGATGGTGGTCATCTTAATCACTGGACTGAGGACTTGGGGAAGTGCCGGAGGACAGAAATGGACGGAGCCATTGGAGGGGTATGTGGAGGGAACCGGCTTAGGGTGAGCTGTCGACGCTATGTGTGTCTTTGATGGGGCTGGATAAAGCAGACACTTTTCTTTAACTTCCTCAACTTCAAAATTAGAACTGTTTAAATAGAGAATAAGATTAATAGACTCGACTAGGGAGAAATAACAGGCAGGTTCTCTATACCGAATGGTATCCCTATCCAGTCCCATATGAAAACACACAATGAGAGAAGCGTCAGGCCAGCTCACCCGATGGGAGAGCTCGAGAAATTCCTCCACATACCTCTCCAAAGGACGACCACTCTGCCTCAGTCCCCACAGGTGGTCCTCAGCCAGGCTCATCGTTTTCTGTTTGTGGTCCTGTATTCTGTCACGGTTGGTGTTACAGTATTAATTGCATGATGAAAGAGATATCTTCGATAACATTTAATGGAACACTAACAACAGGAAAATTACCATTAAATTATACCACAAACACCATGTAACTTAAACAATACAGGACAAAGACTGGACTGAAACTGAAGGCTTAAATACACAGCAAACAAATAAATAGACGTTTAAAAAAATAATACAACATTTTATATTCATAAATTTACTAAAACTAAAATTTTAATCAGAGCTGATAATATAAAAATAAAAGCTAGTGCAAAATACAAATAAGTACTATAATACTTCAATACCAAAACAACACTCCAGCGGATGTCCAGAATAGTTAAGGTGAAATTTTACTGCTCTATAGGGACACAAAGTTTGATGATGAGGGAAATTTGCTGCTACATGTTTGAAAGGCAAAACTTCTGTTCAATGATTCCCTACAACAGCATATGTTCTCTGCATTGCCCTCATTTGTGAACACACCATTCCAACTTCTGACCTGAAACTACTCCAAGGTTTTCCAGACTGTAAATATTATTTTATATTAAGTGCTGAGGGACTTGTCAAAGATGTTCAACATGCTCATCTGAGCAATCTAATTAAATCAGAAAATCATCAAATTCATTGATTCAACCAATCAAACATAAAACATGTGGACAGGTGGGAAATAAAAACAATGTTTTAACAGATTTTTCCGTTTGCTGCCTTTGACATCGCATCTCAGGATAGATGCTGCACTCTTAGAAAAAAAGGTTCAGTGGGTTCTATATAGAACCCTAGGGTCCTTGACTCAATTTAAAAGAACTCTTAATGCCAAAAAGGTTCTGTATAAAGAGAAATGTCTTAAATGATTGCATAATACTTTAACATTTAATGGGTTATTTAAATTTTTACTAGTACTAAAGTATGTTTATAAATTGCTTAAAAAAAATATACTTTAAACTAAATCCATAAATGATCCCATGATGGGAACCCCTAAAAGGTTCTATATATGAAGTGCCTTTTCCACCAGTATTAACCGGGTGCTAGATCAGAGCTAGTACTATTGCCAGTTGGAAGTTGGTTCAACTGACGAGCCTTCTAAGAACCAGTTTGCTTAAAGAGACACCACAGAGCCAGGTCTTGCGTCACTGTATTAAACTTGTACCGGTTTTCGGTAATGCGATAAATCGCGGTAATGAATATGCACGATATTGTTACCGTGGGCACTTTAAAATACAGTGAAAAAATATAGATCAAAATTTTGATTTTTAGAACACGCATTAGTTTCATTTTCATCAACAGGATAAAAGTACATTGCGTGTATGCTGCGTAGGCATGCACACTCTGATCTAAACAATCCCATTCCCCACATGGAGATGCAGTATGTGTGTGTGTGTGTGTGTGTGTGCTGCTGATCAAAAGACGTGTGCAGACTCCGATGTAAACAGTACCCGCATGGAGAGGAAGCATGGCGGAAAGAGGAACGCTGCCGACGATTTATTCCCCTTCTAAAAGAGTGAAGTCAGAGTTTTGTAAATATTTTGGGTTCCAAAAAAATGCAGAGGGATTGCTGGTTGAAGACAGTTTCCCTTTGTGTAAGACGTGGACGGAAACTGGCAGCGAAACACAGGAACACGTCTAACATGTTCTCTCAGCCAGAATAATTTATTTTAACTATACGTTGATGGAATGCAATAAAGTCGTACACTGTCCCAAAGTGCAAGTGAACTTGCCCTTCATAAATGTTTAGCTAGCTATAATAGTTAACAATAGCTTGGCTTGTTATTCAGACAATAATAATAATAATAATAATAATAATATGAGTTTAGTACTAGTGTTGTACAGACAACTTACTATGTGTCAAGAATGCTCATTTAAATGTCAAGACATGTTAAAATTTCAGTGTTATAGAGTAATATTTTTCTTCTCTATTTTCTTTATTTTTCCTGTCTTTCCTGTCTTTCTCCAGCGTCAGGCTTCATACGGACCCTCATCTCACCGGGTCAAAGAAATCAGTCATGCCATAGCATATTATATTGCTAAGGACATGATACCAATTCACACTGTAGCAAAACCAGGATTTCAGAAACTGATGAAGACCACAGTTCCACTTTACAAAATTCCCTCAGAGTATTTTTTCTCAAAAACAGAATTACCCAGAATGTACAACAGTCTAAAAGAGGAAGTTGGCAACCGTATAGTCCAGGGAAAATGGTATGCAGCAACCACTGACCTGTGGACCAGCAGTGGAGGAAGCGGACATCCATACATCAGCTTCACCATCCACTATCTCTTAGACTGGAAACTTCAATCAAATTGCCTTGAAACAGTTCTTTCCAGAAGACCACACTGCTGACAATATCAGTGAATTTTTTGATAACATGTTGCAAGAGTGGGGCATCAACAAAGAGCGTCTTGTCAGTGTTACAACTGATAATGCTACAAACATGAAAAAGGCCTTTGAGAGTGACACCACCTTCCACTGCCAGTGGTTTGAATGTTTTGGCCAAAACTTGAATCTAGCCATTTCTAAAGCTCTGAAAAATCAGAGGGTGGACACAGCAATCCAAGCTTGTCAACATTTGGTGCAGGGATTTTCAAGAAGCTGGAAGAGAAGAAGAGAGCTCAGAAATAAACAAGAGGCCTTAAACATCCCTCAGAGGTCGCTCATCCATGATGTAATCACTCGATGGGGATCGACTCAGAAAATGCTGCAGAGGTTTATTGAACAACAGCAGGCAGTTTTCTTCATGAGACAAATGAAGACAGTCCCCCTACCAAAGACCTGAAGAGGTTGATGAAGACAGATCTCGAGTCCAGGTACACCGATGATGCAAAGAAGGCGATGGACTAGATAAGCTTTGTTGATCCGCGGTTTAAGGGAAGCTTTTCTGATGACCTTGAAGCCACAGTCAACTTCTGCACTAAAGAAGCCTCAAAACTGACAGAGATGACAACACTGAGTGAGGGAGCAGCCCAGACAAAGCAAACCAGCAGAACCTCCCCCATCCCCACCTCTGAAAAACAGCGCCAAAGCTTGGCCACCCTCCTCAACAAAATCACCTCCACAAGGCAACAAAAGGCAGAGAAGGGTGAAGGCAGCAGCACCCTGAGCCTGAAGTTAAAGATTGAAGCAGAGGTAAAAGTGTATCTTTCTGTGCCAGTAATAAAATCAGAGGCAGATCCATTGCAGTGGTGGAGTCTCCATGCTGAAGAGCTACCTCATCTAGCTACTGTTGCTCAGAAGTTTCTCTGCATACCCGCAACACGTGTTCCTTCTGAGAGGGTATTTAGGGCCAGTGGACACATCCTCTCACTTCACCGTGCAAAGCTCAAGCCAGAAAAAGTGAACATGCTCACATTTTTGCACTTTAATCTGAAGGACTAAAACATGACAGCTCAGAAGAAATACCCCAAAAATACCAGGAATCGGTTGAAAATGTTTATTGTTGACACTTTATAGTTCTTTTACTTTCAAATATATTTCAAAGCAGTTAACAGAACACAGAAGTTGTTCTTTTGCAGTTTGCACTTTCTGTTTAATACAAGAACTCTTTATTACTCTTTATTATTTAAAATAATTAAAGTTGTTATTAAAAGGGCAATACTGAAGTTGGTTTTATTTCTTATATAATTGAATACCATGATAATACCATATGCCGTGATAAAACCTTAATCAATTAATTGCAACATGGAAATCTGATACCATCACATGCCTACACTGTATACATCTCAACTTTCCCAGAAAGGCTAGCACAGCAGCGCCAAACACAAACACACCAGGCTTGTTCTATGAATCAGCTTCTCGACTGATCAGCGTATGACATCGATTGGTTTGCACCAATGCATCTCGAACAAGCCTTCCATCAACAATGGTGGACGTTGCGTTACTATTGATGCTCATGGCTTTGCGAACCTACATCGGCATCCAAACATGGTGAATCCAATGCGCTCATGCGGCTGGCCGTACTTTGTATAGATGGAGATTACAATCAAGCTGCTATTAGCTCGATTAGCTGCTATTTCAAAAATGGCGGTCACAAGTGTCTGTTCATCTTGTTGGTCACAGTAACCCCGCACCCAGCCCCTGACACAAGCGTTTCTTACTTAGACTAGCAATGTTTTGGTGCTACTTACAAACCACTTTTTCTGGTTCAGAGCTGGTGCTTTAGGTGTCGAAAAACAAAGAACTGATTTGAAACTGGGCTCTGGCTCTGAACCAGCACTCAAAATGCCTTGGTGGAGAAGGGGTATGACAGAACCCTTGGTGGTTCTATATAGAACTTTTTCTTCTTAGGGTGTGTTCACACTTTTGGTTCGATCAAAACAAACTATGCGATTGCTCTGTTAGTGTGGTTCATTTGAATATGAACTGCCATCTGAACCCTGGTGTGCACCAAACAAGTGGACCGAGACCCCTGAAAAGATTGGTCTTGGTCCACTTCAAAACGAAATCTGATGCGGTTTGACTAAAATATGAACGCAACGTGACATCTAAATGAACCAAAAACAGGATGTGATGTCACAAGATGTACCCCTAAAAGGACAGAATGCTCAAGCATACCTGGCTCTTCTGATCACTTGACTTGTTGCCCATACAGTTTGAAACAGGTGTCGGGAACGCTGTCTCCTTGCAGCAGATCTTAGTTTGTGTGTGGATTCATGGTACTGTTTTGAATGTTTTGAATGTTTTGAATTTGTTTTTGCAATGCAGATTGTGTACTTCCAGGGGATCATGTATACCAGCCAAGCAACTTAGGAATGTTAATGTTTTAGCTGTCTTTAGCTATTTTATGCCTCCTTGAAAATACCATTGACAGTAGCTATGTCTCATTTCGAAGGCTGCATCCACCGAGGTCGCATTTGTTGGCCGCATACATCATAAAGGATGTCTTATTTCAGAAAAGTAACCATTATAAAACTGATTGTTATTGTTATATTTCTTTATGACTTTGGAATGTAGTGGTCAGTTTATTAAAATGAAGCAGCCTCAATGACGTATGCGGCTGATAAATGCGATCTCCAGAGGACGCAGCTTTGGAAATGAGACACAGCAAATGACTAGGAGAAACAAGGACCTCTGGTGGTGAATTTAAAGTGTGTGTGCAGTAGATGTGCACATGTATGTGTAGGAATAATCCTGTGGTCCTTGGTCTTCTGGCCTTGGTCTGATAAGACCAACCAGGTCCTCTGAGGTTCACTTTGACACCCTCCAACATGCATATTAACGCATTTAGGCCAATAAACAAACATTCCACTGTTCCTGGAAAACATAACGACTCCTATCTGGTGAATAGCAAGCAGGACTACACATAAGTAAATTAAGAGCAGTATTGGGACGGCTAGTGTCTCTAAAGAGCTCAGGAGAAGATACCATTACTCTTAGCTCATATGAATTTCCATCAAGTTCCTGTTTGGCCCAATCAGTGCACACACTGAAGAGCAATCCAATGTAATAGTGTAAAAACTGGCACTGAGCTCTGTAATTTGATTTTTTTTAAGCATGTAATGGATAGAACACATGGGGCACAACACAACTAGCGCTGAATTAACTCTCACAGGCTACAGCAAGTGAACTCTCGCTAAACAATGCTAATTATGCTAATGCTAATCCCCTCATCGCCCCTTTTGCCTCATTGAGAGGACTGATAGCGCAGTTTCATTTCTACCATAACTTGCATCCAAATTTAGGAATGCCCTGTTGGATGCAGCAAAAGAGAGTAATTGACTTCTAAACTGGTCTTCACTGCTTAATATTCAAAAGTATTCCAGTATTTCAGTTTCTGCTGCTCCTTCCTCAGTAAGTGTATGAGAGAATAAAAACAACTGCATATACTACAAAATATTCATGTATGACTCCAGGTATGAAAGTATTCGATCAACATTGACCATTCCTATTAATGTTCACTTCAGTTACATTTATGCTGCTGGCAATGAGTACTGGGTTTTAGACTATGTAAAAGACACAAAGCCACCTTAGAGAGATCATTGTAAGATAATGTTTTAAATAGTGATGTATTAAATACTAGTTTTGGCAACCAAAATTTTCGGTCAAAAAATTAATTTTTGGTTTTGGTTAAAGAGGTTTTGGAAGGCTGACATTGACCAAAAAGGTTAAGTTAGCACTTCTCCAATGGCGCATTTTGGCTGTGTTAGCATCTATTTAATTCACACAACATGAATAATAGATAACAACAGGTAAACATGTCAGCTGTGTGGATGCTAGAGCTGTGTTGACAATATTGATTGAGTTTTATTTAATCTTCATTTTGATGAACCGAGATCTTTTAGTCCATGCTGTTTTCAGTTGATGCGTGTACAAAACTTAAATTGTAAAGCACCTCCCATCAAATTTAATTTTGACGCTCTTTAATGTGGTGTGACAGTTTACTCTTGGCACCTCATTTCAAGCAGCAGAGTGTTGATTATTAAAAACATTTAATTAATTAATCGTTTAATAAACTTTTTCCGGTTTTCCGTTTTTTTTTTTTTTTGTGCATTATTATTTTTAAAATATGAAAAAAGTCAGAAATGGGTTTCCATAGTATGCAAAACTCTCTACCTGTCAAATCATATACACATGTTAATTTTGATCCAATTTAACATCTTGCTCACAAAATAAAACTTTAATTGTAAAAGTACAACTTTTTAATTGGGTTTAATTGTGTTCCATTTTGGTGAGTTTTAAATGACTTTGACCGTTTGTGTGCTTTACATAAACCTAATCATTGTATTTAATGCTAATTATAAAAAACCCTGCTAGCATGTTATAAATGTTCAGCATGAAGGCAAAGGCCTACATTAACTGAAGTGTATAAACAATCATAAGACAAGTTAAAATTATTTATATAGCAGTTTTCACAATACACATTGTTTCAAAGCAGCTTTACATGCTAAACAATGTTTTTATTATCTTAATATCCACATGACTTATATTTGCATTTAGCAGATAAGAACAATAAGTTACAATTTGTGACAATATAAACAATCACGCAGTTGAGATTTGCGGTAACACTTTGGTATGGGGAACACATTCATTATTAACTACTTTTGCCTCAAGAAACACTTAATTTACTGGTTATTAATAGTTAGTAAGGTCATTGTTTTAACGTTTAAGTTTAGGTATAGGGTAGAATTTAGGGATGTAGAATATGGTCATGCAGAATAAGGCATTAATATGTGCTTTATAATTACTAATAAACAGTCAATATGCAGGCTAATGAGCAACTAGTTAAAAGTGAGAATTGTTCCCCATACTAAAGTGTTACTAGATTTGCTATATAGTATTAATTGCTTTATACAAGTGTACTATATGCGGATGAAGTTGGATACTTTATATAGAGAGCTTTAGTTACATTTAGTTAATAGTTACATTTTGCGACAAATCAGAAAATCTGGCAGTTGAGGTTTGCTATATAGTGCATCACTTGTTGTAATAAGTTGTAAATAAAACAATTATTGGAGTACTTTTTACAAAGAAAAAAAAATACTATCAGTATTTCTACTTCAAATTTTCATATTTAATTGCTAGCAAATTTCACAAACAAATACAAAGTAAAAATTGTTTCTACAGCATTTTTTTTCAGTGTGTATGTGGATAAAGTTGGATATAATATATGCAAAAAATATTTTGTCATTCAGCATCGGAGCCTGATTTGGCTACATAATTAAAGCTGCGACAGTTGAGTGCATGAAGTGTCCGACATTCCACTTTTCTTTTCTTTTTTTCTTTTTTTTAGGTTAATTAAGTGCATCATCCAGGTAAACTAAAGATGAATTCTAACTTTACTCTCATGATGTGAAGATGAGGATTCAGTGTGTTCTTTTGTATATACTGTGTTCATTCTGTACATACTTCATATAAATATGTGATTTGAAAGTGTTTAGAACTTTCCCAGAGGAAATTACGAGGATGACAAATTAAATTGGTTGAATAAATGAAAAACAATCATTTCATGGAGTCCCTGGCCATCAACTCAACCTCAGCTCATATTTTGATTAGACCTGAAGGCTCTTTTTTTGTGTGTTTTTACTTGGACAAGAAGTCCAATCACCTAGCATCCTCCCAGTAATCAACTCAAACACTCTAACAACTCGTTTCTACTCTCTTTCTCCTTTCACTCAAAAATAATGGTAGAAAATTTTATAGAGTTCCTGGCACTTCAGGGTGGCCTTACTTGACATAAAACTAAATTTACCTGCTCTGGTAATGGCCACTTGCACAGTATGTGCACTTTTGTGTAAGCTTCTTACAGAAGTGAAACAGGAGCAATTTTGAAAAATGGGGGCACATTTAAATCTTTGAAAAGTATTTTTTTTTTTTTTTACCTAAAAAAGAAAAAAAAAACAAAAAAACAAAAAATTGGTTGGACAAATACAGATATTCGAAAGTATTATAATTATTGCTATACAGTACCCCTGGCCAATAAAATAAAGGCTTTAAAAAATAAAACAAAATTAGTGAGATTGTTTCTGTGCATTAGCATATCTACTTGTATGTTATCCATGTTGTTAGTTGGAAAACTGTTCAAGCGGTAAGCTGTTTAGTTGCTTTTAAAGGTCATGCATCAGTGACTAAAAACATTATTCATGAATGTACTGAACCCCCACAAACCAATATATCCTCTTACTCTCATTTACATGATAAACACAAATAAACATGCAGAAATGCAAAAAAAAGTGTTGAAAAATAAAGATAAAAGCAATAGTTGCTTGACACTTTTGTACATTATTTGACTCTTATAATATTCTCAATTCTCTAATAATCAGCAGCTTGTGCATTGACCTGGCCTTCCTTAGCACTTAATTTCTATGCTTAGAGTTAAGAGATGAAAAAACAAAGATGTGTAGAGCTATTTCAGTTTGAATGCTTTACGCTTTCAGAACCAAATTAAATGCCTGAGCCTGGATGTCACAGGTCATTTACCAATAAGACAGTCTTGCATATTATCTGTCTTTCTGTATCACACTGTCAAGTGTAGAAATGTTCATTCAACTGCAGTAATACCTAATTTTGAGCCACTAATCCCACTCCTACCTCTAAACCCATAACCAAGCCTTAAAGGGGTCATATAATGCCACTTTTACAAGATGTAAAATAAGTCTCTGATATCCCCAGAGTGTGTCTGTGAAGTTTTAGCTCAAAATACCCCAAAGATCATTTTTATAGCATGTTAAATTTGTCACTTTTTGAGGGTGAGCAAAAACGCTCAGTTTTGGTGTGTGTCTCTTTAAATGCAAATGAGCTGCTGCTCTCAAGAAGAGGGCAGAGTTTCAAGAGCTCATGTTAGCACATAGTACTGTTAGCAGCACTGATTACCTCACGAAGATTCAATGAAAATGTTAGAAAGTCTTCAGACTTTTATGTTCAAACCTGAGTCGGACAATGATGGAGAGACTCAAGAAGAAGTGACAACATGTAGAATGCAACAGGACGTTTCTGAATGGTTAGTTGCTTAATTTATGTAGCTGATGTGGGATATCTTAAAGTCATATCTTAAAAACTTAATTTTGGGTCTGTTACTCACAATAATATGGTTTCTGAAGACTTAGACTACAGCGCACAAATAAAATTGATTACTGATTTTATGGTTCTAATTTCAGTCACAGTAGGACTATACTGAGAAAACAGATTCTGTGTCCCATGGCAAACAAAATAAATATTACATGATAAACTATAGTTAAATGATTACAGAAATGCTATTTATTTTAAGGTTTTAAAATGTAGTCTTGTTTAACTTAGAAACAAGTTTGAGGCAAAAGTCACATAGAACCGAGCAGAATGTTATCATTTCATATTAAATAGACAGTTGAATACAATAGAATCTAAATATTAATGCCAGTGGTTTTAATATTCATACATAAGGATTCGTATACATTTGTATGTCTGTAAAGTTGTTCATACGTAAATACACTTTAGTTCTGTCAGTACATCAATATTGTACATTTCATTGTGTATGAAAATGTACGTGTGGTAGAGCCACACATTGCATAAAAATGCATACGAATACTCATGAGATCACTTTGACTTGTCCCCCTATCAATGATATTTTGTGACTATAGGCATGACTGTACTATATTCTTTACATATTCCTTACTTCTGGCAAACCAAAGGCGAAAAAAGAAGCAAAAATACTTGTACATAATGCCAACGAGGCAAATGGCCAACTCTCCATTTTCAGCTGGTCAGTGTCACCAGGTCATTGGTATCACTCATTTCTGAGATTTTTCTCTACTTCATCTTCTTTCATGAAAAGGTTTTCCTTGCTGCATGTTTGTCATCATCTTCCTCCCTCTTTTTCCAGTTTACTAAACCACACTTGAATCTTAATGACACTTGCTTGTATTAATTTGGAGTTTTTCTTTTGACAGCATTATGAATAGGCATCTCAAATTAAAACCAGAGAGATCCTTCCACACATCTTAGAGGCCACCTGATGTAATATCATTCATTACAATCATCAATACGCATACACACTCATGGATGTCCCTCATGACTTTGTATTTCTATTCTTTGCTATGGCATAGATCAATACTGCAATTTACAGGGTTGTCAAAACATTCAAATATAAATGGACAAGGAGCCAGAAAAGGAGGAGTGCCGGGGGCCAATGGAGAGCCAGGCGTCTCTGTAATATCCCATCCACCCTCTTCAATTTTTAGCCATTGCTACTTTTAACAAATCATTTCCCTTCTCCCAACATTAGTTTTCATTAGGCCTCACAGCCATGACAGAAAATCAAAGAGCAGCCACGGCCACCGCTTCCCCTGGGAGAGATTACATTCTGATGGGTCGCTCTTAAGTATTTGTGGATGAAGGTGAGAATAATACAATAATCAAGGCATTAGGAGCGCATCCTTTCCGGCTGGTCTACTGGTTGAGAACGATCCGTTGATGCATACCACCTGCTTTCGATGAGCTGCGCCGGCCTACCGAACACAATGCCTCCGTCAATAAATTTCTCTCATTCGTGTTTTTAAATGCCCATTATAGTTTAAGTGGTTGCTGTGCGCTGTGACCTCCTGATATAGATAGATATTTACAATTCTATTCATCTTATTCATCTTGCTCTCTCTGTCTCGCTCCCTTTTTATCACTTTGCACATCTTATCAGCTCTATAACATTTGCCTTTTTATCTGCCTTTTCAGTAATGCATTTTCCTCTGATTCTTAATGGACTAATATCCAAGGATAATTATCTGGATCTAATTTCATCTACATTATTCAGCTAGCGTTTAACAGATATTAAGAGCTTATGAAAATTAAACTGATCCTATTTATCCTGATCACCAAAAGCCAGTTAATGAAAATACGACAATAAGACCCAATGTCACAGTAAAACATTCAGGGTCAAATTTAAACAAATTGAGGGTTTTCCCCTCTTTCCCTGTTTCTATGATGCCATTTTTGCACTGGCATCTTGCTGTCTGACATCTTGAAAACCGCTATAGGTTCATGACACTTGCCATCAATTTATGCCAGATCAGTTTTAGCAAGTTTTCATGTTTACCCAGCAGTTAGAGCCAAACTATTGCCATATAGGAAAAATGGAGGACAAAAAAAAAAAAAAAAACATTAAAATTTAAGAGGGTTTTGAACAAAATGTTTGAGGCCAACATACATTTCCTTATGAGACAACCTGTCTCCTATATTGGTTTTGAATGTTTTGATCCTTTATAATTTTAACCCTCTACCGCATGGTGTTGCCATATGGCAAAATACTCTTTGTGTCCATTTCCTTGCAACTGTCTCTTAAAGAGAACATTCTCGTTTTTTTTTTTTTTTTTTGGTAAGAGAAGACCTTAGTTTAGCCAATGATGTGCTTTGGTTAAGTCACATAACATGCTATTTTTTTCTGTAGCGCAATTTCTGACAGACTCTTGTCGGTAGTTGCTGAAAGCAAACAAGTAACAAACAAGGACCAGTCCATGTCACTTTCACAAAAAAATTGGTAACATCATCTCAGGTAAGTTATGATGACATATTCACCACAAGTTTTTATGAAATTAGTTTTTGGTAAATCGATAAAATGTCTGTGTTGCCAAGCGTCAACAGGACAAGGGGGGAGAGGTACTCACCAAGCACTGTAATGTACCATTTTTAGATAATAAATGCTGTTTACACTAAAATCTGATATAATAAAAAGAACAACATATTCCTTCACCATTTAGCCTAACTTAATGTTTTTTAGACTAAAATCAATCCGTTTCTTTATATGTTCTCAGTAAGAGGCCATCAGCATCCTGAGAGGTGTTCCTGTTCTATCAGATTGCTTAAGGCAACAGTGATAAATGAGAGCACAATACAACTCAGAAAAAAATGAGGCTGTATTTACAGTGATTTATTTTCACAGTGATTTATTATATTACCAGAGATGACCACCACTTAAAGGGTTAGTTTACCCAAAACGGAAATTTGTCATTATGTAACAGTTGCTCTGCTGATGAAGACACAAAGACGAAGATGAAAGGTTCCAATGTAATTTAATAATATTCCTCAACGTAGTAAAGACAGATAACACAAAACCAAACATATACAAGACTGGACAATGAACAAGAAAAGCAAGATCTTTAGTAGTGCATGCAAACAAGGTAATTAACGATACACAGCTGATATGAACTCATAATGACTGGAGTGGCAGGAAAGTCAAACAAAGGAACAAATGAGAATGAATGAAAACAAACTAGGACAAACCAAACATGACTGACAGTACACCCCCTTCTGGCAAGGCGCGGCCTAATGCCATAACGAAACAACAAAGGGAGGTCTGGAGGGGGTTTTGGAGGTGGACGAGGGGATGAGAGGCTGAAGTGACAGTATGGTGATGGGATGACGATGATCCCCTGGCGGTGCTGTTGGTGGACAGCCGATGATGCGGACCCAGAGCATGGCAGTGACGACAGCCCACAGTGGAGACTAGGGAGGGAGGTGCCAATGTGTAGACAGGACTGTTTAAAAAAAAATATAAAAAAAAGACGCAAAAGTATCCCAGGATGGTCCCTTGCGACATGTGCTGAATATATTCCAAGTGTTCTGGGGATATACGTTAGGGTTTGGTGAAAAACAAATTGAAATTTAATGTATTATTTATTTAATCCTGACCTTGGCCTTTGGTCTGATGTGCATGGCTTCACAACGTGCGTGTTCGTGTGACTCTATTAGTGTCACAGTTCACTCTGTCTCACCTAGAAAAGGCACGCAAGCGCACGTTTAGTTCCGTTTAGTTTCTGTTTGTATGGCCTTTCAGTTTGATGTCATTGACTCACATGTGTTCCTTTGTTCTATGTTCCCGTCGTGATCTTTCACCATGGACACTAATCATCATCATCAGCTGTTCATCATTTGAGTTAATCTTCTGTGTCACTATTTTAGTTGTTCCCTGTCCTGTACTCCTGGTCCGGTCTCAGTAATACATATGTGTTTGCACTACCCACCCGCCCTTTTTTAAAAAGCTTGATGCTATTCACTGCCATTATATGGACGAGCGTAAGCAAGACATTTTTTAAACATCTATGAAAGCAGATGAGTTTGCAGAGTATCTGCTTAGTACTGGCATGAGTCCTGTGCCCTCTTATGTAAAAAGAGGTCACACAGCTGGAGTAGAGCTGAAGACCGGCCAAATCAATAGTCTAACCAAACCACACTGGTCCTCCAAGGCTTTGACATGGGGGCAACAGGCTAAATAAGAAAAAAGGGATGAAAGAGGACTATGCAGTTATCTTGACTACAGGGGTGCGCTGGCCCATGTATTATAAATGGGTTGAGTTCTCAGATAAACACATAAATAAGTAAAATACACCCTCATTACTGGAATGTGAAGGTTAGAAAGTAGCAAATTAAGGCGATCGGTAGGATTCTGAACGCTCTCCACTAGGGGTGTAAAGGCAAAGGGAGAAAGTCAAAGATGGAGGAGATCCAACTGGCCTCTCAGCAGAAGTTCACGGGCTCAGAGGTTATGCAAAGTCGGCCTCTGTAATGAACCTTCTCCTGCCCATATGCTCAGAGCAACAGAAATATCGAAGGACAACTTACAGAGTAAAAATACTCAGAGAAAGCTGCTGTGTGTAATTATTTAAGTTGTTTAACTATTTCCTCCTAACATGCACAGAGATCACTATAAGTAAAACATTAGGAGGTTAAATTACCAGAAAAGTGTAAACACTGGGCTGTGGCATTTTCAACTTTAGCCCCTTTTACACAGCAATCCAGGTAAATTACCATAAAATTACCAGAACAACTTTTCTGGTAAAGACACAAATATGCTGTTCACACAAGTAATGGTGTTACGTCTTTTACCAGTTAGATACCATTCACATATCAGTACCAAAATACCTGTAGGCTAAACTCTGTGATGTCAATCATTGGAAATTACCTTAAAGGGTTAGTTCACCTAAAAATGAAAATTCTATCATGTTGTTCCACATCCATTAGACCTTTGTTCATCTTCGGAACACAAATTAAGATATTTTTGATGAAATCTGAGAGCTCTCTGACTCCTCAATAGACAGCAATTTAACCACCACTTTCAAGGTCCAGAAAGGTACTAAAGACATTGTTAAAATAGTCGATGTGACTGCAGTGGTTCAACCTTTTATGAAGCGACGAGAATACTTTTTGTGCGCAAAAACAAAACAAAAATAACGACTTTATTCAACAATATCTTCTCTTCTATGTCATTCTCCTACATTGTTTACATCCAGCGCTTCCACTTTCTACGTCAGAATGCAAAGTCATTATTGGCCGGCTCCTGCGTCAGCATCACATGTATGCATCGTGCTGCTCACGTAAACAGCATCTGCCAATACTGAGTTGGCATTCTGAACCTGGAAGTACTGGACGTAAACAGTGTAAGAGAATAACACAGAAGAGAGGATATTGTTGAATAAAGTCCTTATTTTTATTTAATTTTTGCGCACAAAAAGTATTCTCGTCGTTTCATAAAATTAAGGTTGAACCACTACAGCCACATCGACTATTTTATTCTAGGTACTACGATGTCTTTAGTACCTTTCTGGAACCTCTCTGGAAGTGGTGGTTAAATCGCTGTCTATTGAGGAGTCAGAGAGCTCTCGGATTTCATCAAAAAATATCTTAATTTGTGTTCTGAAGGTCTTACAGGTGATTAACAACATGAGGGTGAGTATTAAATGACGGGCGCAATGGTCAGATGTCCGTCTAATGCATGTTTACATAGAAAGATAATTAAAAGCATCGCAACTCACTGTATACAGCTCCGACAGAGCTTTATGATTGGCCCAAGGCAGACATTTTATGTCAGTGTATTCCAACCTCGTACATGCCCATAGTGATAATCCTATTCTTTGTTCACACACAGCATCATACCAGTGTTGTGTCAAATTTTGACCCCCTGCCAAATTATTACCCCCCTTTTTGAAGTCAATACCTGATTGCCTAATCTTAACCCCACCCCTAATCCTAACCCTCCCCCCACATCTACTTCTAAACCTATCGATACTAGGGGGGTAATAATCTAGCAGGAGGTTGAAATTCGGCACAACACCGGTAATTTACTGGTAATGTTGCAACTTCTTATACCAAGAAATTGCCAGACCCAATTGTACCAGTATTTTTTAAATGATCCTGTTCACACATGATCTCTTAACAGTAATTTACCAGTAAAGACTGTATGTGTGAAAGAGGCTATTGTTCTTTTTGAGCGATCCAGCATAGCAATAGTATGAGTTTTCTGAACCAAGGAGGTCTATAGTAACTGAAGAAAGTTATGCAGTAGCATTCAGAATTTTTTT
Source organism: Elopichthys bambusa (assembly GCA_037101425.1). Lineage (NCBI taxonomy): Eukaryota > Metazoa > Chordata > Actinopteri > Cypriniformes > Xenocyprididae > Elopichthys > Elopichthys bambusa. The sequence continues at coordinate 27,205,252 of CM074440.1, read as the reverse complement.
TTTTTACTTACAATTTCACCCATTTAAAAGAACAGTTGACTAAGAAAAAAAAAAAAAAAACAATTTACTCACCCTCAAGTTATTCAAAAGAAGTATGACTTTCTTTTGAGAAATGCAAAAGAAAAGAACTGAATGAATATCCAATGGGTGAATTTAATGAAATGACAGCACCTTGTAACTTTAAAGCTTATAAAGCAGTCATCAGCAAAAATGTGTTGCTAATCTTGTTCCAAATCCTCCAATTGCACTAAAAAAAAAGACTACTTCTTAATGGAAAATTATGATTTTTACACACAAAATAATACCATTGACAGGCAACAGACATTCCTTTTGCAATTCTGTTTGTTGCTATTAGTTGAACATAAGTTATGCAGCTTTTAAAAATTATTTTGGTGCTAGTCTTGACGTTGATTGGTCATCTGTATTTTTGTATTACACCTAAAGCAATATGAGAATGAAGCCGTTATGCTCAGAAGAAAATTAGCTTTAGGGTAATACAGTTTATCACCAGGGCAGTACCCTCCAAATGTACACCACTGTACTATATTTATCCCTAAAAAGGGCAAATTTTAGTACCTTCTGAAAGTACTGTCATGGTGACAAGCTGCTGTACCCCTAAAGATTGTCTTGTCTTGAGAGTATTTTGAATTCAACAAATTGAATAGCAACAAACAAAGGCATTTAAAGATGTAAACCAAAGGAAAATGTCTTTTCTCTTGAGTAAGCTGTCTTTCCTGGTATATATTATATATACAGTGGTGTCATTCAAATTGCTAGACCTTTGAATGCCATAACATGTTTCCATCAGAAGCTGTCATTTCGAAAACTGACGGTTTACCTCTTGCTTTCTCCCAACTGAAAGCCACTGCTGAGCCCAGCACTGCTTGCCTGTCGCCAGCCTCTCATCCTATCCTCTGTGGATTCCGATGCATTTTGCATGGTCTATGCTTTGAAAAAAAGCTATTAAAGAATTTGAAAGGAAAAGAGTGGAAGAAGGACAGAGAAAGAGTGAGCGCTCAAAAAGCGCTTTCGTGTCCTTTTAATAACGGTGATATGTAAGATGTCACTGGAGATGGCTTCATTTCTTTAAAGGTTCTCGAGGCACCTCAATGGAGAAGTGCGCTGAAAAGCTCTTTTAGTGTGTGTGTTTTTGTGTGTGTATGTGCATGTCGCACAGTGAGTGCAAGTGTTTTAGATGCATAGAGAAAAGCTTTGTCAGATAACAAACTGATGTGAAATGGAACAGGGACATCTTCATGTGCATCACCGTGGTGCTGTTCAAGAACATTTCCGACATATCAGACAAGCATATGGTTGTATAAATATTTAAATTATGAATTATGAACTTGGGCTAGTACTAGCGAACTGTAAAACTATGGACTTCTGCTAGGTAATGTAAAATTCAAGTGGTAACATCTAAATAAACTTGATTTATTCAATTAAAAATGTTAACACGAGTGAATAAATCGTTAAAGGAATAAATCATAAGGTTACACCAGCGTAAAACGAAATATGTCATTACATATATGTCATATGATTTCCAAAGAGTCTTCTTTGTTTAACCAAGTGCTGCAAAGAACCACTGAAGAACACTGAAGAATTTATATAATTTTTTATATAAATATAAAACTATAAGGTGTTCCTCTGTTTAATAAGAGAGTCTATAAATCTTTGATTTTTCAATCTTTTCACTTGAACATGCTGGATTCTGGCAGCACCGAGGAGCACAACAGAGAATTAAACAAGAGCTGGATCTTCTCCCACATAAATCAGAAGTATTGATCAGGCCTTAGACAAGAAATTCTGGTGAGGTTAGCCAAGTTATTTACATGTGTATACAACATCATCCACAGTGATTTAATAGTAATACTCTTTTTCACAGTTTCACTCTGTGACTACAGTAGAATCAGACAGTTTGAGGAAAACAAATGCTCCTGTGGTCACTGTACAAGCCACCTTCCCTTCAACCACAACAGACTTGAATCCAGAGGGAGTCGCTCTGCTTTTCTCTTCCTTGACCACAATTGTAATCTTATTTTACTGAACTCTCTGGACTCCAGTGTCTTGTTAAGTCCACAAGACTGAACAAGTCCATTCATTACATGGCGGCCATGATGAATGGCCCGGGCAGACAGTAAGGGAAAGCTAAGGTGTAAATGTTCAACCTCCCATAAATCACAGCGACGGGGCCAGTCTAGACCTTAACCTAAACACACTCAAGAATGATGATCCGCTCTGTGTGTCAGTATCGGAGCCATGCCAAGCCAGAGTCAAGGGATAACCCTCTGCAACACAACTGTTTCCCCCTTCATTAAACGCTGCTGTTTTCTGAGGGAGAGAAGTTCATCTACAGGAGCTACAGAGAAGTCCTCTGAAACAATCGCACTGGGATAAATGGTGGTGAAAAAAATGTGACTGCTGTTTCAAACTCTTCCAAGCAAAGGTTCTTCTGATTCAACAAAAAAAGTCGCTTCTTATGAAGAACCATTTTTCCATGTCTAGAGTTCTTGAGCTGGTGCTTCCCTGCTGAAAAGACCAGCATGGCTGGTTATCCAAAACAGTATGGAAATTAATGCTGGGCTAAGCTGGTATTTTCAACAAGGTTTGGAGATCAAATAAGTTCTTAATCAGAATATTGATTTCTGGCACCATATTTGGTTCAGTCAGGTTTTCTAAGAGTGAATAAATCTTTCATAAGGTTATAAACGTAGATGAAATAGAAATATGTCATTGCATATATGCCAAATGATTTCCAACGAGTCTTCTTTTTTAGCCAAGTGCTGCAAAGAACCACTGAAGAACCTTCAAAGGTTTTTTTTTTTTTTTTTTTTATAAGGTGTTCCTTAGTAAGAGAGTCTATAAATCTTCAAATCTTTAATCTTTTCACTTGAACATGCTGGATTCTGGCAGGACTGAGAAGCACAACAGAGAATAGAACAACAGTCAGGTTTTCTAAGGGTGTGTTCACACTTATAGTTCGTTTTTTTGTTTTTTTTGTTCTTTTGGTCTGGACCAAAAAAAAAAGAAAAGAAAAAATATATTTAGTCCTGGTTCGCTTAGCGTTCACACTTTCATTTTTAACATCAAACACTACTGTACTGTAAACTCATAAAAATTTTTAGTAACCAGTGTGGTGCACAGGTGTCTCTCATTAACAATCACGTCACCGGCATCCCTTCCCTCCCACAGTTCTTAGCCTGGCCCTACTCATCATAATGTGAATTACATAAAGTTAATTTACATAAACATCACATTCATATCTTGGTTAAATGTTAGATAGCTAATAACACATGCTATTATAACTATCAAAGAGACTGTCATTATATACTTGTGTGTATATAATCAAACAACATACAGTATATATGGTCTTAAAAGTTTTGCAGCCCATCCTCAACCTAACCACAGGCTCTACTCTTCACCACAATGGTGACCCTACAAAAATAACAACAGAACCCCCTGTAAATCCCAACATAACACAACATTAAACACTAACTTATGTCTCCCTGTGTTAATCTTGTGCAAAAACACACAAAATAACACCTAATTTCAACATTTATTTTCCTTATACAGTCTGATGCAAAGCATGCTGGTAATTAGAAATCTGCTGCAACTCAATCATATTAAGTTCAGGTTACTACAATCAAATTTTGAGTTCATGCAACTTTTTTCCATTAAGTACAATGAACTTTTATTATTATTTGAGTGAAACAAACTCATATCATTTCATTAGTTTGACTATTCGGTTTTACAGTGCATAAAGAGGGGGGGAAAAAAGGCTTTTATGACATATATTTTGCGACTGACCTTCCAAAACAATGTTGTGTTTTGGGCTAAATGCACTCGCTGTACTGTATGTGCGTACATATTATATTAATATATTATGATGGAGCTGACAAAATCTGTAAAAGAGTCACTAAACTGTAACTAAACATACCAAGTGTAAACACACTCTAAAGCAGTGGTTCAGACTTTGCACTGGATATCAAGTGACAACCCAACACGTACCATTTACAGTAGAAAAAAAGGTCCTTAAAATCTACCATGCCTTAAACTGAACATGCATAGGCTCAACAATATGCAAAATCATTAACATGATACAGGCCGAACAGGAATGTTGCTTAAAAATCCAGCACAAACCAGCATGAGTTCCATTTTTATTCAGGCTGGTTTATGATATATGGAGCTGGTCTAGCTGGTGGAGCAGCATAGCTATGGTGTTCGCAAGCAAAACTGAGCTGGTGTAGCTGGTCCACCAGCACTCCTGCTTCCCATGCTGTGGATCAGCAAACCAGCACATTAGCATGGTCCCAGCATCCAAAACACCTTATGCTGGTGACCATCAAAGCTGGATTTTTCAACAGGGTCAATTAACGAGTTGGGTTTCTAAGTCTAAATAGCAATAGTTTCATTTCACCAAACTAAATTGTGATCAACACAAACCAGGTTTACCATATCTGAAATGCAGTCTAGGTTGTTTCTTTTAAGATGTATATTTATTCATGGTTTCTGAAGATGGACAACACACACACTCTCTCACACACACACACACACACACACACACACACACACAAACAGAATAGTTTTCTCCACCTTTTTAAAAATAAGCCTATTCTGCAATATATACACATCAAATGGTAATGGTAAGGCATAAGCATGTTGTGCATGGGAAAGTCTTAGGATGTTATGTTTGCTCTGTAAGTTTGTTGTTTCAGCTATGCACAATTGCATACTTTTACATACTTACATACTTTAAAACTTTAGTTTGGGATTGGTCACGCCTCACTAGTTTTAAAATCCTTGGGAGTTTGAGAGGGTTGAGGGACAAATGGTGATCAAAGAGTATGAAAAAGAACAGTGTTTCTAACATTTTGGGGGGGACTCTAAATTGCTGTCTTTTCTACAGTCCCATGTTCTCATTTCTCCTCTTCCTTCTTCCCTTATCTTTTCCAAAAAACCCTGACTCCTACTCTGTCTTCCACTTGCAACTTTTAAAATCCCATCAAGTTAACTTTATCAAACAGAAATGTGCTTTTGCAACGGCTGACAGATAAGCATCTAGTACCTCCATTTCCCGTCTTGCTCGGCTGGATAACTGCTCCAGTCAGGTCATGGAGCCGTTTCTAATGTCACATCTACTTTCCAGAGGCTGCAAATGGGTTCCAACATGGACTACGTCTCAACTCGAAATATACAGGAGATTTTTTACTCTGCTAATGAATAATGTAAAAGAGCATCTAATGTGCAAACCTAATGTTACCTGACTTTTTTTTTATATATATTTATTTATTTATTTATTTTTTTAAACAAGTTTCGTAAGCTCTCTCGCACTCCCTGTTCCCATTTCCTGTTCTATTTTTACCATGCCGGTGGACTGTATTGACAGACTGTGCGGTGGCCTCTTAGAAGAGGAGAAAAGATAGTGTTGTCATTTCTCAGATGCATTTTTAATGCTACAAGTTTCAGTTTTAGTCCATAGCATGAAAGAAACACTTGCTGGATGCACACAAACTGCTGGTGTAGTTGCAAAACCATCAGTCGTGTAATGAATTGTGCCTCTAAAGTACCACTTAATAGTCTATATTTATAGTCTATACTCCATGGCAAGCAATGCATGTCAATGTCTCACTTTGAAATGTTTTTATAGGGGTTTGTTTGGAGAACTGGGTCTCAGTTTTATAATGCATTTTTTTTTATCACATTAGTAAAAATAAACATCATCTACCACAACCTCAGTATGAGCCGACACACACACACACACACACACACACACACACACACACACACACACACACTAGTGCAATTAATGGGAATAGACTGTAATGACAGAAACTTATTAAATCAATTCTGTTTCAGCTTGCCATATCTAACAATGAGAGAAATAATGAGCGATTGTTGGTGTAATTGTGAGGTCAGCTTCATATAACTCAGACATGCAATATCCCCACTAAGATATAATTATTGTCTTCACAGAAGAAATATGAAGCTATAAAGTGTAAAATTTCAATTGTTCAGCCACAATCAAATGCTCCGCTAACAGTCATCATAAGATGATATAAAAATATGCAGGTACATTCAGTTAGTTATCTGATTAAATTGTGTCATTGTTTGCTTTAAAGGAGTCTACAGCTTTATAAAAGCTGAACAAATTTATCATGATTTTATTTCTTCTGTTGATTAACACTTGAAAGCATACCTCGGGTCTTTATCGACTCAGGACGTCATTCCTGAGTTGATAAGGTTAGACATAATTTAAAATGGCTCAAATAATGCTGAATATATGGGGGAACTGTTCTCTGATGATAACAGTATCTGTTTTATACTATCGCAGCAGTTAGTGGTCCATCTGTGTTAGATATAGATCCGGGTTGCTAAAGACTCGAATATGTAATAATAATAATAATAATAATAATAATACATTTTTATGATAAATATTAGACATGCACATACTCATACACACAAGTAGTAGGCGTGTTTAGCAGGCCCATACATTTGCTGAAAACTGACCCTCAGTTAGCTCAATTTTTGTGTGAAGTGAAGCAGAATAATAATAAAAAAAAAGTTAGAGAGGGAGACAAATGATTAGATGGTCTGTCAGAAATAGGAACCACATGATGATATGGCAAGGATGTTAGCAGTGATGCCATCCGCTTCATAAAGAATCATCAGGTCAACCTATTGCTGGAGAAACCTTCTCCTGTCTCTGTATAACACAATTTTCTTTGTGATTAGATTGTAAAATATGGTAGTGAAAAGCAGGATATTTCAACCTTTTATGCCATTCAGACACTATAAATGTGCCTTTCATCATCAAGGCAATCTTTAAGTCTGCAGAAGTGGAATATTACCATGAACTATTTAACAACAAAGTTGTACTTTACCATTATTCAAGTTACTTTCTTTTTTTTTTTTTTTTTTTTTTAAATGAATTCTCTCACATGGAATGACATCCATTTAGTATTACTTGACCATGAAGGATACATGCATTCTTTACAACTTTACCATTAAAACTATTTAGACGGCAGATCTTATTAAGTCGTCTTTACCATTCACAAAGCTCTCTGTCCTTCAGGACTCATTCACTCAGTCAGTCATGGGTTCTCTGCCACAGGCGCCTCTGTTTACCCGGTTTTGTCATGTTTTCGATATATAGACCTTCACTGCCTTCCCAGCCATTTTAAAATGCTATCATATCTGTCAACAAAATATTATGAGGGGGTCATAACCTCAATCTCCACAGTGGCCCGAAGGCCCTTTGGTTGCACTGTTACCCAGTTGAAACAGGAAATTGTTACCCACCTCCCCTGTAATTCAATAAGTTACAACACCTTTCCTCAGCATAATGTGTGTGTGTGTGTACTGTGTGTGTTTGTGTGTGTGTTGGCGGGCGAATAGGAATAAGACATTTAGAATATATATGCAATATATCTAAAATTCACAAAGTATATTTGGTTTCATCTTCCATGAATTTGGAAGCCTATGACGTCATAATAGACGCGACCCGGAAGTATAAAAGGAGCACCTCGAGAAGCAGTCAGTATCTTATCGTCTTCAGGGACTGTTTTGTTTGATTGCGATTCTTCGAATCTAGTAAGGAATTTACTATGTCTAACAAATGTTTCAGGAAGTGTGCAGAGCCATGTCCCAGGTTTTTGACACCTGATGACACACAATCTGTGCGTTTTCTGTCTGGGAGAGGAGCATGCACAGATAGTGCTTGAGTGCGCTTACTGTGCAAACTGTGAGCATCTGCCTATTAGGACGCTCCACTCTCATTTGGCCCTCTTCTCGAGGGAAGAGCGGCCGGCATCTGTGCCCGGTGGTTCTGGTCCCGCTCGTGCTGAGGCGGAGCGGCGACTGAAATCATGGAGCTCACAGATGGAGCTTGCTGAGGAGTTTGAGAGAGGTGTAAACCCCCAGCGGCTGATGAAGGTAAGCTGCTGTATGATGATGATGTTCTTTCTTTGACATCATCTGATCTGGCAGCGAGTGCTCTTCTGGCTTTAAGCCCAAGAGAGCAGGAGATGGCTGTTGAAGAGAAAGAAGGCGAGCCTTCTGAAACTTCGAAGCCTCCCTGCCCCACGTATGTGGAGCTGCTCGAGGTTATGGAGCGTGCTTCTGGCAGGCTGCAGCTGCCATGAGAGTGTGTTAAGAAAGGGACTGCACACGGACGGCTCGATGAACGATTCCTTTCCGACCATAATCTGGCAGCCCCCGTGAGCCTTCCATTCCTTCCTGATCTACATGTGGTGATCGAGAAGGCATAGAAGAACTCGTATTCGGCTCATATTCACCGACATCAGCGAGCTAATTTCGTTGATGTTGAGGGAATGAGCCAGTATGGGTATGTGTCGATGCCCCCTATTGACGAGATGTTTGCTAACTATCTCATCACAGGGCGGGCACAGACATCAAAAGCTCTGGTCCTGCCTTTGAAGCTCCTTAAGATTACATATCGCTTGAATGGCAGGGCATACACGGCAGTGGGTCAGACTGGTGCTGCCAGGTGCTGGGTCAGACTCAGACTGGTGCTGCCTTACACACAGTGTTACAGGCTTACCAGTCTGATCTGCTGAAGGATCTGAATCAACGGCAGCGTTTTAAACCTGCATACCACTCAGATCCGATTCTGGGCCCAGACAAAAAGGAGGTCCTGGCCTGTCCCGATCTGGGGAAGTCCAGTATCGCCTCTCGGGCACCTCTTCCTCGGAGTAGGTCCCAGAGAAGGTGGGTCTCTGGGAAGAAGAAAGATTTGAGGAAGGTAATCAATTACAGACGCCAGCAGCGTCAGTGATTGATTTCCTCTCCATGAGGGTAGTTACATCTACCCTCTGCTTTTTTCTTCCACCTCCTAAGTAATGATGTTTTACCCAGGAGCTTCTTACGATCAGGCCGAGGGCTGGGACCATGATAAAAATGTCTGTTGGCTCGTCTTTTTGGCTTGATGACTTTTGGTTTGATAGTGAAGGGGCTCTTTCAGGCTTGAAAGAACCATTGATTCCATCCTTCTATGATGGTAAGTCTCTGTTCTTCGAGCCGCAGGTAGTAAGCTTGGTCTATATTTATATATTTAAATATATTGACCTTAGTTTTCCTGTATAGTTTTTCCTGGGTGTGTAAAATGAAATAGAAGGGGGAAATTGGAGCCCTGGAGTTCCCATTAGGTTGGTTATCTTTGTGTTAGCTTTATGGCCATCTTTACAGCCACCATATGGTAAAGTAGCTATTCTCCTCTGGTCATAGCTAGAGTTTGTTTGGAGATTGGCACTCTTTACTTCAGATAGATCTATGTTAAGCATCGGCCTTCAGACCGCCTGACATTGTTTGGCTTGGGTTGCTGTTTATTTCAGAGTTCCCTCCCCTCTATTGAGAGTTTTAGAGGCTAAGCCCCAAGCAGATCTATGCTTATGTGTGGCCCTATAGGCCCACAGCTATAGCTGGCCTAGGCTAGAACTAGGGTTTAGGTGATACACTGAAGCATTTCACCCTTTTATTACTACACCTGTCAGGATTGTGTAGTTTTTCCTAGTTCTGGCCTCCACTTATCAGAGTTGTCTGGCCAAGACCCATTACCCCTTTGGTGTAGGTGCAGGATAGATAGCAGCTAAGGTAGCATACTTTGCTAAGTCTCCCTGGTGCCATTGTCAGGTGGTAGGCCCCTTATCACTATTTGAATAAGAAATGCTAGTGTTGCTGTGGCCCCGCTTTTCTAGAGATTCTATACTTTGTTTAGTCTTTTCCCCTGAACTCCTTGAATTAAGATTCAAGCTTTAGTGAAACAGTGTTAGCTTTCTTTAAGCTCCTGTTCCCTAGGGTTCAGTACAGATGTCTTTGTCTTTAGTGAAAAGCGCCCACCCTTGAAATTCACAATTTCAGGGTAGTATGAATGAAAAGTTTCTCAGGGTTGTTAATGTTCTAGTTCTATTTTGCCCTACACAATGTGAGCCCTAAAACTCTATTGCTGCCTCAGGTTAGCACCTGTTTTCTGTAGTAGTAGGCTTTGTGCTGGCCTCCTTCAGAGCATGGTGACTAAGGTTGTACTCCCCTTGCTAATAAGGGTAAAAAGTGTTTTTTACTGAATATATGGCCTGTTGGAATGCATAGCTTAGGTTGAGCTTGTTTAGTGAACCTCACTATGCAGTTTGGTTCTTATGTAGCTCCCTTTAGAGTTTGAACACTGCCACAAGATGTTGATTGTGCTGTTTGGAGTAGAAAGCTTTGTTTTGGGCCTCCTTCAGAGCACAATAGCCTTGTTGTATCACAAGTTTTGTTGATAGATGTTTAGTCAGAGTTTTGCTCACTTAGAACTAGCACTGCCACGGGTTTATGCCCGTGATCATTTGAAGTAGTAGGCCGGTTTTGGCCTCCTTCAGAGCATGGCAGCATATATTCGTTGTACTCCCTTTACTGTAAGGGTTAAAATAGTTTTTACTGAGTACATTTCCTGTTGGAATGTGTAGATTTTAAGCTCAAGTTGAGTTAATCTAGGTAACCTCACTTGATAGTTTGGTTATCAGATTAAGCTCCCTTAGAGCTTAGGCACTGCCACTGGCTGACGCCCCCGTGTCTTTCTGAAGTAGTAGGCCCTGTTTTGGGCCTCCCTCAGAGCATAATGGCTAAGTTTGTACTCCTCTTGCTTAAAGAGTAAAAAGTGTTTTTACTGAGTACATTGCCTGTTGGAATGTGTGAATTGAATTAAGCTCAGGTTGAGTTAAAAAGTTAACCTCACTGGATAGTTTGGTTCTCTTATATGGCTCCCTTAGAGCCTAGGCACTGCCACTAGCTGACGCCACATGTCTTTCTGGAGTCGCAGGCCCTGTTTTGGCCTCCCTCAGAGCATGATGCTGTAAGTTTGTACTCCTCTTGCTCAAAGAGTAAAAAGTGTTTTTACTGAGTACACTGCTTGTTGGAATGTGTTGAGGTAGACTGTTATGTGGGCACTCTACAGTCTTATCTGCTAGTTAACCCGGTTTCTGTCAGAACGAGTTCCCGTGTTTGTGGGCTCTTGCTTCTTCAGCAATCAAGCTGCTTTTAGTTGTGTGGCCTTCACAGGCCACCCTGTAAGTGATTAAACCCCCACATTTGGGTGTTTGTAGCAGATTAAGCATGTAGTTTTCACATGGCTGGCCTTTGCAAGGCTGCAGTGATATATTCTACATTGTGTAGAATTAGTTCATGTTGTAGGCTCGCTAGGAGCCTCCATGATTTTGTGCCTACAGTATGGTTTATCTGTTAGGTTGAGTCTAGTACTCCTCTTGTTTAGAGGGTTGTTCTGCAGTTAGTACTTAGCTCCCTAAGTCTGGTCAGTGGTTAAAGGCCTCTCTGAGGCCTCCCTGTTGAGGATCAGCCCCTAGGCTGGTTGTACTCCCCTGTGCTGGGTTCCTTCAGAGTGCACAGCCTCCTCAGTGTGAATAATCAAGCGCTGAGTAGATTCTAGGATTGAGCAGAGTTTTATTCCCCTCATTTGTAAGGGTAAACAAGCACTAAGCTGAGTCCTGCTCTCCAGGATGCCCGTCTCTACGATCTGGTCTGAGTTGGTTACTGCCTCTTTGCAGTCACTCTTACTGGATATCTTCTCTGAAGAATGTGAATTGAGACTCTGTGTACAGACATGTTGTCGGCCCAGACTAGGTTGCTTTAACTTGACGAGGTTGGCGTCCCTGGTGGCAATCAGGGTTGACTTTGTTCCCCTGACAAGTGACTGGCAAGGGTTCCTTCGGGCCCCCTGGCTACATTCCCTTAGAGGTACCCTCTTTCTTTGGCAGGAAGTTTGGTCCCAGAAGCCTTTGAGCGGCCTTGGTAGGCCTTCTGTGGAAGGCCTCTTTGAGGCTTATAGCTTGGGCTGTTGGCCATAGGGAATGCTGTCACTGACAGCCTATGTATGACCCATAGGGGGAGTGGTTCTGGCATTTCAGTTGAAACTGCTAGTTCTGATGTTTGCCTAGCCATTTGTTGGCATGCACTCCCCTCAAGCAAAACATTATTTTATAATTATAAAATGTAAAAATGCAGGAACTTTTTCAGTGATGGGTAGGTTTAGGAGTAGATTTAGGCTTAGGGGCTAGAAAATGTCATTAGCTCAGTATAAAAACCATTACACCTATGGAATGTCCTCATCAAGTACTAACATCTGTGTGTGTGTGTGTGTGTGTGTGTGGTTATGTGTCAAAGCATGACGAGGGTTTATCCTTTTGTTTATCCTGCTGTGGGGTAAAGGAAAACAGCTGTAATGGATCAGACAGTACAAAAATGTTTTAGATATGACCCATAATTAATCCCAGTGGAGGAAACTGAAATGCTATTTTCTCTAAATCAGATGTATAAAAAATGCTAATCTAGTAAACTTGATTTCATTTGATTTGTCTTTACTTGATTCAGGTTGTATTAGATTTTTTAAAACTGTTTAAACATGGCTCTAAGAAAGGATTGTAAAACGGTCGCTACCTGTGTGTGGGTTTGTTTATTTATATTATTATAACTGTAATATTAACTCACTTATAATAGCCTCCCACTTATCCTCAGATGTCATTTATAGAGCTCTGCACACCTGTGTTTGCTTTAACACAGAGACTCTGTTCCAAAACCTAGTGATCTTTCAACCTAGCCAGTATTTTAAGCATCACTGTTGCACTCCAAACATGACGACTGTTTCAAACAACAGGTGTCATGATTATGTTGCCTTCTAAAACAACTTATTTTAGCCAAATTCTCCGCAGCATGCCATATACTGTATTCTTTACGAAAAAGGTAATCCCAGAATGCACTGTGGGCTCAGTGAAAATCCATCAAGTAAATATTCAAATACTGAAAATATTCTATTAACAGAATAGTGTGTATTTTTGTCCTTATTATAAGATCTATGTTTTTCCTCAGCAACATGCTAACATATTCTATTCATGTAGAGTGTTTCAGTCGCTTATGCAGGATGCTGCTTTACACTGGAACTCATGCATCGTTGACTTGAGGGTGTCTACACTGGAAGTGACACTGTTTACTACTACTGTATATCAACAAAACTCCATTTGCATGAGCTTTCTTAGAATAGCAAAACAATTTCAGACAATGCTACAGTGCATACAAATGATTTGAAACAAACCGATTTATATTTGAAGATCAGAGACATCACAAGCTGGTTTTCAGAGGTTATTTAAATTTTTACAAATTAAGATTAGATTAGACCTTTAGATTAGACCGACCAAAAATATGATGTTGATTTGATAAAAATCTCTATGAGGAGTTCGTTAAAGTACAACGTCTTGAAATGGCAAAAACTGCAAAAATTTTGCAGAGAAAATTCTAAATATCTCACTTCCTGTTGGGTTTTTCGATTTTGCACTCAGGGACATTTTTGTAGGTATTGGGCTGTGTCTACCGAATTTCATACTTGTACGTGAAATGTAGTGTGAAGGGTGCTTATTTGAAATATTGTAGGTGCGCTATCGAGCCATTTTGCCACACCTTATTCTGAAACCCATATCAGACGTAAATTTTCACCACTTTTGACGCATGTGCAAAGTTTCACTAGTTTTCGAGCATGTTTAGGCCCTCAAAAATGCGATTTTCATTTTGGAGAAGAAGAGTAATTGACCGAGCAATTACAATAGGGTCCTCACACCATCAGTGCTCAGCCCCTAATAATGGAACAAAATAACTTAAAACAAGAGCCAGAGCAAATACTTTACATTTTATTGACATTTTATATATATATATATATAGAAACAGTACAGAAACAAACTATCTGTGAAATAAGATACATTCACGGATATTCCGTATTATAGCAAGCAAAGTGTCTCAACTGAAAAAAAAATGCTGCGCTGCAGAAGCACTCTCAGGCGCTCACTGCTAGGTGTTTTTAGCAGAGCGTATAGCGTTTTCAGCTGGCTAAAAGCACTTTGGTGGACATGCGGCCTAAGTGTTAAGGTGGAGTAACATTTACAGTTGTTCGTTGAATTTTCGCAGTCAAAATCCAGTCATTTTCATAGGAATCCATGTGCTCTGGAATTTTGACAGATTTGATAACAAGTTGGATGTGTTTGAGGTTCAAGTTGGATGTGCAAATTTTCCAGGGAAAAAAATTTAATATATGTTGGTTTGACAGTGACTTCTGTGCAAGCTGCATTGACTGTTAAGGTGTGGTCACATTTACTGTACCACTGTTCATCAAATTTTTGTGGACAAAATCCAGTCATTTCAAAAGGAATCATTGCAATCTGGTATTTCACATGAGCGAAAGATTTCATAATGGTTCCGAGTTGGACATGCAAATTCACGTGTTGACCAAATGTGAGTTGTGTTTGGTACCTTTGATTTGTGTTTGGTTTTGATACCTTTAGACGGTATCTGCCTATGTAGACAGAAAGGCAGGATACTAGGTTTTGAAACAGAGCCATTCAGAAGAGCTTCACTGCCCAGAGAACCTGCATGACAAAGCATCACTATTCAGCTCATACAGTGTGTCCTTGCGCTATGCAGCCTCTAACCAATGACCTTGTGTTTGTGATCATGTGTGTGTATGTGTGCAAGTGTCTATGTAAATGGAGGCACATCAGAGAGAGAGAGAGAGAATGCGAGTGGGGAGAAGGACAAAAAAAGACAGCAGTATCGATTCCCCTTCCTGATTTTTAAATAACCTCTGTTTACTGGCCAGTTGGCACTTTCAGTGGCAGTACAATTTATGACAGCCTAGCAAAACAAAGTAGAGGGCACCTGTGGAAAGACTCATCATTTCTTTCCATATCTTTCTGTGACAGAAAGCAGCGGTCACATATACAGGACCTCACAGAGGACAGGTGCATACCACTCAAGGTCAAAGGTACCAGATATATTCTATGCTGTGTATTAGATTTAAAAAAAAAAAAAAAAAAAGGAGATGGCCTTGGAAATGGAATTCAACAAAGACTTGAAAATGGGCCCACTGTAAATATAGGCATTTGAGGGATCACACCCTGCTAATGAAAAGAACCATATACTGTTTTTGTGGCGATGCTGAGAGTAAGAAATGTTACCATGAACTAAGACACACACAGGGTTTTTTGGTCAAAGTGCCTGAGCAACTTTTTACTTAAGTGCACTCAATTTGAGATGAGTAAAAGGACGTACTGTAGTAGAAATCACGTTTTTATTTTGTGACCATGTATGTCGCTGTGATTAGGCTATGTTCCAAACACTGCTAATGTGCCTCTGTAGGGCATCATAAGCCTTTTTCCATCCACATAGCATTCAAAAGTTTGGGGTCTGTAGGATTTGTTAATGTTTTTTTTTTTTAAAGAAGTCTCTTATGCTCACAAAGGCTGTAATTATTTGAGCACAAATACAGTAAAAACAGTAATATTGTAAAATAATAATAATAAAATTGTGTTTAGCGACTGCCTGTTTGATTGCCATGCTGCCTCGTTTATAGGTAATTTCTTGTTTCCTGTCAGGTGATCACTCATTCCCAGTATCAGACATACATACATATAAAATGATAAGAGAAAAAAAGATGGACTAAAATGAATAAGACAACATGTAAACTTATTAAAACACAGCTAGTCATTCTTTCAAAACCTGATCTCATGCTTTCATTCTAGTTTTCTATATTCTATATTTTCATTCCATATAATCACTGTTTTAAAACACAATATCATTGTGAAATGTAAAGAGAACATTTGGTTTAATTATATGTTTTAAATCACCCTTGTTGCTAAGATAATTACAGTTACACAGGTTACAGATGCCACCTTAGAAAAATTATTATTTAAATTACCTAAAATCCATAATGTTTGTAATAGTATCTATTCAGTGTTATCAAAAGGTGTGATGAAGTTATGAAATGGCCATGAGGTTTTGTGCTAGAAGAGTTTGTTGCCAATACAGTAAATGTTCTCACTGTACCATATGACTGAATCAACACTGTAGTTGAAAATAATGCTTTGTGATTTTGTGTATTGTACTAACACAATTGAAAAAATGCTGAAATGTTCAGAAAAAAGGTGCACTTTTGATGATGTGTTGTGATAGTATGAAATGAAAAATTTACCAATTGCTTATGAAAATTGCACCAAAGCAATTACAAAACTGTACCACACATAAAATCATTATAATATACTGTATATAGAGCGGTTAAAACATGTGTCCTATGTGTCAGTGTTACAAAATGTTGGATGGAAACAAAAAGATGCAAGTAAACTTTCTAAAAATGCATATGCTCCCCTGAGGACACATTTTTAATTTGGCAGGAAAAACTATGATGGAAACACATTTACTGAATAAATTCATAGATGCGCACCAAAATGCAACAAAAGCGCTTGTAGCAAATTAGCTCAAAAGAAATATGAATAATTATAATTAATTATAAATATCTGGATCAGTTAGTAGAATTAACATTACAGTCAATGAACCTGTTTGTCCAGTGACACTTGGTTAATTGTTTATTAATTCTAAGAAATGTTCATTTCCGGGTTATGGGAAATAACATTCTTACTGTACAGTACTACTCAGAGCATGTAGTCAAAATTTGCATGATTAGGGACTCCAGTATATGAGCATGAAACACAGACAACTTTAAATGTGACATGAACAAGACTTTATTAACTAGACTAAACACTTAAACTACTCTAACATTCACACACATACATGCATACAGTTTACCAAGGGAAAGAGAGCTGAAGCAGAATACAGGAAAGCAAGAAGTTACAGCATTGTTTGAAATTCAGCAGATCATCAGCCTTGAGTAAACCATCAGTTTAGTTCTAACACGCCCTTATTTTAAAGGGGTTAGGATACATAAAGGGTTAGTTCAACCAAAAATGAAAATGGTGTCATTAATTACTCACCCTCATGTCATTCCACACCCGTAAGACCTTCGTTCATCTTCGGAACACAAATTAAGATATTTTTGATAAAATCCGATGGCTCATTGAGGCCTGCATTGCCAGCAAAACAATTAACACTTTCAGATGCTCAGAAAGCTGCTAAAGACGTATTTAAAACAGTTCATGTGACTACAGTGCTTCAACCTTAATGTTATGAAGCGACGAGAATACTTTTTTCTGAGCCAAAAAAAATAAATAACGACTTTATTCAACAATATCTAGTGATGGGCAATTTCAAAACACTGCTTCATGAAGATTTGAAGCTTTACAAATCTTTTGTTTCAAATCAGTGGTTCGGAGCGTGTATCAAACTGCCAAAGTCACGCCAGTGGTGAACCATTGAAATTTCAAAACACTTAAGACGTAACAAAGCCTCGTTTACTGACTTTGGCAGTTTGATAAATGCTCCGAACCACTGATTCGAAACCAGTTATTGCTCTAGATTTTACTCAGATATCCAATCTACCAATGTGTGTTATACAAGGGTTAAATTGGTCCATAATAGCCTTATTATATGAAATGTGCTATACAAATAAACTTGCACTGTATAATTTATGATAATAATCTAATCTAATTAATCTAATCTATCGAATCTAATATAATATATAATATACAGTTCTCCTATTTCCAAGAACTCTCTTCTTTTATCCCATAGTTAGATAAAGTTACTTTTTCAAAACCCTATGGTGTGAGAAACAGGGTTGTGACTGTAGAGGACTGTGAACCTGCTCACATCTCTCCTCCGGCTCACTCTGCTGACAGCCATCAGAAACAGAGAGGAGGTAGAGAGAGTGGCATTTTAATTTGTAGGCACAGCATGGTCATTTTAGACAACTGGCCCTTTAATTAAGACTCTATTGAGCTCACTGGAGGGTGGCTAATTCCTGCTGGAGGCCCTTTGCTCTCTGGAAAATCAGATTCGTATTGACAGGGGACAGATTTGTTTGCATGTACATATGCGCCACGGGTCGGGGGGCCATAGAGCAGCTTGTGGACAGGAAGTGAGCATGTGTGTGAGTTTTGATGGGTCGGTGGGGACAGGTGGAGATATTCTGCATGCATTCAGGAGATGCAAATCACATATGATACCAACATCAGTGTCAAGCACACACCTGGCTGTTGATGAAAAGAGAAATAAAACTGCAACAGGGGGCTTGAAGAAGGGAAAGACAAAGGGGGGAAGGGTGGTTAAGTTCACATTTCAGTGCCGAACAGATTTATTTTCCATTGCTCAGCTTGCCACATTCACGGACCAACTGATCAATCAGAGAGAGAGAGAGAGAGAGAGAGAGAGACTCATAAAGAGAGTGAAGAGTTTTCTGATGTGCCGAAAGGCCACTGAATAAGGAGTTAATTATCCGACTGTCCACATCGCTCTAGTCCCTCTGGCCATAGAATCTTCTTCTTAGTCATTGTCCCCCTTTCTACAATAAGCCAACTCCAAATCTAAAGAATAAAAATAATAATACCTAAGTATTTTAAGCAAAGTATTTTAAACACACCACAGAGTGCAACAATATGGTTCACAATGTAAAGGTTCCATAGAGATGCTCTGCATCCAAATATGCATTTTCATGTATTTATGAGATGGGCATAAATACATGAAACTTTGTTTAAAATAAAAATACAAAATAACTCAATGAAATGTTTAAATGCAATGAAATGTATTAAAATAAAATACCAAATACTGTGTGAAAAAGAAAAAAAAAAGTATTTAAATATGAATACACTGTCATAATTCTTCTTCTTCAAAAAAAAAAAAAAAAAAAGTTTAACGTTCTGTCTATGATACTGATACTGTGATACTGTCCAGGACACCAACAAGCCAAGATCAGTAGTATTGTGTTTTAACCCATGTACTGTATATGCCTACAGAGAAAATGAATTGGACAAGAACTTCTGGAAGCAAGCAGGGCTTAAAAAAAAAAAAAAAAAGAAAAAACGTTACACACAGATGCTCACGTTACCACAAATGCTCATCTTGCACTAGCTCTGCGATGCGCCACACATTACATAATCATGTTGGAAACGTCACATGAGACATAGACAGAAGTACGGCAGTAGGTGGGTAACTTCCGGTGAGGTGGCAGAAGTAGCATACCAAATAGTATTTTGTGTGTTAATTAGCGAAGAGGCTAAGTGTTTTTAGGATCATTGTTTACTTTGTAAAGTTGCAAACCTTTATGAGAAATGTCGTTATGGAGCAGGGATTTCAGTTTAGTACATTTATTAGTTAATCAATAATATCACAATACACAATAAACAATTTTCATGCCCTAACTATAACTATTGTTCTTTACCGACTTTCCACAAAAGTGCTGCTGCATGACTACAAGAGTGTCCTGGCCCTTCAATACATGAACAACCCGCTGTCTGTACTTCACCTGTCACTGATGCTAGCACCCAAGCCTTATGATGTGAAACGTGTCGTGCGTGCCAGAGTCGCATTTCCACTGTCTTATATGCGATGCTAAAGGCTACTTATGCTAACCATTGCGATAACAAATACACACGTTTATGGAAAATACCAGAGACTGCTTGAGGAACATAGACAACTCATATATGATTATAATCGTGTATTTATTTGGTTTAATGTTAATGTTGTAATCTGTCTCTTTCTTGTGCCTTTGTTGATACCAGACTAATGTATACGCATATCTTTTCCCACACTCTGGTTAACTCGTATAACTCATAACTCATGTTTCTTCTCATGAGCTCCCTCTGTTGCTCTGGCTGAAAGGATAACAGTAGAGATGGAGAGATCTTTATTTTATGATATTTTATCAATATATTTCTAAATGTGTAAGCCTTTGGACTTAAAAGCCTTAATGGAGTTGTTTTGTGCATTCTTGTGATCGTAAATACATGGAAGCAGGTGCAACTGAATAGGTATGTGTTCTTTTTTTATGTCAATATAAATATCAGTTAGATTCAGCATGATTGATGTGCACTCCTGAAATAAATTAATAAATTACTGGTACTGTAATATTTTTTACTGTAAAACATTGTTCAAATATTGATGTTGGAATCTTAAGTCTTTAAGTAAAGGCCAAACGCTCGCAAGTTTGGATCGCTAAATCTTGAATGACTCAACTGTTGAATTACTGTGTCACGTCCAGCATGGTTACTTTGAACCGGAAGACGCTCCCACTTTTGACGCAAGGCCTCATGGGGCGTAGGAAACTTGTGGATAGGATGCACCTGTTTTCTCTCTAATGAGGAAGCATCAATTAGACTACTGAAAAGTGCACATGCAAAACCAAAATGGGCGTTTATCAATCAGTGGCCATTTTCAAAGTACAGTGGTTAGGCTTGTTTGACTTGGAGCAGTGCTGCACAGACCGAGTGTAAGAGATCAGTGTATGACATCAAAGTACCACAAAAGCGATTTAAAAGCATACAGAGCCTTCTGCTTTCTAATCAGTCTTGCAGTACTTTGATGTCATACAGCAATCAGCCTGTGCAGCGCTGCTCCAAGTCGAACAAGCCCATTGTTTTTCAAACATTTTTCAACAGACTTGCTAAAATCATTAAGGCCCACCCCTAAACCAAGCCCCCAGTGGATTAGAGCAAATCGGGTAACGTGGTTGAAAATGCCCATCGTGGGTTGAAAACACCCCACTGATTGGGAAACAGCCACTAGTGTTCTGCAGAGATACATACCTGCATGATCTTGTGCTCATCAACTACAAATCACTGTTAGTTCAATGTCACTGTCTCCACCCATGTGTTCTGTCGACTTTCATCAAAATTTCAATGCTGATCCAGCACACTTTAAACATTGAAATATCAATCTCAACCAAAATGATTGGATCAAAACTGTTATGGATCAAAACTCAACATAGTATCAATGTCACCTTGCTATCTGGGTATCGTTCTGAAAACGTTTTTGCCTATACTTTATACCAGATCTTGAACTTTATACTAAAGGTCCTTGCACAACGAGTCCGAAATTCTCATCTGAAATTTGAATGTTAAAAATAAATATGATCTCATGCTGTGTCAATCACGTTTACCCACTGCCTCTGAAACTTTTGTCAGTCATAAAAAAAATTCTGATCAGGTTTAAATTTCTGAATATTTTGCATCCGTAGTACGCATTTTGAGAGGTGTTTTGACAATTCAGAGCCACTGTACAAACGAACGCCAAAATGTTAACCCACTTTAACTTGCAGCACAAAACACTGTATGACAAACAAAGTGGGGAATACAAAGAGACGGAATATAAAGACGCAATCTCAGGATTGGATGGACAACAAAAACATCCTCACTGCTTGAAGCCTCCATTTTGTATTGTTTTGCAAATTATTTTGCAACGGATTAATTAATACGCATCAGACTCAGTGTGCAAGGTTTCTGCGCTTGACAAATTTTTAGGATGACGAAAACACATACGAAAATTTCAAACTCAGTGTGCAAGGACCTTAAGAGTGATTAAACCTCGTAACTCGAGTGGATCCTCAAACTGTCGGCAAAACCTCATGCAGTAGCTCCACCCACCTTAATCGTGAGTTAAATCACCTCAAGTCCTGCATGCATTTTGGAGACACCGTCTCTGCTTGTTTGCGGTGCAAGTAAATAAAAAACTGGTTCTTTGAATAAGTAAAGTGTTTTGTTTATTTAAAACACAATGTGTGTAAAGGAAAATGTTTTATGTATTCGAGGAGCGGAGAAGAATGTCCTAGTCTGGTATTTGCCATCTAGTCATAGCCAATAAAGCCTGTGCTTAACACTTTGTCTTTTATAACACAAGCTTTTGGCCAAATATATTGACAGTAAAAATTGAGTGCCCACATATAGCTACAATAACCTTTGTAACCTGTAAGTTGATTAAAAACATAATGTGATGCACTTACTGCCTCAGATGCCGTTCTAATGATGGACAAAACACAAATCTCCGACATTCGCTGGTGAAACACCTTGTAACTTCATTTGTTACGAGCATCTGACCATACATAAAGCCATGATATTAACTTTGACAACAAGGTGTTTAATAATTTAAAAAAACATTTTTTCCTGAAAAGTAGAGGTTCTAAACTGCAATTTTCACTTGTTTCAAAACACGCACCACGCTGGATATAACCTGCCATGGTGACATCTCGAATAAACTCCTGAGATCCAACAGCTAATGCCAGAGTTGCCTTGCGACTTACCTAGGATGACTTGACAACTGAGTGCGGCCATTTCACTCACACTGGATGTGCCAACTTCAGATTTGCATAGGCCATACTATTTGAATTCATGATTGGTTGACTGGCAAATTAAAATCTTAAACAGAATGATAAAATAACGATATTAACCGGTCAATGGTAATTTCAAATAAGCGTTTCTGTTCAGAAGGATTAAACTTGGTTTTGTTTTCCTGTTAAAATTTAATTTGTTTCTTGAACCGGTTCAGAGCCCTGGAAGCAAGACCACTGAAAAGGTAGGCCATCGATGTAGCGCTCTATAGCAACTGATGAGTTGTCTGTATTGACCTAGTGACTGCTCTGGAGCGTGGCCTCGTACTGAAGTGTCCTTGGTTGCATTCCAGGAACTAAGACACCATTCAGACAGTTCAGGGGACACTTACAGACTCATAATACTAGAGCAGGCTCTTTGACGTCTTTTGTTAGGAGTTATGAAGTATATTTGCCGCCGTGAAAGAGACTGCTGACAGGAAAAGTGCTCGCAATTTTTTCTATTGATTAGTTTGGGCTACATTACGAAATGGTTTTTCAAAGAAACACTGCAGCTTCCAAATTTAGACATACACGATGTTATTATATAGAACATCAATTGTAATTCACAAATAAAGGCAACACTTAGTTGAAAGAAGTACCGATCTCCATGGAAACTAATGTAGAAGAGAGTTGGCGAAAGCTCTCTCTAGTGCAGTTTGGACTCATAGCAACAGGCAGGCCTTAAACGACTCATTTACAGTAGGGCACATTCACAGTAATGTCGTTTTAAAGAGGAACCGCTGCGCAGCGCTAGAAGCTAATGAGGCGTCATCTGTACACATTTACTCAGAACCCTTCTCCTCAAAATACCCAGGAGCTTTTTTCCCCTAGTTCCTACTTGTTGAAAATTAAATTGAGCTTCATTTGCCTGCACCAAATTTTATTTTCTTTTAGACAAGCTCAATATTTTAATCGGTATCAGTTCATTCAAAAATTCAAATTCTGCCATTATTTACTCTTCGTCATGTTGTTACAAATCTGTATGATTTGCTTTCTCCAGTAGAACACAAAAAGAGAAATATATGTAAATAACATGCTTGCCACTCTTTTCCAAAAAAGTACGTCACACGAGGTTGGAACATTATTTTAATTTTCCTTTAAATCCAATTTCCTGTGATAAAATTAAGTTATATTAGGACTGAATCATCTATTGTGAAGGAATATAGATGTGAAGATAGACGTGACTCACTGCAGTAATCTTTTCCACTGTAACACTGGAAAATGATTTACGTGAATCAGCAAGTGATCTGCGAATCTTGAGCATTCTGGAACATCTGGACTTGTTTATTTTTTAATCGAAGAAGTTTTGGTTGCAATCGAGGGAAAGATGAATGTGGCCAAGTACAGGGATATCCTGGACGAAAACCTTCTCCAGAGTGCTCAGGACCTCAGACTGGGCTGAAGGTTTACCTTCCAACATGACAATGACCCTAAGCACACAGCTAAAATAACGAAGGAGTGGCTTCACAACAACTCCGTGACTATTCTTGAATGGCCCAGCCAGAGCCCTGACTTAAACCCAATTGAGCATCTCTGGAGAGACCTAAAAATGGCTGTCCACCAACGTTTACCATCCAACCTGACAGAACTGGAGAGGATCTGCAAGGAGGAATGGCAGAGGATCCCCAAATCCAGGTGTGAAAAACTTGTTGCATCTTTCCCAAAAAAGACTCATGGCTGTATTAGATCAAAAGGGTGCTTCTACTAAATACTGAGCAAAGGGTCTGAATACTTAGGACCATGTGATATTTCAGTTTTTCTTTTTTAATAAATCTGCAAAAATGTCAACAATTCTGTGTTTTTATGTCAACATTATGTACCTTTCAAAAACTCTAATATTCCTACAAAAAAAAAACAACAAAAAAAAAACATATAAACATTATAAAATGGATTGTTTCAGCTCTACAATCTGATTGGATGAGCCAGGGCTGAAGTCCTTTTTAAGACGCAGTATACACACACATCTATTTGTGACCATACTTAAACTTAATATATAATAAGACCAGAAATATGCATTACAATAAATATGGCCAATTTTGATTTCATATTCTCTATGAAGGATGTGCATCAAAACTATGATGACTTATTAAAATGCATCAAACTTTATCTTCTTTTCACGGTTATAGGAACCTTTAACATCTTTGGAAGTGAACCATGACACCATGTGCTGAATTCTGAGCCTATGGTAGTGATGTCTGAAGAGCCGGAGGTATCTGGGGACTGTCCATCTCTTCTCTTGGCTTTGTTCTCCTCTCTACCTTTTTAATTGGACAGCTGCTATGCATCCCACACTACATTTTGCATACATACCTGTTTGACTTTTCTACACACAAGGCTTGTTTAAGGTGACGAATGTACTGTAGTAATGAATGGCAGTATTTATTGGTCTTGGAGGAGAGAAAATAAAGGTCAGCCAAGACAGAGGTATTTTAATTGCAGTGTCAGGACTGCAAGACAGTAGACAGTACAGCAGAGGGCAAGATGTTGTGATGTACTCTTTCTTTTTTGTTCTTGTCCTCTCTCTCTCTCCCACCCTCCCATCTCCCACCCTCCCGTTTGTGCCCCTGGATGATTTGATATCTTGTCAAGGTCCCCTCTCTTCATTACACCAGTGTTGCATTTCTCCAGGAGAGTCTCTGCTCAGCTCTAAAAGTCAATAGCACAAGCCTCCTCTGCAGCCATACTGTCCTTGTACAGAAGAGAGTGAAGCCTCTTCTCAGGAGATCAATCAGAGAAGAGTCAAAGTTGCCTTCAAAGTTTCCTTTTCTTTGACTGTGAGATTACATTTGGCTCCAACAATGTTTCATCATTTCATGATGAACCTTTGTGCAAACAAGGACGAAAATACACCAAAGTAGGCTAATATTTAAATATGATCGCCAAACACATGTGGCCAAAACACCAGTTAGCTTCTTTCTGTTCAAAGATTTGAGTAATAATAGTCTTAAGGCCTGTTCACACCAAGAACGATAACTATAAAGATAACTATAACACTAATTATTATTTGCGTCCACACCAACAAACTATAACGGTCTGTTTATTCTAAGCTCGCGCACTGCGGTTTCAAGGTGTGTACAACGTCATTGTTTTTGCTGTTCTTGTTGCATTTACATGGCTTTAACTAGCAGATGTCCTCAGAGTGACTCTAGCTAGTGCAATCAATCTAATCTAACAGTGAATTTAGCTGATGTAGTCAATATAGCGGAATAAAAACAACACCTAGTCTTTTTCACTGCAACCTCAAAGGAAGTAAGACAATGTTGTCAAAACTAGTGCTGGATGCCTGAGGTAATTTTATGTTACACTGTTTGCTAGCCTAGCATAATGATCTCATATCCATTAATAGCTACTTCTCACCATTTATTCTGAGGGTGAAGCCGATTGTTTTCCATATATCCATTTTCTTTAAAGTATCCTTGAAAAGGATGTTTGACTTGTCAAACTGTGGTGGATTTTACTGGACCCTGGCGATTAATTTTAAATGTGCAAACCCTTAAATTCGAATGGATTTTGATTGGTTGTCAGTGTTTTATCGTTCAACAGCTGGAAAAAAAATTGTTCTGAAAGTGATCCCGATGATATTGTTCCTCTATATCAGGGGTCAGTAAGTAAGTTTGAAAAAAAAATTTCGCCACTAGATGGCGGGCCAGAACATAGTCAAAGGATAATTTAAGAAATTAATTGATGAAAAATGCAACTAGAATTGTGACAGACTGTTTGTATCTGGTATTGAGCTGTTACTCTGTGTTAAATCCTGTAGTAGGACAGTCATTAACAAAAAGCCACATTTGTGTGGCATTGTCCGGGTTTTAAACTGGATAAATTAATAAAGCAGAGTAGTGACACGTAACCTGGCAAGTATCTTCATTCACCAACTTGCAACACAGACCGCCTTGCTAAAACACACATATGTGGGAGATGTGGAATGGACAAAATTAACTAAAAAAATAATGTTGTGAATAATAAATGTGTATCATTTTAATTTGCTTGTTACACAATGGAGCCTAACTTATTGTAATAATTATTTGACATAGCCTACTTTTACACTCATAATTATTCCTTGGCATCCTCAAGTACTAAACTGCATTTTTTTCAATTGTTTGCGTGCTGGAGGTACGCTATTACATCATGTGCAGAGTGATGTTAACATTTAAGCTAGCTGGTGAGAGAAAATGGCACTAAGAGTCTAAAAGAGGAAAGTTAACAGCGAAAATAGAGCATACAAAGAAGAATGGAAAGACAACTATGCGTTCATCATACCTAGTTTTGTGAATGCAAAGCCGGCGTGTCTTATCTGCAACGAAGTTGTCGCTGTTTGCAAAGAATATAACACCATGTCTACACCGGACGCGAGCGGCGCGACGCATCAGAAGATAATAGAACCCATTATAATCAGTGATATTGTATACACCGGATGCGGCGCGACACAACAAATTCCCGACAGTAAATGGATTCCCCATTCTATTTCTGATGTAGTCCAAGTGCTTTGTAACGGTCAGTTTGTTGCGTTCAGTGTAGACAGCTTTTAGCTGTTATGGCGCGATGCGAAAAAAGTCGTGTCTGGTGTAGACACAGTGATTTGTTGTGGACTGCGGGCCGCCTGTTGCCGACCACTGCTCTATACTGTTATCGTTATAGCTGTGGTGTGGACTATTATATTTAGAATGATTTTTAGAATTACATCTTTATCATTTTCTTTATAGTTATCATTCTTGGTGTGAACAGGCTTTTAGCCTCTAGTCTGACCTTTTTAAAGAGTCAAGGCCACCCACACGGACAGGAAAATGCTGCCTGATCCTCTTGTGAAGCAACCGATCAAAGTTCATTTTATCATGTGATCTTCAGTGAGAGATCTCAGACACAATTCAAAGAGGAATTTACAGGTGTGCTTATGCAAGTCAAGAAATCAAAATAAATTATTTATTTTATATTGTAATTCATCAGTGCACATTATTCCACAAAAGGGGTCTTAATCTTTTATCAAAATGTGATACCTTGCTTTGGCTCTGAAACATCCTTGTTAAGTGATATCATAGGCTGCAGGCAGAGAAAATAATGTTAACCAATACACATAAGATATTTAATCATTGTTTTAGGCTATTGTTGTAATGCAGCATCTCTCTAATGTCTTACCCATATTACCATAGTAATTTCAGGTTAATATAATAAAAGATGCTGCAATAATAGGAAAGAAAAATCAATATACACTACAATTGAAAAGTGCTATTTTGTAATTTTTTTTTTTTTTTTTTTAAGTCTCTTATGCTCTTCAAGGCTGCATATGATAAAAACAAAATTAAAACCTTAATATTGTGAAACATTTTATATAATCTTAAAATAATTTATTTCAGTGATGGCCAAGCTGAATTTTCAGCAGCTATTAGTCTAGTCTTCAGAGTCATGCAATCTTTCGGAAATCATGCTGCTTATTTTTATTTTTTTATTTTTTTTGGTAGAAACTGAGATACTTTTTTTCAGGATTATTTGATGAATAGAAAGTTCACAATAACAGCATTCATTTGAACTATAAATTGCGTATAATGTTATAAAATGTATTTACTGTCACTTTTAATGCATATTTTTTAATCCAGATCTTATTGACCCCTAACTTTTAAACAATAGTGTATTTTAAAAAGATGTGTTACCATTGGAATACTTAGTGGTGCTCTCGAGAATGAACTTCAGCAGCTTCAACCTCAACGTCCACATCAAAACGTATTCCCTTACTCCCTTACATATTAATCTTATAAACTATGACATACACCACATTTTGAAGGGTTGTGAATGGCATTCCACATTTTTAAGGATATTTACTTGATACTAAGTGTCTCAAACTGAACTCTTGCTATCTTTCAATACTCAGTGGCATAAACCTTGCAAACTCTGGCAGATTCAGTGACTACTTAGGAAGCACTCACTGTAGCAGCCTGGGAACTTCAATTCGTCTTCTCAACAACTAATTATAAACCTAAAAGCCATCCAATCAGGTTTGAACTGACAAGTTCAGCCATTTTTGTGCATAATATGCATAAGAGAGTCAGTGAACGATCTGTGGGTGTCTTGTCTGTGGCTGAGACTACTATAGTCTTAGTCTTTTTGAGAGAACAGAATCAATCATTCTTCCACAAAGATTTTTGTGTAATTGGATTGATGTTAATGACTGTATTAAACAGCCTTATTGTGAAATTACAGAATGATAATTTGTAGAAAGACTGTCACTAAATACGCTATGGAGCTGTGTTAGGCTATCATCCATCAATGTTCCTTCATTAAGAGTGAGTGAACGATCCTTTATGGAATCTCACTGAAATGCTGGCAATTCAAGAAGCGTAATTTCAAAACTGGAACACAAGCCCTTGGCAGCTGCTTCAATGTACTTTCAATATGAATATCTAAATTTAATGGCTGATATATTACACTGCATAAAAGTCTTCCTGAGCGGGTTTCTCTACCCGTAGTTTTATAGGTGAATGATAATTCATCCGATCTGGCAGGTACAGTGGTGGCATCCTCCGGGAACCCAAAATAGATGCCAGATAAAGAATTACTGTTCGATGCATATCTCCCTAATTGGTGTCTAATTTGGCGTGGTGGTGTCAGGTTTCCAGAAGGACAGAATGCCACTTAGGAGGAGGTAAATTTGAGAAAGCAGATGGTCCTCTCCAGAGGCCTGACAGCACTCACAAGCTGGGTATACCATGTGTTTCTACGAGTGTGTGTGGACATGCATATGACTGCTCTGCCGTTTTCTTTCAACCTGACCTTGGAGGTGATCCTTTTTTTCACTTCCTAGAAATGTCACAGTACTCATTTGAAAAAAAAAAAAAAACATGAACATCAGTTCATTAATATCGGTAGTTTTACGTAGATACGTCTGAATAGGATAAGAGATAAAAACAATACACAAAAAAATAATTACAGAGGTTGGTGGAAGAAAATGTTTTCTGATTTCCTCCACCCTAGAGTGGCTCAAAAATATTAAAATCTGGTGATTGTGCAGGCCATGGGAGATGTTCAACTTCACATGTTCATCAAACAATTCTGTCACCAATCTTGCTGTGTGTATTGGTGCATTATTATGCTGATACATGTCAATCCCAGGGTACAATGTTTGAACCATTAGGTGCACATGGTCCTCCAGAATGGTTCGGGAGTCCTTGGCAGTAAGGCGCCCACCAAGCACAGTAGGGAATGCCATGAAATCGCAGCCCAAACCATCACTGATCCACCCCTGTGCTTTACTCTGGGCAGCAACAATCCGGGTGTTAAGCTTCTGGGGCTTCTCCCGGATGTGGAAAAGACAGTGAAGGTGGACTCATCAGAGAACAATACATGTTTCACATTGTTCATAGTCCAAGATTTGCACTGTTGACAACAATGAAACCGACATTTGGCATTGGCACGAGTAACCAAGGGTTTGGCTATAGCAGCGCGACAATGAATATTGTCTCTGTGGAGCTCCTGACTAACAGTTTGAGTTGAGGTGCACATTTGATTCTGCAGTGAGTTGGGTAGCTGTGGTTTTACATTTTTTGGATACAATCCAGGTCAGTACCTGGACATCCCTTTCAGACAGTTACTCCTGTTGGGTGTGGTTCATATACGTGGTGGTATGCCGACATTACCTTAGACACCATAGCTCTTGATACATCACAAAGACTTGTGGTGTCCTGGTCACAGATGAACCAGCAAGATGTGCATTAACAATTTGTCCTCTTCTGATCTCTGATATGTCTCCCATTATGTTGTGTGGATTGCAATATCTTATGTACAGCTGTGCTATTTCTCTACTAATTCAACCTTCAGACTCTGCTCTTTCTGATGGAATATAAAATCAGTGAAGATTGACCACCAGGCTCTAATGATTCAAGAATTAAAAGTTTGGGATCTGTAAGATTTTTTAAATGTTTTTGAAAGTATCATACCCAATACTACATTAAGTTGAATAAAATACAGCAAAAGCAGCAATATTTTGGAATTTTAACAATTTTACATTGTAATATTTTTCAAAATGCAGTTTATTCAGCAGCCATTACTCCAGTCTTCAGTGTCACCTGCTCCTCCAGAAGTCATTCTGATATGCTGATTTGGTTCTCAAGAAACATTTCTTATTGTTATCAATGTTGAAAACAGTTGTGCTGCTTCATATTTTTGTGAGTTGTTTATTGTAGTTAAATTATTTTGGATGGATGGAGAATACTTTACAAACACTGTCAACAATAAATTTACAGCAGAAATAAAGTCATCAAGAGCATTAACGGATTTGAGGCTTCACTACTCTTATCATTACATCTGTGGTCGCATAAAGCAGAAAGGACAGTTGTGGTGTGTGTGTGGCCTTCTTTGAACCAGAATGTCCTTCTAGATCGATTAAAAAAAAAAAAAAAAACCTCTCATACTTTATAGTGGATTCAAATTCCTCCAAGGCCTCTCCAGTTAAATATTCAGAGGCAGTCAAGGTTCCCATCAGCCTGTCAGCCGTGTAATATGAGTTGAAGGCACTCAAGTAGTCCTAGATACTTCATGCTCCTAGAAGACCCGCCAGTCACCTGGTAAGACACAGCTGCGAACGTTCCCAACACACTGAGGAAAGAGACACTTCACAGGTATGCTTCACCTTTATACACATCTGTGACCCCACAGAACCTGCATTACAGGAAAAAATAAAGCAGAAAAACCATGCCATGATTAAGATTGTCTTACCTTGTTAATTGCCACCTGTAAGGGGTGAAGTGATATTAGCTACATTAGATCTCAGGGTCTCAACACTCTATTTATCTGTGAATTGGCGTCACTTAGCTTGAATTTTTCACAGCTGTATGAAGTGTTTTCATATTTATGCAGCAAGTCT
The DNA here is from genome assembly GCA_037101425.1 of Elopichthys bambusa. Taxonomy (NCBI): domain Eukaryota; kingdom Metazoa; phylum Chordata; class Actinopteri; order Cypriniformes; family Xenocyprididae; genus Elopichthys; species Elopichthys bambusa. The sequence goes on along the minus strand of CM074440.1, from coordinate 27,174,329 downwards.
CTCATTACATACTTCAGCGTATCATCCAATTACTGGGACACAGCAGGAAACTCAGCAGAATTATTACCATACATGGTGCCGTACCACACGTGCAAATGTTTCTCCTTCCCTCCCTCTTTACTCTTCAAAGGTAAGTGTCTTTTACATGCATATGTAAACACCGTCATTTCTCACATTTTTAAACTGCCACATTAATGCACACTTTTAATTTTTAACTCTGATTTATTTGTCAAAGTGTTCATTCATTCACTATTTTCTATATAAATCATTATATAATAAAAAAGTAGGTATTTCTAAACTCTACTACATGAGCTAGGTAGAATCCCCATCAAAGAATCCTGGAAAATCACAATTTCCACAAAAATATTAAGCAGCACAACTGTTTTCAACATTATTAATAATAATAATAATGTTCTTAAGCAGCAAATCAGCATTTTAGAATGATTTCTGAAGGATCATGTGACAGTGAAGACTGGAGTAACAATGATAAATTCAGAAGGAATAAAATTAGTGTAATTTTAAAAAATAATAAAACTGAAAGCAGTTTTTTTTTTAATTGTAATAATATTTCATAATATTACAGTTTATACTGTATTTTTGGTCAAATAAAGCAGAACTATTAGATAAGTTTAATCAAATATTATCAGTAAGACTTTAAAGTAAAGTTTACATGTATTTTTTACATAATTCATTAATCTAGAGTAAGATGTTGATTAATTTTGTTCAATATGCATTTATATTTACATATCTATTTAATGTTAAAATGTATTAGTAAATGTAGAAAATAACAATTATTACATGCTGTTGTTATCTAACGAAAATAATCTAGGACAGAAAGTAGTTGTCTCTATCCAAAGCATCTCCTTTCACCCATCATTTGTTGAAAAAGAAAAAGAAAATAATTTTTTACCCTCTTTGTGTAAAGTGTCTCAATTTCTTTTCTTTGCGTCTTGCTTTGACATTCTGTTGCTCTCACTCACTTTCTAAATTTCTCCTCTGTTCTTTAAAACTGATTTTTACTCACTTTTTTGTTGCAGCCCTTTTTTGTGGCTTATTCTGTTTGAATTGGCTTGATGTACTGATTTTCTCTTTATGAAGGTCAGTAATCACACAACTGAGTCATATTGATCAGAGGGACGTGTGGTTGTGATGGTGAAGGAAATCAATCACTGTTGCCTCACATTCTATCGCAGAAAACAAAGTCAGACTCGATCAAACCTCCTCAATAACACAGGAGAAACCAATTCTGTGATAGCGAGGACTGAAGCAAATAACATCCGTCTAATTCGTCACTTTTCAGTCTCAGGAGAGACGCAATACAAAGAACCGTGTTTCTGGAACAACGAGGAAATGTCCATGGTTAAAAACATCAAGGTTAATCTGACACTAACAGGATGGGAGAACAATTTCACAAGCGTATGTTTGCCACAATATTATCAAGCTTTGAGACCAACTCCACAATAACAACCACAATAACCTGTGAATTTACCATGGAAACCATACTGTCCTTAAATACCACATTTAAAACACTACAGTTATTGTCCTTGATCTCCTAAACAGTGTAAGAAGCAATTAGAATCAATATTTTGTGGCTTTTAGTGAATGTCTGTTAGCTTTAAAGACTAGTTCACTTTAAAATGAAAATTATCCTAAGCTTTACTCACCCTCAAGCCATCCTAGGTGTATATGACTTTATTTCTGATGAAAGAAAGTCATACAGAGTTATATTAATAAAATGTTCTGACACATCCAAGCTTCATAATGGCAGTGAATGGGACCAATGAGTATGAAGCTGAAGAAAGTGCATCTAAGTGTTACAACACAGAAGGGGACAGAGACACTGGTGGGATAGTTAAGACGTTTATTGAACAACCAAGATGGCAGACAGAGTGCAGGTGAGTGTGAACAGGTGAAGTGGTTGGCAGATGTGATCGTAGAGCTGATACTGGTCGTGTTTGCAGGAATGACGGGAAGCCGGCAGACTTGAAGCAGATCAGACACAGAGTAACTCACTGGAGACGAGGAGAACATGAGGGAACGAGGAAGCACGCTGGAGACAGGTGAGTATCTTCGTAGGAGTCCTTAAGGTAAGTAGAGAGGTCAGTCTTTGCATTAACGAGACCGGACAGTGACTGAGTGTGAGGCTGTGTCTTTTGTAGTGCTATAGAAGAGGGTGCTGATTGGTGGCAGGTGTGCGTGGTTAGTACTCTGGTGAATACGTGCGCTGTGTCTGTGTTAGTGTAGAGCCTGGCGTGTCTGTGACACTAAGTTGAGTACGGAAGGCGGTCTGGCGGAAGCTATAAATATTTTACTTTATAACTTGTTAAATATGGATATTTTTCTTACACAAACACATCGCTTCAGAAGGCCTTTATTAACCCCCTGGAGCCGTGTGGAGTACGTTTATGATGGATAGATGCACTTTCTTGAGCTTCATATTCGTTGGTCCCGTTCACTGCCATTATAAAGCTTGGATGCATCAGAACATTTATTAAAATTATTAAAGTATGTTCAGTGTTGTTTGTTTTTTTAAATATGGAAATATGGAATTATTTTTTAATGAAATTATACTCTAAATAAGAAGTGATATAACAACTATATTAAGCTATGATGTAAATATGAGTCAAAAACTCAAATGGGGCATTTTTGCCCACATATCTTGGATGTTGGGGACATTCTAACTGCATTCTATATAGGCTACATCATGCAGTGAGTTGTTGTCCTGCATCATATTCATCATCAATCAACTGTATGAAATGTCAGATGGCCTACAGAGGTCTGGGACAGGGCAAGTGCATTAAATGCGTTAATAATATTAACACGTTATTTTTTATCGTAATTATAATCTAATTAATGTGTTAAATCGACAGCCCTAATTTTAAACTATACATTTATTTATATTGAACTCAATTATTGATTAAAAATTACTATATTGTAACACGTCAGCTGGGTTGCTGTGTCAGAGGGAAGGTGGCGGAGGGGTATATTGTTTCAACTGTCAGTGCGATTGACCAGCTTTTAACCCTAACCCTAACTAATGAGAGTTAGTTGGCATGTAGTTGCACAGTTACTTATAGTCAGAATGTTCAAAAGGGACCATCAAAATAAAGTGTTACTGAATTTTTTTGTAACTGTAAAAGTCTTTTTTATTGTCATTTTTATCAGTTTATTGCATCTTTGCAGTAACTTTACTGACCTATTGAATGGTAGTGTTGTGAGATGTAAAAGTGAAGTACTTGTATACTTGTATAAGTTGTATACAATATAAACTTTTTAATGGGGAAGCATATTTCCTACTTTTTTTTTCTTTTTTTTATCTGGTCTAAACTAGCTGCTATTTATAAAGTTGTTGAGGTCTTAATGACACACCTGGCCATAGTGCTGTGATGACAACGGTACAGATTGCAGGCCGAGGAGAGTGAAAAACACAATTAACGGCTTGCGTACCTGAGGGAGAGGGCGGCGGGCAGACGAGAAGAGAAACATGTGTTTGCCTCAAGTCCTGAGCGTCTGTTTACCTCCTCACACATGCACTGCTGCTGAAGAAGCAGCATTTAACAAGATCAGGTGTTCTTTTCTCCCTCTCTCTCGTCCTCAACTAAGCTCCCCAAATTCATTTTGGGTGTAATTACATTTGACCCAGATGAGTGTGCACTTGATATTGTGGCAGTGAATAATGCCAGGCTATTTGGCTGCTTTCAGAAAGCCTTGGATGTGTCTTAAGTTACAGGTATGGAGGGGGCAGTGAGTGATGTTGTGTTTGTACTAGTTAAAATGCTCAGAAGCAGAGACATCAAGACAGGTGATGTTGTCCTATCTATGGTCGCACATTTCTGTAATAACACTCTCGCTGGCTACCTTATATAGGAATGTGTTATCTGATGCTGATACCTTGTTCTTAGTGAGCATGTGTGTGTGTGTGTGTGTGTGTGTGTGTGCGTGTGTATACCAATATATATAGTCCTTGTTTGAAGTATCAGCTAGATGAATACAGGTAAATGATGTAAGTGGGTTTTGTTTTGAAATTATTTAAAGGGATAGTTTACCCAAAAATTTAAATTCTGTCATCAATTACTCAGGGGTAGTTCACCGCTGGCAAAATGGGCTTTCAATAAAACTTGGCTGCCTATGCAGAAGAAAGGAGGGGAAAAAAGTAATTAGTGCTACCTGACTAGAGAGAAAAAAAAGGCTGTTGTCTTCTCTTTTGCCAAATTGGTAAAACTTCAACACCCATAACGCACTGCACCATAAAATGCATGTTGCCATTCAAGGCCATGCCCACTAGTCTGCAATGTACAGGTGCTGGTCATATAATTAGAATATCATCAAAAAGTTAATTTATTTCACTAATTCCATTCAAAAAGTGAAACTTGTATATTATATTCATTCATTACACACAGACTGATGTATTTCAAATAATTTCTTTTAATTTTGATGATTATAACTGACAACTAAGGAAAATCCCAAATTCAGTATCTCAGAAAATTAGAATATTGTGAAAAAGTTCAATATTGAAGACACCTGGTGCCACACTCTAATCATCTAATTAACTCAAAACACCTGCAAAGGCCTTTAAATGGTCTCTCAGTCTAGTTCTGTAGGCTACACAATCATGGGGAAGACTGCTGACTTGACAGTTGTCCAAAAGACGACCATTGACACCTTGCACAAGGAGGGCAAGACACAAAAGGTTATTACAAAAGAGGCTGGCTGTTCACAGAGCTCTGTGTCCAAGCACATTAATAGAGAGGCGAAGGGAAGGAAAAGACGCGGTAGAAAAAAAGTGTACAAGCAATAGGGATAACCGCACCCTGGAGAGGATTGTGAAACAAAACCCATTCAAAAACGTGGGGGACTGCAGCTGGAGTCAGTGCTTCAAGAACCACTACGCACAGACGTATGCAAGACATGGGTTTCAGCTGTCGCATTCCTTGTGTCAAGCCACTCTTGAACAACAGACAGCGTCAGAAGCGTCTCGGCTGGGCTAAAGACAAAAAGGACTGGACTGCTGCTGAGTGGTCCAAAGTTATGTTCTCTGATGAAAGTAAATTTTGCTTTCACTTTGGAAATCAGGGTCCCAGAGTCTGGAGGAAGAGAGGAGAGGCACACAATCCACGTTGCTTGAGGTCCAGTGTAAAGTTTCCACAGTCAGTGATGGTTTGGAGTGCCATGTCATCTGCTGGTGTTGGTCCACTGTGTTTTCTGAGGTCCAAGGTCAACGCAGCCATATACCAGGAAGTTTTAGAGCACTTCATGCTTCCTGCTGCTGACCAACTTTATGGAGATGCAGATTTCATTTTCCAACAGGACTTGGCACCTGCACACAGTGCCAAAGCTACCAGTACCTGGTTTAAGGACCGTGGTAACCCTGTTCTTAATTGGCCAGCAAACTCACCTGACCTTAACCCCATAGAAAATCTATGGGGTATTGTGAAGAGGAAGATGCGATATGCCAGACCCAACAATGCAGAAGAGCTGAAGGCCACTATCAGACCAACCTGGGCTCTAATAACACCTGAGCAGTGCCACAGACTGATCGACTCCATGCCACGCCACATTGCTGCAGTAATTCAGGCAAAAAGAGCCCCAACTAAGTATTGAGTGCTGTACATGCTCATACTTTTCATGTTCATACTTTTTGGTTGGCCAACATTTCTAAAAATCCTTTCTTTGTATTGGTCTTAAGTAATATTCTAATTTTCTGAGATACTGAGTTTGGGATTTTCCTTAGTTGTCAGTTATAATCATCAAAATTAAAATAAATAAACATTTGAAATATATCAGTCTGTGTGTAATGAATGAATGTAATATACAAGTTTCACTTTTTGAATGGAATTAGTGAAATAAATCAACTTTTTGATGATATTCTAATTATATGACCAGCACCTGTATATGCTTGACCAGAGTCAAATACCACCTTGCTTCAGTAGGAAATGCTTCTTAGCAAACTTTTAGTTATAATGGTGTTGACTTGTATTGTTCCTGGGTGCAAGAATTCAAATGTTTAGCAAGAGCAGGTTATTTTTGGTTTACAGTGAAGGATCCAGTGAGTTGTAGGCAGCGGCTAAAGGCTGCGAAGAATTGTAAATATGGAGAGAACACCGCTATGGAAAGTATAATCTGTAGTTTTAACGAAAGCCCTGGAGCTGTTGAAAGCAAAACGCATCATCCGGCAGACTTTTGCTGACAAATAAATGGGAATTTCTGGGTCCAGGTAAAATAGAAAATGAGTAAACAAAATGTATTTACATATACTACAGACAGTGTAACAATACAAAGTGGGTTGAAAATTGGTGCAGTTACACTACATTTTTTTTTTCTTTTTTTTTTTTTTTTTTTAGATGCTACAAAATGCTACAGTTTTTATGCTTTCCAAAAGGGATATCAAATAAAATTGAGAACTTTTGTATGTTAACTTCAAGCTCTGCATTTCCACCTACTTCAACTTAAGTTCATTTGCAGTCTTAGATTAAGTATAACAAATTAAATTAAGTATAATCAAGTCATTCTGACTTAAATTAAATTGTGAAGTCATTAAACTGACTTCACAAACTGACAACAGTTTAGTTGAATCTCATATAACTTAATAAATGAAGCTGAAATTATTAAATTATTTTGATGAGTTAAAGTAATGTAAAAACATATGCTGCTATGACTTACTGATCATATAATTCTTTACAGTGAATATCAGTCGAGTCTGCTGTACTGAACACTATTTGTCTGTCATGCTTAATGGTTACCTACAGTATAGAGTGGTTCCAAATTATTCACTTTTGATGTTCCATCTCAGGATGCTGTCTTAGAAGACTGCTTCCAGGTGATGGACAGTGTGGGCAGCTTACTAGATTGTGGAACGGGGCCAGTAAGTGTGACCTTCCGTGTGAGTATTTGCCTGTGCGTGTGTGAGGGAACATCTGACTGTGTGAATAAACGTGGCATGTGCTTTCTGCCAGGCCTGTGGCCCAGTGTGGAGCAGTAATCTCATTACTCATGCCAGTGACAACACCACAGAGTAAAAGAACCCACAGATGTGCCTCTGGACAAGTGAAAAAGGCGGAGAAATACAAAATAGGTGTAATTCGCTTTAAACTCCATACGCAAAATGCGACACACATAAGTACATTTTGTACATTTAATCATCAAGAATGCATTTAATTGTTTAAAAGTGACGGTAAAACTTTTACATTGTTATAAAAAATTCTATTTCAAATAAATGTGTCCTTGCTGCATAAAAGTATAAATTCCTTTTAAAAAAAATCTTATTGACCCAAAACTTTTGAATGGCAGTGTACCTTGACAGTCTAAATTATTTTCCAACAATCATATTCTGCAAATTTATATCCAGCAACAGTAAAACTCAGCTAGTTTTCACTGTATGACTTCTAAGACCTCCTTGATGGACAAGATCATGTACAGCAGGCCATCTTATTATTGATTCTGTTTAGCACCTGGATCGTTCTAAGTCAAAGGGAGCTTGTTAAAATCAGTCATGTTTTCGGTCTTCAGAACCCAGTCTGACCACCTGCAGCTGTGTGCAAATGACTAGCGCTATGAAGGCTTGTTAAAGTCGTACAAACCAAAAGCATTCAATCACAGTCCTATTATGCTTGTGGAAGCATCTCTCAGGTTATTACTTTTATCTACATCATTTTTAATTAACTTATGATTTATTTAAAAAGTAAAACAGCATTCAAAAAGCAGGTAAGGGTAGGTGGTTTGGATATTTGTAAGCCTAACATTCTCATATAATGCAAATATTCCGTATTGTTCCGAATGTAAGACAATCCTGAATATAAGACGACCCCCGAAGATGTACCTTTAGGAAAAAGGCTTTTTGAAGACCAAATATTGTCCTTTATAAAGAAAATGCTTTTATCCGAAAATCATTTTCATATTGCATATTTTTCATATTTTATTGTTTGCATTGAACATATGGTAAAAACTGGTCAAATGTACCAACAATCACACTTTATGGCATACCATTAAAAAAAAAAAAAAAAAAACTGTAGTTCTGATTTCTCACCTTTTTTATGTACAGTGACAGATGTTGGCATGTCAAAAAACACAGGTGTTTGATCCGCATTACCTATCTGATCCAGGGGATATGAATGTTTTTTTTTTTCCTTAGGTCGATCACATAGCACTGAAGAAACAGCACTTTCTCCCTGAAGTCGGAGGGTAAGCGCTGGGCAAGACTACTTCTGCGGAGTAATGCTAATCCATTACAGCACATCATTCTGTCAGTATGTAGCCAAAATAAGAACATTTTCCTGTTTTTTTTTTTGTTTTTTTTTCAGCTACGTACTGACACACTTGTCTGTCAATTTCTTTGAAGCGGCCGCAGTAAGCCTTTCTTTGACTGTTAGCATTTTTAAGACTGTTTACACTCTGACACACCGTATTTCTTGGCTGCTTAAGGAGTTGTTTGATGACTCCGCTGCGTTTATCACCCTGTGCTTAAAGTTTGCTTCATAACCTCACCTCAGTTGCTGGTTCTTTTGCCCGACTTTTAAACCGCTCTGTTCTAGATGGTCATTCGCCATCATGAGTTTCCCGGCCCTGTAAACTCCCATTAGTTTACAGAGGTGGGTCGCTTCATTCCTGGGGGGCACACTCGTTTCACACGTATTTGGCACTCTCTATTGTTTCGGGTATATTATTGACATGTAAAAGTCTAGACCCTGAATATAAGACGACCCCATTTTTTCAGATGTATTTCAAAGGAAAAAAAAATAAAAATCACTGTCTTATATTCGGAACAATATGGTAATAGAAAACAGGTGTGTAGGAATGACGGTGATAATGACGGTGAAGGTCTTTAGGTGCGGGTTATGATGATTGCGTGCAGGTGCTAAACAGAAGGGATGCTGGGAAACGTAGTGCCGATGCTGGTGACTGTGACACCCCGTAATTAAAGGGTCATGAAACTACCTGTTACAGCAGCAGTCAGTTCTCACCACAGTTTTTTAAACAATGCTACAAAAGTGGGCGTGGCGAGCTGCGGAGTGGAGTGTGAAGAGAGTCCAACGACCCTCCCTTCATTGGCTGCCGATTCACTTTAGAATCAAGTTCAATATTCTGCTACTTGTATACAAATCTTTAAATAATCTACATACCTGACAAACCTACTCCACCCCTACACTCCCACTAGAGGTCTAAGATCGAAGGGTAAACTCCTCCTACAAATCCCTAGAACCTGCCTAAAGACCAGAGGTAATAGAGCTTTTGAAGTGGCTGGCCCCGCCTTATGGAATAATTTACCTAATCCCATCAGATCTGCTTCCACTTTCTCTATGTTCAAATCTTCTCAATATACTATATCTTTTTTCCATGTCTTTTTATCTGTAGTTGTGTTTGTTCTTTTGATTATTTTTTTGTTTGTATGTATCTTTATTCTTTGTGTACCATTTTTTGCTTTTAATGCACAGCACTTTGGTCAGCCTGTCGCCGTTTTTAAATGTGCTTTAGAAATAAACAGAACTTGAACTTGACACAGCAACAGCTTCTGATTCAGATTCATTATTTCACTTTCATTGAGTTAAAAGCATAAAAACTTCCCACAGATGCACACTGCCATTGTACCATTACACGCAACACAATATACACATGGTTTTGTAAGCTAACTGTAAACTTCACAAATACACACATATCCTGTGACAACTATAATTTAATGCACAAATAACTGCACAGCCATTTGCATTTATTTTCTGCATCTAATCTATATATATGAACACACTGTTGCATCTTTGATAACTTTTGAAGCTTATTTTTGCAGTGCTTTTATAAGCCATTACATCGGATAAAAGGGCGTAAAGACCGGTTACAGTCACGGTGTGGATGAATCGTGTTTGTGTTGAAGACTCAGGACCTATTGAAGAGAACGTATGTAACCCAGAAACTCTTACGAAGGAAAAACAAACACTCTTTTTTGATCTATTAATGCATCTCTCACTTAATGTATGCAGTCTCTCAGTTTGCAATCTCACATCAATGCATGCTGTCATGAATAATTAAGCAAGGTGTCTTCTCATAGGACACCCAGGGACACGCAGTCTCATGAATAATTATGAGACACTGATGAGTCATCACTGTACTATAGTACAAGAAAACGTCACATCCTGTGATGTTGACACAAAGACAATTTTAAACCCTGTTGAAAATAGCACAAAAAGGTTAAAAATTAAAAATTAGTTTTCTCCTACAATCAAACTAACATAGTAAAATTGAATTCTATGGTGTTCAACACACATAACTCCATTAAAATCTCATAAAATTTTGTTTAGGGTTTCATGACCCTTTAAAGAGCTTTTCTCTGTGTGAACTGATGTTATTACCATTGGTGATGCGCTCTGACAGGGTTCTCAGAATAGATCTGGTCTTGCACTATGTTTCGGCATCATTGTGCCTCGAGTTCGCTTTGTGATCCAGGAATGTTTGGTGTTTTTGAAAGGAATATTCTGTCCCTGAGTCATCAACAAACTCACTCTTTAGAATCTGAATTATTCCACCAAATTGTTGCTGTTCATTTGCTGGTTTCTGGCTGTGGTGAACCAGACACCCTTGAAAGCTGCTGCAAAAGCCAACGGATGAGTTTTGGGGGCCCGTATTATGTTTATAACGGTAATCTCTTTCTTTCACTTCTGGAGGTATTTTAACCTTTTATTTGACACATAAGATCAAAATATACCCGCTTAATCCAAATCTGCAGACTAACCCCCGAGCTTGTCTGTGTTAATGTTTTGATGTGACAGTTTCCCTCTTTGTGTTCCTGACTAGGATAGTAAATTACCTATGGGCGATTGGTTTTATGCCACAGAGTGATGAGAAAATGTGAAATTGCATACAAGTCTTACCGACGGAACGATCTCAAAGGGGAACTGAGGCAATGTGCGCAATAATGCGTGACTTTTCCCTCTATCCCTCTTATTTAAACACAGCAACTCATTTTATAAACCTCACTGTTATTTCATATGCGCAGCGTCCCATGACATAACTTTTTAATAATTCATCAGACCTACACAGTTATTCAATGTGGATCTACCAGGTTACTACTTTAAAGGGGTGATGAACTGAGAAATCAAATTTTCCTTGAGCTTTTGAGGTCATCATACTATAAGAATATCATGTAAGTTTCAGAACTGAAAACTTCCTTGTTAGTCCAATAAAAGCTTTTATTGACACCATGCCCAGAAAACGACAGGTTTTTCAAAGTGGGGATCTATGACGTCAAAGGGCAGCAAGCACCCCCTCTGCAGAAGAAGATCAACGCCTACTTCATCACTGCCTGTTTAGCCCCGCCCGCCGATTCACGCATGACATGCAATAGAATAGGTAGCCTAAGTAACATTGGCCTAGGTGGTGCTAAACCAGATCGAGCTACTAAGCAATAAACATGCCGCTGAGGATTACAAAATATTGTGCAGTGCCTGGACTCGACAGTAATGCAACAACATGTAAGTAACTGCGTTAATTCTAATGCCTGATCTAATATGTAATGATTCATGTACTGTCAGATGTTCTTTGTCTATGTGTCAGTAAATCAAATCCGTGACTAAACATCAACTTGCGTTGTTTCTCTTAGTAGGATGAAAATAATCTGTTATTTAAAGGTGATTAAATTATATAAAGAAAGCGACCAAAGAAAGCGACCTTTGTAATCGTTGGAGCAGCGCGCGCTGAAGCTGTCAATCAAACAGCGTGAGTTTATCAGTGACTGACACATGCAAAACTACCGTTTTATTCAACAAATCTCTTAGTTATATCACGTTTGCACTGTTATTGAAGATGAAAGCATTTGTAAGTGTGAAGAAATTGAGTTCAATGACGAGATCACTGCTTTCATGCGCTCAACAAGTCTGTGATTGGCTACAATGTTCATCTCTGCAACCTTTCATGCCACAATCTAAATATAGTGCCATAGATCTAAATGTAATGCAACACCTTTCACGATTAGTTAACCTTGAGAGCTGTAATAGTATAAACGAGCTAAAAGAAAGAGTAATTTCAAATGGAAAGATGTCAGCCAATCACAGCAGTGGGCGTTTACACAGCAGACATGCACCTTAAAACAGAGCGTTCAAACCAGAGGGCTAAAATCAGGGTAGGAAAAATGCCTTTTATTTCTAAATTATGACAATTTTTGATTGCATACTAACATTGTAAGTGCACCCCAGGAAACATTATAAAACAATAAAACAACAGTTCATGACCCCTTAAATCTTCATACACATTATATCACTGACTTTACACACACTGTAGCACATATATATATATATATATATATATATATATATATATATATATATATATATATATATATATATATATATATATATATAAACTAACAGTATTGGTGATTACCAAAATCATTTTTCATGTTTCTCTAATTCTCTAATGTTTCTCTAATCTTTCTTGATTCAAAGATAGATCGCACAAAAGATTAATCAAAATCCTTGGGAACAACTACATACTATTTGGAAGTTAATAACAACAGAGACTGTGGAAAAATAAAATCAATTCCAGCAAGAAATTAAGCTGTTATCAAAGCCAAAAGAGGCCATACAAAATAAAAATACAATATATATATATGGTTATTATGCGTGAATAAAGACTTATTTGTTTCAGTTTGTTATTTGCCTAATACATGACAATAAAAATTGTAGTTTTAAACAGGTTTTCGACAGATTCCTAAAACATTTTTTAATGTTTTCTCTTTATCATGACAGGTGGTCTAATAAATTTGTTAAGTACTGTATATATTTAAGAAATGATAAACTGAGGCACCACACCTCTAATTGAAGCTCCAATCAGATTGCTTGAATTAACACACAGCTTAGAGAAGAACAGATGCATGCTTTAAATCATTCTGCCCAAAAAAAAAAAAAAAAAAAATCTTGTTTAAACAGTATAGGGTTGATATTATGAGAGCTTCTGCTCTCTATTGCAGTATATCTTTTTTAGATAACCCACCTCTAAATGTTGCATAAAAACTGTGGTTGGCCACTTAACATTTCGTTCAGACATTCTCTTGCTGTCTAAGTGGTGTTATCCTGCAAAAGTCTTGCTCTATGAGACTAGTTTGAATGTGGATGTGGAAACATTCTATTAAAAGGTCGAGAAAAGACAGCATATTCAGCATTTAGAATATTCAAAATGATGTTCTTGATAATAATAAAACACTTATTTGTGGCTGTTTGTGTTCTTCATTAAATCTTTAACAACAAAGCTGTTAAAAAGCCTTTACAGTTCTGTCAGAACAGACGTCATAATTAGTTTATATCATTTTTTACTCTTATCATTATGATGTTCATTATGCACTTTTACTGTCACAGATTTTAACACCCTGCATGAAGCATTAGGCATGAGAACAATGAGATTTAAAAAGGGTTTTAAAAGCAAAAAACTATTTCTTTGAAATGCTTGCAGTGATGAAAAACAGTCAATAGTCTAAGAAAGGTAAGTTATACTTCCACTTGAGCTTGGTTCGGCACAGCACGATTACAAACTGCTCTCGGGCTGGAATTATCAGCACATTTGGTTAACTGTGCTGAACCATGCTGGTAGAATGCGTGTAGTGACGTCACCACTCAGGATTGGTCACTTGTCTGTTGCCTGGCTACAAATTTCTCTGTAGCTGGCCAAGAACACTATTTTTAGCGAAAAAGTGGCTATTCATACAACTTTAACAATTGAATAATGTATTAAAATTTTAATAATAATAGTGGTGCTGCGTAGTTATTATTATTTTTTAAAAATTTTTCAGAAATTAAAACTGTTTGAATTTATGGATTGAAATGTATGTGTTTTATACATTTGTAAATGTATTATTAATAATCACATTTATGCATAAAACAATCTTTTAAAATGTAAATCAAATTAAATTTAAACAATTCCTTTCATTGCTGCACAACAATAGTTTACTGCTTAAATTAAAACATGGACAGATTTTAATATTCCTTAACATATTGTTTTAATAAATTATATTATTATTAAGAATAAGAATAAGAATAAGAAGAATGTTGTTGTTATTATTACTTCAAGAAGTACATTCTACTGCACAATAGTAATATATTTCTGTCATAATTTCTTTAGGTTAAAGAAAACTTTTATTTTGGCGGGTTGTAGTGAAGACCTTTACGTTTCTGTGTGTATCCGATGACAGTTTTTATTAAGTGAAATGTTGAAATGCTTGTGAAGTAAACTCGCAACATTGCAGCTCTGGAGATGAAGATCATGTGGAGTGTCGTCATATTGTGTTGTAATGTGTGCTTTAGTGCACTAATTTACACAAAGACATGCAGACTTCATTTTCATTAGCATTTAAATGCTAACATTTAATTTAAGGTACACATTTACATATTAGCAGTTCTTGCTTTCCCTGGGATTTGAACCCATGACCTTGGCATTGCTTGCACCATGCTATATTTTTTTGAGCTACAGGAATAGTAGTATTTTTATGGTTTATTATTCACAGACGCTAGTTCATATTGTGATATGATACACACCCCACAATTCCTCACACATTTGGAAATCGCCTATACTGTTTTACACAAACACATATCTGGCAGGTTTGAAATCAATGGTGTAATTCGCTACTGACCCTTGAGACTTGAACTCAGTTTTCACTTCACAGCTTTCCTCATGTTTTACACTGTAAAACACTTACAAACATTACAAGATTAATAAATACAATTTTAAAGTGTAAATGTGCATTTAAACATTTGCTCTTTTCCTACATATGAAGATATTCTTTGAAGTTCTTCTCTGCTGTTAAAATAAGAAACTGCTGCAAGTGTTCTAGTACATCAAAGAGAATCAGTGTGTTGTTCATAAAGTGAAAGTTATTTGCACTAGAGTCAAATAAGAGATTTAACATTAATTTATTTATGCTTCTTGGATCAATTTGCTATTTAATGAACTGCATTTTTTTTATATAATTTTTTCTGACGTCCACTTATAATGTTAACAAGATTTTTACATCAAAAATCAGGATTACAGCAAATGGTTTTGATTAAAACAATAACAAAAGCAGCGTTCTCTGTATGTGCTTTCTTCCATATCCGATAATCCACAACATTAACACCATAAATGCCAAAGCAAAGGAAAAAAATGCAAATCACAACACTATTCAGTTTTGACTGCAGCGCTACAGTATAAATACTTAGTACATATCAAACGATCTGTATCAGACAAAGCAATAGTGACACATGGTAAAAACACTGTTACTCACACTTGTGTTTTGTGACTGTTGGATTCAATGTAGTTAGCACTGCACTATCACTTTTATTTTCAGTCTCTCTGAAAAGCCTGCGTCGAACTGTGTCTTTTTTAAAACTAATCCACAGTAAATTGAAGCGAACAAACAAACTGTCTTACTGACTCAATCTGACTAGAACTTCATTAAAAATAAAGCATCCACGGTTTCTTAATGTTAGGATCACAAGGAAGGCAATGCAAAGACTGTTTTCCATAACTTGGCACTTCAAAATGTCTTGTAATACTCAGAGGCATCTCTATCGTTTTGTTGGAGTAATCCTGTGTTTGTGTCCGTCTCGTACTTATCACTACACGACGTGTGAATCAGTAGGCACACTATGACACAAGAATATGATAAAATCCGAAATAAAAAAAATAATAATAATAAAAGCTTGGAATTTTTTATTTTGGAATAACGAGGAAGTTTTGAGTTCTGAAACTCAAAAAGGAAAGGATTTTAATTTTTACAGTACAATGACCTCTTATATGTCAAAAGATAAAGTGCAGTTTGATCATTACCACTTTAATGCAGATATCATTTAGATTTGTCATGTTGTGTGTGAAGGTTAACAGTTTAGTTTCTGTCCACAGTTTTACGGTTTTCTAGTTATTTTACTCAGAAAAACATCAGCCTGAAAACCTTCCGATTTAGTCAGTTTCGTGTCCACCACACAAAAATGATTTCTGACAAAAAAAAAAAAAAAAAACATCCTGACAAAGAGGCAGAAACACCCTTATTACAACTGCATGCAGTAATTCATTGCATTTTTTTTTTTTTTTTTTTTCAATTGTGTTTTATTCTGCAATCCTAAATGCTTTTTTTCCCAGAAGACAACATTATGCTTTACAAAACCTGTCAAAACTAGGTTTTGAGCTCAATGTGACTGGACAGGTCAAAGATGTTTTCAGATTTTTTGTACCTTATATACTATATCTCAAGGATTTCCATCTTCCAATTTATAGAATATGATCTATTCTTATGAAAGCTTGGAGACACAGTGCTCTCTCAATGAACTCCAAGGATTGCATGCACAATTACACAAACAATCCCATGAACATTTTTAGTACAGGCTTACAGTTGAAGTCTTAGGTTTACATAAACTTAGATTGAAGTCATTAAAACTAATTTTTAAACCACCCTAGAGATTTCATATTAACATAATGTAGGTTTAGCAAGTTGTTTAGGACATAAACTTTGTGCGTAACACGTCATTTTCCCAAAAACAATGTTTACATATGGATTATTTAACTTATATTTCTTTATATCACAATTGTCATGGGTCAGAAGTTTGAAAAATTCCAGGAAATTATGTAATAGCTGCAGAAGTATTTGATAGGCTAATTGGCATCATTTGAATTAATCGGAGGTGTGCCTGTGAATATACTGTAAGGCCAATCTTCAAACTCTTTACTTGACTTCATGGGAAAGTCAAAAGAAATCAGCCAAGACATCAGAAATAGAATTGTGGATCTCCACAAGTCTAGTGCATCCTTGGGATCAATCTCCAAATGCCTGAAGGTGCCACGTTCATCTGTTCAAACAATAGTATGCAAGTACAAACAATGTGGGACCACACAAACATCATACCGTTCCGGAAGGAGACACATTCTCAGTCCTAGAGATGAATGTACATTGGCCTGAAAAGTTAATATAAATCCCCAAACAACAGCAAAGGACCTTGTAAAGATGCAGCAGGAAACAGGTGAAAAAGTATCAACAGTAAAACGTGTCCTATACCTTCACGACCTGAAAGGCTGTTCAGCAAGGAAGAAGCCATTGCTCCAAACCCGCCATAAAAAAGGAAAATTACAGTTTGCAACTATACATGGGGACAAAGACTTTAGTTTCTGGAGGAATGTGCTCTGGTCTGATGAAACAAAAATGTAACTGTTGAACTGTTTCAATTGAATTGAGCTTGCCACCCAAAGAACACCATCCCAACCGTGAAGCACAGGGGTGGGAGCACCATGTTATGGGGGTGCTTTGCTGCAGTAGGGACTGGAGCACTTCACAAAATAGATGGCATCATGACAAAGGAAGTTTATGTGGATATACAACATACAACATCTGAAGACATAAGCCAAGAAGTTAAAGCTTGGGCGCAAATGGGTCTTTCAAATGCACAATGACCCCAAGCATACTTCAAAAATTGTGACAAAATGGCTTAAGGATAACATAGTCAAGGTTTTAGAATGGCCATCACAAAGCCCTGATTTCAATCCAATTTAACATTTGTAGGCAGAACTGAAAAAGCGTGTACGAGCAAGGAGGCCTACAAACTTAACACAGTTGCACCAATTCTGCCAAAAGGGGAGTGTGCAAAAAGTTCAAGAGCCTACTGTGAGAAGCTTGTGGAGGGCTACCCAAAATGACTCAAGTTAAACAATTTAAAGGCAATGCTACAAAGTACTAAATAAGTGTATACAAACGTATGACCTACCCTGTGAATGTGGTGAAAACCTTTAGATGGAATAAATCAGTTTGACCAGTATTATTCTGATATTTCACATACATACAATAAAATTGTGATCCTAACTTTGGTACAAGAGGTAACATTTAACAGGGATTTGTGAAAAGAGATGTGAACGTAATGTAAACTTATGACTTCAACTGTATAACACTAACAGAAAATGCAGTGTTTTTTTAAGAGAATATTGGAGTATTTATTATAGATTAATTATCCGTGGACATTTTTTTAAATTCAGGTGCCCTCGTAATCTTTAATCAAAATAACGTCCCCACACTCTTGCAGTGACAACTCTTTTTTTTTTTGATGACGTGTTTACTGCCACAAAGGAGGGACAACCAATAGCAAACCACAACCATCCAACCGTCGAATCAATTCCCCATGGACAAAATCAAGTCCCGTCCTACATCTGTTCTTGTTTGAGAAGCCCTTTTACTGAGATACACAGTCACAATAGTGGAGAAAAGAATTTAAAGGAATAGTTCACCTACATATGATTAATCATAAAAGTTGTCCATACTGTATGCTTCTAAATAATAAAAAGTCTTAATAAAAGTCTTTCAGAACACTCAATTCTTAAAAAAATATAAATAAATAAATATTTGATTTAAAAAGAAGTAAGTAAGTTGGGAATGACATTAGTAATTTATCATTTGGAATAACAATGAGTAAATAATGACAGAATTTTGGTTGAACTATTCATTTATAAGACATCTCGTAACAGATCCTACAGGTTTGGAGGGTGTGGTCACTGGTATTATTACAGTAATGCTACGTCAACATACCTGTTTGGTACATCGCTCTCATTAAAATCAGCAGCATTAACAGTAGCCCAAGTAGTGTGAAGTCAGCCACTTGCAGTGCAGACAACTTTGTTATGGTGGAAAAAATGTGTAGAGAAGAATACTCTTCCAATAGCCAATCCCTTTTCCAAAGGACTGTCTAGAAAGATTACAAAAGGACAGAAAAACAGAGGTCTCATTCACCAAGAGTGCATATGCACAAATTTGTGTGTGAAATCTATGAACAAACATTTTCACTAACAATTCATGATTTACCAAAAACAACTGAAACCACACATATGCAAAATAACTCTCGATGGCCTTATAATCATGTTAAAGGGTTAGTTCACCCAAAAATGAAATTTCTGTCATTAATTACTCACCCTCATGTCGTTCCACACCCGTAAGACCTTCGTTCATCTTCGGAACACAAATTAAGATATATTTGATAAAATCCGATGGCTCATTGAGGCCTCCATTGACAACAAGATAATTAACACTTTCAAATGCCCAGAAAGGTTTACGAATATCTTGTTTCGAATCAGTGGTTCAGAGCATGTATCAAACTGCCAAAGTAAACAAGGCTTCGTTATGTCATAAGTGTTTCGAAATGTTTTGACATTTCAATGGTTCACGTGACTTTGGCAGTTTGATACGCGCTCCGAACCACTGATTCGAAAAAAAAGATTCGCAGAGCTTCGAAACTTCATGAAGCAGTGTTTTGAAATTGCCCATCATATTGTTGAATAAAGACATTATTTTGTTTTTTTGGAAAATTTGAAAGTGTTAATTATCTTGTTGTCAATGGAAGCCTCACTGAGCCATCTGATTTTATCAAAAAATATCTTAATTTATGTTCCGAAGATGAACGAAGGTCTTACGGGTGTGAAACAACATGAGGGTGAGTACTTAATGACAGAATTTTCATTTTCAGGTGAACTAACCCTTTAAGATGAAATTGTATACACAGATATTTCATCTTAACCCTCTACAGTACAGCGTTGCCCTAAGGCAACGGAAAGTTTTCTAAAGCTCTGGGTTTAGTACATTTTTCTTTAAATGATTACAACCAATTAGAAAGGTCGAGAAAGTATCAAAGAACAGTCCAGTAAGGTTTGGGAGTCACTATCAAGTACCCTTTAAAGGTGGGACGTCCTGTTCTGACACATGGTCACAGCAGCACATGGTGTAAGAAGAAGGCAAGATTATTTGCTTTAGTAATCTTATTTAAAATGACATGAACTGTACATAAAAAAAAATGTGTGTGTGTGTATGTATGAAGGTGTAGAGAAGCCTTTTGTCAGGTTTTATGATTTTTTTTTTTATTTTGCATGTTCAGAAATCTGCTTTTTGAAGTTTCATACGGAGTGAAATCTTATTACATGAAGTACATTATATGACATGGCACACTACAGGATACAAATCTATGCATGGATCTTATTCAATATATCAATGTCTTTTTATTGAAAAGTGTTTTCCCCTTTTTACTTAATGATTTCTTGACATTTTTTAAAAGAAATTGTGATTTTGAATTGCTCTCTGAGCATTGTCTTATGATAAACGTATCTATGATTCTATACCATTGTTGCACAATGTTGCCCTGAGGCAACGAACAAAATATTTTGGAGTGGGGCGGTCATTTTTTTTTTTTTCATGTGCCATCAACATGTGTGCAGTATAGGGTTAAATAGATTTCATCATAATACTGTGAAAGAGTAAGAAAAGCTGCATTGCAGGAGTATCTTGCAGCGTGTCCGCTCGGTTGCATCTTTAGTGATTGTCATATGTTTTCTGAGAGTGACGAAAAAACCTTATATGATGGTTTAGCCGTGTTTATGCAAATTACTATATTCGGGCACGTGGTCACTCATTTAGAATACTCTAATTCATTAACATTAGAATGAGGTTAAACACAAATGCATGCGTATACGCACGTGTTGTGAATTAGGCGGGACAATTTTTGCAAGAAGTTCTCCTGTGCATACCAATATGAAATAATAATTCACACAATTATTAGTAAATGAGACTCATAGTCAGTGGAGCATCTCATTGATCTGCTTGTCATTCAATAAAGCAACTTGTACTGTATTTTATTGAAAGATCATACCAACATCCTCACCTGTAAACAGATGTGCAAATTGATATTAGAAGGATAAAGGACTAAATCATATTGCAATACAATGGACATATAATATTTTACTGTTTCTACTGTATTTGTCACATTCTAAATCACAAAAGCATAAGAGGCTGTTTCTTCAATTTGGAATGTATAAGTGTACTTGTTTACTGTAAGCAGACAGCATTTTTGATGAATAACACTGATATAAAATCAGACATACGATGTGTAAAGAATACAAGGAAAAAATAAGGTAAATATCACTCATATGTTTTATGTTTGTATAATGTTCAATCAAGTTGCAATTTTGTCAAATTATGTAAAAAATTTAAAAGGTTAGGTCTGCCATCTTATTCAACAAAGTGTTTAAAATACAACCATTCAAATAACATTTGCATTCAAATAACCTTTAATCATCAAACTACAAATAAATATGAAACAAACAACAAGATGTCATTATCAATATGAGGAATTATATACACACTAGATTCGCCGTTTGTAGTTGTACTTGTGGACAACAAGAGAATTAATGAAACATCTAGAAATATTTTATCAAGCAATATATTGTATGCTTCCTACCTGTAAGCGTCTAGTTCCTTCTGTAATCTACTATTTACTCGTCACTGAAGCACCTGCAGCGATTATCATGAGCAAATCGACACGAGATCGCCCCCTAACGGGCGGATGTACAATATAGATAATATACTGTCAGCTTCGAATCATAATAAAAATCTATATAAATAGCTGAACAAAAAAAAAAAAAAAATTTACTTAAAATAACTTGGGATTAATCCAGTAAATTGTGGATTTTTTTATTTTATTTTATTTTTTTAACCAGGTAAAGGTTAGGGTTAGAGGTTTTTTTGTAGCATTGTGTAGATCACTGTGATTGACATCATTTCATTGCTTGAAATGTCATGTTAACAGCACATTTGCCTGTAAATGTATAGTTAAAGACTTCAAAATACATTTTGTACACATAATTATAACACACACACACACACACAGACACAAATAGAACATTAAATGTTCATTCAAGTGCTGTTTTTCATAGATCAAAATAGCTTTATGTATGTGTGTTCCACATAAGTAAGAAAGTCATATAGGTTTGAAACAACAATAACGGTAGATTAAATGATGACAGAATTTTAATTTTGGGATGAAATTGTCCTTTATTACATCAACTGACAATTACATTTGACTGACAAAACTACAGAACTGCCACTATTATCTGATACCTTTTATAGGGGTATGACAGGGATATACAGTATTATCATACTTGATTTTTCATTAAACATATGTACATTTATCACCTCCACTAAATTAGGTGACAAATCCAATTGCTGAGATGCTGATTTCAGGCTTGTTCTGGCACAAATTAAACCCTGATGTCATGTCATGAAATCACTGAACAAATACATTAAAAGCCCATATGCATTCATAGGATACAAATTAAGCCCTGATGTCATGTCATGAAATCACTGAACAAAAGCATTAAAAGCCCACATGCATTCATAGGATAATTGAAGACTGAAGCACTCGCCAAACCATCTGTGTATAATCCAAACTTTTATCATTGACATTGTCAATTAACTCAGCCCAGTCCAACTAGTGAGACTAGACTGGTGTAATCCATACTGTAATGAGACAGGTGACCTCCTGGTATCTGTGCGGTGCTGATAAAGAGCCCGTGTATGGCGTTTCCTCAGACAGCATGTGTTTTCTGTGGCAGGTATGAGACACTTCTCTTGGCTCTGCCGCAGACATTGTGATGCAGGAAGGCATCAGTCCAAGCATTCTCGTTCCACTATAATCACTTCCAACCCTGCCAAAGAAAATTTGGCACTTACAATAATAGTACCCCTATTTTTTCTCCTTTTTCTTTTTTTTTTTTTTTCATCAAAATTCAATTATGAAAAGAAAATTATGCGTCATCATAATTGCCGACGTGGAATGAAATTAGATGCAAATTAGCATGGTGATGTGCAATTGTTTGAGTTTTTTTGCGTCATGGAATAATGGTGTAAATGTTGATAAGGACAAGAAGAGAAATAAATCGACTCTCGGCTTTTGGGATGTGGGAGAGAATGGAGGTGCTGGTACCTGCACAAAGGCAAACAGGAAAGAGGGCATGCTCGGAAAACAGGAGCCAGGATGCAAGTGAGGACAAAATGGTGCTTTGACAATGAGAGAAAATGACTACCAGCCTCTTTAACCTTTTGCAGCACAATAGCCATAATTAAACACGTCTGCTGTACATTTTCGGAACCAGCTATGCCATTTTATAATCTCACACAGCCTTTATTAGTGGTGAGTTTCCAGTAATAATCAAACACACAGTCAAATAATCAAAAACATGATGTCTCCTCTCCCTCATAAGTAACATTGGGAATCTGATTCATTTTAATTAGTCGATTCTTTTAAAGGGGACCTATTATGTCCTTTTTCACAAGATGTAATATAAGTCTCTGGTGTCCCCAGAATGTGTCTGTGAAGTTTCAGCTCAAAATACCCCACAGATCATTTACTATAGCTTGTCAAATTTGCCCCTATTTGGGTGTGAGCAAAAACATGCCGTTTTTGTGTGTCCCTTTAAATGCAAATGAGTTGCTGCTCCCTGCCCGCTTTCCAAAAAAGAGGGCGGAGCTTTAACAGGTCACACTTGTTAAAGCACTTGTTAAGCACTTGTTAAAGCACTTGTTGCTCAACAACAACAAAGCTGGAGAATTTCACACAGTCAAAATGACGATTGTTCAAACCGGAATCAGACACTGATGGAGAGACTCAGGAAGAAGTTACATCTTTTAGAATGCAACTGGAGGATTCTGAATGGTTAGTGGATAAATGTTTGTAAAATCTTTTGTGCAAAACCCGTATGGACGCCCACTATACACAGCGTACTTGTTTGCCAAACAGAGCCATACACACCAGGCTAACATTTATGATTATTGCTATCAAACGCTGTGAATGTTCTAATTTTTTTTTTTTTTTTTCCAAAATATCACTCGAACAGAAACGCTCCTTTTTAGCAATCAAGCTTGCCAGGGTCAACTTGCAGGCTATCCAAGCTAACGAGACTCTAAATACTGTTCTGTGCTTGTCTGTGCAGCCAGTGACAGAACAGTTAGCATGCTTTGCTTGAACTTTTGCCATGGCCTTAGAACTGGTACATCGTTTTCACTTGCGAAAACAAAATGATGGCCCATTGGTTGAAACGTGCATATTAAAGGGAACCTATTATGCCCCATTTTACAATGTTTTAACTTTTTACAATGTTTTATTTACAATGCTCCATTGTAAAATAACTCTCTGATGTCCCCAGAGTGTGTATGCTAAGTATTAGCTCAAAATACCCCACAGATAATTTTTTCAAGCATGTTAAAATGGGGTTGAGCAAAAATGCGCCGTTTCAGTGTGTGCCCTTTAAATGCAAATGAGCTGCTGCGCTCGGCCTAAGAGGGCGGAGCTTTAACAGCTCATTCTCTGGTGCAAGGAGTCTGTCAATTACGGTTATAACTTATATATTACTGTAAAACCTGATATGTTCAGAGTACTCAAATTATTGTAGACCTCAAACAATTTAAGTAAAGAATAATTATAAATAACAATTAAGTCAAACTGAATTTCTTAAATTTTAGTTGTATTTAATGTTTAAGTCCACTGTACTTAAACTATTGTTTACCATATGTAATGTTTCTTATTTTTCAATTATTTTGATGCAGTGGTTGTAAAACCCAATAAGTTCAGAATACTCAAAACACTTAAGTAAACAGCTCAAAGATTATTTTATTCTACATAAATTCAGTAATTACAATTTAATTGAAATATTGAATAAACTAACACCTAACCTTTATGGTTAAGTGTTAGTTAGCAACAGTACACTAACATACATTAATGTAACCATCAAAGAAACTATCACTATTTACTTGCTTGAACTGTTAAACAACATCCAGTATATACAGTCTTAACATTTCACAGCCCATTCTCGACCTAACCATAGGCACTACTCTTCACCATGATGGTAAAACCTTAAACATCACAGAAACACCTTTATATACCAAAATAAAGGTGTTAAGGGGAACATTAAACAATAACACATCTTCCTTGTATTAATATTGTGCAAAAACACACAAAATAACAATCAAATTTATTCCCCCCTACAGAGTGTGACGCAAAGCATGCTGGGAACTTGAAATCTGTTGAAACTCAGTTTAATGTTGAATGGACTCTTCTGATAATGTCGGTTACACCTGTAACATTGGCAACGACATGACATGGATGACGTCACTTTATATCGCTCAGTAAACTTAAAAATAATAATTTAAGGATAAGGGTTTACTCAAAAATGTTGAGCTACACAAAAATAAAACTAAACTCCTCGTTCAGAAAATGTAATTGTTTTAAGTTGCATGAATGATTTAACAGACTTTAATTGCAGCGTACTTAATCTATATAAGTTAGTAGTACTATCCGGGTTTACAGTGTAGTACAAGCCTGTTGTACTGGACTCCGTCCAAATGATGGCCAAAACTTTACAGATGAGTTTTATGATGTTTATTGTACTTCACACAAAAGATGAAGTGTCTTGTCAGTGTTTTCACTCTAGAAAATCTCTGTAAAAGCTTAATAAAACACAGTGCAAGTGTGCATTAAAATACTATCCATGAACTCTCTCTCTCTCCCTTGCATAATCATCAACATACACAGCGAATTACACAGAAACACTTGTTACAACTAATAGTAAACAAATATATAAAGACCTTATGCCTTTTCGGGTGGTGCTTAATAAACTGGTAAACTTTATATCCGTAAATCAACTGTAATAAAGTGCTCTCACCTTCATTACTGCTGTATCCAGTATCACTCTGGGGGCTGTAAGCTGGATCACAAACGGTTTACTGATCTATCGTTGAGTAACACATTTTTAGCACAACATTTGTTTTGTGTTGTCCCCTTGTATTGACATTCGTTCACAAAGAAGTCCGGTGTGAAATTGTTCGCGCAGGCATAAACGAATTTCGGTAGAGTTGAGGGAGCATTTTCTTTATTAAAATTAATCCTCCTCGTCTTCAGCAGCTCTGATTCCAAGAGTAAATGGAGAGAGCTATGTGGATTAATCCATTCAGAACACCTAAAATGCTTGGGAGACATTCTCGTCAGTGCAGCAATGAACTGTACAACTCACTGTGAGCTCGCTCAGGGCGGTTCTATGTTAAAACGGCAGTGTCTGTCAACATTCGTGGGCGGGGCCTGTGGCTAATGTGACGTCACATTGCCAGGGATCTGGAAACGGCTTGTTCTGAGACACTGCTTATGATTTATGGGGATTAAAAAAAAAAAGAGTGGTTGGATTTGTTGGATATGTCCTCTTTAAACAATTCACTGATGCATTATAGTGCAGCATTTTATATTATATTTTCAGTCTCTTATGCTCACCACAGCTGTATATATTGGATCATACAGTTAAAACAGTAATATTGTGAATTATTATTGCAATTTAAAGTAACTTTTCTGTTTTAATATATTTTAAAATGTAACATATTCCTGATGCAAATCTGAATTTTCAGCATCATTACTCCAGTCTTCAGTGTCACATGATCCTTCAGAAATCATTCTCATGTGCTAATTTGCTGCTTAAGAAACATTTCTTATTATTATCAATGTCGAAAACATTTGTGCTGCTAGATGCTGCTTCATAAAAATAAAAGTATTTAAGGGATAATGTACAGGTAGGCAGCCAAAATTAACCCTAACAAAGTTTTCATGAACCCAACGTGTGAGTTATACAGCATTTGCCTGGACAACAATCATTATTCAGGAATATTTGATTTCTGAATACTGCGATCAACCAATCAGAATCAAGCATTTCAGAGAACTGCTTAATAAATGTACTGCCTCTCAAATAGTTTCAATACATCTTGTTAGCAACATTTTATAATTGGTAGCTTGACTGTTTACCTATTTGTTTACCTATTTTAGTAGCTACATTTTCGTATACCTTTCCCAACACTGCTGCAAATTATTCATCTTTACAAAGTTGCACAGGGGAAGATACTGACCCGCTCTGTTGACTAACTGTATATTATAGCCTCTTGATCTGTATATTAACTCTGTATTGGAGGGCAGTGTTTTATATCTTTGTGACTGTGTTTGCCAGCTCAACTGTTCCTTTCTCAGCAGCAGTACTGTCTTAGAGCTAATGGGTTCTTCTCGTACAATCCCTCGTCTGAACTGTGACAGCTCACAGAGCCCTGTTTCACCCCTGATAGTCAGCCTGCCAAAAATGTCTGAATCTCGTTAGTAGACACCGACATGTGGCATTGCTGCAAACCCTGTGCGAGAAGTAGAGTCGGAGAAGACTAAACGTTTTCGGCGGGTGCCTTTGGTTCTAAGCGCCTCTGCCAGCCTAGATTTCAGACATTAGCATTTGTCCTTGTGTCTGGCAGGCAGCAGAACCTCGAAAAACTGGTATTGAGTATATATGCACTCCCAGCAGCTCGCATGTCTGTCTCTGCCCACCTCATTTGGAATCCTAAGCTGCCCACCCACCCATTGTAATAGTTATAATAAGGTGCCAGGGTCATTCTTTCATGGCATCGGACACATGCATCATGGTGTTGGCATTTGCTCAGTCTGGCAAGGATGTGTAATGTCTGCAAGGGGTTTGGCGCCTAGAGTGGTGGTGTATCCGTGTCATTACTTTCACGGCCGCACCCAGCTGTTGTCTTGGACATGGCTTTTATTTCCGTGGGTGATCTCGGTAGTGACAGGGCTCGGAGCGTTGCTGGCAAGATGAACTGATCTCCTGCAGAGCTCGATCAGCAACTCTTCCTTGTCTATTAGTGGGGGACATGGTGCAGAGGATTCTGGGAATAGATGCCAGTTGTCTGCAGTTCTGTGGAAGAGGCTGTGGAGAACAGAATGTTCCGGGATATTGAATGAGATATCAGAACATATACTGTATTACATATATGGGTCATTGACAAATAATGTTTTTAAAAGTATAAAAAACAGTGGAGATATAATTAATTTTATTCAGTGTTATAACAATGAGATTATGTGGTTTTTATAATCAATTAACACTGCCTTTGTCATTTTTTACAAGATGACAAAATTTGTCACCAAAAAAGTCATTCAGTTTAACAAAAATTCCGGTTTTACTGAATGAGACTTTTGGTTATACCGAATTACGATATTTTCAAACAATGCTAACATGCTGATATCTAGCTAACTAGCTAGTTAACATGCTAGCTAGCTAGCAAAAGGACAATCAAACCTTTTATATTTATTACAAGTTTTTAAAATATTACAACATTTTCCATGTTTTATAGCGGTTGAAACGAATGACCTGATGTTTCGGGACATGCGTATGAACAAGTTAAAACATAAATTTTTC
Source organism: Elopichthys bambusa (assembly GCA_037101425.1). Classification (NCBI taxonomy): domain Eukaryota; kingdom Metazoa; phylum Chordata; class Actinopteri; order Cypriniformes; family Xenocyprididae; genus Elopichthys; species Elopichthys bambusa. The sequence goes on along the minus strand of CM074440.1, from coordinate 27,146,312 downwards.
AAATAGTTAAAAGAGAGTTAGTTACTTTGCTTCAGCAGGTGTCTGAATGATGTCACATCCTGTCACATGATATTAACCGCATGACTTAATCCAAAATGGTCCCCTTATATTGGGTACTCCGAATGACATCAATGAAATCAAATTTTTCCGGACATTTTTTCTCATAACAAACCAAAAACTTCTACACATAATTTTAATACCATTTTGCACTATGTTGATATATAATGTTATAAAATCATGCCAGAATAAATATATATATATACATTTATTTCATTTTAAGATATTTTAATTACAAATGAAATGGTTGTATTGGCATTTGGACGGTTAAACTGAATGACCTTTTGACACTTCAAAATCTTTAATCAAATCCTTTTGGATTCAATAAAAGACATCTAGTTGTACTACCTTATATACTTTGGATGTCATATATTTGTTTTTTATTATTATTAAGGCCTTTGGACCAATATATTACGTCATTGACCCATATATTACGGTTCAAACGTATGAAGTCTGTAAGATTTTTTAATGTTTTTGACAGAAGTCTTCAGTGTCACATGATCCTTTAGAAATCATTATAAAATGTTGATTTGCTGCTCAAGAAACACACACACACACACACACACACACACATATATATATATATATATATATATACACACACACAGGTGCATCTCAATAAATTAGAATATCATGAAAAAGTTTTTTTTTTCTGTAATTTAATTCAAAATTTAAAACCTAAGTATATTCTAGATTTAATATACATAAAGTAAAATATTTCCAGACTTTTTTGTTTTCATTTTAATGATTACAGCTTGCTGCTCATCAAAATAAAAATAAAAAATCAGTATCTCAAATTATTAGAATATTTAATTTCGAGTTCTATTAAATTACCATTCTCAGGGTATAAATACTGGGTTTAGGTCAGTAATCCCAACAGCAGTTATGGGGAAGTCTGCTGACTTGACAGTTGTCCAGAAGACGATCATCAAGACCCTCTACAATGAGGGTAAGCCACAGAGGGTCATTGCTGAAAGAGCTGGCTGTTCGCAGAGTGCTGTGCCAAAGCATATTCATGGAAAGTTGACTGGAAGGAAAAAGTGTGGTAGAAAAGGGTGTACAAGTGAAAGGAATGACCGCAGGCTTGAGAAGATTGTCAGGCGAAGCCGATTTAAGAACTTAGGAGAGCTTCAAAAGGAGGAAGCTGGAGTCATCAAGAGCCGCCGTACCAAGCCACTTCTGAAAGTGAGACAACCTCAGAAGCGTCTTACCTGGGCTAAGGAGAAAAAGACTGTTGCTCAGTGGTCCAAAGTCCTCTTTTCAGATGAAAGTAAATTTTGCATTTAATTTGGAAATCAAGAGTCTGGAGGAAGAGTGGAGAGGCACAGAAACCAAGTTGAAGTCCAGTGTAAAATTTCCACAGTCAGTGAGGATTTGGGCTGCTATGTCATCTGCTGGTGTTGGTCCAATGTGTTTTCTGAAGTCCACAGTCAACGCAGCCATCTACCAGGACATTTTAGAGCATTTCATGCTTCCTTTCTGCTGAAAAGCTTTATGGAGATGCTGATTTCATTTTCCAGCAGGATTTGGCACCTGCCCACAGTGCCAAAGGTACCAAAAGCTTGTTCAGTGACCATGGTTTTACTGTGCTTGATTGGCCAGCAAACTCGCCTGACCTGAACCCCATAGAGAATCTATGGGGTATTGTCAAGAGGAAGATGTGAGACACCAGACCAACAATGCAGATGAACTGAAGGCCGCTATCAAAGCAACCTGGGCTTTCATTACACCTGAGCAGTGCCACAGGCTGATTGCCTCCATGCCTTTGATAAATGTAATGAGACCGTAATGAATAAAAGTATTAATTTCCTTAATAGATGGATCGATGGATGATAGGACCGATTAATTTATAGATATATTTTCGAGTGAAACAAGATATTTAAAGAAAAAAATGTAAAATGCATATGCTTCTTTTTTTTTATTAAAAAAAATGAATAACATTAATCGTGTACAATAGGACCAGAAACACACATTTAAGTTGCCACAAAAAAGTTGAAATAATCTATTTTAATTTCAAAATAAACAAACACACAAGGGGAGGGTGTGAATGATGGGCATTTGAATTCTGTATAAAGAAAAAAAAAAGTGTTGTGTAAGTGTGTCGGCCAAGTCAAACTGTAAGTAATGCTATTCGTAAAAAGTCATTTTTATTAAACTGTCAGAATATGTTTCTCAAAAGAAACTATATCTTTGTGTATCTGGTAGAACGTATATGTGTAACTCCATTCATGGTTGTTCATCTGGGTCAACATATGTTAGCTACACAACTCAAGATGAATCATATGCTAAATGAAGGAAAACCATCAGGGGAATTTTCCTGCACTCACTAGTCCAGAATCTTTTTGCACCTGGTGTACTCAGGTGACAGCCAGCCAGCTGAGTCCTGGATAGCTTTTTCTTTGCTTTCTTGGTTTCACAGTGGTGGTCATTACGTTGTGCACATCTCTGAAATGTGGTTGACACTTTCTATACAGCTAAGTTGCATGATGGACTGACACTAAGACACCTACAAGACTGAACGCTTTTCAACAATATGAAAAAACGAAGCTGAATTTGATGTCTTATCTTTTAAAAATTTGTTCTAAATTAGGTCAACATTACATTTAGCTATAAAACGATCATTAAATGTAATTGTGCTATTCAGATAGGACTAGTTTTCATGTGTCACAGGTGTATGTCCTCCAACCCACTGACCTCTTTCGCTAACTTCCCTCTGTCTCGTTCACTCAGATGTACATCTTATGTTGCACAAATGCTCACTACTAGTGGAACCCTTACAGTGTGTTTTAATGGAACACCCTAAGCCCTTGATCACTTTGAATCTGCAATGGAGCTGATTTATTATTTAGTTGTTTTTTTGTTTTCCTTATGAATTTGTTTTACGTACCGTTCTGTATGTATGCTGGGGCCATTGGAGAAAATATTAAAAGTTACACAAAAGAAAGTGATAACAATACAATAAACTATAACAGTCAACTTAAGGTAGCTACAAGTATTATGCAGTTAAATGTGAAAATAACTCCAACATCATACACTAGAGTTGTGTGAGGTGGGGGTAAATTAAGCACAATCTGCGGTGACGTCATAATCGTGTTGTATTGTGGTCTATGGATCTGCCTAAAGTGTACATATTGAGTAGACTAAAATCGAGGGGTCAAGTGTCTGTCAAAATAAACTTCCCCCGCCCACTTGACGAAGTTGAATGCATTCCAAAATGGTGGCAGGGATAAAGTGCTTAGGAAAGTTTGCGAGTGTATGTTTAAAAGCGGAGTTAAACGCAGCCATTGATTCAAATGGCTTACTCATAAAGACAGTCACTTGTGTGCTTCTGAATTAGCATTTTTGAACTAATCGGATGAATGAATGATTTAAATGACTCACTCATAAAGACAATCATTTGCTGCCACCTACTGGCGTAATGATGTAACCTACAGAAAGAGTTGCTGAAGAATCTCTCCTTCTAACAATGTTAGAAGGAAAAAATGTAAAACGGTCATTTTATTCCAGGACATTATTCGTTAAGTCTACGGACAATTCCTTTACTTTCAAATGAAAATTAGCCCAAGCTTTACTCACCCTCAAGCCATCCTTGGTGTATATGACTTTCTTCTTTCTGATAAACACTCTCAGAGATATTTTAATAAATATCCTGACACATCCGAGCTTTATTATGGCAGTTAACAGGACCCATGAGTATGAGCTGAAGAAAGTTCTTCCATCTACATCCATCTATCATAAACGTGTACACGCGGCTCAGGGGGGTTAATTAAGGCCTTCTGAAGCGAAGCGATGCGTTTGTGTAAAAAAATAAAAAAAATAAATAAATATATATATATATATATATATATATATATATATCCATATTTAACAAGTTATGGAGTAAAATATCTAGCTTCCGCCAGACCGCCTTCTGTATTCAAGTTACGAAGAAAGTGTAAACTGGCATCGCGTCAGTACACTTTTTCCATAAGTTGAATAGGGAAGGCGTAGGACGTAGCATAAGCTTTTTGAACTGAGTTTTACATTTTCTTCGTAACTTGAATACAGAAGGCGGTCTGGCGGAAGCTAGATATTTTACTTCATAACTTGTTAAATATGGATATTTTTGTGCTTTGCTTCAGAAGGCCTTTATTAACCCCCTCCTGGAACCGCGTGGAGTACACGTTTATGATGGATGGATGTGGATGGAAGCACTTTCTTCCGCTCATACTCGTGGGTCCCATTCACTGTCATTAATTAAAATATCTCTAAAGAGTGTTTATCAGAAAGAAGAAAGTCATATACACCTAGGTTAAATGCAGACGTACTTGCCCTTCACATGTCACTTAAGGAAATGACAGGCTTATTTTAATAATTGTAGAAATTGTTTAGAAAGCTAACCTCATTCAAATAGTGCTTTAAATTAAGACCTGTTTGAAAATGTATACTGTGTTTTTGACAAGGAACTGCAAAAACAGCTTATTTAAGCAATTCATCACCTTTGTATGGTGCCCGGGAGGGGACATGTTCGGTTCACTTAGTTTTGTCGTGGCCACGGCATATAAACTCGTGGGCAGTGATGGGAATGATGGCGTTATAAATAAACTGTGTTACTTTTTTCAGTAACAAGTAATCAAACGTATTACTTTTTCCCCCGTTACAACACCGTTACCGTTACTGACAAAAAAATCCTGCGTTACTATAATTGAGTTCACTGCAGCGGTTTTCATCCGAGTCTCTCTCTCTTAGCTATAGGACCTGCAAATATTTTTCTGTTGGGGTGGGACACAGGCTAACTGATGATGACTGGTGTGTGACTAAAGATGATAGACCTGCAAAACGTTTTGATGTAAATAAATAGTACAGGTTAGTCATACACAAATATAATTTTAAACTGATAATAATGTACAATGCTCTGTGTGTGTCTGTGTCAGGTCATGTGAGCTGAGCACAAGCTCAAACCAGAATACCCTTTGTTGTCATTAGTTAGGTTTGTTTTTCTCCTCTCTCTCTCTCTCTCTCTCTCTTTTTCCCTGCTTTATTCCTGCACTTGGTCCACCTGTTCGCAATCGCAATCAGCTGTTGCACCTGTTTCTCTTTGTTCTCTTCTCCTATGCTATTTAATGTTGCCCTGTTTCTGGCTTCGTTGCCTGTTTATTGTTGGAAGCGTTATGCTCAAGTCTATTTCTGTTAACTGCATTCCAAAAAGTTTGTCAGCCTAAAGTGAAGTCTAGTCTGTCTTGTCGAGTGTGACTCACCAGTTTTCCTGTCCAGTGACCTGCTGCCTGCTTGTTCCTGTCGGGACTCGTTCCGAGGTACTGTGTGTCTCAGCTGGGGCTGTCCGCTCGCTACTACCTGTCTGGTGCGAGTTCAGGTTCGCTATCTGCAACAAGAGACGTTTTTCCTGTGTTTACAAGCCTTTTCTTCAGCTCTCCAGTTCTGCGTCCAGCAACTTCTTTCTGCCTTTGGACGGCAGACTGCCTGAGTTTATTATTGAACAGAACTTGTATTCTCTCTTCAGCCGACCACTTATGCCGAGGAACGCTCCAGAGTTGCTTTTGTGGTTTCTCTTCTGACTGGACGAGCATGCGAGTGGGGAACTGCCGCCTGGGAGGCTAATTCCGATTGCTGTCAGCAATTTGCTTCTTTCAAGGAGGAGATGATTAGAGTGTTTGACCGCTCTGTCTTTGGTCCAGAGGCTTCTCGTCTACTTGCTGCTTTATGCCAGGGTAAGCGCTCTGCGGCTGACTTTGGTATTGAATTTTAGACTCTGGCCACTACCTGCGAGTGGAACGAGCTGGCTCTTACTGCACACTTCCTGGATGGGTTGAATGACGAACTCAAGGACGAGATTTTCGCTCGAGAGATTTCCTCATGCCTCGATCTTCTGGTGGAACTGGCAATTCGGCTTGACAAGCGATTTGATCTACGTCATCGTACATGCGAGAGCGGGCATGAGCAGCGGAGGTTTTCTTCAGCCACACACACTTTTTCTGAATCTAATGCTGAGCCTGAGCCCATGCAAGTGGGAAGAGTCAGAATTTCTTCAGCCGAGCTTCAGCACCGCATCCAGGAGGGGCTTTGCTTGTACTGCGGTGGTGCTGGTCATCGTGCTGCTACCTGTCCATTAAAAGAGAGGGCTCGTCAGTAGTCAGGGGAGTACTGGTGAGCGCGACATCCATCTCCCCACTGCTCAAGACTCGCACTACATTCCAGGCAGTTGTGCACTGGCATGGTTCGTCGTTTGGTTCTGTCCTTATTGACTCTGGTACAGAAGGGAATTTCATGGATGAGAGGTGGTCCATAGAACATGCATACCCCTTTGTGAACTGACTGACCCCCCAACTGCTTTTGCCCTAGATGGCTATGTCCTGTCTAATATTCATCGAGCCACTGAGGTGGTTAGTTTCTCTATCTCAGGAAATCACCAAGAGACTATTTCTTTTTTTGTTTTTCATTCTCCCTTAGTTCCCATTGTTTTGGGTCATCCATGGTTAGTACTGCATAATCCCCAGATTAATTGGGTAGAGGGGACAATTTTATCTTGGAGTTTACCGTGCTATGTAAAGTGTCTTGTGTCTGCTATTCCTGCTGTCTCGTCTGTCCCTGTTTTTCAGGAGGAGTCTATTGATCTGTCTGATGTTCCTGAGGAGTACCACAATCTGCGTTCATGGGCCACTTCTCTCCCTCCTCACCGGCCCTACAATTGTAGCATCGCCCTCCCCCCGGGTACTATCCCTTCTCGCGGGAGATTATATTCCTTGTCTGCGCCCGAGCGAGAGGCGCTTGAAAGGTATCTGTCTGAGTCATTAGCGGTACTATTGTGCAGTCCTCTCCCGCTGGCGTGGGGGTTCTTTTTCGTGAAAAAGAAGGACTCCCTGCGTCCCTGCATAGATTATCGAGGGCTGAACGACATCACTATTAAGAACCGCTATCCTTTGCCGTCGATGTCATCAGCCTTTGAGATCTTGCAGGGAGCAGGGATTTTCACAAAATTGGATCTGCGTAATGCATACCATTTAGTGCGCACAAAGGTGGGAGACGAATGGAAAATGGCGTTCAATACTCCTCTTGGTCACTTTGAATACCGAGTTCTTCCGTTTGGGCCGGTAAATGCTCCGGCTGTTTTCCAGACGTTAGTTAACGACGTTCTAAGGGATATGCTCAACGTTTTCTTGTACATCTTCGTGTATTTAGACGACATACTCATATTCTCGTCCTCGCTCCAGGAGCACGTCCAGCACGTATGACGTGAGTTATAGCACCTTTTAGAGAATCGTCTCTTCGTCAAGGCTGAGAAGTGCGAATTTCATTCAGAGTCGGTGACGTTTCTCGGCTCTGTCATGTCCATCAACGGAATTAGTATGGATCCAGCCAAAGTGCAGGCTATCACTGATTGGCCCGCCCCTGACTCTCATGTTGCCCTTCAACGATTTCTAAGTTCCCTAATTTCTATCAACAGTTTATCCGTAATTTCAGTCAAATAGCAGCCCTGTTAACGGGCTTTGTCTGGTCCGATTCAGTCCAGCATGCTTTTGCGCTTTTGAAGCAACTGTTTTCCTCCGCACCAATTCTTGTCACTCCTGATCCCCAAAGACAATTTATTGTGGAGATAGATGCTTTAGATGTGGGGGTGGGAGCAATTTTGTCGCAGCGCTCATCTCGTGATAATAAGATCCATCCGTGCGTGTTCTTCTGTCAACGGCTTTCACCCACAGAGCGTAATTACGATGTGGGTGACCGCAAACTCTTGGCTATTCGGTTGGCATTGGGGGAGTGGCGGCATTGGCTGGAGGGGGCGGTCCATCCATTTATCATGTGGATAGACCACAGAAACCTTGAATACATTCGTTCAGCAAAGAGATTGAATTTGCGTCGTTGGTCGTTTTTTTTACCCGTTTTGATTTCACGATTTCGTTTAGACACAGGTCTAAGAACCTAAAACCCGATGCGCTATCTTGGCAGTTTGGTTCATCAGAGGACTGTTCCTTCACCAAACCCATTTTGCGCAAGGGGTGTGTGGTTGGGGAACTTGTCTGGGTCGACGAGCTGTCAGTAAAGAGAGCACTCTCCCACGTTACGGCTCCGAAGGGGTGTCCGCAGGGTAAATTATTTGATTATTCTATTCGAGTCAGTTCGTGCCACTGTTCTCCGCTGGGGTCACGCTTCCAAGCTCGCCGCTCATCCGGGCGTGAGAAGTACCCTGGCTAATGTTCATCAGCGTTTTTTGTGGCCTACCATGGCTCGCGATATTTGTAATTTTGTGGCAGCCTGTCCTATCTGCTCTCAAGCCAAGTCCAGTAATTCTCCTCCCGCAGGTCTGCTTCAACCTCTCTCGATTCCTCCTCACCCCTGGTCCCATATTGCTCTAGATTTCATTAAGGGGCTTCCACCATCCAGTGGCAATACGGCAGTCCTCACGGTTGTTGATCGTTTCTCATAGGTGGTTCATTTTGTTCCTCTGCCAAAACTTTCTTCCACTAAGGAGATGGCGCAACTGGTCTTTGATCATGTTTTTAAGATTCACTGTCTTCCTACCTATATCGTGTCCGATAGAGGACCACAATTTGTCTCGCATTTTTGAAGGGAATTCTGTCGGCAGGTTGGTGTGACTGTCAGTCTGTCGTCAGGATTTCATCCCCAGACAAATGACCAAGCTGAACGGGCCAACCAAATTCTCGGGCGTTTACTTTGCTGTCTGGCAGACCACAATCCCTCGTCTTGGAGTGAGCATCTGTCATGGGTCGAATATGCTCACAACTCTTAACCGTCGTCGGCTACCGGTTTTTCTCCGTTCTTTTGTTATTTAGGCTATCATCCTCCCCTGTTCTCCTCTCAGGAGCCTGATGCTGCCGTTCCCTCTATGCAGGCCTTTATTCTGCTTTGTCGGCGTACCTGGAGAAGGGTAAAGACGGCTCTTTGTCTGGCCAGAAAACGCACCCTTTGCGCAGCCAACTGCTGCCGTTCACGAGCTCCTAGGCACGTAACCTGCCCCTCGCCGCGTCCTCTCGAAAAACGAACACCTCGTTTTATCGGTCCTATTGTTTTATCGGTTCCTATTGTTAAGGTGCTCAGACCGGCAGTCGTGCATCTTCGATTATAGCGCTCCCTGCGTCGTGTTCATCCTGTATTTCATGTCTCATGCATTAAGCCCATCATTCGTGCTCCCTCCAACCCCTCTCCCCCTCCTGTCCTTGTCGACGGCACTCCCGCCTATAGGGTTAAGAGATTGTTGGACGTCCGACCTCGGGGACGGGGCCATCAGTATTTGGTCGACTGGGAGGGTTATGGGCCGGAGGAGAGAAGCTGGGTACCGGCCCGGGACGTGCTGGACCGTACGCTCATTGAGGACTTCCTCCACTTTCATTGGTCCTCCTCCTCAGGAGCACCTGAGGGCGCTCGTCGGGGAGGGGGTACTGTCATGAGTTAGGTTTGTTTTTCACCTCTCTCTCTCTCTCTTTTTCCCTGCTTCATTCCTGCACTTGGTCCACCTGTTCGCAATCGCAATCAGCTATTGCACCTGTTTCTCTTTGTTCTCTTCTCCTGTGCCCTGTTTCTGGCTTCATTGCCTGTTTATTGTTGGAAGCATTATGCTCCCTCTTCATAAGGTTCCATATCACATTTATGCGGATGATACCCAGTTTTACATGTCAATAAAACCTGGATCTAAGTAGTTATCTGATTTATTAGCCTGTGTAAATGACATCAAAAGTTGAATGGGTGAAAATTTTCTTCAGTTAAATGAAAAACAAAACTGTTATTTTATTTGGTTCCCCCCATTTGGTACATGGTCTGACTCCTAATTTAGGTCCTCTGCAAGCAAATATCCGTACTTATGTAAATAACTTGGGTGTTGTTGTTGACTCTGAGTTAAAATTCGACAAGCAAATAAACTCTGTTGTTAGAGCTAGTTTTTTCCAGCTTAGGGGTTTACGGAAATTGAAATCTTTTCTATCTTTTGGTGACCTAGAGAGTTATTCATGCCTTCATTTCAAGAAGGCTTGATTACTGTAATGCTTTATATGCTGGTATCAACCAGATTTCCCTATCACGTTTGCAATTATTTCAAAATGCTGCAGCTCGCTTTTTTACGGGGAAGAAAAAACGTGAGCACATCACCCCTATTTTGGCACACTTACATTGGTTACCGGTCAAATTTAGAATTGATTACAAGGTTTTAGTTTTTGTATTTAAAGCCTTGCACGGTCTGGCTCCAGTTTATATCTCAGACCATATTTGTCCATACTCTACTCAAAGAACTCTCAGATCATCCTCTGACAAACTACTAATCGTTCCATTGTCTCGCTTGAAATCTAAAGGTGATAGAGCCTTTTCCGTATTTGCCCCTAAGCTGTGGAATTCGCTACCTCAGTCAATTAGGTTTTCCTCCTCCCTATCTGTATTCAAGTCATCTCTGAAAACATATCTTTTTCCTCAGGCTTATTCATAATTTTAGATCCGTCAGTTTTAGTGAGTTAAAATCTTAGTTCTGATTTTACTTAATTTTATGGTTTATGTTGTTTTTTGTATACTTATTATTTTCTTATATGACTGTTATCTTTTTATTGTGTTATTGGGAAGCACCTTGGTCAGCAGAAATGTTGTTTTAAGGTGCTATATAAACAAAAGTGACCTTGATATGTCGTGGCCAAGACAAAACTAAGTGAACCGAACTTGTCCCCTCCCAGTCACTGTACCGTTGTGATCTGGCTTGCGCATATATGCCAGGATCTCTAAAGATCAGCTTCCGTGTTGCTCAGTGACTGCTGGAGGAACAACAGAAGGTGAAGCGCCTGCTATGGTAAGACAATTACACATAACTTACAGTACCTTGCGGAATCATAGGGCTCTGAGAGTGACATGAAATTGATTTTCTAACTGCTGCCTGTTCGGCCCATTTCATTCGCTCTGAAATATGATTACCTGACCTGCAAATACTGCTTGTCCTGCACAAACAAAATATGTTGAGAACAGGATGGAGGTGAGAACAGAATGCAATATATATATATAAAATATGCCAGCTTCAATATTTTGGAGGAGTAAACAGCAAAGTTGATATGCACCCTCAGTACATGAGAACAATAGTATATTTTATAGAATGCATTGAAAATTTAGTTGTTTTAAAGTTTGTTTTGACTTTTTAACCCAGAATGTTCCATCTTCTTCACATTATTTTACATATGATAAACATATTAAGATTAGTTTTACATTGTGATTATTTTGGAATAGCATAACTTTTCATACGTTTTCTAATCATAGAGTATCTGTCAGGCAGGTGCTTGACCTGTGGTTCTCATTATTTTTGTCTTTCATGAAACCTATATTTGTACTGAAACTGTGATACAAACCTGAAAGTATGACTGCTTTATGTGCAGTCATAATAGGGCTTGCTTTTAGAAGACAGTGACAACAAATGAAGGCTTTTTAGCATTTGAAAGGGAATTAATGACACTTTCAGCGACCAAGGGAATTCTGTGATGCTTTCTGTACTAGACCGGAAAGGATTATTACACTGCGTTCATTTAATGAGATAAATGTAGGCTTAACGTAGATACACATTAGATGAGCCCATCCACTAATAAAATATGAATTAATGTTGTTTGTGTTATAGTAATCAAACCAACAATTAAGTTAATATTTATCTAATCATATTCTTATATTTTAGTCAATACAGGTTCATTTATTTAAAACATAACATCTGAAAGCAGATCTTCTACTTACCTGTCTAGGGTTATAAACTCTTCTACTGCTGCACAGCTTATAAAGGTTTTTACTGAACTTCCAGTAGGTATCTTGTCACAGAATCCTGGTGTCAATTATTTGGTCGATAGTTTTAATACCTCATGTACTGGGATTTAAAATGAAATTTCTCCCCTTAAAGTTAGGAAATTAAAATCTAGAAAACAGCCTTGGATTAATAGAGAAGTTCGTGCTCTAAGAAAGGAATCAAAGGAATCTCCTTTGAAAGAAAGGAATCTCCTATCAACTATTGCAAAATTCTTTGGTCACGTTTCAAGAGGTGGTTGCCTTGCAAAGGTCTAAATATTTTTCAAATCAGATTTTTCAAAATTCTCACTCTCCAAAGTATTTATTTTCTACTATAAATTATGTATTAAATCCTCCTACTGAGATTGGTCATAGCCCAGAGTTGTGTGAGAAGTTTTGCAGCTTCTTCATAAACAAAACCATTTGCATTAAATCTCAGATTGTAATAAATCCATCCCAAAAGGTCTGGTATTTACCTTCAAATCCAGCTAAATTTTCACTTTTCCACCCTATCTCGCACTCTGAATTGTTGAATATTGTGTCCAGTTTAAGATCGATCACTTACTCTCTTGACATTATACCAACTACATTACTGAAGGAAGTGTTAGACTCAGTTGCACCAAATATTTTTTTCTATTATCAGCAGTTCCTTACAGACAGGTTCTATTCCATCTTGTTTTGGAATTATTACACTGCGTTCATTTAATGAGATAAATGTAGGCTTAACATAGATACACATTAGATGAGCCCATCCACTAATAAAATATGAATTAATGCTGTTTGTGTTATAGTAATCAAACCAACAATTAAGTTAATATTTATCTAATCCTATTCTTATATTTTAGTCAATATAGGTTTATTTATTTTATGGAGCACTCAAGTGTGAAATAGACTTTTTGTCTGCTGCAATGCTGTTTCTGTTTATACGTACCTGGACAAGTGAAAATAAACAGCACATAGAAAATTAGACTTCGAAATTGGAAACTCATTCCATGGAAAGAGTGCCCTCTGTGACCACAGTATTTGATGAACCGTAAAACAAAAATTGGCTGTTACGTATTTTATAAGCTTAATGAACTAAATCAAATGCTAATTATAAAGATATCTCCGTGTCTTTTAGTTTTGATCTCTCTCTCTCTCTCTCTCTCTCTTTTTTTTTTTTTTTTTTTTTACTTCAAAATAATGTTGAAATATAATTTTAAATGATTTCAATGTTATTTAAGAGGAAGTGACTTTAGAGAAGCCATGTTCAAAGGTTGGTAAGTTGTACTCTCATTTAACATTGATAATTAACTATGCCAAGAAATAGAAGCAGTTGATCATGTGTTGTTATTCTGTCCTATGAACAGGAAAGGAATGAGCTCCAAAAGAACCACGCAACACAGGATGCACAGAATTTATAACCAGGAACATAATAAATGCAAAAAAATGATGTGGTAAAAATATAAATTCATTAAGATTAGTGGACTTAGGAATAGAATATCCTAAATACCTAGACTGAAATCACTTCACACTCCAGCACAGCAGTTGGTGGTACCTAAAAGCTGGTATGCAACCCACCAATAAATCCACAGAAGAAGATTGATAATTTGTTATTTCATGCTTGACAAGTTTTATTAATCATACTGTAGCATGTCTACAAGTCACAATACAAACTATCCTTTTTTGTTTATGCTGTTCAAAAAAAGGTTGTGTTTGACTTCTTGAATGCTAATGCTAGGAGGTTATAACCCTGTTAACAAGAAAAGCAGCAACCATGTAGGTTTAAAAAAAAAAAATGAGTTTAATACTTTTATTCAGTTTTCATTCACACATTTAAATGACATTTAAATGATCAAAAGTGACATTAAAAACATTTATAATGTTACAAAATTCATATTTCAAATAATTGGTGTTCTTTTGAACCTTATGTCCATCAAAGAATCCTGAAAAAAAAAAAAAAAAATGCAATGCAAGCTGCTTCCCTGCTTCAGGGTAAATAAGGCACTGTACAGATACTCACATTAAGCTTTCCGTTGAGGAGCCAAGATTGAACCTGGCCATGCCAGAGGCGGTACAGGAGTTGTGGCAATGGGACGTAGCGTTTCCGTTCCCTCCTTCAGGGAACAGGGGTTACATTAGTAACCTAGACATTTCCTATCAGTCAGTCACAATCAACGTTACATCAGAACGACTGACGAATTGGGATCTCATCTGTGAGCCCAATCACCTTCGAGTAGTAACAGAATCCCTGCTTCCGGGTATATAAGGCAGCATGCAGATACTCACGTTAAGCTTTCCATTTAGGAGCCAAGATAGAACCCGGCCATGCCAGAGGAGATACAGGAGTTGTGGCAACAAGACGTAGCGTTTCCGTTCCCTCCTTCAGGGAACGGGGGTTACATTAGTAACCTAGACATTTCCTATCAGTCAGTCACAATCAACCTTACATCAGAACGACTGACGAATTGGGATCTCGTCTGTGAGCCTAATCACTTTCGAGTAGTAACAGAATAAGCCAATGCATATTAGCGAGTGAGATTTGCAACGCAAGCCGCTCCCCCGCTTCCGGGTATATAAGGCAGCATGCAGATACTCACGTTAAGCTTTCCGTTTAGGAGCCAAGATGGAACCCGGCCATGCCAGAGGAGATACAGGAGTTGTGGCAACAAGACGTAGCGTTTCCGTTCCCTCCTTCAGGGAACAGGGGTTACATTAGTAACCTAGACATTTCCTATCAGTCAGTCACAATCAACGTTACATCAGAACGACTGACGAATTGGGATCTCGTCTGTGAGCCCAATCACCTTTGAGTAGTAACAGAATAAGCCAATGCACATTAGCGAGTGAGATTTGCAATGCAAGCTGCTCCCCCACTTCCGGGTATATAAGGCACCGTGCAGATACTCACATGAATTTTTCCGCTGAGGAACCGAGATGGAACCTGGCTGAGCCAGAGGAGGTAGTAATGTAACCTAGATGTTCCCTATCAGTCAGTCACATTCTACGTTACGTCAGAACGACTGACGAATTGGGATCCCTATGGAAGACCTCCCAACTGCTGCCCCTTCCAGCGCCCAGAGTGAGCCGCCTTGACCCCCCGCACCCGCTGGAGTGGAAAAAAGGACAGGGATATGTATGGAGAATGTTAATCACTGATGTTCCAATCAACCCTGTACAGTGGGACAATTGGATAACACTGGAAAAGTGTGCCTATTCCAACTGGAATTCCAGCTGTAATCTTACCTACACCAAACTTTTGAACAAATAGCCTACATGTTCTAAAATAGAGACAGAGATAGAGATAGGCCTACAGAGTTAATGATAAATATTTAGGCCTACTTGTAAGCAAATAACATGTATGTATCATGGATTTAAATTTCCTGCATTGTATGGTACATTTTTTAGGAGACAGGTGTTTGCAGACAGGTGTGCAAAAAGTAGGCTTGCTGTAGTAAATGATCCTCTCCATTTATAATCACACACCTGCAAACCTGGCTGCCAAGAAACACTTGTATTGACAATAAAACACCTGCAAAGCTACCGGTAACATTATCATTTGGTAGATAAGTGTATCCTACTTGTGTGAATCATGTTAAGCCATCAGTGCATCAAACTGGACTACAGAAGCATTCATCCCCATGTGTATGCATTCTTCACATGTAAAAATCTCTGTGTGTTCTCTGTTGACAGCATGAGAGGATGTTTTATCTGTAGCATGTAAAACTTCACGTGACGACTCGGTCAGCTGTATTCTGTGATAAGAGTCTCGCGAGTGCCAAATCCAGCAGCCTCAGCAACACAAGCGTGCGTTCACTGCTGAGCTGGCTTTTATCACCTTGGAGAGATAATCTTTACTTCATTAATTTTTCTCAAGCTGTCTTTCTAGGCATGAATGGGGTCTTCCACGTGAGGCATCCAATGCTCTGCAGCTGCCGTGTACAGTAATGTATAACCTATAGCCAGAAGCCCTTTATTGCTTAGGTTTCCATGCAAACAGCATGTTAAACAATTCACTGAAGAGCAAACACATTTAAGCCCTTATGCTGTTGTCAGGGGGTTTCAGAGATGTGTCTCCGAAGTGATGATTTTTAAATTAGTGGGAGGAAGCGGAGATAGCAATATATGCTCAAAGCAGACAGGGTTATTTTGGTTAGCAACAGGGGTTTGTGAACCTGCCCTCTGCATTTGTCAGGCGTAGTAGCTTTGTCGGTTATTCGACAGAGTCTGGCTGTGAGAAGGAGTGGAGGAGGTATTACTGTTTAGCTCACTTTATCATTGAAATGCAACAGGGCTGACTTTAATGCGGGCCCCCTACTGGACGCACTGCCGTCAATGCTCACAGGAGGCCAACGCTGCATACATCAGCACATGACACGAGACGGAGGCGGAAAACAAAGTAAGCAATTACAAGACTATATTACAGTGAGAATGCATTTACTTATAGGAAGACAGGTTGGGAAAATGTTCAGTGACTTTTAAAATCAGTAAGACAGCAGTGAATTGAAGCCTGGGAAATGTGCCTATACTATTTCAGGCCCCAGTGGGAAATGTTTAAGCATTGTGCTTTATGTAGATAGACTTGATGCTTTGTTCCTGGGGTTTAGAGCAAAATAAAGTTTTACAGCACCGTTCAGTCATGAGCCAACAAGTGACTTTGTGACTTTGAATCAAATGAATGTAACGTTAGCTTAAAGACAACATGAAACGACATTTGCAAACCATTTTAAATTCTGTAATCTGACATATTTCTGAGTAAAACAGCATATTTAGTGAGGAAAAAAAAAAAAAAATATGGTGGAAGAGAGAAAGATGATTTGTGCAGCCAGATGGTGTAGTTACAATCATAGATGCCTCATTAGTGGCTGTTTCTTTGGGCCGCTATACATAAGCTGTCCACCATATTGGAACGGTCAAAGCGAAGTTGACTGAGCATCTGCAACCGTAGTTAGACGCGTGTATGAATATCTACATCTGTAATAGACGTCAGCAGATGATTTTGCTAAACTAACACAATACAACAACATAAAGTCGTCAGCTAACACAACATTAAAAAGTTACCATAGTAAAAACCTGTAATTTTGAGTTAATGCATATAAAAAAACACATTGTCACCTGTAAAATGTTATCCCATTTCTTCTGGAATTTAAATCTCGGTGGTTTCACAAGAAGCTGTGCAATTGTGGTATCATTCCAAGATGGCAGGTGCGCTGATGTGTCTGGAGCTCTTGAATGTGGTATCTATGTATGCATATCTATAGTTACAACATCTACTAGCAGCGACTAACTGGACCATGCTAACTAGCTAAACAGCAGGTATTTTCATAATTCTGAATCTCACCCCTCAAGATCCATAAAGGTGCTAAAGACATATTTGAAACAGTTCATGTGACTTCAGTGGCTCTATCTTAATATTATAAAGCAACAAGAATAATTTTTGTGTGGCAAAAAAAAAAAAAAAATAGCGACTTTTCAACAATATCTATATGGGCTGATTTTAAAACACTGCTTCAGAGCTTTACGAATCAAATCAGTGAATTGGAGCGCCAAAGTCACGTGATTTCAGCAGTTTAGCCGTTTGATAGGAGATCCGAATCACTAATTCAAAACCAAAGAATCATAAAGCTCAGAAGCAGTGTTTTGAAATCGACCCATATAGATACTGTTGAAAATTCATTATTTTAATAATGAATAAGTATTCTTATTGCTTTATAATACTAAGATAGAACCACTGAAGTCACATGAACTGTTTCAAATATGTTTTTAGTACCTTTATGGATCTTGAGAGGTACAGTAACATTGCTGGCAATAGAGGCCTCATTGAGCCATCGAGCCATGGGTGTAGAATGACATGAGGGTATATAATAATAATAAATGGAATAAATGACATTATTTTCAATTTTGGGTGAACTAACCCTTTAATACAATCCGATTTCAGATTCTGAATTCTGCTTTATATGAACGCTAAACGTTGCAATCAGATTAACATATTCTTTTACATGCACATTACATGTATTCCAAACAAAACTTCAGCGCATGCGCAGTGTTCAGTTGCCACGTTTAGAATTGGAGAAAGCCACCACAATGTCAGCAGAGCTACCGCATGTATAATTATCTTTTTTGCCTTGGTGACATGTATGAAAAAATATATACATGTCAGAAGAGTTGTTTTAGCAAATATTTATTAAATATTCAGTTTCATCCACTGACCAGTTTGTATTGTGTGAAACGTATGTAAAGGTGCATCATGGCACTGTGCTTGTGTACAAGGTATTTTTGAATCCTATTCAGCCAGAATAGAAATATGTTTCAGGTAGAGGTGGAACAATTTTTTTTGATTTGGATACTTTTTTTCATGTGCAAACTTTAAGATTAGTGTTCCAGTTGGCATCTCCTTTATATAAACAGTGACATCCAAACTATCTCTAATTCCTAATTTACTCCAGTGAAAACTCAAAATTTAAAAAAAAAAAAATGTTTTGTGTGATTATAACAGGTGAACACAGAGGCATACTGCAGGCCATCTGTCTCACATGGCCACAAGGCTGGACCTGGGAGATCTGTACATCTCCAAGTCACTTCATATTACTGCTATCAGGGATTGATAACGGCAAATCAAATGAAGGTAATAAATGTAATTTATGACGGATCTACATGAGCAAATTCATCAAAACTGCTCCGCATTAACTTTAATTAAGTTCTTTACCTTATACTTTAAGTTCTTAACTTTATACTTCTTGGCTTGTGCTCTTGTACTCTGTGTACAACACCTTACATAGCTCTAAATTAAAGCTGTTAAACAGATGTTTGTTAATTTGTAAGGCAATGACAACTTGACTGATCTTTTAACACTTATTTCACATTCTAGGCTGTAATTTGGCAAGTCAGTGAAAGTTCATCCTGTGAGTTTTAACCTGCAGTTTTCTTCTGAAGGTACTTAAACTTATGTCTATATTTAGATATTTTTTTTATTTCTTTGGAGTAAATTAATTATTAGTAAGATCAGGAGCATGCATTATGAAAGTAAATTAATTGAAAGTGACGTGACGTGACGTGACGTAGCCAAGCATGGAGTCACATACTTGGAATTTGTGCTCTTCATTCCACTCATCCAAGTGCACACACACCTCAGTTGACGGTAATGAGAGTGGAAAAGACTTTAGAGTCCACTTGGGGCCTAGCAGAGATAAACAACTGTTTTTGTATGATCCCACCTCTAGAGACCAGATAACAGCAGCAGAAAAAGAACAATTCACAGTGTGATCTAGAGGTTTCATCAGTTTGAGGTCCAAACTCAGTCCCAGCAGGGTGTTCTGGCAGTGTTAAATGAAACAATGCAAATGTTTAAAAAACTTCCCGTTAGCAAGCCAGTCACTCAGATCACAAGTCTGTAAATGCAGTGAAGTTAATCCTGCTCTTCTTCTTAACCTTATATTAATTAATGAATTATTTTTATCTGTCATCTATAATAAATGTAAAGGCTGGGGACTTATGCCAAGAGGTCTGGACATGAAAGAGAGAGACTTACTTTAAACCTGCTTTGGCTTGGAATAAAAAAGATGTTTGGGGAACCTTCAAAGGATTCCTGAATCTAATTTATGACATCTGTGCTAAGGTTTACCTGGCAACTCTCGACATCAAAGTTTAGAGATTAGCATTTTAAAGGTGTCTGCCATGGATCAATCACATCCTGCTGAAGTCCCGCCGTATTCCGATTAGTCAATAAAAATGCATAATTGGAGACCGTGTTGTTCAATTACAGGTGCTAATGGACTGCGCCTTATGAGCGCTCAAATGCATTATTCAGCTTTTCAAGCTTTGCCCTGAATTTTTTTCACAGAGACAGGGTGCAGAAGGCCAAAATCCTGCACCCCAAAAGTTAACTTTGGTCTGTTCAACTTCTGGTTAAAGTTCGTCTTCAGGACACAGCATATCTGCTGATATGTCTATCTGCCCCAAAAACGTCAGAATAATAAATCACATCGCACAACGTAAAGAATATACTTGTGTAGCAAATTAGCTCAAACTAAATATGATAATTAATCCTAACTAATTATAATTAATTATAAATATTTGGATCATTTAATAAAATTAACTTAATGTAATAAAATTAATATTACAATCAATTAACATGTTTGGCCAATGAACATTCAGTGTGAAAGGTTTATTTCCAGGTCATGGGAAATAACAATCTTATGTACAGTACTACTCAGAACATGTAGTCAGGATCGGCATGAATAGGGAATCCAGTATATGAGCATGAAACACGGACATCTTTACGTGTGACATGAACAAGACTTTATTAACTATACTAAACACTTAACTACTCTAACATTCACACACATACATGCATACAGTTTACTAAGGGAAAGAGAGAGCTGAAGCAGAATGAAGGAAAGCAAGAATTTACAGCACTGTTTGAAATTCAGCAGATCAACAGCCTTGAGCAAACCACCAGTTTAGTTTTAACAGGCCCTTCTTTAAAAGGGGTAAGGATACTTAATGTATCACATAATAAGACTAAGTTTGATAGTTGCATGTCTTGCCCATTTGAATTGAAGCTGTCCTGATGCAATTTGTGGAGGCTTCCGTTGAATCTTTGCTGATATTGTCTTGATGAAAGAGAACTAGTTGGATTCAGAGGATCTTTGGTGAATGGAAGGTCTAGGCCAAAGCCTGGCACAAGCTTGGGGTTCATTAGAAGCTTCTAGAACAACATCATCTTCTCATCAGCATTTTTCAGTAAAGGAAACAAAGGAGTTTGATCTTGTGATCAGTGATTTTAAAGGGTGAAGATGTCACACCCTCTTGAGGTGACTGAGCCAATAAGGAGTTTTCCCCTCGGAGGGAAACTTTTACGAGTCTTTGTTCTGTAGCAAGATATTAACATAAGATATTGGATTGGATGTTTGAGAGAAGAACCTTCTAGATTCTTATAATACTAATGTGTCACAGAGTTAGTAACATGTAACATAAATTACCAAATAGGAAACGAAAGTTGGAGTCTGTAGATACCAAACATGTTATTTTAGTTAACCATAAATTTTCAACTTTGAAACATTAATACCAAAATAGTTCAAAAGAGAGAATTAATACATAGAATAAACCCTATAAAAGGAAAATCATGAGAGGGGAAAATTGGATACACGTTTATACATTTCTCATGTGGTTATATATAGAATATATAAGATTAAATGGGTTTATTTGTCCTTCTCAGAAAGAATTAGGTCAGAGTCTTCTCTGCACATTCCTGACAGCAATAAAATAGGAACAGGACACCTATTCTGTCTCTGTGTTGCAGTTGTGGGGGAGAGTTTCTGGATTATTCATTAAATATAATGAATAATTGTGTGTCTGATTGGTCCAGACGCTACACTTGCGTGCAACACTCCAAAGACCAAAACATTTCTGTCATTATCTACACGTCCTCATTCTTCTTTTCTCATTGCTGCATTTCCTTCATCTGTGGAAAATTTTGAAGAATGTTGGTGATCAAAATGAATTTGGACCTCAAAGACTTTCACTGCAAGCTATCCAAGCATTTTTCAAAATATCATCTTTTGTGTTGCATAGAAGAAAGAAATTGATATAGGTTTGTAATGACATAAGGGCGAGTAAAAAATGACATCATTTTTATTTATTGTATGTTGACTATTATATACTTTCCCAGGTTTAGTATTAATAAGTCTTTTTTTACTGGTCATTTGTCATCACTATTTAGACTAATTTTGTTTACAATTAATGTTTATGTTTTAGAGCCTAGTCTAAATTGCCTTCCCTACTGGGGAAAAAAATAAATAAATAAATAAAATAAAATAAAATAATAATTATATATATATATATATATATATATATATATATATATATATTAAAACGCTTAAACCAGCCTAGGTCTGTTTGCTGGTCTTATCTGGTTTATGATGGTCTAACTTATCACCCAGCCTGGTGAAGCTGGTTTAGACCAGACCAGTCTGAACTGCCTGGGAGACCAGCCTAGACCAGCAAATTAGCTTTGGCTGGTATAAGATATTTTATTTTTCAGGATTGTTTAGGACGACTTACATTTAAAAAAATGAATGACCTCAAATAACATTTACAATAAACATGTTAATGGGTTTAATTTTACACAGTATAAAAAATGAGCAGTTTAAGGATGGATTTTTTTCCACCCAACTTGTTTTATTCAACGTACAAATGGTGTTGGACAAATAGTTACATACTTTCTAAACACGAACAGCTGCCGAGCTACAGCAGGTAATTACACAGTATAAGTGAAAACAAATGTTTTTAACATTATTTTCAGTAATTCTGCTCTGCTTCAAAAGTGCAGGCTCATCCGAGCAGCCTTCCTTCAGATGCTTCCAGTCCAAACAGATTGAAGCGCTCAGTGCACTGTGCATGCAAATTTACAACAATTCAGAGGTGCATGTTACTTTTTTGCCTGTGCACCCTCAACCTCATGTGAACATGAGTATAAACTAGGCTGAAAAAGACACTTTTGAGATGTAGGTGTCAGAGTAATGTTTAATGCTCCATCTGATCTCTGTCTCTCTCTCTCTCTCTCTCTCTCTCAAACATTCATCTGTTATCTCCTCACTGCCTATGAATTTCCATCTCAAGGTCAGTGTTTAATTTACACGCCTAGGGTGTAAGTACAGTCTGTGTGGACTTTCCTCAGAGACTCTTTGCCTGCAAGAGAAATAAATATGTTTGGCATATCTAAACATATCTGCCCATTAGGCCCTGAATGACGACAAACTGCGTCTCCATGCAGCAAACATGTGAACATTTCAAACTCATTACAGGTATGTGCCTAGTGCAGTTCACTCCTGATACTAAACCAATCAGAGAACCAGCACCTTACTTGCTGTACATGCTTCTCTATAAAAATAACAATGCTGAGAGATGAGAAAAGCTAACCTGTAAGGAATGTTTCATTTGATTTTAGCAGTTTGTTTTCATTCCCAACCAAAGAGAGGGATCTATCAGACAGATTTCAGTGCACAGAATATTTATGGGAGGAACTCCAGGGCCGGATTACAATTACAATTACAATGAGGAAGGAAATATATAAAAAAGGAAATATATATTATATATATTAGGCAGCAAGTGGACATTTTGTCCTCAAAGTTGATGTGTTAGAAGCAGAAAAAAACGCGTAAGGATTTAAGCGAGTTTGACAAGGGCCAAATTGTGATTTCTAGACAACTGGGTCAGAGCATCTCCAAAACTGCAGCTCTTGTGGGGTGTTCCCGGTCTGCAGTGGTCAGTATCTATCAAAAGTGGTCCAAAGAAGGAACAGCGGTGAACCGGCAACAGGTTAATTGGCGGCCAAGGCTCATTGATACATGTGGGGAACGAAGGCTGGCCCGTGTGGTCCGATCCAACAGACGAGCTACTGTAGCTCAAATTGCTCAAGAAGTTAATGCTGGTTCTGATAGAAAGGTGTCAGAATACACAGTGCATCACAGTTTGTTGCATATAGGGCTGCATAGCTGCAAACCAGTCAGGGTGCCCATGCTGACCCTTGTCCACTGCAGAAAGCGCCAACAGTGGGCACGTGAGCATCAGAACTGGACTACGGAGCAATGGAAGAAGGTGGCCTGGGGAACACATGGCACCAGGATGCACTATGGGAAGAAGGCAAGCAGGCGGAGGCAGTGTGATGCTTTGGGCAATGTTCTGCTGGGAAACCTTGGGTCCTGCCATCCATGTGGATGTTACTTTGACACATACCACCTACCTAAGCATTGTTGCAGACCATGTACACCCTGTCATGGAAACGGTATTCCCTGGTGGTGTGGCCTCTTTCAGCAGGATAATGTGCCCTGCCACAAAGTAAAAAGGTTCAGGAATGGTTTGAGGTGCACAATGAGTTTGAGGTGTTGACTTGGCCTCCAAATTCCCTAGATCTCAATCCAATCAAGCATCTGTGGGATGTGCTGAACAAACAAGTCCGATCCATGAAGGCCCCACGTTGCAACTTACAGGACTTAAAGGATCTGCTGCTAACAACTTGGTGCCAGATACCACAGCACACCTTCAAGGAGTCCACCTAGTGGAGTCCTTGCATTGACGGATCAGGGCTGTTTTGGCAGCAAGGGGGTCCAACACATTATTAGGAAGGTGGTCATAATGTTATGTCTGATCTGTTATATATATATATATATCTGATATATATATATACTCTTCTGGAAAGGCTTTCCACAAGGTTTAGGAGTGTGTTTATGGGAATTTTTGATCATTCTTCTAGAAGCGCATTTGTGAGGTCAGGCAGTGATGTTGGACGCGAAGGCCTGGCTCACAGTCTCCGCTCTAATTCATCCCAAAGTGTTTGTTTACACAAAGTTAATTTGAGCTTGATTTTAGTAAAATGTTAATAATATAATGACACATGCAAGTAAGTACAGTATATGATCATAAAGCCACAATATCAACTTTGACAACACAGTGTTTAATTATTTTAAAAATACAGCGTTTTTCCACTTCCCTATAGCAGTTTTGATCATACAAGGTTTCTGACCAACTGGGGATGGGGAGGCAACATTTTCTTTTGCCTATGTCACAATATGAGGTAAATCCGGCCCAGATTTTTCAACATACAAAATGTGTGACGAAGGCACCTCCTTGATTGTCTCGTTAAGATGACGCAGAAGTGACCCCTACACCCTTCATCCCTTCGAAGCTCTCACTCTGGAGGGTAAACACTTTGAAGGGATTAGGGCATAGCCCTTCTGAATGGAACGCAGGGCAAAGGTTCTTAAGGTCAGTGAATTGTTTCCTGGGTTATTCTCTGCATTGCCACATTGGGTGCTATAGTGGGAATTAGCATTAAGTCACTTGTTGTCACCTACTGATGTAACGATGTAACCTGCAGAAAGGGTTAGTGAGCGAATCTGAATAACTCTTTCAGTGAAAAAGAATCGAGCCATTGAAATTGAGCAAAATCCCCACTAACCGCACACAACATTTATTTAAAACACATTATTGCTTTACTTTACAAAAAGGTTGTAATTAAAAGAATTTTTTTTAAAAACTAGAAGGCATATTTGTTATTTGTAAACTGAAAATGGAAGAGAATTAAATATAATAAGGGGCTTTTCATTCCATTTTGACACACTTCTGGTTCAAGAAAGTAATACTTTCATTAAGCAAGGACACATTAAATTTAAAAGTGACAGTAAAGACATGTCAAATGAATGCTGTTCTTTTGAACTTTCGATTCATCGAAGAATCCTGAAAAGAAAAAAAAAGTTTAATGGTTTACACAAAAACATTAAGCAGCACAACTGTTTTTAATAATAAAAAAGTATCTATTGTGAATCAAATCAGCATATTAAAATGATTTTTGAAGGATTATGTGACACTGAAGACTGGAGTAATGATGCTGAAAATTCAGCTTTGCGATAAATTACATTTGAAAATGTATTCAAATAGAAAGTTATTTTAAATTGTAATATTATTTCACAATATTACTCTTTTACTGTATTTTTGTATCAAATAAATGCAGCCTTGGTGAGCATAAGAGACTACTTTCAAAAACATTAAAAATCCAGAATTTTTGAGAGGTAGTGTATTAAAAAATAAAATTGACTTGACACCCGATTCTATCTGAATACTGATACAGAAATGCATCTTGTCGTTGCAACAAATACATAGATAATGCCTTTTCTGCACAACCCTTTGCTGTCAAACTGTGCAGTTGTGATGTAGTATAATTTAAGGTTGTATCCAACAGAATTAGGCTTTAAAAACGTTTTACTATTATTTCTATTAGTTCTATTATTTTTTACAAGTGTTTGGTGCTCAAACCAATAAGGAATTGAGAAATGTTCTACCACCGCACCATCTAATGCACTACAGATTTAAACTGTACCCTGGCATCACTGCCAGATGTCCAATGGCTGAAGTCCAGACTCAGCTGACCTTCTCTGGTTAGTACATGCCTGCCTTAGTTCTTCAGAGGCTGTTCCTTTGGTTAGCACTAACACTGATCTGGGACTCTTATCAGTAGAGTTTTCGTTCACTCCTTTCCAACCCTGACATGTTTTGGCACGGAAATGTGAACGTCCTTGGACTCTCAGGTGTCAGATGGAACCTGTTGGCTTAAATTAAACGCCTCAATTCCCTTGTAACACAGACGTCTGGTGCTGTTAACCTTGTTCATTAATGATTACTGAGTGTCCAAAATTTCGAAACACCAGGTCCCTCGCTTGCTCTCTGCATCTCCATCTCTGCCTCTGTCTCCTTCTGCTCACTTTGTGAGTTGCCTTGAACTTTCCTTTTTTACTCTGGTTCTTTAAAATGTCTTTTCCTGTATGCAGGCCAGTAGGGACCACAAAAGTTCTTGTGCCATAGTGTCTTTACTTGAAATCACAGCCTCTCTCTCCCTCTCTCTCTCACTCTCGCTCTCGCTCTCTTTGTCTTTGACAACTGTGATGCTTAAAAAGCAAACTGTGAAAGCGGCACAGGGTAGAAATAGACTCTTTTGTCTCACTTTGATGGGGTGATGAATATATATCCAAATAAAAAAAGACCCGGCTTTGCTCACGAGAGATGTGAAAGACAGATGCGGTTAAAGGCATCTTGCAAGAATGGCTCTAGGGGAGCATGCTCTCACGATGTCTCACGTTTTGGATGTGAGGAAGAGGAAACAAGACCTGACAATCAATGCTCAGCCCTTTTTTTTGTTTTCTCTCTCATTCCCTCTTCCAAACCTTCTAGACAGTGGCAGTCTCGAAGAGATGACAATTCTCCAACTTGGGCCGGCTTTGATCTGTTTTGTGAAAAGAAAACATCAGGAGCCACTGAAATGGACGCACCACAAGACAACCTGACTTTGAAGTGATGGGAGGAAGTAGATGAGCTTTTGAAGACAGTCAGTAATGGATCTCCCTTTCTCTTTCAATTCTTCGCAAAATGGAGATCTCATTAGATTCAAGTATTTTTGCTTGCTACAGTTTGGAGAAAAACAAGATTAGATTCCACTTTATTGTTATTGTGCCTTGTAAAAGAACCAATGAATGCAGTTAGCATCCAACTGCAAATAGCAATATATTATATAAAATTATTATAAAATCTGCTAAGGGGTAGTAATGGAACAACAGTTTTAAAAAGTGATTTTTCACTATTATTTACAACAGGATCTGCATTTGCATGGGTTTAATTTATAAGGGACAATAAAACAACTTTGTGCATCAAAACCACTCTTTTCCTGGTAAAAAAAAATGAACTTGGTTTTCACAAGTCAACGAATTTGTGACAGCTGAATGTAACATTTTTGACAAGCCAAACATGTCAGTCTCTGAGTAACATGTAATTTATATAAGCCATGAAATAAACTTAAAAGTAAGTAAGTATTGAACTACGGAAAAAACATTCCAAATTTCTCCTGCATGTTTTATAATTACCCAAAAACCAAACATGCGTTATTATGCTCATAAAAGCACTGACATAACACACTCATAAGCATCAATCACTTCACTGCTTGCTGGGTAAGAAATAAATAATTATTACCTTACGATCCATCTGTTTTCAAATCCACGTCATTGGAATATCACAACATTGATGTCATAATACATAACGTATATGAGTATAAATGTGTTCTTCACTCGCTGAAATTGAATCGAAATGATCAGGGAACTGAGTAAAATGCTTCACACTACATGCTAAAGAGAATAAATGCCAATTCAATTGAAAAACTTTGCCGGGTTAGTGAACATCGCTCAACATGTATTGGTTTTGATGGACATTTTTATGCATGATCTGTGCATTCTGATTGTCATTCTGACATTCCTGAGTTGAATATTTTCAATAATTCTCTATTCTTGACATCTATTGTTTTAATTATTTTGGCAAAAGAAAAAAATAAGTGTTAAATAAGTGATCTCATATCAGTTTGTTTT
Source organism: Elopichthys bambusa (assembly GCA_037101425.1). Lineage (NCBI taxonomy): Eukaryota > Metazoa > Chordata > Actinopteri > Cypriniformes > Xenocyprididae > Elopichthys > Elopichthys bambusa. The sequence goes on along the minus strand of CM074440.1, from coordinate 27,118,626 downwards.
AATTAAAACTTTTTAGAAGGTGCCACTGGGTTCAAGAATCACAAAAAGGCTAAATAAAACAATTTTATGAAAAAACAACCAACACCGAGTTGATATTTAAACAAAGCATATGTGAGAATTCTGGTCTCCTGAGCAATGTAAGTGCAACCTTACAGTGCAAATGAGACGGTGTAAAAAAAATAGAAAAGAGTCAGTGAATTAAAATATAGCAGGAAATACACCTTCTTTGGGAGCTACCGTAGAAGGGTTAACAGATAAGTTCAGAGTTGAGCAAGTTGACATCTAAAGGGAAAACACTAGTGAGGCCAGAGCCTCTGCAGTACTGCATGCGGTGGACTCTAATTAGTCCTTTGTCCTGGTTCTAGGGAGAAGTAGCCAATAGAGGCTTTATTATTAGCTTGAATTTCTTTGTTTATAGTCTTTAGAGACTAATTAATTACGTTCTTTTGCCTTTAACTTAATTCCAGTATTTAATGGAAGTCTGAAGACTTAAAGGTAACGACACACATGCCAGGAAAGAAGAGTGTTTGTTTCTGTAGCAGAGGAATAGAAGGTTAAGCAAACAAGTGAAGAAGGCAGTGTTTTTTCAATGAGTTAATATCATGAGAACATATCAGGAAAACAGGTTAGCAAGCGACGAGAATACTTTTTGTGTGCCAAAAAAACTAAATAACGATATTTCAACAGTATCTAGTGATGGCCGATTTCAAAACACTGCTTCGAAGCTTTACGAATCTTTTGTTTCGAATCAGTGGTTTGGAGCCACATGATTTCACATGAAGTCACGTGATTTCAGTAAACGAGGCTTCGTTACATACTAAGTGTTTTGAAATTTCAATATTTTACATAACTTTGGCAGTTTTATACACGTTTGTAAAGCTTCGAAGCAGTGCTTTGAAATCGGCCATCACTAGATATTGTTGAAAAGTCATTATTTTGTTTTTTTGGCACACAAAAAGTATTCTCATCGCTTTCTAATATTAAGGTTGAACCACTGTACTCACATGAACTGTTTTAAATATGTTTTAGTACCTTTCTGGGCATCTGAAAGTGTTAATTATCTTGCTGGCAATGGAAGCCTCACTGAGCCATCGGATTTTATGAAAATTACCTTAATTTGTGTTCTGAAGATCTTGAGTCTAATGTGGTCTTACGGGTGTGGGACGACATGAGGGTAAGTAATAAATTACATAATTTTCATTTTTGGGTGAACTATCTCTTTAATTGACACACAATACATGACGTTCTAGATTTATACTAGTGTAATAATGAATTCCTTTTATTTAAGGATAATTTTATGTATGATACATTTAAATGTAAAGTTATTAGCTGATGAATTTCCTGCAATAGTATTTGAAAAGCAATTACTTTCAGGAGGATTTGGCTTTACTTATGGTGTCTTGATAATATCTGTCCATGGCTCAATCAAAGACAGGAAATTTACCTTGGGCCATCTTTATTTCTGCTTTCATGAGGTCTTTTCCCTCTAATTACAGTTAGAGGTTCTCCCTTCTGTGTTTAAGTGCATGTGTGTGTGCGTGCATCTCTCAGTTGTGAATTTAGTGCCACCAAAGAAACATAGGACAAATATTGTCAGCACATAATAATTAAGTAGTGTATGCAATATATGCATATATTAATATTAATAATAATAGTTTTTTGTACTGTTATTATTATTATTATTATTATTATTATTATATGTTCTGTGTTATGACAATTTGAACTATATACACAATATACCAGACAATATAGACACATTAGAAAGCCTCCAGTCTTTACACAACATTTGTTTGATGCAAGATTTGCTTAAGAAGGGCAATTTATGGATCCATAATCTATGCATTCTTACATTTCTGCTTGGCTGATGGGAAAACATTTTCCCCCAGAATCAAATCATTGGGGTACTTGTCTATAAACACCATATCTCATTTTCATGCCATTGTTGGTTTTTAATTGATTTCCCCTGGCTTGGTTTGTTGTAAAGAGAAACATAAGTGAATATCTAATGTACAATTTAATGAGCTTGTGTTTTCACAGTACAGAGTAACCAAATTAAAAGAAAAGGTCAACCAAAAAATTTAAATCCTGTCATCATTTACTCACCCTCATGATTTTCTAAACACATATGATTTCCTTCCTTCTGCAGAACAAAAAAAAAAAAAAAAAAAAATGTATGCAGCTCTTTTCCATGTAATGAAAGTTAATGATTAGGCTCAATATGATAAAAAAAAAAAAGCACTATGAAAGTAGTTCAGATGACTTTGACTCTGTATTCCAAGTCTTCCGAAACCATATGATTGTCACGGACTGCCTGTTTTTTTTTTTTTATTGTTTGTTTGTTTTTTTTCATGGACATTTAGTTTGTTTCTCTCAGATACCTGTTTTCCTTTGTTCCATTTTCCCACTCTTCATTTATTACCATGGTTTTTGATTAATTAGTTGTCACCTGTTCGTCATTGAGTTAATGCACCCTATGTATTTAAGCTCCACATTTCATTCAGTTCTTTGTCTGGTAATGTTCGTCTGCCATTTCGCCACCTGCAGCTACCTGACTTCATGGAGGGATTCTGGAGTGGATGAGATGACCAGATTCGTCTGCTCATGCCATGGATTCTTAGGGATTACGTCAACTATGATCCTCTTTTGCAGTAAACAAAGTAGAAGAGGATTCTATTCCCAGTGTCCAGCCCCTCCTAACATCAGTCATCACTAACCCAGAGCCCACGCCCACCACAGATAATGAACCAGAGCCCACTGCAGGCCGAGAGACCCAGCTTATGCCCACCACGGAGACCGTGCCTGAGCCAATGCCTGAAAGAGAGCCACAGTCAGCAGTCTCGTCCGTTCCAGAGGGGAAGTCAGAGGTCCCGTCTGACCAGGTGTTTGAGCGGCCATTACATCTGTGCCTGTGGGAATATAAGTGGAGCTAAAGGATGAAAGGTGACTGATGGACTGGGAAGCGGAGGAACAGCTTTCCCCCTGATTCCCACCCACAAACCTCTTCTGCCTCTGGAAGTCCCATCTAGTAAAGTATGTTCTTCATCATCACTGGTCCCATCCAGCACATTGTTGTCTTCATCGCCACTGGTCCCGTCCAGCACAGAATGGTCTTCGTCACCACCATCCCTGTCCATCACAAAGTCTGTCTCTGCACCCAAACTTCCTCTCCTGCCTGCTCCACAAAAGCCAGCCATTCCTATAACCCTGCCACCACTGGCTCTCTTCAGCTCTTCGGCTCCTCAGTTAAACTCTGCCATGTAACCCAAATCCACCTTGGGGCTTCCAGTCACCAGCTCCGCCATGGTGTGGGGATTCCGCCTCATCCCTCCAACCCCTTAGCTCCACCTCAGACCATCGACCAGTTGTCTACGCCCTGGTTCCTCACCCCCTCAGCTCCACCTGAGACCATCGTCCCTTTGGCTCCACTGGGCTCTTATATCCCACCAGCTCCACCTTGATCCACTCTGATCAGTCGTCACCCCACCATTGCCACGGACTACAGAATTTGTATTCCAATGAATAGGAAATGCAGTTTTTTGGAGACAACAATTTTTAATATTTATGGTGGTAACTTTTATTTTCAATTTCTTCATGGATGTCATTCAATGACCAGAACTGATTTATCAGGAACTTAATGAACTGACAGAAATATCCTCAACGGATTAAGTGCTATAATAAAAAAACCCCAGTAATTTTAGCAAAGAAGATCTGTGAGGATACTTCCCTATTCTAGCATGAATATCTCTCTCCTCTCTTTCTCCTGTCCTTGTAAGCACGGCTCTGACACTAAGTCCCCCGTAGCTGAGGATCAGTGCTGTGTGCAAATCCCCTCGCTTGTCAGCCAACGAGCAACTGGGGGGGTCTTTTCGCACCCCTCCCTCACTCTCCACCCACACCACTGACGATCTCAAAAACCAGAAGATAATCACTGCGGCCGTCACATTTGCATCGGCAGATGCTGCAGTCAGTAATAATTTAAAACTCAAATTCGATCTCCCAACAGCTGATTGAGAGAGTAGGACCTTATCAGCGGTGGCGCACCAATGCCGTGTCAGGCTCCGTCTGTCAAGAGTTGGAGAGGATGCATAAGTAAATATGCATGCTTCTTTTCAGGCTGTTGGGTATCATATGTGGCCACAGGAGAAAGGTGTGCAAGCTGACCGAAACCATTAAACTGTGCTTCTGAGATTACACAATCAAAATGCACCTTGATAATTTTCACTGGCCTGTTCTCTCCTTGCTTTGGGCCCTGTTTCCACCTGGCATTACAGTTTTTTACAATTGAGAGATCATTGTGCTTGATACCTTTTTTATCTTCAAACCAAACTTGGGTCTTCAGCTGACAAAGTTTAAATCCCATCTGGCTAGCACGCTTCAAGTAATGATTACGCATTAGGTCAAGTCTTTAGTGGCTGTTCGAACACATTCGATCACAAGAGCGTTTCCACTACAAAAGGTCGAATGCTTTTTCGACTACCTTTGGAAGTGGTCAAAAGTGGACAAGCTCAAAACGATTTACACTAGGGTGACCACCCGTTTGGGAGCTTTGTCCCGCAAGACGTAAGTAGTGTCCCGCATTTCAGTTATTATTCAGTCTGTATTATTATTATTTTTCATCCCTGAAATTGCAATACCACAGTATGAAATATAAAAACTGTGACTGGCATTTAAAAATCTATATGTGCAGCTGTTATGTTCTAGCTATAAAAATAACCAACCAATGCAATCGTAGAGGTTTTCCCACTGATGACAACTGAGTGGACGACGCAAAGGAATAGCTAAGTGCAGGCCTCGGCAAAGTCGATGAACACAGCTACACCAGCAAGGATTTCATCTCACATACTGGATAAGAACCACAAGAGCTGCTCAAAAGCTGCCCAAATTAAAGCATATAATCATCCATCCTGATGGCAAATATTTCCAACGAATATGCCAACGAAGATGCTCGAGCGCCACCCATGGAAGTGGTCGAGCACCTACAGAAAACACAAGATATTCTCCATTCATTTTTAACCAATACAAAAATTGATAGCAACTTTCAGACATTACTTTCTTCTTACGTTAATAGTTCATTCAATGGGGTTTCTATTGTGTTATTATACTGATAAATGTTGAGAGCGCATTATTGTTACGCGAGAGCGCATCTAATGCGCAAACAAGAATCTTTTTCTGCTCACAGGCGGATTCCCTTCTCGTGCAAAACTGGACACGCGCTCTCTCTCTCTCGCTCAGATATTACATGTGCATGCTCAAACTTTGTCCTCCTGCATGTGCACTCTTGAATCTAGAATTGTCTTCTCTCCAGGATGTAATGTTGCCAGAAGCGCAATACAGTGTGGGCACTGGGCACCCACCGGCAGAAAAAAAAAAAAATCGGTTTGATAATTCAATAATTAAGTTTGCCAATGAATGTAAATCAAAATTCACATAGCATAATAGTAGTAAATTTATCTGTCTCACACGTGTCCCGCATTGTCCCGCAAAATCACATCTATTGTCCTGCAACAAATCAATAGCCAGGTGGTCACCCTAATTTACACCCCATTTACACCTATATTTAGTGTTGTCCACTTATGATCCGATCAACCAAAACGCATTTTAATACTAGGGGGAAACAGGGCCTTAGTTGCAACGCATTCCTTACTCTTCTTCTTTTTTAAGGGTGTTTTAAATATGCTTTGATCTACTTCCATCAATAAGCCACCACCATCATTTCAGAAGTATTTTCAGAAGCAGAATCAACATCAAACATCTGACTCATTGAAAGTGGCTGCAAGTACTCATTATTCGCACTGTTCTCATTCACATTAGACTCAAGTCTAACAGGTTCTAATTGCTCAGCAACATGCTCATGCAACATGCTTTTCTGTGGAAGTCTGTTTATTTCTTGTTTCAGCTGCAGTTAACTCTACTGTTAAACCTGCATTAGTTGGAGTTATTTCTTCAGCATTGTCAGAATTAACAGCTTCGCGCTGTACACCCAAAACCCCGGGTTTATTGACATGTGTTTCTGTAACAGGTAAGGAAAGTATCATAGATGTTATATATATAGATTTACACAAAAATGTTCAAATGTATACCTGATGTGCCTGTCTTTATGTGTGTCCTTTAATTTTCTGACTGCAGTGTTAATCTTAATTTCCTGTCTTTGCTCTCCCTCTTCCCTTTCTGCATTGTATCTGTATGTGGGAGTAGGTTTCCATTAAGCTCTGATTATTCTTATTAACTTTGCTTTAAAAACCATTGTTGTACTTTTCTTTTAAATCATATTTATAACATTATTTTCCATGCATGTTTTATTTTTATGTTTTTAATTTAATTAAGGTTTTGATTAGTTTTCTGTATCACCATTTAACTTGAAGCACATGCTAATTGCATTAAACATAACATTTACTTTACAGAAACGTAAAAGGGCTATATCATATATTATTTTTTGTCCGTATTTATTTATTCCTCCAAAAACACACAACGCAGACAATATGTTACATTTTCGCATCCAAAACACAGAATCAGTCAACACAAAGACTATAATCAAAATCATCTATTCTGAATTTCACGTTCAGATCAAGTTCCCGTTATTTAAAATCATGTACCTAAATGAAATTGTTTCAGTAACTCAGATTTCAGATTTACTGGCGATTGCGATCTTTTTAACCTGTGAAACATGTTTACCAAAGCATACAGAGCTCTCTTGCTAACATTAAATCTTTTATATAAGGTGGAACATTACACAATGTTACTTTTTTTAGCTGGTGTAGAAAGGGGAAGTATGGGTGTAAACAAACTCCACAATTCAATGACTTTTTCAACCACCTCATTTGCCTTTTTCACCGTACCTAAGAACTTTACAATTGCATTGTTCATTCCTGAGGCAGCCATATGTCCAACCACATTGCCAACAGCTAAACTGCATTAATCAACACTCCCCGCTGACAATACTTTAACTCTATGCCGACACATGAGGGAATCTAAACTACCACCTGTATGGGCCACCATGGTGTTTAAAAAAGCATGAGTTCAACACCCTCAACTCTAATAAACCTTGTACTATCCGACCACAACACAAAATTTAGATGAAAATCAATAAACTCATACAACATAGAAGAAAAAAAGTTTGAAAAAGAAGCCACAACGGGCACAAATCGCTCACTCACCACACGCTTGTACCATTCGCATATGTGTACAGAGATAGAGAGAGAAGGAATTTTAGGGCTATTAATTCATGTCAGGCTTTACAGTGCTCATATCCAATATAATATGAAATCACAAGATATCAGTCAGTAACTGATATATACAGATACTGTATATTGTGACTAATGTTAATATGTATTCTTTCCCTGTCAAAAACAACTAACATCAAACCATTTAAACTGCTGGTAAATGTAAACTGCTTTTTTTACAGCCACTCCAAAACATTGCTATGGTGATCACTATAGTATTTGTATTTCATAAACACAGAACAAAAATGTAGGGATTTCATTTGTAGATTTAAATGCAGTTGTCACTTCCAAAACTTGCTCCACTGAGCACTGACCAATAAACTACTATGGTCCATTTACCCAGTCTATTATAATATTTTTCTTTAATGAGATTGCCTTGCAGTTTCACCTTGAATTGTTTCACTCTTCAAAATCTAGCATGAAAAACTATGTGACATTCTAAATAATAATAATTAAACAGTAAAATAATCGCTAAGCTAAAACATGTAAAGGGAAATGAAGAGAATATTTATGCATTTCTCGATTGTGAAAAATGTGTTAAATGTGGCTAGAAGTACACGTCGATAAAGCACACTGGTCTTTTGATTCTGAAGGGCAAAGCGTGCCCCACTGTTGCAAAAATTGCAGTCAGCCCCTATTTCCAGCCCCATTTATAATGCATTTCCGACATGGAAAGTGCCGTTACTGAGAGCCTGAGAGAGAGAGAGTCAGAAGAGGGCAGGTGCTTAAAGGAATTATTACTGCATGTGCAATTACCCATCATTCCACTTTTCTAGGAAAATGTGACCCCAGCATCCAGGCTCACTGTCATCATTCACCACTGCCCACCCCTCCTTCTTCTCTTTGATTTAAAGGCAAGAGAAACATCTGACATTTGCATGCAAAAAACATGAAGGAGGCAGCAAATGGAGGGTTGTAGGTGAAAAGAGAAGTTGAAGGGCGCTGAGTCTCACTGAGTCCAAAGAACGCAGGGAGCAGATCAGCTCTTCAATAGCGGTGCATAGTCTCTGATCTGCATGTTCTTGATGGCTTGACGCCATTCCTCCCGGTCCAGCCCCCAACATCTGCCTGGGTGAACTACAGGTGCTTGGGTCTGGTATCCATGGTGATTGACTGAAAGAAAACCATGATTCATGCTCTGTTTACTGTTGGCCTATTCATGTCTTACAGAGGGTGGATCAGTAATGAGCAAACTATCTTGAAGAAGCAGGTTTCGAACAGACTGATCTGACTCAGTTGGTTCTGCTCTTTGTGCCAGACAACATCAGGTGAATCCCACCAAACCTGCCTAGAACATGCCTAGGTCATATTTAACCCCAATTATATTTTGCTCACATGCCCTAAAAGTAAATCTACAAATGAACTTTTAGCAGTTGAACGCATTCAAAATGTACCGTTTACAGTTTTTTCCATTTCTGGGAAAAATTCCCAAAAATTAATCTCTACAAGAAAGAAAGAAAGAATATATACATAATTGTCCTATTTGTTGTACTGTTTTATGCTTTACATAAAAAATGCATTACAGTATATTTAGTATATTACATTAGAGAATCACAATTAAGAATGGAAAATAATAAAATAATAATAAAAAAATAAACATCTGGAGATGCTCCGGTATTGAACATTTGGGGAGGGGTGCTTAATTGTCATGAAAACCCAAAAAGATATTAATGAGGCTAAATAGGAAGAACTTTTATGCTATATATTTGATATAAGAATTTGGAAGTGAAATCAGTACACTGTAAAAAAAAAATTTGATTTGTTAACACAACATTTTTTCCTTTGTCAAATTAACTTAGATAATTAATGTGGTTCATATAACATAATATTTTGAGTTTCTGTTGATTAAATCAATCGCCTTCATTGCATTAACTAAAATTTTTAATTTCAACAAAATCAAAATTTTAAGGCAACCAGGTGACTTTTTTTTTAAGTTAAACCAACCATTCTTTTTTTACAGTGACAACGTATTGGTGATTTTTCTGCCAGGACATTACCATTAAGCTTACAAACATTTCCTTTAACCCTAAAACACAACACAATATAATACATACTTCAAAATACGGGTAAAACACCTGAGAAAAATCTATATAAGTCTTTGTGAATTTCATCCTCTTGGACCAAAGATTAGGTGTAAACTATTGCACTAGGGGAATGATGTAAAACATCATAATAATATAGTGGTGTGGTGAAGAAGTGGTTAAGGCTCAGGGCTAGAAACCAGAAGGTTGCTGGTTCAAACCCTTACAAGGACTGAGCCCTGAGCAAGCCCAGGCTGCACTTTGGGATTTTTCTTGGTAAGTTTAATGGCACCGCCAGTGTTACAGAAATGACACATTTTAACTTTAAGCTATAGTTAATTTACACTTGCTGTTGCATTTATTTTAGAATGGAGGATATTCTGTCCCCCATTTAGCTGCAGTCTGTGATCTTGGAGGTCAGCACCATTTCTGCCGCTGACACAGTAAACAGCTCACAATCCCGCTGAGACCAGGCCATTGTGTTCAAATACAGCTGATCAATACAACCTGTCCCAATAACAACTTCAACTCCACTTAATTTATACCAGTAGAAGCCCCGCATATGAACACATTCACACAATATTGTTTCACAACCAAGTATAGCCTCTTCTGTGTTTGAATGTGTGTGTGTGTGTGAACAAGTACAGTATGTACTGTATACTTTGGGGTTCAAAAGTTTAAAACCACTAGTGCAAATAGTTCTATTAAGCATTCTTTTATAATTAAATACAACATTTTTCATTTAACAGTCTAATGCTCACCAAGTCTGCATTTTTTGATAAAACATTTAGTAAAAGCAAAAAAAAAAAACAAAAAAAAAACAGATGTCTTTTAAAGTTATGGCAGTTTAACGCCTACAATTACGACCGGTTTGGACTACAACGAGCTTCTTCCTGGGTTGGTGACATCATAAACCCTGCAATTAACATAAACCCTGCCCATGGGAACACGCAACAAAGTGGGCGAGGCCATGTCGCGCGGCATTATGGAAGCGGAAGAGTTGTCTACACCAGATGAGTCAAAAGATAATAGAACCCATTATAATCAGTGATGTTGTCTACACTGGATGCGACACGGAAGACAGCTTCCAGAATCTACATGAGTTCAATGCTGAATTTGCACCAAGGCTATTACTGAAAGATGAAGCAGTTCCCACTTTAAAAGCAGAAGCTGCTGTTTATGGGCCCCAAACTGTAAGTATGTTTTATTGTTTGTACATGTCTTTTAAATGTATAATTCTGTTGCAATTTTTTTGGTTGCATTAAGGAAGTAAACAAAGACCAACACGGTTTGGCTTCGCTAGCCAGTTAGCTAAATTATATTGCAAACTTCTCCAACAAACGCCAGCAAACACCAACAAACTTCTATGTTCACAGATGAACAGTTGTTCATGCTATAAATTAAACGATACCTTAACAAAAATGCTACTACTCAGTCATGTATTCGCTAAAGCTTTAATCAGGATAAAACCGTATAATGAAAGCTAACATAAACAGCAGTAACATTTACAAGTGACAGCACATCTAAACACTTTGACACAAATACAAATGGAAATACTTACCATTCAGAAACGTCCTTTAAAAACCGTGCTTGCAGAGGTTCTGCTTGACCCTCTTCATTATTACTGCTATCTGGGTCTGATTCTGGCTTAATTTGATATGGCAATATAGATGCCATTATTTACATTTCCACTGAAGCACATGTAACAACTAGTGTAACTACACTGGGCCAGCTAATCAATCTGAGCGTATTTCGGAGGGAGTGGTATCATAGAATCAGGAAGTCAAACCGGCCGTTCAAATGACAATGGAAACAGCTGTGTAGAATAAAAGTAAAATATATGATAAATACAGTTTTTTTGTTTTGTTTTTTTTTTTAAACGAAGCATTAAGACATGTTAAACTGTGCCCCATAAATACAGTCAAGCCTAGGGAAAAAAAACAATAAACCACCCCTTTAATATTTGTTGAAACAAGGACACTTTTTTCCCCCTCATGATTCTTTGATGAATATAAATGTTCAGAACTTATTTGAAATGGAAATGTCTGTAACAACTTTCAGTCAATTTAATCCTTGCTGATTACAAGGATTAATTTCTTAAATTATGTTAGTCAGGAAATACCAGACTTGGACATGGAGAGAGATAGTTAAATCCAAACAGGTATTTATTAACCGATGAGATGCACAGTTAAGCAGGTGAGTAATGAAACGGTCAGAGTAATGAGCAGAAGAATACTGAATAACAGAGTATCTTTCCTTTTTACCAGGGTAACACCTCTTGGAAGAGTAGGGTGAGTAGACAGGTAAGTGTACCCCCGGTTTCACAGACAAGGCTTAAGCTAGTCCTAGACTAAATTGCATGTTTGTGAGGTTTTAACTGAAAGGAACTTGTACTGACATATCTTAAAATATGTCAGAGTCATTGTTTTGTCTCAAGATGCACACCGGTAATGTTTTGTTTTTTCTTTTTCTAGTGAATGTTTATAAAAGTACTCAAATGCCCTAATTGAACTAAGGCCTAATCCTGGCTTAGGCTAAGCCCTGTCTGTGAAACCGGGCCATAATGTTCCAAACAATAGCTTACAGGAGATCACTGAAGTATCACAAAAAGACTTCACAGGTAAGTAGTCTGTAATCCATATTGAAAACCAGACTTTGAGGTGTGTGTGCTCTTATGGTGCAGATTGGAGCGCTGATGGGAAACAGGTGCGGGTGATGGGTGATAGCCGAGTGAGTGCAGGTTAGGGACAGTAGGGATGCTGGGTAGTTTCTGACTAAATGACTGGACTGTTGAAAATGGGCAGATGAAGAGCATACATGACAATATAAATTATCAGAATGAGAATGAATTAAAAGTTGAAATTAAAAAAAGTAAATAATAAACACATGTTCACATGATCTGATTACCCAGAAATCATGCAGAATCTTAAATAATTCTTATTCATTATACATCATAGCTTTTCTTTGTTTTATTTTTATTTATTTTTTTTATTTTTTTTATTTTTTTAAGCTTAAATTCTCAGACTTTTGATTCCCTCTGTAATGCATATTGTGCCCAATGCGCATTGTGACCATATTGTACAACACAAAGATGGAACAAAGCCCATGCAGTGTCTGTGTATGTTAATGTTGTAATGTTATCATCCCCTCTAAATGCCTCCGGTACTGGAGACTAGCAGAGGATCCTGTTAAACTAAATGATCAGAAGAGAGAAGCTGATCCGATTAAAGTCAGAAAAGTGTAAGCTCAGCCTCACTTCACACGGCTTTGCACATTGTTTTGAAATCAGACCTCAAAGACACAAAGGCTGAAAAAAGAGTTAACGAGCCAAATGACCTTTATCTGGCTATGGTGTGGTGAGAAACCCTCAGAACCATTTATTTAGATCTTACTGGAAGCCTCCAGACGCGGGGAGAAACACGTCTTAGAAAGTCATCTGTATGCGTTTGTAGTGTACACTCTTTTCATCTTTTTTTAAATTACAAGAAAAATAAACAACACATTATTTTTTAAAAATGGTTTGAATTGTGTAAATGAATACTAATATTAATTATATATTATTCAAATATCAAGTCATAGTTTCATTAGTGGTACTTTCTAAAGCAAGCATAGCATCTTTTTTAGTACTGCTGTAAGATTTACTATTTGTATGTTTCATTTCCCTCCTTTTTAATAAAAAAATTAAAAAAATGTAAAAATTAAACAAAACCCCTAAAATACTACATGTGTTTGTATACACTATATTCATCCCTTTTTAATTATTAGAAAAAAACAAACAAACAAACAAACAAAAACATTATTTTTAAAAGCTTTAAATTGTATATAATTTTCATAGTTGTTACAGTTATGTTCTGTTAAATTAATTTTCATGGACTTTTAAGGCAGGAACACACCAAGCCGACGGTCGGCTGTCAGGCAGTTTTTGTTTGTCAGCCGACAAATTTTTCAGTGTGTTACGCACCGTCGGCTGAAGTTGGTCCTCGTCTGCTTTTTTTCAGCCGATTCGACATGTTGGATTGGCGTTGGAGCTCGTCGGTCAGTCGGGCCATCTGATCATTCTGATTGGCTGTTCAGCTACTGCCACCTGCTGGTACGGAGAGGCATTTCTTCTTACGCAGGCCCAGAACGGACGTGCTACTTGGCCATCGGGTCTCGAGTGTTGGTTTGGTGTGTCAGGGCAACTTTGGACCCAGACGCTGCCGACGTGAGCCAACCCCGCAGTCTGCTTTCATCACCACTAGTTTGTCTGCGTCGGCTTGGTGTGTTCCTGCCTTTAGTTTGTTTATCTTTAGTCACGTTTCCCGTTGTTTATTTTCCCGCCACTCTTCTGTTTCCATGGTCACTAACTCAATCATCACAGCTGTTCGTCATTTAGTTCATCACCATTGTATATTTAAGGTCCTCCTTGTGCACTCCTCATTTGTCCAGTATTGTTCGTGTTTACACGCTGTCTCACATGTAGCTTTCTAGTTGGAGTTCTTTAATAAACTTGGTTTTATTTTTATTATCATCATTATCATCTTCTTTGGAGTATATGTGACAGTAGGATTTATAATAATAATAATAATAATAGTTAAAAAATGTAATATATATTTTTATTTAAATAAAAAAAAACCTTATGTGTTTGTACTGTGCACTCTTTTCTTACTTATTAATCACAAGAATAATAAACAATTAGATTTTTAATGCTTTAAACTACTATATGTAAATGAATCAGAATATTACAAATTGTCACGGAGTCACAACCAACACCTACCAACACCAATGCATCGTCACCAGATCTTCACACTCCACCCACTCATTCACAGTCTCCCGAGTACTAATCATCTAATCACTAATTCGTCATCTAGAACACTATAAAGACTCACTCTTCCCTCACATCATTGTCTGGTCTCGTCAAACGTACCTGGACTCCTTTTCCCGCTACTCACCTGAGTTTACCGCGTCTCCTTCCTGTCGTCTTCCATCTCCAGTTCTCCGTTCGCGTATATTCCTTCCCCTGCAAAGACAAACATCTGTTATCCTTCAGCTAAGTGACTGTTCTGAAAGTGCTTGTTCATTGACTCCCCTGCATCCACCGTTTACCTGTGTTCGTGCCTCTGTCAAATAAACATCTGTGTTCACTTACCCCTCTGCCTCCGTCTGTGTCCTGACACAAATATTAATTTAAAATTCTTCAGAAATTGTTGTTTGCAAGTATCTTGATTACTATTGATTGTGGAATTTATTTTTCATAATCTTACTAATTAAAATAAAAAAATGATGGGAACACTAACACACTATAAACTATTAACTACGACTTTTCCATCAATAAACTCTTAATTTACTGCTTATTAATAGTTAGTAGTTCTTAAGTTTAGGTATTGGAAATGATTAAGAATGTAGAATAAGGTCATGCAGAATAAGGCATTAATATGTGCTTAATAAGTACTACTAAATAGCCAATATTCTGGTAATATCCATGCTAATAAGCAACTAGTTAAAATAAAGTGTTACCATAATTATCTTATAAAGCTATTTTCATTTCTTCATTTTAATTATCCAAACAACAGATTCCTTTTAAAGGCTTTGAACTGTGTAAATTAATAAGAATTTTAAAAACAGATTTTATATGTTCTCCATAAAATGATCCTTGTTATCTCTTATTGTTATAATAATGCCGTTCCGATTGCTCTGAGGAACAGCACATCCTGTTCCCCACTTGCCATATGACTCAGACATTTAGAGCAAACCCAGCCTTAAAACCTCTCAGTATGAGCAAATAACTGAGAGAGACTGATGTATTGGGTCTGTAGCATGTGTTCTCCTGCAGAGTGTTGTGTGATGTAAGCGCCATGTGCAGGTCATAACAAGAAATTTCACAGGCTGTAGAATGGAGTGCCAATGGCCAGCCTGAGGCAATGAAATGGGAGCCATCGAATCACACCTGCCCTTCAAACACGAGCATCCATGATGGAAGACATCACTTGACACTCTGATTTCAGATCTCTCTTACTATCCTTGTTTCTCAGCTTCTCTTGCTCTCCTAACATGCATAATTCAGTTAAAGCCTCATTTGTTAACTCAAGAGGTTTTTAGAGAACATATCAAAGGCTAATTTGGGAGTATGAGACTGCTTTGTTATAAGACAAGAGTCTCCAACAAATGTCACACGCTGGCAGTTACAAAAACTAGTGAGCTGCCTACTTAGTACTGCCTACTATTTTAAGGCATCATTGCTCGACTGATTATGTTTTTTTATTTTACTTTTAAACATATTCCACACGGCTCTGGGGGGTTAATAAAGGCCTTCTGAAGTGAAGTGATGCGTTTGTGTAAAAATAAAAAAAAATATTTAAAAAATCCATAATTAGCAAGTTATGAAATAAAATATCTAGCTTCTGCCAGACCGCCTTCCATATTCAGCTTATGAAAAAAACGGAACTGGCGTCACGTCAGTTAAGCTTTTTCCGTAAGTTGAATAGGGAAGGTGTAGGACGTAGCGTAAGCTTTTTAAACTGTGAGAGTTTTACACTTTCTTAAGGAGTAAACGGAAGGTATGGTCTGGCGGAAGCTAGATATTTTACTTCATAACTTGTTAAATATGGATTTTTTTTTTTTTTTTTTTTTTACACAAACGCATCACTTCGCTTCAGAAGGCATTTATTAACCCCCCAGAGCCAGTTGCTGCCTATGTAGTGAATTCTAAATAGTTATGATTCTGGTTAAAAAGTATGTGTCTCAAAAGACAGCTCACTAAGTTTTGGAACTGAGCCACTGTTAACGATATTTAGCCATCAAACTCCTATGTTAGTATGCTAGCTGTACAGGAAAATCCCTGTGGATCTATGAAGAGAAACAAAATGTCAGAGGGAGGGAGTTGCTCCTTTGCGAATATCTTACCTGCCACTTTTTATATTACTTTCATTACGCTAAGTGCTGCTAATTAGTTTCTCAGTGAAAATGTTGTGATTGAAACATTTTGTCATCTCTTTTGAATTTTACAAGTGGCTGAAGTAGGCTATTACATTTCACAACCTTCTACATTTAATACATAGCATTATTCGGATTGCATGTGGTTCAAAGCTCAATTTTAAATACAAACTGATGAGGCTGTGACTGTGGGCTGTCAAATGAGTGCTTATCATTTCATTAGACAGGTTTGTTCTAAATCAAAGGCCTTTTCTGCTTTTTTATCTTTAAGAGAGGTCCCACGTGTCTCCTCTTTTCGTCTTTTTCTCTCTCATCCTCACTGTCACTCAGACACATGCTCAAATATGGTATATCGTGACATGATTTATGCACAGCAGCGTAGCTGGGCCACAGCCACGTGAAAGTGGTCGTTCATTACTGTGTTGCTTATTGTGTTACACCATCATGGATGGCTAATCCTTCTTCTTATTTAGCATTAAAAAAATAAAAAAAATAAAAGATTTGCTCAAGAAAGAGTAAAAATAGCCTCAAATTATGAGCATGTGTGTCAGAGCAGAGGCCTGTATCTTCAATAAGTGATTTTATAAGATGCCAGAGGCTCAAATACAGCTTACATCAATGTGATTCTGTTCCTTTAAGAGCTGCAGCAGGGTTAGATAGGAGTTTTCAGACCCTCAAGAGCCAAAATAACAATAGAAACCAACAGTATTTACGCTCATGAATATAGTACCTTTGGATTTTATAAAAATTACTTGTATGTAATCAGTCAGGAAATTAAATGAATAATAGGCTAGTAACTGCAGAAAAAGGCATTCAGAACAATCCATAAGTGACATAATATCAGGATGATGAACAATGTATATTTCATATGTATTTAATATTCTGAAGATCACTAATAATATTTAGCCATTTACCCCAAGCAAAGAGAATCAGTGTCTGTAATGAATGTCCTAGGGGTTGGTCGTCTATGAGAAACCGCATTTGTGTTTTCTCCCTCTTGTGGACAAAGTTCAGTCAGGGGAGTAATGATGTTCATTAAGTCTCTCTCTCTCTCTCTCTCTCTCTCTCTCTCTCTCTCTCTCTCTCTCTCTCTCTCTCTCTCTCTCTCTCTCTCTCTCTCTTCTTTCTCTCTCTCTCTCTCTCTCTCTCTCTCTCTCTCTCTCTGTTGTGTTTGGCCTTGGGCTTTTCTTGCCACTTGGTAATATTATAAGAAAACATGGAATTAGTTTCCAGTGCTATGTCGATGATACTCTGTTATATATTTCATCACGACCAGACAAAATTTCTAAATTATCCAAGTTGACAGAGTGTATTAAAGATATAAAATATTGGATGACCAGTAATTTTCTTCTATTAAATTCAGAAAAGACTGAGGTATTACTTATTGGACCAAAAAAAAACCTGTACACAGAATTTTTTAATATACAGTTTGCATTTAGAAGGATGTGCTGTTACTTCATCTACTACAGTTAAAGACATGGGTGTCATATTAGACAGCAACTTGTCCTTCAAAAATCATATTTCATATGTTACAAAAACAGCCTACTTCCACCTCAGAAACATTGCTAAGCTACGAAATAGGTTATCTGTTTCTGATACAGAAAAGTTAGTTCATGCATTCATGACCTCTAGACTAGATTATTGTAATGCATTACTAGCTGGTTGTCCTGCATCTACTAGAGTTCTTGCTAGGTCAAGAAAATATGATCATATATCACCAATTTTATAATCTCTACACTGGTTACCTATTAAAGGGTTAGTTCAACCAAAAATGAAAATGGTGTCATTAATTACTCACCCTCATGTCATTCCACACCCATAAGACCTTCGTTCATCTTCGAAACACAAATTAAGATATTTTTGATCAAATCCGATGGCTCAGTGAGGCCTGCATTGACAGCAAGATAATTAACACTTTCAAATGCCCAGAAAGCTGCTAAAGACGTGACGATAGCGTGTATTAAACTGTAGCCAAAGTCACGTGAACCATTGAAATTTCGAAACGTTTTGAAACACAGCCTCGTTTACTGAAATCATGTTACTTTTTTCAGTTTGATACACGCTCCGAACCAAAAGATTCGTAAAGCTTCAAAGCTTCATGAAGCAGTGTTTTGAAATTGCCCTTCACTAGATATTGTTGAATAAAGTCGTTATTTTGTTTTTGGCGCACAAAAAATATTTTCGTCGCTTTATAACATTAAGGTTGAACCACTGTAGTCACATGAATTGTTTTAAATATGTCTTAAATATGTCTTTAGTACCTTTCTGGGCATTTGAAAGTGTTTAAGTTCTTTAAGTTCTGTATCAATTATAAAGTATTGCTACTAACCTATAAGGCCCAAAAATTGTTTAGCTGCTGTGTTTTTAACTGATCTTCTATCGCCCTACAATCCGTCACCCTCTTTAAGATCACAAAACTCTGAGCTTCTGGTTGTGCCTAGGATATCTAAGCCCACTAAAGGAGGGAGAACGTTTTCACATTTGGCTCTGGAATAGCCTTCCTGATAATCTTCAGAGCTCAGACTCACTCTCCCAGTTTAAATCTAGATTAAATACGCATTTCTTTTGCCAAGCATTTACATAATGCATCTCATATCCTTGTACTCCAGATTTTACAGATCAAATTCACATGACTGTATTTGCTAAATGTTATGGACAGCAGCTATGCTAATTATTTTTTAAATTTGTTTTCCGGTTTTATCTTGAGATGCCCATCCTGAGGTGACTAGAGAGTACATCAGCTCCAGTTTGGATCCAGCCTCTTATGAAGACTTCAGATGCCGCAACACCTGTGAAGAGATGACACCAACCCCTGCGAGAACTTCAGATGACTGAAACTCTGGATCAACATGCACCATTCCAACTTTGCTTTGCTTTTATTGTGGTGCAGACAGCTTCATTGGTTGTTAAAAGTTTTCCTTGTTTGTTGGTTTCTCTTTTTTTCCTGCACCGCAATAGGTTCATACTACAAATACATGGCATTCTCTTTCAAATCCAATCATTAAAAAGTCATTATGAGCCCTTTAAAGAGCTGTGATGTTCCCTCCGTCTGATGTAGCTCATGTCTGATGGTCTTCTTTGATGCGTGTGTATGAAACAGAGGCCAAGAGCGAAGGAGACAGGGAAAAAAACAGTGTCAGGCTCTCGTTAACAAGACAAATGGAGCAACATGGTTCAGCTCATAACCGGGTTTGACCTATTGGTCCAACCAATAACTCAATCTCTTACGTGGCAAACTGGCATTCGAGATATTTATCAAGACACTTGTCAAGTAAAAGATCTGCTTGCGAGTTTGGCCTCCACGCTCGGAGGAAAGTTAGACAGCTTTGATCACGGGCTGTCTGAGCTCGGCTCTGCTGGTGGTGGTGAAAGGCAGGGCTGATTACTTCTTCTCCCTCCCAGACCTTGATCTTGATGTGATGTCGAGAGAAATCACTTCATTCGTCACCGCTCTCTTTTCGTCCTGGCTCTCCATGTACGGCTCTCCTGAGCTTCTCTTATGACAGGTGGCTCCGTAACAAATGGCCTGCTTATGGTTTTTATTGAACTTTTTGGAAATTAGAGCTAACGTTTCAGCTGTCCAGACTTTATAAATATATGGTGCTATTAAAGTGATTTCACTCTTGATTGGGCCTAAATGTCCTCTTTTTCTCCTGCCCAAATGATGTTTGTGACTCTAAAAGAGGCTGTTTTTGAACGGTACACAGAGTGGCAGCCCAGTTCATCACTGTCTGAACATTTTAATGGCAATTTCCTTCAACATAATCATATATCCACATAATGGATTATGAAAGTGTCTTTCAGTGCTTGGTGCTCCTGGCTGTCATGATGGATGATCACGTGTTGAAACAGAGCATTGCGCTGCTGAATTGTGATTACATACTAGTCTCAGCCTCAGATGGCTTGCTCATAGATAGAAAGTGCCAAAAACGCAAGCTCCAATTATGTTGCAGCTTCTAAACATCACGTACAGCTTTTTGTCAGTACACCAAGACATCAGAAACAATGAATGCTTTTGAGGAAGAATTGAACATTGAATTTGCCAAACATTGTTGAAATTTCAAAATGGCCACAAACATAGATTTCTACATAGATTTTTGCAAAACTCCAAAGATGTACCTATACATATAATTCACTGCAGTTTCTAGCTAAAATGAAAACTACACTGCAAAACCAAACAGTGAAATTAATTAAATGAAATGAGTTTGTTTCACTCAAATAATAATAAAAAAGTTCATTGTACTTAATAGAAAAAGGTTGCGTAAACTCAAAATTTCATTGTAGTAAGCTAAACTTAATATGATTGAGTTGCAGCAGATTTCTAATTCCCAGCATGCTTTGCGTCAGACTGTATAAATAAATGTTGAAATTAAGTGTTATTTTGTGTGTTTTTGCACAAGATTAACGTAGGGAGACATAAGTTACTGTTTAATGTTGTGTTATGTTAGGATTTAGAGGGGATTCTGTTATGTTAGTTTTGTAGGGTTATTGTGATTAAGAGTAGAGCCTGTGGTTAGGTTAAGGATAGGCTGCAAAACTTTTGAGATATATACTGTATGTTTGATATACAGTACTGTGCAAAAGTCTTAGGCCACCATTATATGATGTTTTAGCAATGATAAAATGACCATATATAATTATTTCTCAGTTTCTTTATTACAATAAAAACAGAAAATAAAGTAAATTTGTATGCAGTATTAAAAAACAGGGGGGAAAAATCAGAAGAAAAAACAGCTTTTATAGGCTAAAGGCGGCAAGTATTTATTGACCTCCCCTAACACTTGAGTAATAGCAGGAACCTGGCTCTCTTAAACCTAAATGAAATGAAAAAGGAATAGAAGGCCAAGAAAACTTTGAAAATCTGATGAGAAGTTTCTCAGACATTCATTTTTGAGAAAATGGAAGAAGTCCAGGAGGTAACACTAAATACGGATTTTTGCTTAAAGAAACAATTTTATTCAGATTTTATTTTATCCAAGGCTCTCTGCCTCGCCCCACTAGTCACAACATTTTTCTACTAACTTAAAAGTAATACGTTTCCTCATATGACTTGAGTGTTTGCTCATGTTTGCTTATGTTAAAGGTCCCATGGCATGAACATTTCACTTTATGAGGTTTTTTTAACATTAATATGAGTTCCCCTAGTCTGCCTATGGTCCCCCACTGGCTAGAAAAGGCGATAGGTGTAAACCGAGCCCTGGGTATCCTGCTTTGCCTTTGAGAAAATAAAAGCTCAGATGGCCCAATCTGGAATCTTCCCTATATGTCGTCATAAGGGGAAAGGTTACCTCCCCCTTCTCTGCTTTGCCCACCCATGAGAAAATGAGCTACTACCGTGCAAGGCGAGCGTAATTTTTTTTCCTCGAGAGACATCATGGCTTGCAAATTAGCGAAGCAAATCAGAGCAACATGAAAAGCCAACAACGTAGGCTAGCATTAGCTACATGATAATAACTGTAACAGCATACATAAACAAACCAACTAACCGTATCCAGACACAATATTTTAAACTAACCATTCGGAGACGTCCTGCTGTAGCTGCTGAGTTGCAACTTCTTCATCCGGTGCTTCTCCATTCGGATCAGATTCTGGGTCAAACTGAAAAGCTTGAACGACTGTGTGTCTAGGAGCAATTGCGATACATCCACTGTCAACATTAACGCATGGTACCATGGCCGCAAGCTGGTTAAGGCCACACACTTACTCTCCACCTTGTCCCACCTCTCTCCTCCTCATTAGCACTTAAAGCTACAGACATAGAAATGGCACGTCCTAAGGAAAGCTTATTGTGGGACTGGCTCGTAGTCGCTGAAATTCTGCACCAAGGCTGAATTTCGGGAAAGACACTTCAGATACAGTACTAGGGACCACTTAGGCCTATATAAACATTTAAAAAGCAGCATGTCATGGGACCTTTAAGACTATCGGTATACAGATTTTAATGTAGGTGATATGTTATCAAACACAATAGAGCATTTACCGTCACTCACTGGACATTTCATTTCCGAACTGTCGTGATATGTAGAAAAACCACCTTAAGATGTTGCAGCATTCACTTTCATCTGTTTTTGAGGAAAATGAGCATGCTTTTAAATGTTGCCACAGTCATGTTTTTCCAATGAGCATAGGTTGCAATATTTCCCAGATGCTCCATTTACAAAGACTATCGGTTCGGAGGTTACTGTATTGTTGGTTGCTAGCCGGCGTTCCTGAAATTGTCATTGGTGGAATGAGTAAGCGGCCATAGCTTTTGAAAATCTGAGCACAACTGAGATGCAAAACTAAGATGATGTTCTTGTTTCAAAAGGAATCAGTTTGTTCAGCTTTGTTGCATTGCATCACATCACTAATGTTGCTAAATCATGTGGGTGCCAATTTAATGATTTAATACAGTATTCTTCCCAGTTTAGTATTCATTGTGAACATTTTTATGTTGAAATGTATGTCTCTCTGTGTTCCTTGAATAATGTTCAATAGATATTTTTGTGACATTTATGATTTAGAAAGTATGTATTTTCAGAAAAAATAAACTAGAAATGCACAAGCAGAATTATTATATATTCCTCTTGAAATATTCAGTACTTAATCTTAATTTTGCACAGACAGAAATTTTGATTACTACACCCAGATTTTCTGCTAATTTCCTCTGTTTTTTGTATAACCGTTCACTGAGACTACTGCAGCAATTGTTCACCAGTCTATCATTGGATTTAGCCTCCTCTAAACATGTTAAAACAAAACAAACTGTTGAGCCTGTTTGCCGAATTACATGTTGTTTGTGGGTAATCGGAAAGTTAAGCTGCACAATAAGTTGCAAAGTGGAACTTAATGCAGATAACTATAAGTCTGACTCTGAAAGACTTATTATGTTACAGGTAATCTGGGAATTTAGTAACTATAATCAGAAAGCTAGCACATATTGGCCCTTGCATGTAAGGTAAAGATTATTGACTTACCACAGGCAATTATGGGCAAATCACTTGTGTGTCTTTACCTCTCATTTTTGTCTCTTTTTTGAGAGAGGGATGAGCAGATTGGATCTAAATGGACATGAACACAGCACAGCCCCAGGCATTCCTTTCACCTGTTCCTCTGAGCACAGTGTGGTGTCTTTTCCACAGACAGATGAAAAGTGTATTTTGGAAATTGTTTTGCTGACAGTTGCCTGCCTGACTTCCATAAGTAAATTGCTGTACCTCCAATGGGATGCATGCACCTGCTTGTTAGTGAAGAAGAACAACTGAAACAGACGATTCCGCTGGTTGTGGTTGCACATAGATCTTGTCGTTTTGATTGGCATGGAAAAGTTTGCAGTGCACCGCTCAACCTCACCTCCCTGATCGCTACAGCTGCTGCTATGACATCTGTTACCCTATAGTGTGATGACCAAAGCCTAAAGTTACTGAAATGCGAGCTAACTTTTTTGGCCAGTGTTGCCAAGGCAACATCAGTGGAGAAAGGATCTGAACGGATTAGTGACCCTTTGTCTCATGCATCTTTCCATGAACATTGCCAAACTATTTTACTGTGTGACATCAGCTGAAAACCTTTTTTTTTTTTTTGACATTATAAAATAGACTTTAAATTTACATCTTTTGAACTCTTTCTTCATATCTATAATTTCACAACCCATCAAATTTAGTGTTCAGCTGTTTCAAAGCTCAGGAGTATTAATGCAGTTCTCAGATTTGTTCAGCAGCCATTATAATTGTGGGATTATCAAGGTATTTTAAGAGTTTCATTCTGCTTGGCTGCAGTTCAAAGTGTAAAATTATTGATGGCTGCATAAAACAATGACTTAAAGAACAAGCAGAAACATCTGCCAACCATCAACCCTGAGAATGGACTGAATTTACATACATTTTTGCATTTAACAGATGCTTTAATCCAAAGTGATTTGCAATAGAAGAACATAAGCATTTTGTCACAGAGCCAACAATATTAATCCACAAGTGATACCCTTCTGTAAAATATATCTAAAAATGGCCTAAGATTGGTATGCTGGGTTTAGCTTTAGGGAATCAATCTAGACTCA
Organism: Elopichthys bambusa; assembly: GCA_037101425.1. Lineage (NCBI taxonomy): Eukaryota > Metazoa > Chordata > Actinopteri > Cypriniformes > Xenocyprididae > Elopichthys > Elopichthys bambusa. Next base: position 27,094,438 of record CM074440.1, on the reverse strand, counting down.
TAGCCTCGCCAGGCTCATCTTGAATTAATGTGGTCTCATAACGTGACCATAAGCTATAATACAAGAAAAAATACTTTAATATGAAATAAAATAAAAAAATATTTATGAAAAATTATTTTATTTTACCTTACAACTGTAATATTAGAATATTTATTCATCTTTATTTCTTAAATTTTTATTTAACCTTAATATAATATTATAATATTATATTATATATATAATATAATAATATAATATACTCTTAATATTGAGCTTCTATTTTGGCAGAAAAGTGCATGGTTAAAGCTTATAAATGCTCCAGTAACACTTTACAATAAGATCTTACTTGTTAAAGCTGCAGGCCGAAACTTTTTTTGGTTAAAAATTATCCAATATCAATTTTTGAGCAAGTACATAACCAGCCAGTGTTCAAAACAATCTCTTTACCTTAGCCTGATTCACAACGGTAAGCTTGTAATTACGTTTTCTAATTCAGGTGGTACTGGTGGGTTTCTGCTGGAAATTTAAGCATGCAGCCTTTCGTCTTTGCGTCATTACTTCGCATCCGTTTACATGAAGAAGGAGTCCCAGCTAGTAGGCTATATGGCATGTGGAGGATGCTGCAGGCGGAAGATCATTTATAGCCTTTTCTCACAGCAGCTGGAATAATTCAATTTATAAATTTGATGGCGGATTGTAATCCGGAAAGGTCCAAATGACAATCATCAGTGACAACTGGAAATTAACCCGTAGTAAGCAAAAGACTTCGGACTGCAGAGTGGCTACAGAAATTTAAATCTACAGGTAACGCTAATGCACACTAAATACACAGTCACGCAATGCTGATGTTGTTAACATTAACAATTTGAGAACAAAGTATAACAGTAATAATAATTTTCACAATTTGACATGATCCGAACTAAGCGATCGTTAGATCACCATTGGCAGCGCGATTTATTCGAATGCTTTTTTTTTTTTTTCAGTTGGTCAGAACAAAAGTGGCAGACATGTTACTTACTTTCCTTACTTAATTTCCTGCGAAAATTCTTATTTTGGTCATACTTCCAAGACGTAGAACCTGTGATTCCGAAGTACAGTATCCCCACCGGTGTGGTGACTGACAGCAAACATTGGATTCATCCGCGCTGAAGAGCCGTGCCGATGCACAACCTATGTAAAGATGATAATTCCGCAAATAACTGCAATTGCAGGTTTCAAACAGAGATGGCGACAAAGAGGCAAAGCTTACAGGCTGCAGCTTTAACATTAGTTAATGCATTAAGTAACATAACCTAACAATGAGCAATACATTTTTACAGCATTGTTTAACCATTGATAATGTTAATGCATAAACTTGTTTAGTTCACAGTGCATTAACTAATTTTAAAAGATACAACTAATGTTTGCAGAACTAAACAATATTGTGATTATTGTATTTTATTTAATTTAGTTTTCAGCTGATCTAAACCAGATCTACACCAACGTAGCCAGGCTGACACACTAGCAAAACCTCTTCAGGGTGGTTTAAATTGCTATTTTTGTTTTTTAGTATGATATTCATGAGCAAAACTGCATTTTACAATGTCTCCACTTTTTACAGTTTTACTTTTTCTCTGGTTCAGTTTACTTTCAGTATAAACTTTGTTTTCTTTTAAGAGACTAATGCTGACATACAGTAAGAATTTAGAGCTATACATTTAGCATGTATAGCATAGTGAAACATGAGGTTACTTTAAGTCAGGAGAAACAATTGAGATATTCCAGAGATCTTGTTTGTGATTTTCTTTTTCTTATGGGAACTGACAGTGTGTTTTGCATAGTAAAAGGTTCTTTAAAGTACAAAGGGGATTTGTTAGTTAGAAGCCGCTCTGACTGCTCTCTCATGGAGAAATAAAGGTGGTGCTCAGACATCTCTTCATTACTCTTCTCCCTGATGCAACATGAAAAAATGTTACATCTATTACACCAGGCTGCCTTTGTGTTTATTGTAATAGCAGCTGAATTGCAGTAGAGTGGAGCTTTATGGTGATATAAATTAACTTGCTCTATACTCACTAGCTTTTGTATCCCTCCTACAATACTTCTCTGTCCTTAGCCGAGAAGGTGATATTTATTTTAGCAGACTTATTTCACTTCTCCTCTTAGTGTTTTATGGTTGCTGCGTACCAGTAAACCTAATAATGATTCTGAGTGTAATAGCCAAAATTAATCATCAACCTAGAGTGATGAAGAAGGCTGCATATAGATCACCTTAACTTTGTGTGTGTGTGTGTGAGAGAGAGAGAGATAGAGAGAGAAAGCGAACGAGATGAGGATGCAGCTCATTCAGCTCAAAGTAGAGCAGCACTGCAGACAGATCAAAGGCCTTAGAGATATCTATCTATCTATTGATACAAAATATCAAACCAAGTGAAATCTACAAACAAATTATGATACTTTTTATTGCTAACTTTTTATTAAATAATGTTTTGCCCTTTGCCCCTTTTTAGTGGATTTATAAAGTCAAGTTTCCTCGAGTTCGAGTTCTAGCAGAATAATTGCAGGTGTAGTTCATTTTATGAAAAATAAATATGTTTGGCAACCAGAGAGTGTCCATAACTTTGTGTTTTCATTTTGAACAAGATATTTATTTTCACTTGTTAACTATAACTTAATAATTTTATGATATATTCTGATTGTAAAATATGTGGAAATGAAGTGTTTTTTGTCACACGATGAGTTGGCCCCGCAATTTAGAGCTGTCAGATTTATTTTCCAAATTTTCCCTGAAATACATAAAAGTATGTAGCTGGTGAACTGGGAGAAGAATAGAGTAAACTTTATTGTTTAATATACAATGTGTATCTGATATGAATAAAACACTTTGTCAAATTATAGAATTGAAAGGGTTCTTATTGCAGCTTCCATAGACATCAGTGTATGGAATTAGATTTTAACAAACTATAAATGTCTTTTTTATACAGCCTAGTACTTCATTCGAATGTGTATTTAAATGTCTGAAACTTAAAATAAACCTGATGTGGTTGAAAACACTGAATAGTTGTGCTATATGACAAGCCAAAGCACATTTGAATTTAGCAGTAAATCTTTGCATTTTATTCTTTGCCATTTATCCTAATTGAACACTTGGTGTATTACAACTTCAGAATTATATTTGTATAGACTGTTAACAGTGATAAGGTATAGCTAAGAGTGGTCCAGACCAACCTTACAAACAAATGACTTACAGAAGGTATACTTAACTAAGAGCGTTTCAGGAATCGCGTATTAATGTTAAAGGGTTAGTTTACCCAAAAATGAAAAGTATGTCACTTATTATTTACCTTCATGTCGTTCCACACCCGTGAGACCTTTATTTATCTTCGGAAGACAAATTAAGATATTTTTGATGAAATCCGATGGCTCAGTGAGGCCTGCATTGCCAGCAAGATCATTAACACTTTCAGATGTCCAAAAAGGTACTAAAAAGATATTTAAAACAGTTAATGTGAGTACAGTGGTTCAACCTTAATATTATAAAGCAATGAAAATACTTTTTGTGTGCCAAAAAAACAAAATAACAACTTTTCAACAATATCAAGTAATGGCGAATTTCAAAACACTGCTTCAAAGCTTTACGAATCTTTTGTTTCGAATCAGTGGTTCGGAGTGCTAAAGTCACGTGATTTCAGTAAACGAGGCTTCGTTACGTCATAAGTGTTTCGCAATTTCAATCGTTCACATGACTTTGGCAGTTTGATACGCAATCCAAACCACTCATTTGAAACAAAAGATTCGTAAAGCTCTGAAGCAGTGTTTTGAAATCGGCCATCACTAGATATAGGTTTTTTGTTGTTTTTTTTTTTTTTTTGGCTCACAAAAAGTATTCTCGTCACTTTATAATATTAAGGTTGAACCACTGGACTCACATGAACTGCTTTAAATATGTTTTTTAGTGCCTATCTGGGCATCTGAAAGTTGCTGGCAATGGAGGCCTCACTGAGCCATCGGATTTCACTAGAACTAACCCTTTAAGGTACAGCGTAAGGTATAATTTAAGAATGACATAGAGTTAAGAAGATTTCGGGAAATCCAGCCCAGAATTCATAGTCACTTCAATTATGACCAGGCACCCAGGTCCTAATCACAATGCCACCAGAGTGAATGACTGTTGGCATGAAGTTCTTCTCATGAAATGCTATGGTTGGTTTTCATTTAACATACAATTTCATTTACAATGTATAACCCTTAAAAGTTCACATTGCTTGTGCTTTGTTTCCTCTTTTTCAGGCCAAACTCAAATAAAACCCATTGTAGGCAGCTTGTTTCAAACATAAGTTTGAGCTGTGTGAAGTAAGTATGTTCAAACTGGTCTCGTAGATATGTGCATAGCTTCGGCACATGCCTGAAAATATCTGCCAGAACATATGATCCGAGTCGTGATGAACATCACCACATGACTTTTAAACACTATGATCCTCTTATTGACACTTAAGAGACGAGTTCTTTTCTGAGTGTCTCTGTCGTAAACACATCATTAATCTCCGGGCTGTCAGAGTGACTTTTCCGCTGACTTCCTCCCCGACCATTTTCTTCAGCACAGAGCACAATATCCCTCACTCAAATACTGATTGCAGCTTTTAGCTTTCTTATTCTTTGATGTTTGTGAAGTAAGGGCTTTTCTTTTGTGTGCCTGTAACACTGAGAAAGACGGCACACTCCACATCTATTCACATCTCATATTCTCATGTCGAAGATGAGGGATAATTACATATATTCTGAGGGGAAAAATAGCATCAGGCTGGTTAAAACCTTTTCAAAGAATGACTTCAGGAATAGAATCTGCATGAGTCACTGGGTTAAGAAAGAATTCAGTTTTAAAAAAAATGTTGCATGGCCTTATGGGATATTTTGAGAAGACATGATTTTGATAAAGCCACTTTTAATGGAATAAGTGTTTTTTATTTATTGGCATTATAACAGGAAAAGTTCTGTTGCAATTAAAATACTTGACATTTTGTGTAAGAAAATGGGCTAAATATACCTGTAGACAACGCAAAACATAAAAGTTTAGCCAGCTTAAAGTTTAGCCCCAGGAATGATCAAATAAACAGCTTTTAGATCCAAGGACTCACATTTACCATTTACCACTCTTTTTTTAACACTGCCACCTTTCTATTAATGACCGGCTGTTTGCTTGTTTAATAAGTCAGTAGAAGAGATTCTAGAAGGTCACTCCAGCATTAACCTCTCCTACAGTCAATCAATGGCTAAAGTGATTCTTATTGGTTAATTATTTGCAATTTGGTGACAGAGGCTGTGGCGAGCTAGAATGTTCTGCTATAGGTGTCAATGGAAAGGGTGAGCGGAACGTGGCCATCATTTAAGATACAATGGGAGGAAACATCCAACAACCATCGTGAATCAATATTAGTGCTCCTCTAGAAGGTACGTTAACACACTGCAGGCTTAACACTCAGTTAATTGGCTAGAAAAGAGTGCTATGGAAAGTGTTATTCAGTGGATTATTGGATGAAGAGGATGGCCCTTTACCAGAGAGCACTACAACACTCCAGGGTTCAAGGGTTAACATGGTGATTGGGTTTGAAGAGGCCTGTTTGTTATAATCACACCTGTGTATAATTGGAAGCACTAAAAAATGCGCTTTTAGCAGTATTGACATGTACCGAAATCACTGACAGACAGGATTAATCTCCGGAAATGACACTCTGTATTTAGCGCTTAAAACACTGACTGGCCCTCCATAACTAGGGCCATGAGATATGAATCCAAGGGGAAATATATCCCTTAGTCAGTAGATTTAAGAGCTGTTTATGCTCTATTCTCCTCCCACAAGACTATTTAATCTAACTGTTTTACTCCCTTTGTACCCCCCTAAGGATGGATTCTTAGATTTAGTGACATCTCCTCGTTTTATCAAAGCGCTTATTCAACTTTTATGTACTGCTGTCAGGATGGATACTCTGAGGGGATGGGAAAAATCTCTCAGCATGGGACTTATCAAAGCCAGGCATCAGCACAGTTTGTGGTCTAAATCTGCAATGAGGTCATTGAGAATCTGTTTGACTTTTCAACCAGTCGAACGAGGCTTCAGAAGGAAACGTGAAAAAAAAAAAAGTCTTACATTAACACTGAACAATTGCTTTTAAAGTGAATGTCATAACCCTTTGTTACATTTTGTTAGCTAAGCTTTTTAATGCTGGCAGGATGCGGTGCTGTCTTGCTTTTTTGTGGCTAACGTTGTGCTGAATTTGCTGCATTCAGATTTTATTTCTGCTCCATTAAATCTAATTTGATTGTGAATTTGGATCAGCTCAGCTCAGTATTTTTATAAAGAAAAGATTTTACTAGCTAGCAGGATATTTAAAGATTTAGGGGAATGCATTATAGTGACAGTAAACTAGACAATACTTTTCCTAACCTGTCCAATATGACAAATAACACAAAAAATAACAATGCAAAAATGTACACTAATGCACTACAGGGGCATATGTAGAAAATATTTAGTATAATATTTGAGGCGCGAGAACCAATGAGGTTCACTCTTGTGTTACACAGAACATTTGAGTTTCCTCAAGAATCAATGAGGTTTGTTCTCGCAAATCAAGCAAGTATGGTTGAGCTTCTATTTATGTTCACTGATCAATGTTTATATGAGAAAAAAATCTAGATTCAATCTGTTAATCATATAAAGTGATCGAGTCTCTTAAGAAAATTTTGACTAAACCGCTCGATTCATATGAATTTATTTTACAATTTCTTTATGAACTCTTTATGAAAGCAACAAAGTGGTAGTTGAGTGGAACGAAAGTCTTACAGGTTTGGATTGACATGGGTGTGAGTAATTGATGACCAAGTGCTTTTTTTCTTTTTTTCTTTAACACTATCGGGTATGTTTAGTGTAGTGCTTAGTGTAGGTGCTACATTAATTTCAAACCACTCAGTCACCGGACATTTCATTTCCAGACTGCTGGGATATGTATAACAACCAATGTAATAAAATGTTGCCAGATTCACACTCATCTGCTTTGAATTAAACTGAACAAGCTTTTAGCACCACTCACTGGACATTTGAAAGTGGTGTGAAACATGCAGAAAGCAACGTAATGTCATTTTGCAGAAATGTCGGCACATGCAGGCACACTTTTCCAATGAGCCTGGATTGGTCATGGTTCAATTCCCAGGGAAGACACTGGATACTTCGAATGCACTGTAAGATGCATCTGACAAATAATAAAATTTTAAAAATGTACTAGTCAGTTGTAGACATTTTCTATTCTAGCTTATATATAGCCAGCAGCAAATTCCCAAAGGACTGGCAGAGATGAATCTGTTCTCTGCGGGTACGTGAGCGATGCACGGCCGTTGACGGCCTGGAGCTCTGATCTGCGAAAGTGTCTAAACAAATTATAAAATAGGGGCTATGTTTATATATGAGTCACATATTTGAGGTCTAAATAATTATATTCTCACCTAAAAAACTCTTAAAACTACATTTCGTGACACAACAGCAGTAGTATTTTTTTAAAAAATATGGTGGATTTGCTCAACCGCCATGACAGTCGCCACAAGCGGTACAGACGGTGAAACTGTCCCAGTGCTGATACTGTAGGAATATCACACAGATCTCAGCCAATCAGGTTCGAGGACCAGAAAGAACTGTTGTATAAACAGCCATATTGCACAGCTATGAGTTTGATGGCACAAGTAACAACAAAGAAACAATGGATTGTCTTTAAAAACCCTCTTTTGTGCTACTCATGTGGTATTTGAGTATGATGCTACCTATGTGCTATGGCTATATGCTGAGTCTTAATTTCTTATAGGGTTTCTTCCTCCTATCTTTACCATTGTTAGGCATTTTCCTTTCCTGCTGTGGACTTGATATTTTGACCACTATTTCACTGGTCTTCTCAATGGGGGTCTTGAGGTTTTAGGTCCCATTCTCTGTAAAGAATGCTTTGGAAAGACAGGTATTGTGAAAAGCTCAATAGAAGTAAAATTGAATTGAATTATTGCACAAGTGTTTAGATGTGTTTCCCATAATACAACTGGCTCTGTATCTGTGAATACAATGTGAATTTATTGGGTTTTTCTGGCAGGTTGCACAAAGAAACCAATTTGGTCCAAGGAAGCCTTTCATTTAAGCAATAGCTGGATGTAGTCGATCCTACGCAGGGACCTGATTGGCTCTTTAGAGTGTTGTTATCATCTGGTACTGTAAGATTTTTTTTACTGCAAAGAAACCCTGTTCATCCATAGACAGTGGTCTGCAATGCCAATTATTACTATTTTTTAAATTTATCACATCCAGGTTTTATTGAACTGTTTCAGCTTTTTTTAAACAACAAATCTAATCAAAGTTTAACACGTTGTTTTCGATCTTTGGTAGGTCTTGCCTTTCAGAACTCCATATTTCATTGTTATTTTTACAAATCCCAAACCACATGCAGCCTTGACTCAACACTGATCCCATTTTACACTTCAAGGGCTGACCCTGGAGCTCTGGCACACAACGAAAGCCTTCACCGGCACTGGAATGTGGTAGTAATTGCTTGTCTTTAAGATGCACCAGCAAGACACTCTGAATTAATATTGGATACATGATGAGCAGCCATTTCTGCTTGAGAAATGATCATTTTTACATGAGTTCACCTCTTCCCCCTCTCTTAGTTCCAAGTCTGAACCACAACTAAATAATTGATGGTCAAGTTTCCACCCCTGTCAGTGCACAGGCTAAACATGAGCTGAGGCCTATGCTGACTCCGGCCCCCACGTTTGCTCCTTCGCTCTCTGCATCTTTTATTTCATGCTGGAATCTCTCCATGTTGGATGAAAGCGCTGGGCCTTCTTTTGCACTGGGTCGGTCCGAACAGCCGGGCTCTTTTAATCACTGCTGCACTGAAACAAGCTTTCCAGCATCACGGCCTGCAGTGTAATCGGCAGCACACCAATTAAAGGTTCAAGGCGCTCAGATTAATTTATTAAATCACAGTCCAAACATAGTACTTGAATCCCAGACAATACAGTGCTAAATGCCATGGATTTTTCTTGGCCGCCGTCTGATCCAACCGTATTGATTGCGGAGTCAGCAAGGCCCTCCCACATGCTTTCGGCTCTCCTCTTAGCCTTTCTCTCAGTCTCTGCTTAACTTTTTCTCTGTCTTTGAGGCCATGACCAAGTGCTACACAAATATGCATCTGTGACTTCATATTGCATCAAATATGGACTCCAAATCTCATACAAATAAGAAGAAAATGTTAGCAAACATTAGCAACAAGTACTAATTGGGGCAGCTGCATTTTTGGAAACCATATACAGTGAGTGAATTTTTCTGCCACGGGTGATTTCCACAATATACGAGGGTCAACAGCAACTATTTTCTAATCACTAAACTAAATGAACTAAATAAAATCATGTTTAAAAAAATCAAAATAAAAACGGTAACACTTTACAATAAGGTTCATTAGTTAACGTTAGTTAACCACATTAGTTAACATGAACTAATAATGAACTGCACTTATACAGCATTTATCAATCTTTGTTAATGTTAATTTCAACATTTACTAATACATTATTACAATTTTGTTAACATTAGTTAATGCACTGTGAACTAGCATGAACAAACAATGAACAACTGTATTTTCATTAACTAACATTAACAAAGATTAGTAAATACAGTAACAAATGTATTGCTCATGGTTAGTTCATGTTAGTTAATACATTAACTAATGTTTAACTAATGAACCTTATTGTAAAGTATTACCATAAAAACAATCTAAAATATGCACTACTATTTAAAAGATTGCGGTGAGTAAGAATTTAGTTAGTTAGTTGTTGTCACAGTTTCACTGTTTTGGACTTTCTTTTCCTGCCTGCACCATTTCCCGCCACTAGGTCGTTGTCATGGTTTTTGATTTAGTCAACACTGTCAGCTGTATGTCATCATCACCTCATTTGCACTTGTATTTAAGTTCCCTTGTTTCTATTCATCATTGTCGGGTATTGTCTGTGTATACGTGTGTGTTAAGCTCTTGTTTGAATTTACCTTTGGATTTATTAAAGATTGCTTTCTCTCTTCATCTTCGTGTTCGTATTTGATCTTCAACACAGCATGAGTGACAGTTGTATTTATTAGGTTATTAATTAAAAATGTATTTTATCCAGCAAGGATACATTAAATTGATCAAAAGTTACTTTTAAATTGATACAAAAAATTAAATTTCTTTACTTTGCTTGAAGGCATTCTTTATGCAGACAGCAGTACATATACAGCAACAGAACACACACAAAATATCACACATTTTATAAAAAATCATTTAAAAACATGATTGCAGCAGGTATAAATGAATCCTTTTATCTATTTGATTTACACAAAGGGAGTTTAAATCTCTGGCCTGAGGGAAGCAGTTGAAATTCAGTAATGGGTGGGTGACATCAGAAAGGACTGACAGGCCTTTCCTAGTCACCCTGTGTTGATAGATTTGCCTGGTAGTCCTTCAGTCGGTCCCCACTATTTTGCTGCACATTATAACTATACTACTCAACTTACTCTTTTTCCATACAGTAGGATTTCCATACCAACAAATAATGGAAAAACGTAAGCCAGATTCAATAAAACAGGTGTAAAACATTTAGAAATAAAATCCATATTAAAAGTTTGAAGTTTCTTCAGAAAATACATGTGCTGAAGAGCTTTCCCTCTATTAATATCAGTGTTTGCCTCAGATTTTAGTTTATCAAATACAGCCTCTAAATAATTATACTGCTTGACCACTTCTACCTGATGTACCTTTATGATTCAAAAATATGCTATATGTTTATCCCTATATGTCTAAAAATGAAGCATCAAACCACTGAATAAAATGATCTACCACTTGACTTGGTGAGAAGAGACACAATCACCTAATCATCTCCAAATGTAATAATGTATCTCCCTTCAAAGACACTCCGACAGTCATCAGTATATAAAGAAAACAAAATAGGAGACAAAACATAACCCTGTGGGGTACCAGTGGAACATAATGCATTAGACAACACAGCACTGGCACATATGTACTCTTTGGGATATGTTCAGCCCCATAAATCTGGGGCTGAACACAATTAAAAGCAGATGAAGAATCAATGAAAAGCAAACATACATTTTTTTGTACCTTCCCAATGTCTTAAAATCATATTTAGTAAGGTGCAAGTGCCATCTTTCACTCCTCTTGGGGCCGTATTCACAAAACAAAAAGTAGCTCCGAACTTGCCGATTAAGGAGAAACTCAGTCAGTCCTAATTTTAGCAGTCCTAAATTTTTGCTCTAAGAGTATTTCACAAAGCATTTTAGTGCTAAAACTAGCTCCTCTATCTGTGAAACATTGGGAGTAGTCAAGAGGACTCCTAAATCACCAAATCACAAACAATCCTAATGACCGTTGCTGCCAATCTGCCTCAGCAGTCAGCCCAAAGACACTGTATTTAGGCAATAGTGATAGAGCCTTGGGTTCTAAACCTTTTCTTCATAAATGCAATAAATATTTTGATTTATAGATTTGAATCTATGATAAAACGCCAAAAATAAACATTTAATAAATAAATAAATTAAGAGTTTGGTTCCAAAAAAATTAGTTTCCACCAAAATCAGTATTGTATCTGGTCGGTATTGAAAAGTCATTTATTAATTTTGCGCAAAATGCGATATCCGTCGTGTTTGTGTCATGTTTTCTCCTTTTCTTTCCAAAACGCGACAAACGCCAGTCTCCTTTCTCTGCAGGACGCGATATATCCACTCAACCAATCACAGCGCACCATTCCACGCACTGTAAACAGTAATGGCGGCGCCCTGAATACACCCTGCATCCTAGTTTTCCTTATCTGCTTTGTACTTTGTGATCAACAAAAACAGAAAAATTAATCATTTTTACGGCATTGATGAACCTGTGGTGGTTTCTGCGGTGGGGAAGAAACGCAAGTCATCGAAATGTAATCATTTACGTGAGGAAAAAAGAAGAGACACTCAAGTCGGGAGGAGGAAAAATTGCCGGCTGTTGCTTGTTCCACGACAGCATCAAACTTCTGTCACAGTCCCCAAAACTGAATCATGGACAGTTTTTAAAAGCCGTTTTTAATACCAATGTGCTTGGTAAATGTGTTTATTTTAACTGTGTGGTGGCGCCAGATACTCTTTAATCGGTAATGACAAACAGAGACATAATAAATTTATAACATTAACAAGATGACTTGTTGAATTCATTTTGGGTCATTTTGAGTGAAATGCCTGTATATAAGATTAGTATTGACCAAGTTCAGATGCTGTCATATATGTGGATCAACTTACTTTGTTGTGTATTTTCAATATGAAAAATAACTTTTATATTGATGGATTAGTTGCATTTTGAAAAAAAAAAAACTAAACAAAACCAAAAAAAAAACAAAACAAAAAAAAACGTGTCATTGATTTAGTGCACTGTGAACTAACATGAACAAACAATGAACAACTGTTCATTAACTAACATTAACGAAGATTAGTAAATACAGTAAACAGTTTTTGGGGGAAAAATAATCCGTTTTTATAATAAACCTTTTGAAATCAAGATGTAGATTTGAATTTTTAATGTTTTTATAACCAAAAGATGCTATGTGAAAATTTGAAACAGAAAATTGTTGTTCCCTTTCAAGGGAACTCGCGTTGCGTCGAGAAATTGACGCTTTGGGAACGCAACGCGTGATGTCGTCATGAAGCACGTGTGAAATCAGTCCAATGGTGTGTCGAGACGTCAGAAGCGGGTGACGTCACGGCCAGGAAGCTATAAAGCACGCTCAAACAAAGCAACGCTAGCTTCTGTGTCTTCAGTTGCGCTCTGTGTCTCGTATGTCCTATTTGGTGTTGTTTGTCATTATTACCCCTTATTATGGCCGAGAAGCAGTTCAGATCTTGTGTTCCTCCCTGCCCACGTTACATCACGGGCGGGGATACACATGATCTTTGTGTTGCCTGCTTGGGAGCGGAGCATCCCGCCTGGCGCTTTTTGATGAGGGCGCCCAGGCTCGCGTTCCCCAGGGTTCGGGTCCCGCTGCTGCCGAGGCACAGCGCCGATCCAGATCCTGGGGATCGCAAATGGATTTGTCAGAGGGGTTTGAGACGGGCCCCGCCCTATCTCAGCCCTCACCTGACAGATCCAGTGCTTTTTCCCAGTGTCTGGAAGCACGCTTTGCGGTTCCTTCCACACTGGGTGAAGCACCGGTGCTCAACGTGTCCAGCTCCGAGGAGCTGGATGTGGAGAGCACCGACATAGCAGAGAGTGAGGACTCGCCATCCCACTCTCCGGCTTATGAGGAGCTGGTGGAGGTCATAACTCGCGCCGTGGCCAAACTGAATATCGACTGGCCGGCGGAGAGGCAGGACGTTCGTCCTAAAAGCAAATTGGATGAACGCTTCCTGCCCTCGCGAGCGCAGCCTCCCCGTCGGGGTCTCCCCTTCTTCCCAGACCTCCACACTGAGGTGTCGAGGTCCTGGAGGAAACCGGCCTCCTATCGTGTGCATAGTGCTCAAACCACGCACTATGCATCGATAGTGGGGCTCAAGGAGCATGGGTATGGGACGATGCCAAAGGTGGAGGAGACGCTTGCTAGCTATCTCTCTCCACAATCGACATCGCCCCTAAAGGCCCCGACACTGCCCACCAAGCCCGTCAGGATTACATCCAGCTTGGTGGGCAAAGCTTATCAGGCCTCTGGTCAGGCTGCGGCATGCCTTCACACTATGGGCGTGCTGCAGGCCTACCAAGCCGAACTTCTGGGGGATATTGATGAGGGCGGGGGAATGACTCCCGACGTAGTCGATGAACTACGTCGGGCAGCTGATTTATCTCTCCGGGCCACCAAGGAGACGGCCAAATCTGTCGGTCGTGCTATGGCAGCCCTGGTGGCCACGGAGAGGCATTTATGGCTCAACCTCAGCTCTATAAAAGACAAGGACAAGCATTTCCTGCTGGACGCCCCGCTTACGCCTCCTGGCCTCTTCGGCGACGCCGTCAATACGGTCGTCGAGAGGTTCCAGGAGGCTAATAAGCAAGCGGCGGCGTTCCAGAAGCTCCTCCCCCGCCGCTCTCATACCCCCGGGGCTGCTCAACAACACCAGCAGCCCCACACTTCTAAAGCCAGCTCCTCACAACAACATCGTGCTGCCCAGAAGCAGAGCGTTACCACCCGTACTCCCCCTCAGCGACACGGGGGGACGGGTGGTTGGTCTCAACCGCAGCCTTCGAGGGGTAGGATGGATCTGCGATCCGTCCTTATCGCCAAGAAGGCTGCGGGGAAACAGCCCTGACGCCAGCAGCGTCAGGGCTTTGAGGGCAGTCCCCTCCGGAGAGAGGTGTTCTACACCTCAGCGCACAGCGCTCACTTCTCTTCGGTGCCCTCAGGGGACCGTTCTGCCAACCCTGCCGCTCCAGGGCGCAGCGGCCCCCAGCGAACATTCACTCAAGCATCCGCCCGTAAGTTTAGCGGTGCTGGGGTGTTCGCTCCCTCCGAGGAGGGTCTCAGAGCGATCAGTTCGGCTGCCCCCTGCCGGTGCGCCGCATCGGGGCACCGAACTGGTTATTCAGGATATACCAGAGGCCAGTCTCGAGAGACTGGTTCCCTTAGTAGAATATCTGACAGCGTGGAAGCTACTGCCAAATATTTCTCAATGGGTCCTGCGTACAATCGAAAAAGGTTATGCCATTCAGTTCGGGTCTCGCCCGCCCCGGTTTATGGGGGTCCTACCCACTGTGGTGGGCCCCGAGCAGGCTCTGGTTCTGGAGCAAGAAGTAAAAACTCTATTGGAGAAAGGAGCCATAGATTATGTACTTCCCTCCGATGCAGAGAACAGTTTCTACAGCCGTTACTTTATTGTTCCAAAGAAGGATGGCGGGCTGCGTCCTATTCTAGATCTTCGTCAACTGAACCAGTCCGTTATGAAACTCAAGTTCAAGATGTTGACACTGAGGCAGATCGTATCTCAAATCAGGTCCGAGGACTGGTTTGTTACGATCGACCTCAAGGACGCATACTTTCACATCTCCATCCTTCCACATCACAGGAAGTTCCTGAGGTTTGCTTTTGGGGGCAAAGCTTACCAATATCGGGTTCTTCCATTCGGCCTAGCGTTATCACCCCGCACATTCACCAAATGTATGGATGCAGCTCTTGCACCTCTACGTCTCCAGGGCATTCGCGTCCTCAATTATATAGACGATTGGTTGATTCTGGCTCATTCACAACAGTTAGCGGCTCGGCATCGAGATGTCGTCCTCGCTCACATGAAGAGCCTGGGGCTGAGGCTCAACGCCAAGAAGAGTATGCTTTCTCCAGTTCAGAGAACCACTTTTCTGGGCGTGGTTTGGGACTCTGTTGCGATGCAGGCGCGTCTTTCTCCTGCTCGCATCGAATCAATCCTTTCTACCGCAAGCCGGTTAAAGCTAGGCCAGTCACTCACTGTAAAACAGTTTCAGAGGCTGTTGGGGCTGATGGCAGCGGCATCCAACGTGATACCTTTTGGTCTGCTGCACATGAGACCCCTGCAGTGGTGGCTCAAAACCAGGGGATTCTCCCCGAGGGGAAATCCTTTTCGCATGATCAAGGTCACGCGGCGTTGTCTACGTGCCCTGGCCATTTGGAAGAAGTCCTGGTTTCTATCCCAAGGGCCCGTGCTGGGAGCTCCTTGTCGTCGCAAAATGCTAACGACAGATGCTTCCCTCACGGGCTGGGGAGCGGTCCTAGACGGACGCTCGACTCAAGGTCTGTGGGGCGCTCACCACCTCTCCTGGCACATCAACTGCCTGGAGATGCTGGCGGTCTTTCTGGCCCTCAAGACTTTTCTTTCAGATCTCAGGGGCCACCATGTTCTTGTCCGGTCAGACAACACATCGGTAGTCGCCTATATAAATCATCAGGGGGGTCTGCGGTCACGCCCACTCTCCAAGTTGGCGCGCCGAATCCTCCTGTGGTCCCAAGGGAAATTTCTGTCACTCAGGGCAGCTTATATCCCCGGGGTCCAGAATGTTGGAGCAGACATCCTGTCGAGGCAGGGGCTGAGGCCCGGGGAATGGAGGCTCCACCCCAAGGTGGTGGAGCAAATTTGGAAAAGGTTCGGCCAGGCTCAGGTGGATCTGTTTGCGTCTCGAGAGACTTCTCACTGTCCACTCTGGTTCTCCCTCACGCATCCAGCTCCTCTCGGACTGGATGCTATGGTACAGACGTGGTCGAGGCTTCGTCTGTACGCATTTCCCCCGATCGCTCTGCTCCCGGGAGTTCTAGAAAGAGTTCGCCGGGACCACGTCCGGCTCACCTTGATAGCCCCGCGCTGGCCGGGCAGAGTGTGGTTCTCGGACCTAGTATCTCTCCTGGACGGCTCTCCCTGGGAGATTCCCGTCAGGAGGGACCTTCTGTCCCAGGCAGGGGGCACGATTTTCCACCCCCGTCCAGAGCTCTGGAGCCTGTGGGCTTGGCCTCTGAGGGGGCCCAGCTCATAAATTCCGGTCTCTCAACCGAGGTTGTAGGGACCATTCTCCAATCTAGAGCTCCCTCCACGAGGAAGCTTTACGCCCTGAAGTGGAAACTTTTCACTTCTTGGTGCAGTAGTCGTCAGTTTGATCCAGTTTCCTGTCCCGTTGGTACGGTTTTGGAATTTCTGCAGGAACGGTTCACTGCAGGGTTATCTCCCTCCACGCTAAAGGTTTATGTGGCGGCCATTGCGGCTTACCACATACCCTTGGCTGGTTCTTCTCTTGGTAGAGACCCACTTATTACTCGCTTCCTCCGTGGCACCTTGAGGCTGAGGCCCGCGGTACGCATGAGGGTTCCGGCATGGGATTTGGCTGTGGTGCTCCAAGGCCTATCCCTAGCCCCCTTTGAACCGATTGAGGAGGTTCCAGTTAAGTTTTTGACCCTAAAAACACTGTTCCTCCTTGCCATATCTTCCTTGAAAAGAATAGGAGATCTACAGGCCCTTTCGGTTGCCCCCTCGTGCCTGGAATTTGCACCTGGTATGGTGAAAGCCTTTCTTCATCCCAGACCTGGTTACATTCCCAAAGTTCCCACTAATGTGGCTAGGCCCATTGTACTGCAGGCCTTCTGTCCTCCTCCCTTCAGGACGTCAGACCAGGAACGCCTTAATTTGCTTTGCCCTGTTCGGGCCCTAGATGCTTACGTCCACAGAGCTGCCCTGTGAGACTGAGCAATTGTTTATCCTCTTCGGGTCCCCCAATAAAGGGGCCCCGGCATCTAAGCAGAGGATGAGTAAGTGGTTAGTCGAGGCTATCTCACTTGCTTACGAGTCGGCCGGACTGCCGTCACCTCTAGCAGTCCGAGCCCACTCTACCAGAAGTATGGCGGCCTCCAAAGCCCTTCTTTCGGGAGCCTCTTTACACGACGTCTGTGATGCGGCAGGCTGGTCCTCACCGCACACATTCGTCAGGTTTTATCAACTTGACCTTAGCTCCCCCGGGGCCCGGGTTCTCTCTGGCGACTGACGAGCCACACCAGACAGGCCCTTGTAACTATGGCGGCGTGGGTATTAACGTTCCCAAAGCGTCAATTTCTCGACGCAACGCGAGTTCCCTTGAAAGGGAACGTCTCGGTTACGACTGTAACCTTAGTTCCCTGAAGAGGGAACGAGACGTTGCGTCGCCCTGCCATACTTCCAGCACGCCTGTCAGCGCTTACTTCAGACACTTTAAGCTAGCGTTGCTTTGTTTGAGCGTGCTTTATAGCTTCCTGGCCGTGACGTCACCCGCTTCTGACGTCTCGACACACCATTGGACTGATTTCACACGTGCTTCATGACGACATCACGCGTTGCGTTCCCAAAGCGTCTTCAGGGAACTAAGGTTACAGTCGTAACCGAGACGTTTTCATCTTGCCACTTTATTGTTAAAGAAAACACCTTTTTACTCAAATTATATTAGTTATAGCATTTTGGAAGCAAACTCTATTAATGTCCGATTACCTGTGGCAGTTGTTTTCACACTTACAAATGATCGAATAGAGTAAAAAATTTGTATTTGGCGTGCTGTTCAAGGGGATCGAGTGCTCCGAGCTTGACATTTATTTAGCCCAGTTCTCCACCGTATTCCCAGCCGAGAGTGAGAAACGGGGTGGCAGAAGGATTCAGAAAACTTTCAAGGTAACTAGGTGAGTCGGCTCTTGTCTGTATATATATATATCGAGCTGATTAGATAGACCATTTGAATGTGCTCCTCCCAAACTTTGTTTATAAAACATAATTTGTCGTTGAATTCTGCATTCTCTCGAGGCTGACAATTAGCTGAACATATACTAGTTTAATTTAGTGACACTTAAAGCTCCGTCCCCACGGAGACGAGTTTAGCAGTATAGGCAAAGAATTTGTATCGTATAGGCGTTTCATCCAGACGGATCCGGCGTTTTCAGAAGGTGAAATCGCTATTTTTTGAAACCGTATCCCTGCATAAATCTGAAAACGAAGCCCTTTGCGTTTTTGTGTGTACAGCCAATCCGTATATTTTGTGAAACGATGATGTCATCACCCCACGTGTCGACCCTAGTCAGTCACCGATAACAGCACAAAAGGGCAACAACAATAATAGCGTACTACATCCTTGAGTTCGTGCTGCAGAAGCTACCGCGCCTAAAGCTTTATTTATAAGCTTTACTAAAGTTTGTATACAGTGCGCAAGGTTTATGCGCATGCTCCAAGTCTTATTCTTTGTTTTTAGTGTATCTCTATTGCAGAATTACAGCGCCACATACTGATCTGGCATGTATACTACATCGTTTCAGTGGTTTCGTGTATACGCAGATATTCCTTGAGACGAGTGAAAAAAAAAAAAAAAAAAAAGATCGGATAGGGTAAGCTCTGGCTTTGTGTGGACGTAGCCTTAGCGTACATTTTAAAACCTTTATTTGAACATGGCTACATGTTACCTCATTCTACAATATTTCTAATATTTGTTACCTCATTTCAAAATTCTAATAAATGCTGTTCTTTAGAATCATGAAAAATATATATCAGTTTTCCCCTAAAATATCAAGTAGCACAACTCTTTTTAAAATTCATAGTAATAATAATAATAAATCTTGAGCATCTTAAACATATTAAAATGATATTTTAACTTAGAGTATCATTTTGGGAGGATCATGTGACACTGAAGACTGGGGTAATGACTGCTGAAAAAAGTCAGCTTTGCCATAGCAGGAATAAATTACATTTTAAAATATATTCAAAGAAAACAGTTCTTTAAAAATTGTAATATTTTACAGTATTACTGTTTTTAACTGTAACTTTAACTTTTTGATCAAATAAATGTAGCCCTTGTGAGCATAAGAGACTCTTATTTTAACATTCACAAAATAATTGTAAACAAACTACAAAATAATTCTAAGCAAAAAACAAACACAAAAAAAACATATATTTGCCATATGAGGTTGGCCAGAATCTCTTACAAGCAAAAAGGCATGCTAGCAGACATTACCAACAATCATTAACTGGGGCAGATAAACAACCATAAACAATTGGTGATGTTTTGCCACTGCTGATTTATTGATCCATGATATGTGAGGGTCAAAAGGTCACTCAGTAACTACTGTATTCTTAAAATGTGATTCTTAACAAAATGTTAAAGTTAGCCAACTGTGGGAACTTTAGAGCCATCATCCTCTCTCCACCCTGCTGCTCTGAATGGATAAATGTGACGGTCGGCGCTCGAGGGTTTTCATTTCGCCTGCTGCTCCAGTGGGGCTTCACTTCCGCAATATTCTCACTTAAAAGTCCGTCCATCAAATACCCTCCATGTCGCACCCGTGCCTCAAATGGAATCAAGTCTCAGGGCAATACAGCTTATTCTGGTGTCTTAGTGCTCACACACACACCTACACACACAAACTCACCAACTGAGGCGGATGACAGCACAGTGTGTGAGTGAGGTGCAGCCCGATGACCCGCATATGGCAGGCCTGTCTCCCACTCTGTCTGTTCGTGGGTGGCACTCGCCATCTAATTTTACCCTCAGTAGTTGCGCCGCAGGAGCAGGAGGAGGCCATTGATGGCCAGGACGCCGTTGCCCTCTGCCACACACTCATACACACATTATCTGGTCATGAGCAGATTGTGGCTTCACTCAATCTGATCCGTTCTTTTGTCAGAAACCCAGGTCTGTGTGTGCTTCCACCTTTCCTCTTTTCCACTGAAATGGCTGGTGTTCTGCCAGAGAATCTACAGAGCTTGATTCAGAACCAGCTTACTTTATTTCCACTGAGTGCCGAATGGTGACTCTGTTACTATATAACCTGCTCACAACCAAACATGCTTCAACAGATTTGTTTACACTTCTTACAAGCTTTGAGAACTTTTTAACATCCAGGTAATTTAGTTAAGCAGCTTTTATATTTTCTTAAGATTTGTCTTTGCATTTGTCATCATCATTGTTGGGGGTAATTCATTAAAAAAATATCCGAGTTACTTTTTCAAATAAGTAACGCAAGTTACCCCCAAAAAAGTAACCCCCTTCCCCTTCCCACTTATTCACTAACAGCTCTTCTTTCCCCATCTTGAGAGAAATATCAAGTGTAAGAGGAAGTGTAGAGGTGTTGTGTGCACTGTGTAAACATGATGGTTATGGTAGTTCTAGACTAAATGTGAGCTGGCATTTACTCATCTCACTTGCACAAAAACAGATTCAGTGTTCCTTAAAATTAATAAAAGCAGTGAAATGCAAACTCAGAATATTACACAAACCTGCAATAACAAAAGGCACAATATGTGATATTTTTACATTAAAATGTCCAAAAAAACACTAGCACAGTTAAGTTGTCAAAAGTACCGATTTTGTTACCAATTGGTACTGAAATTTTAAAAAAGTTACGCTTTGAGCACTGTTGAGTGGATTCGTAAAAACCTCTGACTGGCCATTGTATTGACGCGCTCGGATATGTCTGTGATTGGCTACTATGATCAATCCATGGGAGCATTTGAAAGCACACTACTTTTGACAACTCTATAGCACAGTGTTATTTTGTTCGAATGTGTACCTATATTATCCCAAATGTTTCCAACAATGTTTAAATCCATAGAAATTTTAACCAGTGTAACGGCCATTGCGTCACCTGTCAGTGATGTTTTTTAAAATTAACTGCATGCCATTTAGCAACACAAGTCAACCAGCTTTTATTATTGATATTACAATATCGATCTAGTTATACTGCAATGTGCAACAAGTGTCTCATACCAGCCACCGAGCTAACGCACAGTAACATTATAACATAACTTTAAACACAGTCTAATGTATTTTAGTATGATTTTTTTGACCAAGTAATACAGCGCTGTGTTACCTCACAATTTTAATTTGTCAAATAAAGTGATCTTTATGAATAGTAATTCAGCACTCGCGGCTATTTCAATAGAATGAGATAAAATAATGTGATATTTAAGTGATCAAACATAACTGTAACAAGGTTCAAATTCAGGGAAGAAGGAGGTGGGAACCGGCAAATGTTAAACGTAACTTTAATTGTAATAGACAACATAACGAATAAAGCGGCAGAGGCCAACTTCGGAATATAAGCATAATAAAAACACCAATGGTAAATGTCCCAGGCCTGGTCCTCTCTTGCCCTTCACTGCCGTCATTCCTTCTTATATCTTTAGCCAGTGTGTTTGTGCAGGTGTCTCTCATTAGCATTCCCTCCACCGGCCTCATTCTGCTCTCGGCCCACCCTGCTTCATACCACAGTAACGTTAATAAAACTTGAATACATTAGCTCATCCATGAACATGATTTCTGCCTTGAATCCCATCAGATTTCTTTCCATTGGCTGAGTTGAAGATGACAACTCCCATGATTCCACACTCATTCGTGGCATCATCAAGCTATGCCTTTGTTACTGTTTTGAATAGGCGACCTCTAGCGGCGAAACTTACATTCTGTGCCTTTAAATGTTAAATTACACAAATATACTTTATGTATTTAATCTCACTTTATTAACCAATGTCTTTTCTGCTGATCTTTAATGATCCAGTTCCATACCATACTTTAATGATCCAGACTAATAAGCAAAAATTACTTTAGATAAAAAGTCATTTTTTATAAAAGGCACAGCTACGCACATTATAACAATAACAAAATCCAACCAAGGAGGGCAGGAGGGGGCTTAGGTGGAGGACACAGGGCAGGCACATGGTATAACCACAGGAACCAGGGCAGAGATAACAGCGGGAGAATTCCAGTGAGGAGACAACGGAGGCAGAAGCCAGGGAGGAGACAATGGTAGGAGGAACCCCCAGCTGGAATCCCAGGATGTAAGCCCACGGCAGAGTCGAGGGAGGGAGGAGCCATGGTGGAGAGTTGGCAGATAGAATCATGGGAATGGACACCAAGTAAAGTCATAACATGATACATTTGCAAATCATTAGTTGATGATTAATTAAAGCAGACAATTTGAAGTTGAAATACATGGCTTCAAACCATTGTGGTAATTAACACATTAACTTAGACTATTAGTTAATAAAATATGTTATTAAGGAATTAATACGTTATGACACCTTTAATTAATAACAATAACAAATATATCACTTAATCTATTAATCATATAGACTCTTTATTAGTTGCTGATGCAGTAATCATTAATTAATGGTTTAGTTCTTAAGGTCATACATTAACACATGATTATCTCTGCAATTAGTTAAGCATGAATTAATGCTTATTAGTGCACCCATATTGTAAAGTGTTACCATATAAATTAATTGCTATTGTCATGTAATCCCTGTTTGTTATTTATAACTTTAGTTATTTCCTGTCTTATGTCATGCTTTGTAGTTTTTCATAGTTCATCCTTAGATGTTTCCATTTACCATACTTGTTATGTTGTTAAGCTAGTCTTCCCTGTATATATTGTGCCTGTGTTTCACTTGTGTTCAGTTAGTCATTGTAGGTGCTATGTGTGGTGTTTCCTTCTGTGTCATTGTGTTCTCCTTGTGTTTTATTAAACTATTCCTGCATCTAGATCCGCTTTCTTGCCTGCTCATTTACACCTCCGCGACAGCTATGATACACAAGCGTTTTTCATCAGTAAGATTTTTTATGTTTTCTTATAATGTATCTATACTCATCAAGGCTGCATTTAAAAACAGTCATATTGTGAAATATTAAAAATTAAAATAATTGTTTTTCATTTTAATACATTTATTCCTTTGATGGCATTCTAATATGCTGATTTGCTGCTTAAGGACATTTTTATTACCAATGCTGAAAACAGTTGTGCTAATATTTTTACAGAAACCCTTTTTTCAGGGTTCTTTAGTAAATAAAGTTTATAAAGAACAGCATTCATTTTAAATAGAAATCTTTTGTAAAATTATAAATGTCTTTACTGTCACTTTTGATCAATTTATTATGTCCTTGCTGAATAAAAGTGTTGATTTCTTACTTACCCAAACTTTATTGATATATGAAAGTGATATTTATCAGCTGAGCTTGTGTTGATTATATCTGCATTGATCTATACTTGTTTTGTGCAGTCCGCTGTAGTTTAGGACTTTTATTCCACCACATGACCATTGCTGGTTCAAAGCCAACAGGTTTTAAGGGCCATTTCTATGGTGGAGAAACACAGAACATTTCCAGCACTGGCACTGAGTCAATGGAAAAAGGGACATGAGACTTAGATAAATGCGATTTCTATCAGAGAGGACAATTCTGTCCTCTACTTTGTCTCTCTCCCATCGATCATCCTCCAATCTCAGCTTGATTTACAAATATTTGAATAGACGATGCAGTGAGAATTGAGGACAGATGCTTCATGCTAATTAGAATGAATTGTTTGTTGATCAAAATATCAAGATGGACAAATATTCACATCTCTTACAGAGAGGGGGATTTCTCACATTGATTGTCCTCTCTACAAATGCAGGAAATGGTTTCGACAGTGCAGCTCTGCCATCTGCTTGAGCTCCATTAAAACTGCCGCACTCCTAGCGTTCCCTGTCTATCTCCCCTGGCTAATAACCTCTTCCTTTAAGGTGAAATAATGAGATTCCACTTTGGCTTCATTTAGACACCACAGCCCATCCAACAGACGGAGAGAAGATATCAAAGTCCATGACAGGAAGCTGAGAAAGGATGAGCCCCTGCGTGAATAAGCCTGCTTTTGGCCCTTAGAGGGTAAATATGTATTTTGTTCAGGAAGTGTTGTGTGTTGAGCTTGCAGAAGAGTGCAGAGAACAGCATCCAGGGCAATAAGCCGGACTTGAACGCAGTCAGGCATCAAGCGTGAAAGGAATAATTGCCTTTTTATAGATTCCGCTGCTGTAGCCTGTGCCGCCTCTCAAACAAGCAAATATGTGCCTTGCATGCTTGTACCTCTCGCTTGCAGCTTCAGGAAGTGTGTGTGTGGGGGGGGTTGCTATGCATGTTCGAAATATTTACTTTGTGGTTTGTGTTCGTGCATGTGCATACACATGAATGTATTAAACAGGTGTTAATGGGATAATGGGAATGAATGGTAAGCTCTTGCATTCAGTAATCTGTGAATGCTTGATTTTTGTTTTGTAAGTTTGGCTCAAAAGGAACACTCAAAATTGTATCATTATCTTCATGCAGTTCCAAACTTTTATGCTGTTGTTGTTGTTTTGTTTTATTTTGTTGTTGTTGTTTTTTTGCTGTGGGCCACATTTTTGGGAAAAATCTTCTTGCATCTTTTGTTGGCAATGACTACAAGCTCCAAATATAGCTAAATCACACAAAAAGTTATCCATATGACTTATGCATCATATTTCAAGTCAGCTTCTGTGAATAACCGGCCAAACTTTATGGATTATTTATTTATGAAAGAAAACTTCCTCTGCATGGTAACTCTACCAGGTGTTGATTTGTAATTAAAACTGCTATTAAAAATGCTTTTTTATTTATTTATTTTATACATTTTATTAAATGAAGATCACATTATAATTCATTGTTTGGTTTTGCTACCTTAAAATGCCTTTATATACACCATGCATAGTTTGGGGTCAGTAATATTTCATTTATATTTTTATTAAGCAAGGACACATTAAATTGATCAATAGTGACAGTAAAGATTTTACAATGTTACAAAAAATTGTTAAATAAATGATGTTCTTTTGAACTTTCTATTCATCCTAAGAAAAAAAATCTGTTTCCCTGAAAAATATTATGTAGCACAACTGTTTTCAACATTGATTAATATTATGAAATGTTTTTTTTTTTTTTTTTTTTTTTTTTGACAACAATTCAGCATATTAGAATGATTTCTGAAGGATAATGTGACACTGAAGACTTTAAAAGACTTTACTTTAAAAGGTCTTACTGACCCCAAATTTTTTGAACGATAGTGTAGTGTATTGTTTTATTCTTGTCCCACTTTCAATGATTTAGAATGACAGCCTTAGCAAAACAAAAAGGATTTTATAAATTTCCTCTTATTGTTTTCAACAGAAAAAAAAAAAAAAAAAAAATTGCATGAGGATGAATGAGGATGAAATAACAAAATTGCCATTTTTCAGGGTGAATTATTCCTTCAAAACCTTAGGAAATGTTTTGGTTTGTTATTGAGACATCTTGTCCCTCTATCAGCAGTGCATCACCAAACCGGGGCCTGGGCTAAAGTGACCAAAAAAAAAAAAAAGAGAGAAACCCCTAAGGCTGAGAGCATGCAGAAACCTTCAAAAACTGTCATTCCTCAAGGACCTGCTAAGGACCTGGGGGGTAACACCTTAGGGCAGGTAAACCTGTCAGGCAGCTCTTACATACTATGGTCAAATTGGTCAGTATTTATTTCACAGTATATGTTTTCATGTAATTTCTTAATATTTAAAAATTACAAGAATGGCCCTGTCCCATCTTGTGGTCTTTGCTTGCGTGTATCCGTCAAGTCCTAAAGACCCGTTCTGGAGCTCTGGTGAAAGGAACGCAAGGGTTGAGGGTTGGGACGTGGTGTCTGTTGGAGCTGGCCCAGTTAACACATATGCTTTGACAGCTCAAAAAGTGGTTTTCATGTAATTGTTGGAAGTTAAAGGATGGACCACCATTTTTTTTCCCTATTTTCTGTCCTCTCTCAATTAAAAAAGCCACACATTTGTAAAATTACACAAGCTAATAAGCTAAAAAGACTCATGGTTTTTAGTGAGTTTTGTTTAGCCCACCCAGACATTTGGATTATAAAAACTTCATTATACTGCTGGGAAACTAAAACAACAAAAATAAATCATTATTTTCAGCAGGAAAAAAAAAAAAATGCTGTTTTAAAACAAAAACGCACTAGTGTAAACATGGCCACAGTGAAACAGTAATATTGTGAAATATTATTTCAATTTTTATTTTAATTGTTTTTTTTATATATATATTTTAATATATTTTAAAATGTAATTTATTCCTGTGACGGTAAAGCTGAATTTTCCACATCATTACTCCAGTCTTCAGTCGCATGATCCTTCAGAAATCATTCTATAATGGCAGCTTGTGGTCTATATGTTGCTGACGTGAGTTAAAGGATGGCTCACCGCTTTTTCCTTTTCTTCTTCCCATTATTTCCTGTCCTCTCTCTACTAAAAAAGCCACACATTTTCAAAGGTACACAAGCCTAGCTTAAAAAAAAGACTTGATGGAACAAATTGCTGTATCAAAGCTGCCATTATTCTGTAAATCAGTCATCATGACACTGATTCAGTAGTCTAGCAAGGATCCAGCTTCAGTAAATGTAGACCTTCTTTTGATATTGCTCCAAATTTTTATCCGTTTAAATGTATTTTTGGCTTATTCGGCCCAATAGACTTTCACAGCCTTTCTGCTCTCAGAGACCAAAACAGAGCAAATGAGGGCTTGTTGATTAAAGTGTCACTTTGTATCTCTCTTTTTACATTCCACCGTCTCTTTTGGATCAGTGGGCCAAGAACTGCTCAAGAGCCCATTGATTTTGTTGATTTTTTTATTTCCCTTCCAAGCTTGTCGTTTTAGGGCGCCTACATACTGTAGAAAGCTCTGGTGGAGCGTGTGACGGATAGTATTGTGTGAAATGCATTTTGAAAAATTTAGAAAGAACCATATCTGTTTGAAATCAAGTGGGAATACAACAAACTAGATTACTAGAAGAACAACTGGACCCACCTCTCTGAACTTTTCACTGATTGCGCTCTTCTTTATGTTTGAATGTGTTTTTCTTTTTTGCTTTTTCTCTCTGCTGATGCATCATTCCTATTGAAATGCAGCTGATATGAAGACATTATTTCATGCATATCATGATGATATTACACAAAAGAAGTTGTTTTTAATAGGGTGTTCATACTTGAGGTCATTACAGGGTTAGTTCACCCAAAAATGATCAGTCATTAATTACTCACCCTCGTCATTCCACACCCGTAAGACCTTCGTTGATCTTCGAAACACAAATTAAGATGTTTTTGCTAAAATCCAATGGCTCAGTGAGGCCTGCATTGCCAGCAATATAATTAACACTTGCCCAGAAAGCTGCTAAAGACGTATTTAAAACAGTTCATGTGACTATAGTGGTTCAACCAATGTACTTGTTACATCAGAAGAAGAATGGCATCTACACTAATATTAGTCTCTCTCTTTATCCCGAGGTTTACCGTAGTCAGCCGGATCCGGGCTGTATCCAGGTGAGATCAAGGACGTGTGCCTAGACACGACGACAACGCAGCTCTGAAGTGTCAGCAGAGATTGAGTCAACTAGATCATCCCCTGTGAATCATCCTCATCCACACGAGAGCCAGTGGCACAGATCCTCAACGAACCGTCCATACCAGCGTGATGAATATGATCCTCAACTAGATGGAACTGGAATAAATACTTTGACTGTTGCGATCCCAGTCGGACTTATGAAAGCTGCCTGAATCATAATCATGCACTGTTCGCTGTTGGAGAACTGGCCCCCCGACTGATCCTGGTTTCTCCCAAGGTTTTTTTCTCCATTTTAACACCTGTTTGCCACCTGATGTCACCTGTTGGAGTTTGGGTTCCTTGCCGCCGTTGCCTTTGGCTTGCTTAGTTGGGGACACTTGACATTTGATATTCAACAATGTTCTGATCTGCCTGCATCGACACCATTGTATGCAAACTTAACTGAGCTGGATGATGACATAACTGTTTACTCCGGTGCTTATATAGATAAACTAACTAAACTAACTATTGATTCTTACAACGGAATGAGTCAATACTGAATTTACTTAAGCTGGACAATGACACCATTTTCTTTAAGAGCTGAAAATTATATACCAGTTATCACTGTAAAGCTGCTTTGACACAATCTGCATTGTAAAAAGCGCTATATAAATAAAGGTGACTTGACTTAACGTTATGTAACGATGAGAATACTTTTTGTGCACCAAGAAATCTAAATAATGACTTTATTCAACAATATCTAGTGATGGGCAAAACACTTCATGAAGCTTCAAAACTTTATGAATCTTTTGTTTCGAATCAGTGGTTCAATCAGCGTGTACCAAACTGCCAGTGGTGAACCAGTGAAATTTCACGAAGACTTGTTTACTGAAATCACATGACTTTGGCAGTTTTTGATATCTCAAAAATTCCCCTATTTCATGGTAAAGAAGGAGATTGTATTTGTCAAATTTTTTTTTGTTAAAAAAAATTAAAGGAAAAAAAGTGATTCACATTATTTTTTATCCACATGCCACATTAAAAAGGAACTTAAATAGACCTGTTACTCGTGCTTGGATTATATCTTAAGTCGCTTTGAGTCTCACCCGCAGCATCTTTACGTAGGCGCAGCTGGAACACTGAGTGCCGTGGGGATTATAGGAATGTGTGAGCTGATAGCATATCTCTTTCTGGACTAATTCTCACCGTTTCATCCTGGGCTCTGACACCCACGGGGTGCTTATTGACATATTGAACCTGTGTGTGGAAGTGTGAAAAAGCTCACCAGATGCAATGGATGCTGGATCCTCGAAGGATACAGGCATGGGTCAGACTCCTCTTCGCCCACAAGCAGACATTCTGCTGACAGTGCTGGAGATCTTTCTCTCTCCCTCTCTTCCTTCAGGGCTTTCTTCAGTTGAAGCATCCTCATCACCACAAATATCTCTCAAGAAATCTGTACAACTAGCCACAGTCGATAAGGTGCCCAAGGATCAGTTATTGATTGTTGTTTGCATTCTCAGAAGGTGACAATGAACCTCCGCTTCATTCCAAGATGCCGAAGACGAAACGGGGCAACCACATGCTGATTTTGACATATTGACTGCGCTGTAGTTTTTCCAAGGCTTCCAGAAACCACTCGTGTGCATGACGGACAGTGCACTTGGAGTCTCTTTGCCACAGATCGATTTGTCCGTGTGGTGGATGGGCCACCTTACCGTATTCGTCATTACTGATGAATATCGTACTGACTTTGACATAATGTTTTTGACAGAGCAACTGTGAAGTTAGATTTAAGATGTTGTCAGTATGTGACATTTACGCTAACACAGCTAAAAATGCCACATGGTTTAAAGGAATAGTTCACCAAAAAGATAAATAAAATCAAAATATCTTCTTTTGTGTTACAGAAGAAAGTCATGCAGGTATAGAAAATAATTTTAACATAATTTATCCTATAACTAAAAACATAAGCTGTGTTCAGAATGTTACATTTGCTTAGTATTGAATACTGCACAGAATATACTGTATCCTAGTAAGTGAAACAGACAATAATAAACTTTTCAAGTAGTTTGAACATACATTTTTGCTACATAATGTTATTTCCCAGCAAAGCTTTGGATGTTTAATGACCGTTGAAAAGATGTCCTTCCGACACGCCTCGTCATGGTTGAAAAATAGTTCTAAAATGAAATTTAAACAGACGTCTTAGACCAGGGGTCGGCAAGTATGTTTGGCATCAGGCCAAAAAAATAAAAATTCGCCACTAGATGGCAGGCCAGAACATAGTCAAAGGATAATTTAAGAAATTAATTGATGAAAAATGCAATTAGAATTGCCTGTGATGGACCGTTACGGTGTTAAATCCTGTAGTAGGACAGTCATTAACACAAAGCCACATTTGTGTGGCAGTGTCCGGGTTTTACACTGGATAAATTAATAAAGCAGAGTACTGACACGTAACCTGGCAAGTATCTTCATTTACCAACTTGCAACACAGACCACCTTGCTAAATTTTAATTTGCTTGTTACACAATGGAACCTAACTTATTGTAATAATTATTTGACATATATAGCCTACTTTTACACTTTTACTGATAAATTATTCCTTGTCATCCTCACGCACTAAACTGCATTTTGCGTGTTTGCGTGCTGGAGGTATGCCATTACGTCATGTGCAGAGTGACGTTAACATTTAAGCTAGCTGGTGAGAGAAAATGGCACTATCAAAGAGTCTAAAGAGGAAAGTTGACAGTGAAAATAGGGCATACAAAGAAGAATGGAAAGACAACTATGCGTTCATCCTACCTACTTTTTATCAATTAAGCATTATATAATGAACTACACATAGCTAATAGTCAAAGTAACAATTATACATGCAACCCCAGAGAATTGTAGACATGTACAAACGCATCTGAATGCATTTTTAGGAAATGTTTTGTGTTACATATTTTTACCGATTTATGTCATCCTACCGTGACTATTTTTGGCCAGGGACACGACGTTGCTGTCGGACCAATACTTCATGGGTTTATAGCAGTGTCTATTAAAACCTTGAAAAAAAAAATGTACTTTGAGTTTTTAAATCAATACTGTGTAAAAATTTGGAACTACTAAACATTTCAAAGCAGTTCAAATAATAGATCTTATGCATTAAATACATTGTTCAGTCATTAAACTCTTCTGAGCAGCTGATTGGTTGCCGTAAAGCCGGCTGCTTTGGCCAATCGATGTATTTCCACCCTGAACCAGCTCAAATCACTGGGAATTTTCCTATCCCCCCAACTTCCCCAGCACCACTTTAGATCTGCAAGGGGGCTCTCCCTACTTTCCTTGCAGCAGCTCATATCCTATTCACTATATAGATGTGCATATTTTGACAGTAGCCTTCAAAAAAATACAGAAAACTGGCACAATATATTAACACTGTATACTGCATAAATTGTAAGACTAGAATGATAGTATGTATTCCAATCATAGCCATATAGAGCTAAGAGTACTCATTTTCTCTAAATGTCTAACCTTTGCTTGAGGGTATTTTTACGCACGTGGTGGAAATAATAATAATTTACGACCTCCTCTGAATAATTTTAAAGATCATGCAGATGAAGTATAAATATCTTGTTATTAAATGTTCTGCTCTGTGCGTCTTCGCCAAATGCTCAGAGTGGGCGGCTCGAGATGTATAAAGATGTAAAGAAACTGTGAAGAGGTTTAAAGCTATTCTTTATGCTCTAGATTAACACGTGTGTAGGCTAATGAGGTACAGCCATTCCATCTTTCCATATGATTAACAGTACGTGTGTATGTGAGTGCTCGGCTGCACTCTGCATGGTGTATGATCACACAGAATCCCTCATGACGGTGCCAATACAGGCATGCATGCATTAAGAATGCAAAACGATACGGGCGGATTCGTCGTAATGGATTTTACATTTTTGTCAGCGTGGCTTGGCAGTCCCTCTTAAGAGCAGTAATGAAACAAATCTAAATGACTCCACAAGCACACTCAGCTTAAATTATGTGACAAGTGAGACTTATTTCATTCTTTATATGTTTGAAACAGACAGCAAAAAAGACAGCATATAAATTAAATAAAGATTTAAGCACTGTTGGAAGGGGAACTCCAGAGACGTTAATAATTAATTCAAAAAGAGATTGAGATAAAATATGCTGTGCAGTTAAAAAAAAAAAAAAGGACTTAGAAGGAATCTTTACAAAGTTATTAAACCTCATGTTTGATATTGCGGTATTAAATATTGAGAAAACTTCAGAGATCTCCAGAGATAATGTCTGATCCCTCGCTGAAACTCTGTGGGAATTTGGATTCATATATCTGTGGATTCTCTTTTCCAGCCTCTAAACAAAGTTACATAACAGCACAAAGGTGAAATGGATCAAAGATATATCTGTATAAAATTATCTGTATATAAATTTATTTGGGGAAAAAAACTGAGTATTATGTGTCACTCGCAAGACTTGAATTCTGTAAAAAACATTTTCCATTTTTAGCTCTTATATATTCTTACAATGTGCAATCAAGTAGTCAGTTTTTGTTTTAATTTTATGATATGTTTGCAACTAAATTAGACTTCAAAAAATGCATTTGAGAATAATTAAAATGACAATGCAGGTGGTAATTCTCAAAAAGTTAATACCATTCATTATAAAGTTATGCTACACAACAAAGTAAATGCTAATTTTTATGATAATTGCAATTTTATTCAAACAAATAGTTCATATATGGAAAATGAAAATTCTATAATTTATTTGCTCCCCTTGATTTATATTCTGTTTTGCTCAACATCCATCCATCCATCCATCCATCCATCAATAGTATTACAATTTAAACTGTTTTTTATTTGAATATATTTTAAAATGTAATTTATTCCTGTGATACAAAGCAGAATTTTCAGCATCATTATTCCAGTCTTCAGTGTCACATGATCCTTCGGAAATCATTCTAATATGTTGATTTGCTGCTGAAGAAATATTTCTTAATATCAATGTTCAAAACAGTTTTGCTTCTTCACATTTTTTCAGGATTCTTTGATGAAAGTTCAAAAGAACAGTATTTATCTGAAATATAAATCTTTTGTAACACTATAAATGTCTTCACTGTCACTTGAATGCATCCTTGATTAATAAAAGTATTAATTTCTTTTTTAACTTTTGATTGGTAGTGTATTTAGGTTAAGCATTCATGTCTGTTAAGCTCCAAAAGGGCAAAAACAATAGAAGTAGTCCATATGACTCTATTCATATAATAGCTTGTGTGAACAAACCTAAATTTAATGCATCACTTACTAATAATCTCCCCCTCTGCCAAAACTGCTTCTCACGTGTTTTGCGTCAGAATGTAATGGGCAAGTTTGCATATGTGTATAATAAAGAATGAGATTTAATAGCCTAAATTTGAATCATATTAATTACAGTAATAGTATTTCTGTTGTTGTCTTATGAACTGTAGTTGTATGGGGGAACAAAAGCTGTATGAAGATGAAATTCTCCTTTTGTGTTCTACTGAGGAAAAAAAAAAAAGAGTAAATATTGACTGTCCCTTTAAATATTGTTTTTCAAGTCATGTACAATGGTGATGCATTTTGAAAAAAGAAAGAAAGAAAGAAATCTTGCCTGCGATTTATGATTCTTTTTTTTATTCTTAGTTTTATTGCTTTCTTTGGATTTACAGATATATTTGTATCGCATTTTTACGTGTGTTCATTTCAACAGCATCTATTGCATTCAGAAGAAATAAGCTCCTGTGACACTGGCACCCCTTTCTCAGTGAAGTGACTTTTTTTCCCCTCCATGTTTAGTTCCTAAACTGGCTTTCCTTCCCACAGTTTTTCCCTCTGACACACGTTCAGTTATTCTCTCTGAAGACCTGAGGCCATGGTACATCATCCTGTCTCAAAATCACTACTGCTTTTTTCTGCTTTTGCAAATAAATAA
Source organism: Elopichthys bambusa (assembly GCA_037101425.1). Lineage (NCBI taxonomy): Eukaryota > Metazoa > Chordata > Actinopteri > Cypriniformes > Xenocyprididae > Elopichthys > Elopichthys bambusa. Next base: position 27,060,872 of record CM074440.1, on the reverse strand, counting down.
ATAAATAACACTTTTTTTTCTATTGATGCCCCTGAGCGACAGAGTATTTTGCTGTCCACAGCACATTTGTGTTTCCCAGGACCCTTTCTTTGCCATCATAACTGTGGCGTCATGTCTTTCTCTGCATAATGCAGAAAACAAACAGATGGGAATTACTGATAAAATTATTTCATTAATTGTTTAATTTAATTAATGGCAAATAAACATTTAAATTATTTTAAAAATTAACAAAAGAGTTTGTTAAACTATGTGATAAATAATACACCCCCAGTAAGTAAAGTAAAGTAAACACAATAACATATTCAGACAAGAGTCAACTATGTAATGGAGATACATTTTAACTTAAAAGTAGAACTGTGTTTTCAGGACAAGGGTATTTTTCATAAATCAGGTCACATTTACTGTATATTGGGGCAAGTTTTTACATGTGTTTTAAATGTTGTCCTTTTAAAGAATCTTATAGCTTCTGCTACAGTTAGTTTTCGTTGACCAAAACAATGGATTGATTTTTGTGTGTCACTTATAGACTGTAAAAAAAAAAGATGGACGACGCTCGAGTCTGCGTATAGTGAACTTGGAGCCGAGTCTGCGCAGTAGTGAGTGCGAAGTGGAGCCGTGATATTAAGGTCCCGCCCACACTCCCGCAGAATCAGTTAATACTGCAAAACAACTTATTATGTCAGTGTGAAATAAACAGTTCTGGAAATGTAGAAATTAAAGTTAAAGCTCCAATCTCCTCCAAAAGATCCAGAAAAAAGTCAGTTGGTGCTTCAGTGACTACTCCGCTCAGAGAAACTGTCAATCTCAGCTGTCAATCATGACATCAAAACCTGCATTTTTATAGCATCAAATAACTAAAAATCAAAATTATTTAAAGAACGAACACATTAATTAACATCAGTGTGATAAAAATGACAGAAACCTCAAGAGCTCATGCAACAACAAAACAGGACAATTTCATGCACTGAAAATGTCAGAAACTGTCAGTAGCGGTGTTTAGCCTTATTTGTTCGAACCGAAGTCAGACAATGATGCATACAGAGCCAGAGAATACAGTATATGCTGCATGGAGATAGGTATAGTTTAGTTTAATTATCGCTATAATGTATGTTGTCATCTTGCTTTTATTCACTAGTACAATCCTGTTGTAGCAGACCCCGTCTGAATGTTTTCCAAAACTTTACTGATAAGTTTTATGAAGTTTATTGTACATCAAAAGATGAAGCGCCCGTTTTCACTCCAGAAAATCACCGTAAGAGTTGAATAAAACACAGTACAAGAAGTGCACATTAAAGTCTTATCCATAAACTCTTTCTCTCCTTTGCATTATCATCAACATACACAGCAACTTACAAAAAAAAAAAAAAAAACTTATTACAACTAACAGTAAACAAATATAAAGGCCTTATGCCTTAACCCTCGTTCACAAAGCAGTCTGGTGTAAAATGATTTGTGCAGACAAAAACAAATTTAGGAATATGGGGGCACATTCCCTTCGAAAATAAAACTAATCCACTGCTTCTTCAGCGGCTCTTATGTCGGGAGTACATGAAGACTGTTATGTTCACTCTTACATCCAACAACAAAACACTTGAGTTCCTTACGAGATTCTTGTCACTACATCTGCTCCAGCCTGGAGAAAATCGCGGACAGTGTACAACTCGCTCAGGGCGGAAACTATACTAATACGGCAGAGTTGGTCAGCAGTTGTAGACAGAGCCTAGACATTTTGTGATGTCGCAAAAGGTAGAATCTGCAAACGGATTGTTCTAATTCACCACTTATGATTTATGGGGATTTAAAAAAGGAGTGTGTGGATTATTACTAAAGGATGGTTGTGTACAAACACTGTCAACACACATTTAAGTTCAAACTCTGTGTAAAAGTACATTTTGCGTAATAGGTCCCCTTTAATTGGCTGAAAAGCCGCTAAATAATCTATAATATGCTGTTTAACTGTTCAATAAAGGTTCCCATTGTGATAACCTACAGTACATAGTGTGACAACATGCCCCTCTTGCCCAACACATATCAATGTGTGTTAAAAGATTTGTATCGTTGTTTTTGTTTGTTTGTTTGTTTGTTTTCTGGGTAATAATGGTATAAATATTCAGTGGGTTTCTTGTAGCTGAGACTTTATACCCACTTTATATGCCCTGAGAAATTAATCCAGAATTCTCTAGATTTAGACATATGCCAGTAATTCATCCTGATAATGTCCATATAACCATATGAAGGTCTTGATATGATTTCCACTTTTCAACAAAGATTGACCTCTCCTCTTTTTCAGAGGGCATCATCATTACTTCTAGTAATGCAGACAAAATACTCAATGATATTCTCCACTGCTCTGGGAAGACCTGCTGGAATCATTTTTAGATGTCTATACATGAAAATGAACTCTAACCTGAAGGTCAGCTGAGCAAATTCATCCGATATTCTGTTGCTTCTTACATGTTGTTGAGATGGATGTGTGATTTAAACTTGCTCTTGGCTTTAACCCAAAGATGTATGATTTTGTGTGTATGAATTTATGAGTTCCAGCTTTCCAGTTCCAGCTTTTTTACAATGCACTTATTTTGTACATACATGTTTTTACATTGTTCTTATATTTAAAAAAAATACCTGTATGTAATTACATCTGTAATTAATTTCTGTAATTACATTCATAATTATACTGTTGTCCCTTCCCTTACACCTTAACCCAACCTTAAACCTACCCATACCACCAAACCTGTTCCTAACCTTAACTGTATCCCACCTCAATAGCAGCAAAAGTGTTTTGCAATACAATATGAACAAAATTATTTTTTGATGTAAGTACATAGTAGTTAAGGCCACCTAATATAAAGTGGGACCAAAAATACCAAGTACCTGAAAACAAATACCCTTTTTTTAATGAACTTTAGACCAACTGGTCTTGAGGTGATTTTTAGGGTGTGTTCACACTTGTAGTTCAGTTGTCTAGTTTAATTCTCTAACCAAACCTGTCAAATATGAACATACCCTAAGTGGATGTATGTTAAGTGTCATGTATCCTGCACCTGCTGTTTCTGTCCACTCACCACCAGAGGTCACCCGTTCAGCATAAAGACTTTTTCATGGCACACATAGTTACATGTTACTCCGGACTACATTTCCCATGTTCCATTGCTCTAATCACTTCCACACCTGTAGTCAATCACAAGCACTATAAAACACTGATGCACAAGCTCAGCCATTGCCAAGTATTGTTTAGTGCTTATCACTATTTAGTTGATAGCTACTCTACGGAGCTATTCCATGTGTTCATAGGTAGTCTAGTCTAGTCTAGTCTAGTCTAGTCTAGTCTAGTCTAGTCTAGTCTAGTCTGCTCTTGCTCTTGCTCTTGCTCTTGCTAGTTTGCCCTGTGTCTTGATCCTTGCCTTGTTTCCCATGTTCTGCCTGTTCTCTGACTCTTGCTCGGCCCTGTTTGGATACTGTTTGCCCTATGCCTGGACTCTAGCCTGAATATCTGGATTACCCTCTAGCCTTGCCCATCGGATTAAGTTCTCTGTTTGTTGACCTTTGCCTGTCCCTGGAACGATCTTTGTCTTGCCTATATCATACTTGTGCCTTTGTTGGTAAATAAAAGTTTTTGTAGATGGATTTGTACACCTATTGTCTCAGTCCATCCGTAGTAGAATACTCTGCCACACGAGGATCCAGCAGCTTTTCTCAAGAACACTGGCCAGGTATGAACCTTGCAAGACCATCATTAACCCTAGAAAAGGGCATGCGACCGCTAGAGGTATATATTCAGGAGTTTTTGGGTTTAGCACATTTTTTCTGATCTGCCTGATTGTGTTCTCACAGACTTTTTTGTGAAGGCTTAAATCAACCCTTAAAATCTCAATTAAACCTCGTACATTGCTCAGTTATTTTTTTTAGATTATGCTCTGTTGTTAACTGGCTCTTTTTTCACTGTGGGGGTCGCGAAGGAATGCAACGTTCCTTCAGTGCCTATAATGGCGGCCGCACCGGAGCTGGCTCACGTAATGGCAGCGACAATAGAACCTGTTCGTATAAAGGCAGTGGTAACAGCCTAGTCACATTGCGCCTGTTATTACGGACTCCATTCACGCTACGGCTGCCGCATCAGAGCCCTGTCACGCCTCACCAGATCTTCCAGAGCATCGCCATGACTCGTCTGATCTTCGAGAGCCCTGTCACATCTCAGTCTGATCTTCTAGAGCATCACCAAGACTCGTCTGATCTCCCAGAGCCCTGTCACGTCTCAGCAGATCTCCCAGAGCCCTGTCACGTCTCAGCAGATCTCCCAGAGCCCTGTCACGTCTCAGCAGATCTCCCAGAGCCCTGTCACGTCTCAGCAGATCTCCCAGAGCCCTGTCACGTCTCAGCAGATCTCCCAGAGCCCTGTCACGTCTCAGCAGATCTCCCAGAGCCCTGTCACGTCTCAGCAGATCTCCCAGAGCCCTGTCACGTCTCAGCAGATCTCCCAGAGCCCTGTCACGTCTCAGCAGATCTCCCAGAGCCCTGTCACGTCTCAGCAGATCTCCCAGAGCCCTGTCACGTCTCAGCAGATCTCCCAGAGCCCTGTCACGTCTCAGCAGATCTCCCAGAGCCCTGTCACGTCTCAGCAGATCTCCCAGAGCCCTGTCACGTCTCAGCAGATCTCCCAGAGCCCTGTCACGTCTCAGCAGATCTCCCAGAGCCCTGTCACGTCTCAGCAGATCTCCCAGAGCCCTGTCACGTCTCAGCAGATCTCCCAGAGCCCTGTCACGTCTCAGCAGATCTCCCAGAGCCCTGTCACGTCTCAGCAGATCTTCCAGAGCCTCGTCACGTCTCAGCTGATCATCAAGAACTGCGTCACATCTCAGCTGATCATCCAGAGTGTTGTCATGTCCTGTCTGTTGCACCCAAATCTTTGAGGTCAGTCCTTCGGTATCCCAGTCTGGTATCCAGCGTAAAGGATACACCGCTGGTGTCTGCACGTGCCGCTGTTATCCCCAAATCAGCTCCCTCTAGCCCTCCTGCTCCTGAACTAATTCCCCTGTCCGCAGCGCTCCCCATAATGGTATATGGTATATGGTATATCTGGGCCGGGTACAACACCGACGAATCACGCGGCGCTCACTTCAGCTCCTTGCACTGTGGTGGCGTCCAGCGACGCACTCTCAGCCGATTTGAACTATTGTCCTGTCCTGAATCAGCCATGGGGGCCGTCGGTAAACGCGTGTCCTGTGTTGACCCCGCCGTAGAGGCTGTTTGTGAACATTCATTCTGTCCTGAACCGGCCATGGAGGCCGACTATGAACTGTTGTCTTGTCCTAGACCAGCCATGGAGATCATTTCTGAACCCTTGTTGTCCTGCCCTGAACCAGCCTCAGAGACCATTTACGAACTTTCATCCTGTCTTGACCCGGCCATGGAGGCCATCTATGAACTGCCAACCTGTTCTGGACTGGCCAAGCGGGCCATTGATGAACTCTTGTACCATCCTGAACCAGCCAGGGAGACCAATTATAAACTTTAGTCCTGTTCCGACTCTGTCGCAGAGGCCATTTATGAACTTTCATCTGATCATGTCACCGCCTATGAACTCTCGTCCTGTTCTGAACCAGCCGAGGTGGCCATCTATGAACTCTTGCCCAGTCCTGAACTGACCACAGAGGTCATAAATGAACCTTTTCCTTGCCCTGTTAGCCCTGTCACGACATCAGAAACTGTACATGTGCTTCCTGTCAGCTTTAGCAGCTTTGTCACAACTAAAGATGCCACAAATTAATTATCGGACTACCCCCTTCTCATCCATGAGTCTAATTATGAACTGTCTGCCTATCCAATTCTCCCAAGTGTGTCTGATTTTGAACTCTGTCTTGCCAGTTTCAGTCAATGTTTTTGGTTTTGAACAGTCCGTTCATTCAGTCCCTACCAATACACTCAGTTTTGAAATCTTTCCCTTTTCAGTTTCAAATAGTGAATTTGTTGTTGAATTATTTCCCTGTAACATCTCAACTAATGGATCTGAATGCAAATTGTCAGTCTATCCGGTTTCAAACCATGAATTTGTTTCTGAGTTTTCAGCCAGTCCAATTTTCTTCAAGTGTGAACTGTCAGTCAGTCTAGTCTCAGTCAATGCTTGTGATTCTGAACGGTCTTCCTATTCTGTTTTCCCCAATGAGTCTGATTTTGAACTGCCTATCTGCCTAGTTACCATTCAAGAATCTGATTTTGAATCTGATTCTGTCTATCCAGTCACTCTCAAAGAGATTCTAATAAAACTCCTTGCGTTTCCTGCCTCGGTCCTTGGGGTCGTGAATACATTGTCTGTGTCTTATGTCTGTTTTCTCTAGGTCTCAGTTTTTGCCATGGGTCCCTGATCTGTCTGCTTAGCCATGGTGGTCTTCTGTCCTGCTCTGGTGGTCTTCTTCTGCGCTGTGGTGTTCAGTCCAGCCTGCTCCACTGAGGAGGTCTTCAGCCCCGACTGCACTGCTGTGGTGGTCATCTGCTTCGCCATGGAGGCTTTCAAGCCCGTCTGCACTGCCGTGGTGGTTGTATGCTCCACTGAGGAGGTCTTCAAGCCTGTCTGCCTGGCCACCTGCTCAGTCTGCTCCACCCTGGCTGCCTGTCCAGCCTGCTCAGCCCTGGCCACTTGCTCAGTCTTCAGTCCTTCTCTCCCACCACAAAGTCCTGGCCCTCCGTTCCTCCCCCTGTGTCGCCTCCGCTCCACCACCCTCCTGGTGTTACTCCAGACTACATTTCCCATTGTGACTACATCCTATTGTTTAGTGCTTATCACTATTTAGTTGATAGCTACTCTATGGAGCCATTCCATGTGTTCATAGGTTGTCTAGTCTTAGTCTTGCTCTTGCTAGTTTGCCCTGTGTCTTGATCCTTGCCTGGTTTCCTATATTCTGCCCGCCTAGACTCTTGCTCACCTCGGATTACCTCTCGTCTGGCCCTGTTTGGATATTATTTGCCCCACGCCTGGACTCTAGCCCGAATATCTGGATTACCCTCTAGCCTTGCCCATTGGAATAAGTTCTCAGTGTGTTGACCTTTGCCTGTCCCTGGAATCATCTTTGTCTTGCCCATATCATACTTGTGTCTTTGTTGGTAAATAAAAGTTTTTGCAGATGGATCCGCACGCCTATTGTTTCAGTCCATCTGTAACATTAAGTCAGTTCCCCTCAGGGGTAGTTCATGACTTCAAGTGTAGTTCATGACATTAACATTGAACATTTGACCACTGGAAAGTATTCAGATGCTTTTGGTCTTCATTTATTAGTAGATCATAATTTTCTCATTGGAAACGTAAAATATTCAAAGACATTAATGCATTGTATGCATGGCTTAAGGATCCAAATATTTTCTTGGGCTGAAATATCAATTTTTGGATCAGAAGTTCCTTGTCAAAAACTCAACCCTACCCAACTCAACTCTTCACATTGTTGCTAAACAATAAAAACATCAAAATAACAAGATATTTACATGTGGGTTTACTAGCAAAAGAAGCAAGTCCTTGGGGTGCAGCTCTGAGCTAAGCTGAAGATGTTTGAGAACACTCAAAACTATAAAAGCCTCTGTTGTACAGAATAGAGCAGTAAAAGAGTGAATCAGATGCCGCAGGCTAAATCTGTTTGCATCGAATATGACGGGTGCCGTCTGTGGGCTTCTGGGGTCCCTGCAGATGTGAGCCTGTTCTCATTAGGAGGAGAGATCAGCACCTTTGCACTTATAGCAAGTCAGTTTTTCTCTGACCAAACAACCACTATGCAAATGCACCACAATCTGAGAATACACAATTAAAGGAAAACGTTTAATATGCTCCATGTCATAAACCGGCGAGAGAGTGCTGCATTTGTGGCCTATGAAGAGGCATGCAATTCACAGAACAGTCTGGTATTCTGTGTTGATTTGTCAGGTGAATGTAAAAGAGTCGAAGGAGGTTGTCTAACAGACCCCAGAGCTGTTTTGCAAAAGTATTTTACTATCCGAGACATTTGCAGACAAATATAGCTAGTGTGTTTCATTTAAGCTAAATTATATTTCAGCAGAGGTTGTCTTTCTAAATGAAGTGTAACATTTAAGTTTGGCTTCACACTTGTTTATTTATACAATTATTTATTTAGCTTTTTTTTTAAGTTGTAAAAGTTTGATTTGATTATACTTGACCAACATTTAACATCATATTTCGACTTTGGTGCATCTTCACGCTAAAGACAGCAAGATTCAACATATATTTCATACATTTCATTATATAAGAATTATTTTTCATGAAAGCTATATATATATATAGTTATTGTGGTGGAACTATAATGTCACTTTGTAGGCCAATCGGCAGTTAGCATCACGTTTCCCTCAACAAAAACCCAACAGGATTTTCCCATAGGCTTTTGGATCATCACAAAAAAGTTCTGTGTTCTACAAAAGTTTATGATAATTAAACATTTTCTCAATCAAGATAATTTTCAAAGATTAACACAACCTTCAATTTCAATTTAAAGCCTAAATGCAGTTGCCAGAAGCAACTACACCATGGTTGCACAATTTCAACGTCACTACCATTAAGCTTCTGACAACTCTTTCAGTCTTTATCTAAAGACACTTTCCATGAAAGTTTGAATTGGAATAGTTTGTAAGAGCACAGTTATACGCATACCAAGGCTGTAAAAGAGGACTGAGCTTACCTGTTCGGCGTGATGACGTTTAAATGTCACCAACAGCCTCTGTAGTCCAATTTAGCCACTTGTTAGCAACCGTCATTTTCAAGACATGTAAAAGAAAATACTTTTTATGTAATTTATGTCATAGAATAAAACGTGAAAGTATCTTGAGGTTGTGTTAACCACAGACCTTATTTCAGCCATTTAACTAAAAACCCATTCAAAAAACCCATTGACTTTGGGACGATGGAACCGGAAGTGCTAAAATGCTAACTCGCTTCTGAGTTTTGTCTTACAAAAATGCGTCATACAGTGCTCAGCGTAAATGAGTACACCCCCTTTGAAGTGACATTTTAAACAATTTCCAAAATGTTGAGAAGACTAAGTTTAATATAACATCTGTTTAACTTATAACATGAAAGGAAGGTTAATAATAGAACTTAGATTACACATTTTTCAGTTTTACTCAAATTAGGGTGATGCAAAAATGAATACACCGCACAACAAAAACTACTACATCTAGTACTTTGTATGGCCTCCATGATTTTTAATGACAGCACCAAGTCTTCTAGTTATGAGTTATGGAAGTTGGCGACATTTTGCAACATTATCTTTTTCCATTCTTCAAGAATGGCCTCTTTTAGAGACTGGATGCTGGATGGAGAGTGATGCTCAACTTGTCTCTTCAGAATTCACAAAGACCAAGAGCACAGAGTGATAGTAGCAACCTGTCTTTCAGTATAGAGCAGTACATCTGTGAATTCATGACGCCATCAATGAAATGCAGCTCCCCGACACCAGCAGCACTCATGCAGCCCCACATAAAGACACTGCCACCACCATGTTTCACAGTAGGCACCATGCATTTTTCTTTATATTCCTCACCTTTGCGTCACCATACAGTTTCAAAAACAATTATGTTGATCTCATCACTCCAGAGTATAGAGTCCCAGTAGTCTTCATCTTTGTCAGCATGGGCCCTGGCAAACTCTAGGCGGGCTTTTTTTGTGCCTGGGCTTTAGGAAAGGCTTCTTTCGTGGACGGCATGAAATGGGAAGGGGTTTTAACACCCTTTTATAGTCAACTGTCTGCTGTACACCTGTGTAATGAATAATTAGACTCACCTGTGGTTGAATTCTTGTTCAATTAGTTTTTGTAGTCTAAAATTTAGCTTTGCTCTAGAGACTTTCAGTGGGGTGTGCTCATTTATGCTATATAAAACTTAGTCTTGTCAACATTTTGGAAATTGCTTTTGTGTTCATTACGATATTGTTTAAAATGTTACTTTTCAAAGGGGGTGTACTCATTTATGCTGAGCACTGTAGTTCCACCACTCTATTTCACCCTCCATTAATCACTCAATGTCTTCACAAAGCTAAGCTAAGTTTTCCTTTTTTATGCTCATTGCTTAAAGCTATCAGGTTATTGACAACATGGTTGTTGTTTAAGGCTATCTGGGTATTAACAACATAGTGTTGCTTAAGACTTATCTAGTTGTTTTTTTAGTAACATACTTGTTGCAAGGCTTGCAATCATATTGACGATGTGCGTTACTTATCTATTTTGCATTTAAATGCAAAATTCGTATATATTTGTGCCTTTAAAGATCTGGGTAACAGCATCACACTTGTTACATTAAGACATCCAGTTGTAATTGTTGACGTGTTTGTTGCTTAAGTCTGTGTGAACTGGGAGTTGCCATCGACCTTACTTCAGTATTGTGACGTATTTCCAAGTGAGGAGGATATTTGTATAGGAAATCTCCATCTCTGATCTCTAGCTCTCAGCAGTCTGCCTGTTGCAGGGGAGCAGTTAAGGATGTTTTGCCCAAGTAGTCAACAGACACATCAGAGAAGGAATGTCATTCCAGAAGGCAAGCCATCTTCACATTTTGAGCAAGATTAACTTAACAGCTCAGACACACCGAGCCTAGATCAAGAACTAGTGGAAATAAGCAAACGTGGTTTACATTTACGTTGCCTGATCCTGCATGATCACACTGAATTTATGTAAGAATTTGCCTCTTTCATGAAACATGTGCATGCAGCATAACTATTTCCTCTGGCAATCATTCATAAAAAAATGTTCTTATGTAAGTTATCACACAGAACAATTGTTTTACATACTTTTTATACAGAAACTTAAATTATTTTATTGCATTGAATATTAGTGGGCCATCACTCGTAAATTAGTTTATATGTAAATTGTTGCAGTAAACTGAATGCAACAATTTATGTCAGAATGATTTTAAACACAAGCAGAACTAATTTCTCTGTAAATTATTCCACACAAAATCATTCTTGCATAATTGATCTTAACCAAAGATTGACTTCTAAACATTTTACTGTATACAGAAATGTTTGTAAATTGTTGCATTGTGTTGTTTTCATAAGAGTGGTCCTTGATTGTGAAATAACGAGAAAGAATTTATTTTTTTTAAATCCATTCTTATGTAAATTGATGTGTTAAACCAAATGTAATGTGTTTCATGGACACAAGCTGAACAAATTTCTGTGCAAATCATTCATAAACCCATTTACAGGCATATAGTTTTAAAAGTGATTTGCACAGAAATCTGTTCTGGTCGTGTTTCATGATTGAAGCCCAACATGAATTTGATTTGTAAATCAACCTGCTCTTTAACCTTTGAATTTCATAATAAATCATTGTGTCTGTGATCATCAGTAAATTGCATTTAGCACTTTATTTTGTCTGTTGTAAGCATGAAAAGAAAAGACAATTTTGTGTTTTGTGACGGGGTGAGGAGCAAATGGGACTTCTGTACCACAGCCAGCAGCAGATTAGGAGGTGTGAGTGGTCTGTCTCAGCAAGCCTGATGAAAGCACATCTGAACGCACCTGTTCATTAATCAGCGTGCCGCTACAGATGGCATACACTGACAGAGAAAGCAACGAGCTATCAACCGTTCTGTGCTAATTAATCCTCCAAGTCTTTGAATAATGGCAAAAAGCATAAATTAACCTGCATTAAAATAAAAATAAACTCAAAGAAATTGTTTGTCATCAGCATTGTTTATTTTCTCATTGCTTATCAATTAGTAGCTGGGCATAATTGGCATTAAAAAAACTTTTTAAAGTTTAATGTTTTTTGAATCTTCTAGCGTAACTTTGTAGACAGCTACTCCTTTGCTGTCTTTTTTTCCTTCATTTTTGTTTTTCCTGGCTGTTTGTTGTTTAATGAGATCACATTTTATCAGTGTGTGGTTCATGTCAAAATGAAACAGGGAGTTAAGAAGGACTGACTGTGCCAGTCTGCATTTCTGTCAGCCAAAGAAAATCAAGGAAAAAAAGAAAGCCAACCTCATACATCATTAAAGCAATGCATATTTTTTGTTTAACTACAACAAAGTAAGGAACTTAACATTTTTAAGTTATAGTTTGTGTTTTATATGTTTAACAAAACATTTTCTTAATTTCTTAAACTGTTCTTACAAATACATTTTGCACTGATTTGAATTGACAATTTATTAAAATATTTGCCTCATTCATGCACAGAACGGATTTCTCTGTAATTTTTTTTGTATTATTCTTATGTAAATTGTCATATGCAAGAATTGTTTTATGAATGATTTATACAGAAATGTATAAATTGTTCTAAAAGCATTTGTAAAAAATTATCACATAAGAGATTTGGGTAACAATTTACAATAATGGTCCATCACTGTAACTATAAAAGAAGAAAGCTACTGCTATTAACTAATATGGAAACAAAATTAAGTAAGTAATGGTAAATTTAAAGGGGTGGTTGATTATGATTTCACTTTTTTTAACTTTAGTTAGTGTGTAATGTTGCTGTTTGAGCATAAACAACATCTGCAAAGTTACAACGCTCAAAGTTCAATGTTGGGCTGCACGATTATGACAAATCATAATTGTCGATTACACAATTTACATTGAATGATGTATTAAATAGCTTTATACCATTGTTTGAAGCAACTGCATGCCATATTTTTGTATAAAAAATAAAAAACAAGCTGAAAACTCTACCTGATTTTTTAAAAATTATTTTTCTATAGCAATAAACCTCAAATGTCAACTGTACATTGGTTTGGTTTCTTCTTTAAATAATAAAAACGTCAACATATGCATGGTATAATAATAGGGGCTTTTGCATCAGGTTGTTCTTGGAACTTAGATATAGGAACTAGCCACCAGTGTGGTTCCCCGAGAACTAATGTTCCTCTAGGGCCTGAAGTAAACTGCGCTTGTTGTTGTTACTTTTATTTTGACAGCACTGAGAACCATTCAGACAGATCCTAAGCACATAGTGCTCACATTCTCCGTCTTTATTAGTTTACGATCTGTTTAACAGTCCTGTCTAATACATTATTAGATAGAACTGTTATACAAAGAAAGTAGACAGTATTAGCTTTTGCCGTGTGGTTGATGCCCAATGTCGCTAGCTTAGCAGAAATACATAATCATGTTTCGCTTGGTCTGCTCACTGGATTTTCTTCTTAGCGTAAGGTTGAGAGGTCCTATCAATGTTTTTCATGTTTGTAGAGTTACTTAGTTCGTGGAGTAAATATTTAGGTTGTGTTCACTGCTTTTTAAAAATGGCGGCTGCTGGTGTTTCGCGTGCGTTCGACATATCGGCGTACACCTACATCACTGGTAGCTCCTTTTGTGTTAGGTGACCTTTTACATTCTGAAGTAGTCGTGATTCGCTTCTCGCAACGTAACATGCTCTAAACACACCTCTTAAACATGCAGAATAATGTAAGTGAATATTTTTCCTTGTAATTGCGCCTTTGAACGATTACGAAATAGTGGCATCCGTAATCGTAATCGCGATTAGAAATTCGATTAATTGTGCAGCCCTAGTTCAATGCAAAGGGAGATATTTTCTTTTACAGAAATCGCTGTTTAAGGACTACAAGTTACAACTTTTAGAATGCAACTGGATAAATTTATGTAGTTGCTGTGGAGTTGATTCAACTCATCGACTAGCATGTGCCGTCATGTTAATCTTTTGTGCAAATTGACCCTCGTTTGTGAAGCAGTCTGGCGTAAAATGACAGCATGGTAACAGCACTCTACAACAATTCTTCCTCTTCTCTAAAGCAGCCCAACATGGCCTCATCCCCTTTGTGTTCTCGGGGGCAGGGTTTATGTAAATTTTAGGGTTTGTGATGTCGCTAACCCGGGAAGAAGCTTGTTGTAGTCCCCACCAGCCATTTGTTCTTCCTGAGTCTCTCCATCAGTGTCTGACTCCGGTTTGAACAATGTAAGGCTGAACACCGTTACTGACCATCATCATTTTGGCTGTGTGAGATTCCGCTCTCTTCTGGAAAGGGGGCTGGGAGCAGCAGCTCATTTGCATTTAAAGGGACACATAAAAACGCAGTGTTTTTGCTCACACCCAAATAGGGGCAAATTTGACAAGCTATAATAAATGTTCTGTGGGGTATTTTGAGCTTAAACTTCACAGACACATTCTGGGGACACCAGAGACTTGTATTACATCTTGTAAAAGGGGCATTATAGGTCCCCTTTAAGACTGAGTATAAGATCAAAGGGGTCATGACATGATAAATCAAATTTGCCTTGATCTTTTGACATGTAAGAGGTCTTTGTACCATTAAAACATCCTGCAGTTTCATATCTTAAAACGTCCTTAAAAATATTCCTTTTTTTATTTATTTTTTCTACTTCGAACAAGGTCATAAAATGCTTTACTAATTGGTCAAGTGTTACCTATTCAGTAATCACTCTTCAAGAACTACTAGTAATCTGGGCCATGGAATTTTTAAAATTTATGTTAGAGTGGGCCATCATTTATAAATTGTTTGCCTAAACTGTTGAACTGAATGTGACAATTTGTGCCTAACTATTTGCACAGAAACAAAAAGATGATGGACAATTTCATGTTTCCTTCATGTTTATAGCACAAGTGGTTTGTTCAAATCACCACTAATGATCCATTACTCTGAATTTGACGTTATTGTGAACTTTTTCAAGTATAGGTTAGATGAAATAGCCCCAACATGCTTTTATAACATCTGGTGTAAGAGTGTGTGAGCAGCCTTTCGTTGTCTCCAGGCTCTAGGCTGTCTTCTCATTGAACCATCCGTCCAGCCTGGGCATCTTTGAAAGCGCATTTTACATCCTCCAGTGCCCTTCTCTATGGGTTTATTTGTCTATTACATGGCACATTAATACCATTGGTGGGAGAAAAAGAGCTTGTGCAGAATTCAAACAGCATTTCATCTAAGCCTGTACCTTGCGCTTCAGTGCCGACAAACACGATATAATACCATTTAATCAAAGCCATTGGGAGGATGCCCGGGAGAGTGGAATTTGCCTATAACTGCCAAAGCACAGCGCAGATGCCACAAATAAATCCCACTCTAGGTATGGATTTGTCAGGGATAGTTGTAATCTATGACTTTATGATAGCGGCCAGCATGGCCACTGTGGTTCAGCGAGATTTCAGCCGTGGCCTTGTGGATGCTTTGGTCATCAGAAGCAGACATTTGTAATTATTTAATGGCTCAGAGCTCAATTCCTTGTTTATTTGTCTGTGCGGGTAATGGTGTGTGTGCCCTGGCTTAACTCTCCCAGAGCAAACAAGCACGCTTCCACTTTCATTGACCAGACACTGGACACACAATCTGTTGCGCTCGTGCTCACCCTAATCCGTAATATCAGCTGTGCAAATATCGTTACCTTTCCATTCCAAGGGAATTAGTTTGTTTTGAGCCCTAAAACCTAAAACAAACGATCAGAGCCCAAATTAGAAGAATCTCCACTCTGA
The DNA here is from genome assembly GCA_037101425.1 of Elopichthys bambusa. Lineage (NCBI taxonomy): Eukaryota > Metazoa > Chordata > Actinopteri > Cypriniformes > Xenocyprididae > Elopichthys > Elopichthys bambusa. Next base: position 27,045,447 of record CM074440.1, on the reverse strand, counting down.
CAGAATTTATCATACAAGAGCTCTAGCTAACTTAACACACACAAATTTTCCTCATATTGCTTGTTATGGTTACCGTTAATCTGCTGAATAAATATGCATTAAGACACTTTCACACCAAGGACGATAACTATAAAGTTTTAATAATTGTTCTAATTCTGTGAGAATAGGGAAGTCCACACCACATTTTTCCTTGTTAAAAAAATGACAAAAATAGCATCCCCTCTGTAAAGCCACCACCCCCTTACTATCCTATTTAGATTAACAGTCTATTATTTATTATATAAAACTTATCATGTAATTGAAATTTAAAAATTCTTATTACCTGCATTCAGATCTATGTTCATAATAAAAATATCTGTTTAACTGTCCGATGTATTATCTTGTCCTTTTAACATTTAAGGAGTTTTCAAGTGACTAACAGCGCTAGTCAAAGCATTTGTCAGTTGCGTCTTGTTCCGTTTTCAAAACAATTCAGTCTTTTCAATAAAAAAGTCTTTGCTACAGACTGATACACTCATAAAGACGGTCTTTGCCGCCATCTAATGGCATGAAAATTTAACTCCCCCCTCCCCCCAATGACCACAGCATCCCCCTTGAATTTTTTTTTCCTTTTTTTTTTCAATTCGACCTCTGACTATAAAGATAACACACAGAGAAACACTATCTTTGAAGCTCTAGCTAACTTACACACAAGTTCTCGTATTAATAGTGTTGTTGTAATCCCACTGATTAAGCGCACTGAGGGCCATTCACACTAAGGACATTAACTATAATATTAACTATAAAGTTTTAATAATCATTTAAATTCTGTGAGAATGTGTGACAGATTGAAATAGGCTATGTATTTAAAAAAAAAAAAAAAACATGATGCGAAACATTGATAGTACTATATTCATGCTATTGTGAATATCTTTAAAACTGTTTATAAAATGTAAATATGTAATTTGTTTGTCATTTTGGTTTATCTGTGTTCTATTAGTGTGGCACAATGAGGTGTGTGATCGATTACTCTTGCCTGCTTGATCATTAGGGGGACAACTTAAACGAGTTTTGTGATTTTTCATCTCTCTATTTTCAGGTATTAATTCTAATGATAAAATGTTATAATGTGATAATGATATAAGAGTGTGCAGATGTTATAATAATTTGCGTTTTGTTGAAGATGTTTAAAAGTGTAATAGTTCAGAGATGCACAAGCTCAGAGTTCCATTTTGAATATTGATGGCGCAAGGCCACATGTAGAGAATGTTTAACGTTTTTTGTATTTAATGTTCAGTTCTGTTAATTTAGTGTTTATTGGTTGATTTGCTAAAAAAAAAAGGAGAATAGCCTATTGAGAAACGTGAAAAGTGAATAACAGAGAATTTAAGACATTGATGTATTTTCAGATGAAAGTTATTTAAAGAGTATTTACATGTTATTTAGAATTGTTTGTACTGGATATTTCTAAAATGCTTTATAATATGTATTAATTAATTGATGTATTATTGTTTATAAATAACTAAAGATTGTATATAATTAACAGCTTATGTTACCAATTGTTAAATATGTGTGAAATGAAGAGAGAAGGCCATTGATGCTGTAGTTTATTGTCAATTGTTATGGAAAGTTCGCAGTGGGGAAACTTTTGAGTTTTGTGATTTTTTTTTTTTTTTCTTCTTCTTCTTCTTCTTCTTTCTTCTTCATCTCCCTTTTTTCAGAGTTACAACAAATACAGAAGTCAGCGATAATGACACTTTCATTGTCACTTTCAGATTGATTTTTTTTTTCTTCCAGGTAATGATACGCTGACAGCCAGTCAGAATTCACATGACTTTAATGAGCTTGAGAATTTAAAACTCCATAACTGCAGCACTCGTTTATAATAAACAGAATGCCATCATCCACTGGTGTGGATGCTAATATAGTTATTGTTCTTGGTGTGAATGGGCTTTTATACTCTGTCACAGACCTGTCAATCACTTTGATTAGAGCATAAATAAGAGCAGACGTGCAGCAGTTTTCATGTGGCGCGCTGACTTACCTTCCTTTGATTACTAATACATAGTGCTGCTGATGCTGGTGCTCTGGGTTATACAAAGTAGGAACAACCTGTTCCTTTTCTGCTTTACAAGCAAGTCTGCTTCCCTTTCCCCTCGATTTTTCCTGGTGCTATCCAATCTTATAAGTGTAGAGAGATTGTACCTCTTCCTTACCTAATTACACAACACTGCATCTGTAATGACACACAGCTCCCAGAAGACCGCTGCCAGTATCAGAGTGACAGCAGACATCCACAGCAACAGAGCCGCCGTTCGGCTCCCTTATCTTATAGTGCAGTCTGCCCCCCATAGCCCGCGGCGCTAGCCAAGTGTACACTCGCAGTAATGAAGAGCGGGGAAAGTAGAGCCTGGTGTCACTGGAATCTTTCCTTTGGGAAATCTCACCTCCGAGTCTGAGCTGTAACTCTTCCGACCTGATATACTGCCACGGAGTCTGGCTCTCATGATAAATTAACGAATAGTAAAATGAAGGCAGCTGAAGGGAGAGAGACTGAGAGAGGGACTGTGGGAATTAGAGGTGGCTGGTGAGAAAGGGAAGTGAGAAGAATTAGCAGGGGAGGTGTGTCCATGTGCGTTCCAGTCTGAGAGGTGCTGCCGTGAGCTATTATGGGCGTTTGTGTTAGGATGGCTGAGTCATGCTTTCACACGGCTGTCAATCAGGTTCTGCCATGTTTCACCTCCCAGTCTCCTAGAGGGTCTGAATCAGTCTGTCTTGGTCCCCCAGACGCAGCCGGCCTCCCTTTGCATTGCCTTTAAGACTGGCTTCTAGTGAAAGATGAATGGACCGTAAAGACACCTTATTAGAGACGAATGGAAAGGATTCCCATAAGGTATCCTATTGACCGTATAATGTCCTCATGCAAAACTATTACAGTATGTGGGGCTTGTTGGGGAAGATGTCACAAGGGCTTTACCGCAGTAAGGTTTTGAATGAAAAATCTAATTACACAAGTCTGTGTTTTTTCAAGTAGTAGTTCTGTAATTTGGTTTCAAACACCTAACTTCCATAAATTAGAATGATTTTTGTGTATCCAAAATAATATTCCAGTTTCCATTGAGACAATAGCTATTTTTGTAGAACATATTTAGATTTTAAGACTTTAAGATATGCGTCGATATAGAAATTACTGTTATTTATATACTATTATATTATACATTAATGTTTTTAATTAGCTTTTCAGTTTTCTTTTTCATTTTAGTTTAAGTTCTAGTAATTTTGTTGTTTTTTAATATTTCTCATTCATTTTTAATACTTCAACTTCAGCTTATTTCATTTACTTTCAAGGCAACATATCTAATTTTCATTTAAGATTTTTAAGTTTAAGTATATAATATCAGTTTAAGTAATATTCTATTTTACTTTATTTGAGCTTTATTTCAAGCTTTATTTTATTTTATTTTTTTTTACAATACCATAGCCTATGGTAGTTAACAGTAACAACAGTGGTCCCACTTAAGATTTGAACTTCTTTTTAGATTTACTTCCTAAAAGGACTAAAAAACTGTAAGTCACTGAAATCCATACATTGTAGTTTTAAGTTATTAACATGTAGACAAGCTGAGTTCTTCCCACTAAATGAAACATTTGATGTTTTGGTTGTTAGAGATTCTTTTTGAATGGGTCTTCAAAGTAAACAAATTGCACTCAATCGCCACTATTCACTCATAAGTCCCTCCTTAGTAAAACAAGTGGCTGCTTTTCTGCTTTCAAATACTGAAAGAGTTTTCTCACTAAACACAAGCTTCCGAACTGTCACAGAAGTTTGAAGTTTGAAGAGCTTTTTGTGAACATGAGCTTATTGTGAAATATTATTACAATTTAAAAACTAACCATTACTTCAGTCTTCAATTTTACAACATTCTGCAGAAACCATTCTAATGAGCCACTGAGATGAAAAATTCCCTTGCTGATTTAAAAAAACAAACAAACAAAAAAACAGCCATCCTTAAACCTACTTAAGCCAGCCTAAGCTTGTTTGCTGGTATTCCATCCTGGTCAGATTGGTCTGGTTTCCTGGTTTTAGAAGAGCATTTGTCAGCTGGTCAGTCTGGGAGCCGAGCTAAACCATCTTAAATAAAAGTAATCTACCATATATAAATCTACAGATGTGTATTTAAAATGTTAGTTGTGTGCAGTGTAGTCTCATGAACATGTGTACTTAACCGTATATATGCCATAGACTTGTAATGTATTCATAAACGACACCTTTTAAAGACTGAAGTCATTAATTTTATAGGCCACTTAAATAAGGGTAATCAAATTGGGAGGCTTGTAGTAAAAGCTTCTTCACTTATCTCCTCTTCCTGCTGAGAACAGTGAAATTCATTTTTTTTAAAAATATTTTTAAGCTTTTAAAACGTTTTGAATGAGTAGAACGCAACTTTTACGTGCACACAGTCACATACATAATGGTGGGAAAAGCAGGGCCTTTTAAAGCCATCCAAACTTGTCCGTTTTGACGCTAACCTCCACAGATCTGCTCAAGTCATGTTTTCACCTACATAATGGTGCAGGTCTCTGTATTGCAGACAGACCTTTACCTTCACAACTCATTTAGATGGAGTTGAGAATGCCATCCATGCTCGGAATCGACAATAGCATTATCTGTACGACAGCATTTGTCCGATGCGCACACACACTCTCACGTACTCACTCACCTCGTCCACACACTCTTTATCAACCACTCAGGGGAAATTTATCCTCCTCTACAGTCTCCTCATCTGCCAGAAGCCTTTTCCTTCTGATGAATCAATTAATAAGTAACGACTTTTCTACAAACTTCTGTGACAGCCGTATGAACATTGCTGAGCAATGTCTGTAGGACTGAAATATCTGACAAAGTGCGATTCCACAACGTTCCCGGGTACAATCCGTCTCAACGGCTCACGACTGGTGTGCGGATAAAACTCTGTCATTAAAACCCAAGAGAGAAGGGAAACAATACTACAGCCTACTTTAAACAGGAAAAGAACAAATTCACTCCATTGTGGCATGCCTGCTAATTCCCCTAAGCCCTGCCTGCATCGCTCATAATGAAAACAAGGCACCCGGTCAAGACAACAACAGAGAATATATATTTTCTCCTCCCCTTGATATGATTGCTAGTTTAGGGGAGCCAAGACTGCATATTCGTCAGGCGTACAGACTTCTATTATGCTGGAACAACTGTAGCATAGCCGATTCCTCTGCATAGAATCGTTACGGTCCAAAAAACAGATCGGTAGTGGTGCCGTCCTGATGTGCACATAAAAAAAGCGAGGAGCTTATGCGCTCTGTTATTTAATAGGTACCATTAGAAACAACGCCATCTCGCAGCCCACTGCTGCTCGCTCATTTTCCTTATAATTATCCAATTTTAGAAATCAGCAGGTGTTCCCCGCACAGAATTTATTGAAGACACCTCTCTGGGTATGATTTGTGAAAGGCAGACGTGTGGAGGGCGGGGAGGGGTGTGTGTATGTGTGGTGCTCATCCATGTCTGACGGGTGGAGGTAGATAGAGCTGACGCATCTCTGAGTCATCAGAGAATATCTGAAATCAAAAGTCAGATGTCAATAATTATAATACAAAAGGTGAATTTCTGAAGAATATCACTGGCATCTTTTCAATGCAAAGTCAAATGGGGGAACTAGGGCTGTCGAACTCCAAAAACAAAAAAGAGCATACAAGTATCAAAAAGTGATCCACATGCACTATATTCTAATTCTTGTGAAGCCATCTGATTGCTTTGTGAGGCTGAACAAAAGCTTAGTTTAATTGTTAACTAAACATCTTGATATTCACATTTGCGTCTTGCATTCATATAAGAGAAGTATATGTCTGTTTCATGAAAGAATCATTCTTTTTGCATAATCCAGTTCACAAATAATGATTTATTCATAAATCAGAATAAACTGATTCTCAAATCAAATCAGTAATCCAATCACAGTCCATTGACTGCTCACTGGAAGTGAATAATTAAATAATTTATATGTTTATCACACAGCAGTTTAATATGACTTGTAATTGAGTGCACAGGTCACAGGGACTACTTTTATGATATTTATTAGGGCCAAAGCCCTGAAAGGGTCCTATCGTTTTCCTTAGGTACATTTTTTAGGTACATTCTTTCGGGCACTTTTGGGTCCCTTAACATGCTCAAAATCTCTATGGGAAGGGTCGTGGGGGGCTCTGTGGCACAGCCTTTTATATGGTTGTATTTGAGGGACTCTGTAGCGCGCCCCTTTTCACCAATAACCAAACTTCATACAGTTACAGAACTCATCAGGGCGAACAACTTTCACACTCTAAGTCATACACCAGTCCAACAGAAGGTTGGCTATTTAGGGTTGATTGAAAAATGCATGCTCCAGAATTTGATATACTCCTCCTAGGGGAATCATCTGATCACCACCAAACTCGGACTGCGTGAAGACAAGACGTTGAGGATGCTAAATTGCGGACGGACATTGGATATCTCAAACGGTTTGGCCGTGGCGAAGCAACGTATTTATGGCAAAAAAATGGGAAGTGTGCTATAACTACTGAAAACATTTTGATGAAACTTCAGTTGTGTTTTTATCATCATTGACTACTTTCAAATTTACAGTCATTAGCCCCGACCAACAGGAAGTCAGTTATTTTGGTTTGAATGTGGATTTTTTGAATAATCAGGCTCAGAGTTTTTAAGTACTCCTCATAGGAGATTCATGCAAGTGCCACCAAACTCGGTCAACATTAAACAAAGACACTGAAGATGCTAAATCTCAAACAGTGTTTCCATGGCGAGGAGTTAAAGTAATGACAAAAATCTCCCTCTGGGGCACATCTCCACCCACCTCAAATGTATGGACTAAAATACAGCCTACTGCTATGTGAGATCACAATTTAAGGCACAAATTGAAAAGGCAATATTACATTTTTGACCTGTAATTTAATGCACAATAAATGTGAGCACTGTGCATTTGTACTAGCAAATATGTGGCAAAAGAACAAAACACATTACAAATGAAAATGTCATTGGAATGCATTAAATAACTAATTTTACATTCTGGCATTTATGTCCTGCCGTCTTCTGCTCTGATCATATTCACATTCTTGTACATGAGGGTTCAAAAGAGAACACATTTTTTTTCAATTTCAATTTAGGTATATGCTATGGAACAGTTGCAATCAGTTTATTTGGACAACTAATAGAATGTTAAACATTCAATGACCTTACAGTCTAACTCAGAATTGTTGAAGTGTTCATTGATTATATAAAATTCAATGAAGTTTGACTTATCTTTGAACTATCTAGTCATTTGCATGTCTCATGCATGAGTATGCAATGATGGAAAACAAGCTATTGGGGGTTCTGAGAACCAGAACCAAGCTGACTGAGCAAGTTGAACTTTAGCTATAGTCTGAGCTTCTTTTCTATATGGAATAACACAAAAAAAAATGTCAAATTCACTCAGTATTACTTGATCTAATTCTCTACTATCTTGAATACAGTTAGGTACAAATTAAATGTATTCAGTTGTGTTGTGTTGTAGTCACTAAAACACTTAATGTAGAAATAATGAAGATTTCTGTGCCACCCCAGACAGGCTGCTGCCCCCTGTCTGGCCTCCCCAATGAAAATAACCTGGCTCTGCCACTGCTTAAATAGGGTAATTTTTAATCTTACATCAACTTGAAAGGTGATTCCGGGGGACTGTAAGTTGTAATACAAATGTACAGCAAGTTATTTTGAATAACAAAGTATCTGGTAAGAGAAGAACAATAAGTGAATAATGAAATTCTGTAGACTAAAGGCAGGTGAGCGCACTCAGCAGCAAATTATAATGTAAATTAAAAATTAGAGGGTGAAGATTGCTATTTTAGGAGATGCCTAAGTTGATTTAATTCAAAGCAAACATTGCCGATTGTACTGTTTGTGTGTTTAGATCTACATACAGGCGTGCATTTTGATTCAATCATTTGATACACACAAAACACGATCCATGTTTTGTTAAAGGTCCTAACAAGCTTTAACATTAATGCACAGCTGACAGCAGTCACAGACATCTATTATTGGCTAAAAGGAAGCACCTACTGACGGCACCGATAAAACAGCAGCAATTCAGCAGAGCTGCTCATGGGAAGCCGTGATAGTTCCACACCAGAGAAACAGAGCAGGAGGTAAATTGAATTTCTATCTTTCTCTCTGACATTTCGACTCTTGACACTCTAATTACTCAGGCCAAGTCATGCGTTGAGAAAAAAAAAAAAAATGGTGATTCTTTTCTCTGTTTTTTTTTTTTTTTTTTTTTTGGTCAATAAACTAAGTTCTTGTCATGGATAGCAACAATCAAACCACAAGCACAAAAGTGACTTTGTGACCCCTGACAACGGAGGGATGGGGAATCAATTACGTAGGCCGCAGGTGAAGAATTAGCAAGCATCTGTTAAGGAGACAGACATTACAGTGTGAGCAGGGTCACGTTTACGTTCAGAAGATAAGAATGGTTAGTTGACATTAGCCAAATCTAATCACCACTTAAATGCACCCCAATCTGTGATTTATACCCACTCCTTCAGATGTAGAAATGTATTAATGTTGTGGCAGCATGTTTGCATGGCAATTGGAAGCCAGCTGGGTTAGTCATTACAACTCATTTGAAAATGGCAGTGCTACATCAAAGTTATCTCCCAGAGAAATGTAGCTCATTAAGATACAAGCCATACAGCGAGCTCTGCAATAAACATGCTTCTTTTTCGCTGAGGTTGGTAAGAAAGGAAACTTTGTGAATGTTTCTTGCAGACAGGAATTTTTCATGTTGGTAAAGTTCAGCTGCCCATTTTAGGACACTCACAAAAAGTAGCTGAACTAAAAGTGCATAACAAATGTAAACAGAAAATCCTGTCATTAAGTACTCACCCTCATGTTGTTCCACACCTGTAAGACCTTCGTTCATCTTTGGAACACAAATTAAGATATTTTTTATTAAATCCGATGGCTCAGTGAGGCCTCCATTGCCAGCAGGATAATTAACACTTTCAGATGCCCAGAAAGCTAAACATATTTAAAACAGTTCATGTGACTACAGTGGTTCAACCTTAATGTTATGAAGGGACGAGAATACTTGTTGTCCACCAAAAACAAACAAAATAATGACTTTATTTAACAATATCTAGTGATGGGCGAAGCTTTACGAATCTTTTGTTTCGAATCAGTGGTTTGGAGCATGTATCACACTGCCAAAGTCATGTGATTTTTAGTAAACAAAGCTTCGTTACATCATAAGTGTTTTCGAAATTTAAATTGTTCACCACTGGGGGGCGTGACTTTGGCAGTTTGATACACGCTCCGAACCACTGATTCGAAACAAAAGATCTGTAAAGCTTCGAAGCTTCATGAAGCAGTGTTTTGAAATCACCCATCACTAGATATTGTTGAATAAAGTCATTATTTTGTTTTTTTTTTGGCGCACAAAAACATTAAGGTTGAACCACTGTAGTCACATGAACTGCTTTAAATATGTTTTTAGTACCTTTCTGGGCATCTGAAAGTGTTAATTATCTTACTGACAATGGAGGCCTCACTGAGCCATCGGATTTCATCAAAAATAGCTTAATTTGTGTTCCGAAGATGAACGAAGGTCTTACAGGTGTGGAACGACATGAGGGTGAGTAACACATATTGTGTCCTATAGGTGCGATGCGGCAAGATTTCAGTGACAAGCCATATCTGGAGGCCAAAGTATCAGAGGTGTAGGGTAAAACACCCAAGTAACTGCATAGCAACACATGTCTCTTTTCAGAAATACATTTCCAAAAATTATTTGAAACTAAAAAACTTAGAAGCAACATAAGATATTAAGACTTAATGTCAGACAATATTTGATTTATATACACTACCGTTCAAAAGTTTTTTATTCAGCAAGGATGCATTAAATTGATTAGAAGTGAAAGTAAATACATTTATAATGTTGCAAAATATGTATTTCAAATAAATTATGTTCTTTTTAACTTTCTATTCATCAGAAACTTGAAAAAAAAATCACAGCACAAAAATATGAAGCAGCTGTCAATAAGAACTATTTCTTGAGCATCAGAGCATGTTAGAATGATTTCTGAAGGATCATGCGACACTGAAGACTGGAGTAATTATGCTGAAAATTCAACTCAGAAATAAATTATATTTTAAAATATATTCAAATAGAAAACAGTTTCATTAAGTTGTAAAAATATTTCACAATATAATACTTCCATTTACAATATAATAAACAGCCTTGGTGAGCATTTATCATTACATACCACAAACTTTTGAATGGTAATGGAAGAGTGTATTTTTCAGAAAATGTATAATTGTTGCTACTGTCCAACCAGTGTGTCCTCACAGTTTGCATCAGGCAGTTCCCCTTTCTCAGTCTGTGTCTGTTCAATCGCTAGATATGATGAGTCATCTCTATCCCAGAATTTTTTGTCCTTTGGCAGGAGTTGAGGTGCCTATACTGTGCATCCAACACTGGTTTGCTCTCCAGGGTAGGATATGAATCCATAAAAGGTCACCAACCTTCTCTCTTTCTATCGCCTGCTTGCATGCTTGGGCTGATACCAGGAGAGGAAACGAATACCTCACTGGATTCCCTTTATATGCTGACAAGAGTCAGTTTTAAAAATGAACCATTGCCAGTTTGTTCTCTCAGCATGTCACCTTGCTGTTAAAGTTGTCGAACACGTTGCCCCTGAAGCCTGCGTCCCGACAGCTCTGCTTTCTGTTACCCTCAAAGTCAATGACCTAACACCGGGTAAAAATAAATATCGTAGATTTATAACGGCAGTTAGATGCTCAGCGCACACAAATGATAATTGCTCCATATAGTACCTGACTCAGGGGACTTGAAAAAGTGCTTTTGCTTAGCAAATGAGGAATGGATTCAGTGGTTCAGAAGTATCTCCACACTCTCAGAAGTGCAAGGAAGCAGATATAAATATTTCAGTTGTGAGTTATGCTCACAGATTATAATATTCACTCTCTGAAGGATAAATCTGAGGAACTTAAGCGTTATTACTTGTCTTTATCACGTTGTTGGCAGCGGTGGTGACTGTCGGAGGTTTCGGTGCTGACTGATGACCTCATCATCTAGCTTGTACAATGGGGAGAAATTAAATTAGCCGAGGCAATGAATCCTACCCTGTTTCCTCGAGAAAAGCCTGGGACCGACTGCACCGCAAGTCATTCGAAAAACTAATCTCTGACATAAAGCCTTTTCGCAATGAAGACAAGAGAGCGCAGAGGCCGTTGAGTTCGTGTGCGGGAGAGTTCGGAGGATGGCAGTTGGGGAGGGAGGGTATGTCACGTCATTAAATCTTACCATCCCTTGTCTTTCTCTCCCTCATTTTCTTTTGCTTTCTAATTTCATGTGTCTCTCCTACTGTGAAAGAAGGACTGCAGCTGTAAATCCCACAGTCATAAAGCAGCAGATTGATGTGAGGTGGGGTACTCGAAGGCAACAGGAAGCACCGTCTCGGAGATGTGCATGAAGATTTGGTGTGGCAAATGGCTCCTGGAGGTAATTAATGGCAATGGGGCTGGCTAATTAAAAGCTCTTAGCTTTCCCCAGCGCAGGGTTGCGGCAGCTGCTCGGGCTGGACGTCTCGCTGTGCAAAAGCGGGCATAAATCCTGCTACGGTATCGTAGAATGGCACCTGTGCTCTCTCTCGCACCTGTCACCGACGTTGCCATCTCTCATCCTGTCATCACGATAACATTGCTCATGGCGAAAAAAACGTGAAAGAAATGGCAGACTTCCCATTTCACAATGATGTTTCCCAGAGGGCTGTAGAAAACCAATGAAGGAGGGGTGTCATGGAAGAAGGGCAAAGTATGGGGATGGTGCCAGTTTGTATCCATTTTCAACACCAAATATATCACAGCATTTTTGGGATCAGTGGTGATATGACCATCTCTCACACAGTAAAGCAAGAACGCTCCATAATGGAGAGAGATTTCCCAAGGGTTTCGCATCTGGGGTTTCTAACTATGGCTTGATATTGTGTCAAGATCTCCATAGTCTCAGCTTCAGACGACCAATGGGTGAACGTCTGATGCATATGGCAAACTTAACTGGAAACATTTCAGGATTTTCCAAGTTGTCATCTGGTTGGTTGAATTCTACAGGATTTCCGGGAGACTTGTGTGTCGCGTTTTTTAACGGTCCCCCTGGAAACAAAGATGCTGTGACACCAAACCTCCTCGAGGAAGAAGAACGCCATTGTGTTTACAACTGTGACAATGAGCTCTTATCAGGATCAACTAAACACTGGATTTTTAAAAACTATGTGAAGTACGTAAAGTTCATGGCATAGACTTTTTAAAATACGTCCAAGAGTTTTACACCCCTAAACATGACGTAGAACAAAACAAACTGTGATTGGTTGCTTGACATGTCAATCAGACGGCCTCTGAGCGGTCCTTGGCTAATGAAAACTTCTATGGAGTCAAGACCTCCTGCCGTCAGTCTGAAGGTCTGGCTACAGCAGACTAGGATCTCCCAAGTTAGCTACGACGTTGTTGACTTGAGATGCGTCAAGAAAAACAGAAGGAAGCTAAGAAAAAACTTTCATTCTTGTGTGAAATAATTGGTTGTTGAGTCACAGCATTCACTATACATTTGATTTTTTTTAGTAACACTTTATTTTAGTCCGCTTTAGACATTCTGTTGCACCTACATGTCAACTACCAGTCATTAGAGCATTCGTAGACTGACTGCTTAATACATGCTAACACTTTATTTTGATGCTCCCCAACAGACATTCTATTGACTATAAATAACTTTGCAAGTACATGTTAACTTATTCCACTAACCCGAACCCTACCAGTCTACTAATACTATACTAGTACTTAACTGCGAGTTAGCTGACATGTATCAACATTACTTAGTCAGTATCTGATTTTTTTTTTTTCCATATAGATGATTTGTATATATTATTGAGCTCTGACATATTAAATACTCCACTCTTGCAGTCCATATGGCCTATTTGCACTGTCCCCATTTTGAACTCTTTACCCTCCAGTTTTCCATGCATCTTTCTTACTTTTTGTACTTTCTTGTTCTGTCCTTTCCTTTTTATGCTGTGTCTCTCCTTTCCTGCTCCTTTCCGAGACTTCGACAATAAGCACAGAATGTCACAACCATAGAGATAAATGCATGGTAATTGCTGTAGCCTCTGGCATGGTAACAGGCCTTGTTGCCGCGGGTAAGGCTGTTGACCACTAATTACAGCCAGACACGGCATCTATTATTCATATTACTTACTCCTCTGGCAATTATGTCATTTTAATTTGGACTCCGGTGCTGTTAGGTCTAAACTAGCTAACTTTGCTAGATGAAGAACTTCTGTTTAGAGGGGGGAAAAGTGGCCATGTGTGTGCATTTTTTTTTTCTGTGACTTTGAAAGCATAACCTAAATCTACATGCTCATGTTCACACCTATTACACGGTTAAAGTAGTTTGGAAGCCTGTGATTGGTCAAGCCCCACTGCTTTAAGACACAATTCATCACCTTGATAGCAGGTGTACCGTTTTACTTCCCAGGAAGGACTGGGGTCTGCCGTCGTACACATCCGTCCCCACTGTGCAGTGCCCTATATACTGGTGCGGTATGACTTTGAGCACGCACACTCGTGCTCTGGCACAAGCTCCCTTAACACATTACAACCTGTCAGATCACCACTGTGGAGAGTATGGATCTGTGGCAATGAGAGATAGAAAAGTGATGATAGAGAGAAAGAAAAGGGTGAAGCCTGACCTATATTTAGGGTGGAGCTGTAAACAATCCATAAACCATCCTAGATTAGCAGGTGCTCTCTACAGCCTGAGTGATGGGTCATTCGGTAAATTAACAGTGTACACTATGAACAAGTGTGAGGCATTCAAAAGCTTTGAAAAGCAATAATGATGAAAATGACAGTACAAGTACCTTGGAAAATTAGTGGTCATGTAGAATGTTTTTCTATACGTTTTTTTTATATATATATATATATATATATATATACTACTACTAAATATATATATACTGTACTGACCAGAAGTGATATCTAGAGGGAAATATTTGTTTTTAACAACCCTCAAAATATGAGGATACTATTTTATATTTGTAAAATATTTTAAATATGAGGGAAGAACAAAATACCAAAACTATGTTATATACTTTGTTGACTTGTGTACTTACATTATCCCAGATGTTTCCAACAATGTTTAAATCCAGAGAAATAAGCAATTTTAACCAGGACACAGACCGTGACACTGACTTCATATCTGCGTTATCCTTTTATTAGACAAGGGAACAACTGTTTGGATATATTTATAGACAGAAAACTAATTATTGTTATATTGCTCAACAACACATTTAGTCTTATTGTTTGAATCTCGTTTTCTTGATTTTCCACGACTGCATGTTTTCCCCATGCCTCAGAGAAAAGCTACAGTTTTTATGTTACTATGCAAAGAATAACAAAAAGCTCACAGGAAAAAGCGTACATTGACTAAAACATAATTATAAATATTTCGCTGGTTCTTTATATAATGACATTTTGTTCATACTGCCTATTACACAGTAGATATACACAACTAGTTTAGTTTTAACACCTTGAACTTGCAAGTTCCTGCTCAAAGACCTGTTTATCGTTTATTCGGTTTGCCTACACATTAATGGCTATATATTTGAGAATTTCTGAAAGCATCTGTCCATCTGCCTGTCAGTTTCAGTCAGAGAATATTTAGAGAGAGAGCAAGAGCGAGAGAGTGCACACCTGCCGCCCCTTGGTCATAGCTGGTGCTGTAACAAGTTTTTGCAGTTTGAAAATTATAGGAATGGATCCCGCAGAAAAACAACTTGTCATCCGTGTGCTTGGTGATAGCATGATGAATTGTCACCTTGGACACCTTTGATCATCAGCGCTGTCTAGCAAAGCCACACTTGATCACTGTCAGAGCCCTCAGGAGACGGGACGAGACATCGAGAAAAAAAAAGGGAGAGAGAGGACAAAAAGAGAGAGCTAACTGCTACCTCAGGACACCTCGGGCTGGGTGGACAACAGGCTGTTTTCTGCTGAAAAGCCTATCAAAAAGTCCCATATCAAAAAACACAGCAAATTAGATGCTATAAAGCTCAGGGAGAAACAGTCTACTGTGGTGTGGATGTGCCCTTGAGACAAGGACGCAACTCCTACAATAGCACAAAACAGGAGCAATCTGTGATGAATTTAAATGCAACACATTAGCATCCTATTATAATATGTTACCATGCATATTATAAGAACCTATCATGTTTGGCCAAACATATTCTATGCAAGTAAGCTAACACAGAGGCAAATGCTTGGCCAACGTATTTTGAAGGTGCGCAGTTCATCCAGACTTACCTTCAAAGATCTGTGCTTTTAAACCAGATGCAATTATATTCAGTTGCTCCGCCATGACACTAGTTAACCCAAAAGAGATAACAAATACAATGCTGTGTACACTCAAAAAAAATGAACTTTCACTGTTGTTAGTTTCACTCAAACCACCCTTGTTCACATTACTTAAAAAATGCATGTAACTACATGAACGTAATTTAACTGCGTTGTTTCTACTAAAAATTAGTATTGTCAGCTTTACTTAGTAAGTGTTTGTTCAGTCAACTTAACATTGCTGAGTGAAATGCACAATTTAATGTTGACATAACTAACTGGGTAGTGGATCCGTAGTTCCCAGCATGCTTTGCAAGGGACTGCATTAGGAGAGTAAATTTAGGGATTAAAGTGTTATTTTATGTGTTTTTCAGTAAAGGGAAAGACGTTATTAGTTTATGTTAATGTTTAATGTTCAGTTATGTTGGACATTTAGAGGAGTTTCTGTAATGTTTTTGAATTTTGTGGTTATGCAGAAGAGTGTCGCCTGTGTTTAGGCTGTGAGCACTCATATACACATGTTTAGGATGGAATTCCTGCTCTCAATTCTCAAGTTTGTTCAATTAGTTATTTTCTGAGTGCATTTTGTAGAGAAAATAGTTAATTTAATAAGGTAAATTAGGTCAATACATGTGTTCACCTCATGTAATAAACATAACATTATTAAGTAAACTGCACATATAAATATTATGTGACAGTGACATTCAAATGATTTGTATTTACTCAAAGAAATTTTGTCAGCTTTACTTAAATTTCTTTTGTTCATACAACTAAATTGTTATTTGTACAAATTACTCAATATAGTTGCGTGGAACCACTTGACACTACTTTTTTAAGTAAATCCAACAATTCATTATTTTTTTTATTTTTTTTTGAGTGTAGTATTCCAATGAAATTTGAATGTCTTTTAAACTCCAGTTAATTTCCTGAATTTAAACGGAACTTGAATCAGTGTTGTTATTGTTGACTAAAACTAAAAGTAGTACAAATATAGTTAATAAAAACCTTTCTGTTAATTGAATTAAGCTGAAATAAAACATAAATATTAGACTTAAAGTAACAAAACAAAACAAAAAAAACTTAAATGACAATTAAAAATGTTGCTTTAAATAACTTAAATAAAATAGGTTTGAAGTACTAAAATTAAAACTAAAACTGAAAAAACAAATTAAAGTTCAATATAAATAATAATACTAATAAAATACTAATAAAAATATGGTCACAAAGTCACATAAAATGACTAAAACTTAAATTAAAGTTAAATGAATTATGGAATTTGAAAATATAAAAATAAAATCTAATTCAAAACAATAATGTAGCAAATAAAAAAATACTAAAATAATAACTTGTTTTTGGTAGCAAACAGGATCCAGGATTAACTTCAATTTGTGTAATATTTATAAAAAAGTTTTTAAAAAGTAGTAATAAATGCAGTGGCGTAACTGTTGTTTTAAAAAGTGGGTGGGACAGGATTGTGTGTGTCAGAAATGTGTGTGTATCATCCGGGGCGCCGCTAGCAATTTTGGGCCCTATGAAAGACTGAGGTTGGGGCCCCTACCGCACACATTCCGCAAACATACAAGTCAACCTAGCTATCCAAAATCTTTGCCTTGTATTTAGTCAAAAATTCAAGAAGGTCCATATTTTAAAGCTCTTTCTAACTTAAAATAACAGTTCTTGTAATTGTTAACTATAGCATTTGTTACAGTAATAATTACAGGTAAGACCATTTTTTCTTTCTTTCTTTTTATAGCATTGTTATGAAAAATAGCAACACAGTTAGAAACTATAGCTAACATGCCACAGTTGTAATATAAATATTTAGTGAAAAATATATTACCTTAACAGATTATCTATTATAAATTCTCCAACTAGTCAAAATTTTCCACAATAAATACAACAGAATGTGATAAATTCTAGTAAATGTGGTTATCATGAGTTTAAAAAGCTTGCAGGATGATGTTTTCCCCTCTTTTCATCAGTCATTTTAGTGGCTGTTTTAGATCATGTTCGACTTTCTCCGTAGCATTTTACTAGTACATTCTCAATAGAATTCAAATGGGTCGCACATTTTATCATCAGCGTCACATGGGAACGGCTTGTGCAAATCTTAACACTTTTGGTGCGTGCTGGTGAACGGTGCGTGGTGATTTGAACTTAAACAATTGGGCTTCAGTCACAGTCATATAGCACAGACAACTGATCTGTTCAGTTCGTACAGCTTATAAAAGCTCTGAACGTGCGATGTATACAATTAATTAATAGTCTGATGATTCTACGTTTCAGTGTGGGCGCTCAGAGTGCCGGCAACAGGTGAGAAGTGCTTGTGCGTGAGAAGTACCCACTTCGAGCACTGACTGTTACTACTAATAAAACCGATCTCTGGGGGCCCCAAAAGTGCGTGGGCCCTTAGAATCGTCCTAACTTTCCCCCCCTTAGCGGTGCCCCTACTGACTGTATTCGTCGTCTAACTGCATGAACCGAACCGTGACGTCTGTACCGTACAGTTCAGGACGAATAAATGTACCATTACACCCCTAATAGATAGATAGTCTTTGAAATGTAATTTAGTAAGTCCTCTTCCTGTCATGCCTAGCACCCCCTGTGGCAATGCATTTCTGAACACAGCAACGTGTGAAATTTAGCATCTGTATCAATGTCTTTGCATAAAGTATGTTTTGGTTATGGGCCTTTTGAAAGACAATGACAGGCAATGCTGCTTAGTTATACTGGCCAGTTGCAAAATGACACCTGTTTAAAGCCCAGAAACAAATCCCTGGGCTGGAAGTGGAGGTAGAGGGGGTCTGGCGATCTGCCCCTCCTGCTGGGGACGGATTTTGCATACTACTTGGCTCTAGAGCCGAGCCAGATGTTTCAAGCCCAGGAGAGATGGAGTCTAACAAGCTCTGTGTAAACAGGACTAGTCTTGGTCCCTCTTCCTGCAGCATGAGACTCTTTGGCTCGAAAAAAACTATCAGGAAGTAATTAAGATTGAATCCTGAGTTTGCAAATGCACTAAAGGAAGTTACTGTCAACAAATAAATATTAAATAATATAATTGGATAAAAGGCCAAGCCAAAGCAAAGAATAATACCAAATGTGTTTAAATTGCTAAAATGGCTTGAATCCAATATGTATTAATGATAATCCTGTGTCTGCAGACATTTCCAGGAAATCTCTTTATCACATTGAGCTATCAAAACCATCACGCTTATGTGAGAGAATCACATAATCAATTAGCATTGTGGCATTTGCTGGAACATGCCGAAGGACTCAAGCAAAGAGGACCGTCTTGTCATAAACGCTCATCAAAGTAAAGGTCAGCTGCTGTCGGGGTCTGGTCCGGACCTGGGGAGATTTCGAGAAGAGTGCACTACAGCACTGAATCTCTGAGCTTGATTCATAATGTATGATAGTGAAATAGAACATCAATTTGTTAAGGCCACAAGTCGGCGTAATCAACAGCTGAAATGAGAGAAACGGGGGCATGGAATGGCATAGAGACGTGATTTTAAGACAGCTTATTTTAAAGTTGGAGTCTCAGTCTGTCAAGTTTCAGGTTGAAGGAGGAACGAGTTTTAGTGGGCTTTTATTTGTAATAAATTCAACAAGAACTACCCCGTGAGGGAAAACACGGCCAGCAGCTGGACAGGGCAGGGAACACACATCGGGAACATTTGACAATGAACTGGCACAGAACTGAAAACACAAGGAGAACAAATAGAAGAGGAAATGAGGAGGATAATGAGGGAGAGCAGGTGGGACAAATGAACCAATGATCAGGTAACAAGTAGGGTGGATATAAAGGTTTAGTTCACCCAAAAATTAAATTTCTGTCATTAATTACTCACCCTCATGTCGTTCTACACCCGCAAGACCTTCGTTCATTTTCGGAACACAAATTAAGATATTTTTGATGAAATGCGCAATGTTTTTTATCTCTCATATAAAGCAATGAAATTACCACATTCAAGGTCCAGAGAAGTAGTAAAGACATTGTTAAAATAGTCAATGTGACTACAGTGGTTCAAAGTTAATGTTATGAAGTGACGAGAATACTTTTTGTGTGCAAAAACAAAACAAAAATAAAGAGTTTATTCAACAATTTTTCCTCTTTATGTTTATGTCAGAACTGTATTCTGTATTGGATGGCTCCCGTGTCAGCATCTCACACATGCGTTGTGCTGCTCATGTGATCAGCGTCAGCCAATACTAAGCCGGCGTTCGGCGCTCTGCACTGAGTCAACTGCGTAGGAGACTGACAGGGAAGAGGAAAAATTGTTGAACAAAGTCGTTATTTTTCTCGTTTTTGCACACAAAAAAAAATGTATTCTTGTCGCTTCATAACATTAAGGTTGAACCACTGTAGTCACGTTGACTATTTTAACAATGTCTTTACTACTTTAAAACTCTCGGATTTCATCAAAAATATCTTAATTTGTGTTCCGAAGATAAACAAAGGTCTTGCAGGTTTGGAATGACATGAGGGTGAGTAATTAATGACAGAAATGTCATTTTTGGGTGAACTAACTCTTTAAGACAATAGACAGCACAGCACATGTCATGAATAAACAAACAAAACAAAGCCATGTGCTCATACAAAATATGACAGAAACATGCAGACAATGAGGGCTCTCACCAGCCGTGTGTCCACACAAAACATGACAACACGAAGCACGCGGCCACAGCACAAGATAACAAGAAAGCACATGGCCGATTATAAATACAAACCACCTCCTACACATAACACAACACACACGGACAGAAGAACGTACGGCCCAAGCAAACTTTTATTTATTTATCTTTTATTCACCCTCAAGTCATTCTAACTCTGTTGAAAAAAAAAACAGCATATGCTGGTTAGGTATGTTTTGAAGCATGGCAGCTGGTTTGAGCTTTTATGTCAATTTATGTCAGGTGCACTGTATGCATAACCTAATGAACCCATAAAACCAAAATATTCATTGGTCTTAATATTCCTGTCTTGTCCTCTCTACTACTGTATATCAGTAGTGGCAAAAAGGCTGAAAATGAAATGTAAAAGACAGCTTTTCTTACTCAGTTCCCCCAAAATAAAATCTGCCAGACTTATTGTTTTTTTTTTAGCTTTTGCATTTGAAAGGCAAACTCTTATAAAGAATCACAAGCATAACAAGAATTAAATTAAGGTAAATTAAAACAACTCTTTGTAACCGTGGTTCAAAACATAGCTCTAGGGGGTATTTTGCTTATTAGAGCTTGCTAGAGTCTGAAATTACAGTAAAATGGGAGTTTTGCGGCAAAGTACCGCCCCTGGCTCAGGCATTGCAGTGATACGGGAGCAAGAAGGGTGGCAAAGGGAGAGAAATTACAATGAGAGAGTGAGGAGAAAAGAAAAGTGAACAATAAAACGCAGAGACAATGAGAGGCAGGGAGTGTCACACCACATGGGAGCGCGGCACAGCTGTGACAGTCTACCTTCATGCATATTGATGGCACCCGTCATGGCGTACCCTCTGATTGAGCAGTCACACAATGGAGAGCGGCAGGCAACTCCTCATGTTGCCCAATCAATCAATGGCCAACTCACACTCCAAGGCTTCTTTTCAACTGTCAATTAGTGGATTCTCTAGGAGATGCTGCTTTCAGCTTCTTCCAAAGTCCTAAAACAGGACATTTGTTGGTGTGATATGTATGCATGTGTTCGTAACATCATCCTTCACAATCCAAATCACATGTTGGAAGGAAGTTCTGTGTTTGGGTAGAGTATCTTTAGAGATCTGGGAGAAGCAGGAGGGGACCACATCTGGATTCCCCCCCAGGATATCACTTTTGCAGTATTGGCTGTGCTTCAAAATAATAAGTGCGTGATTTTAATAACTTTTGGTGTTTTTTCATTTATTTATTTATTTTTTCCATTTTCTTTTTTAACGCTCCACTGGAGCTTCACAACAAATTATCTCTACTTCATTTGATCAATTTCAAACCAGGAAGGTCATTTAATCGAGTCAAAAAAGTAAAGGTTCCAAAACATAAACTAATGCAACCTCTGTTTTAGTTTTAAAGGGGGGTGTGCTATTTCATGCATTCTGACTTATTTACACTGTTAAAGAGTTGCATTCTCATGCTAAACATGGCCAAAGTTTCGAAACACGAGTTGGACGTATGACGGAGTATTTCTGTGCCAAATCTGTGCCAAATTTTTTTGAGTATGGCCTTTATCACGTAATAAAGGGCGGAATTCCTTGTATAGGCACTTTTCCCTCATAAGCGCGCATACACACACCACCCAGAGCATGAGCAAGAGCACGCCCATCAGTGCACTTCGTTTTGTGATATGGAAGCAGAGAGTTTTTTTAACAATGGCTGTGTCCCAATTCAGGGGCTGCACCCTTTGAAGGCTGCATACATCATCAAGGTAGTCTCATTTAAGAAAAATAACTGTTAGATTGCAAAGAAAGAAAGAAATTATAGTATTTTACACCACACAATGAATATCAGTCAATTTTATTATGGATATTTTCTTAAATATGACAATCTTGATGGCGTATGCAGCCTTCAAATGTGACCTCCGAAGGACACAGCCTCCGAAATGAGATGCAGCTCCTGTCACCAAAGGAGTGTGTTTTTGGTTGTGAGGAAAAGATTACCTTTTTCAGCTTCCCAAAGAACCCAGCGTTAAGGGAACAGTGGATGAAGTTTTTTTTTTTTTTTTTTTTCCGGGGCAGCATCGGATTTCAGTGATGGCTGCTTTGTAAACAAGTCCCAGTTCGGTGTTGGATTTGCAGATCGTGGGTGGTGAGTAAAGCTGCATCAGATGTTTGTGTTTTGTTGGCAATTGGCGCGTAAGTGCATAAAATGAACAACACAAATGCTTTTGTTCCCTTTTTATTTATAATGATGTCACAGCTTGCAGACGATCTCTATGCAAAAGCTGTGCACGCTCGTGACTCTTTAGCTCTGCCCACAATACTGACGGCAGGCACGCCTCCAGGAGCTCGGCTTTTTTCGGAAAGACTCGGTACTATTTTTATTTATATTTCTATTATAAATATAATAAAACTAAAGACTTTTCGGAGATATGAAGGATGCAATATTACTATGTACTCAAGATTAACATGAGATTGACAGAAACTGTGTGTGATACCATCACCCCCAAATTCCATCTATCTATCATACAATACTTTTTACTATACTGTCAGATTTTTATTTATTTATTTATTTGCACAAATAAATAAATACGTTCTGAAATTTGCTATGGTAGTGCTACTTGTACTGTGGTGTCTTCTACTTGCTTCTACTTTTATTGCTTGTACTATTCTACTATTATTCTCATTTGTTTGGATAAATGTATTTCTGTCCTGACAACTCTCAGAGTGTTTGGCATGGTAATGGTATGACAATGTTGTATGTTTGGTCTTGGCGGAATAGATCTGCTACGCAAGTAAGAGATGCTCCTGTTGTACAATATAGCGTACATGAGTTACCCATAGCAGATCTATACAGGTGGAGCTGGGGAAGGTGGAGGGATTCTGAAGCGCGCTGCACTGCTAAGGCAATGCTACCAAAGTATTTTAAAGTTTGAGCGTGCAAACTCATTGACTACTGATACAGCAGGAAACAATCAGCTGTGCCCTTTAGATAATGTGATTATGAGCAGGTTGAGTTAAAGGACCTATTAGCCTGCACCATCTAGAGTTTCATGACAGAACTTTATATATGAATTCCCTGAAACTAGATTGAATGCAGCAGCAAAATGACATTTTGTTTGTGTGGGACAAAAGTTGCTAGATTGATGTCTTTCTTGCCTTTTACTCTGATAGAGAAGCAACCCTATAAACCAGTGGTCAGCAATAGGCTGCCCGTGGGCCAAAACTGGCCCGCCAGCAATAATATTTGGACTACGTCAGAAATAGAATGGGGAACCCATTTACTGTTGGGAATGTGTTGTCACGCTGCGCCACATCCAGTGTAGACAATATCATTATAATGGGTTTTATTATCTTTTGTAGCGTCCTGTCGCGCCGCTCGTGGGCGGTGTCGGTATTATATTCTTTGAAAACAGCGACAACTTCGTTGCAGATAAAACACACTGGCTTTGCATTCACAAAACTAGGTAGGACTAGGATGAACGTTGTCTTTCCATTCTTCTTTGTATGCCCTATTTTCACTGACAACTTTCCTCTTTTAGACTGTTTTTTCTCTCGCCAGCTATCTTAAATGTTAACATCACTCTGCACACGACGTAATAGCATACCTCCAGCACGCAAACAATTAAAAAAAAAAAAAGCACTTTAGTGCATGAGGATGCCAAGGAATATTTCTGAGTGTAAAAGTAGGCTACGTCAAATAATTATTACAATAAGTTAGGATCCATTACGTAACAAGCAAGTTAAAATGTTACACATTTATTATTCACAGTATGGAAAGAGGAAATAAAACATAGTTTGTTAAGAGCATGACTTATTCAAGTTATTTTTATTCATTCCGCATTATCCACATATGTGTGTTTTAGCAAGGCGGTCTGTGTTGCAAGTTGGTAAATGAAGATACTTGCCAGGTTACATTACTTTATCCAGTGTAAAACCTGGACACCACCACACAAATGTGGCTTTTTGTTAATGACTGTCCTACTAGATGATTTAACACAGAGTAACAGCTTACCATTTACAAAAGACACTGTTACAGTCTTTCACAGGCAATTCTAGTTGCATTTTTCAATTAATTTCTTAAATTATCCTTTGACTAGGCCCGCCATCTAGTGGCGAAATCTTTTCTTGGACCGATGCCAAACTTAATGGCCGACCCCTGCTATAACTATACTACTGAGAAGTCTTGAAAAGTGCAATATTTTCCACTAAAGAAAGTTTCATTCTGTCTAGAATACTAACACGTTTTCATCAGTCAAGCTCTTAACATTTGTGCAAATACAACATTAAAGTGACATGCAGAGTCCAGAGTCTCTTTATATAGACTGACCTTTAACTCTTGTCTGAAAATGTCAAGATTTAGGTTTATGGAAAGTTCAGGGCCATAGACTCATTAATCAAAC
This sequence comes from Elopichthys bambusa, assembly GCA_037101425.1. Classification (NCBI taxonomy): domain Eukaryota; kingdom Metazoa; phylum Chordata; class Actinopteri; order Cypriniformes; family Xenocyprididae; genus Elopichthys; species Elopichthys bambusa. The sequence continues at coordinate 27,020,971 of CM074440.1, read as the reverse complement.
GCATAGATATGTGCATATGTGAGTATATGATGAATAAACACTGACAGAATGCTGGCTAGCACTAACAGACAGTTTCCTCAATGGACGTGTTGATGCTGTTTTACCGACACTCATTTCAGTCTGGTCTCTCACATTTGCTGAAAAGGGAGGCTTCCGTGACTGTGTCGGTATATCCCTGATTTGACAATATCTGGGAATCAAAGTGAATGTTCCCACAAACCGTATCACAGCAGTCTCTCTCCTCTTACCCTTCCAACTCCTAAAAGATTCATGTGACACACATATTATGCTGACGCAGATCAGGCCAGAGTTGTGCTTTTCTCATCTTTACCCAGAATTATCCTTCACTTCCTCGCCAATTTGCAGAGCAGTCCATAAAGTGGCACATCGAGCTAGGAAGGCTTGAAAAGCAAGAAACCCTGCGGTTGCTTTGGCTTTTCGACGTGGCCGCTCCACTGACTGTAAATTATGAAGCGCATTTTTATGCATTAGAAATGCCAGGTATAGGGCATACTCCATTAATATGCATTCGAGCAGAGTGATAAACAGGAGAGGTCTGAAGTGAGATAGAGCCATGAGTGGCTCAGGACAACTGTCAGTGCCACTTAGTGTGACTGGCAGAGAAAGACAGACTGACACATATTCATCCACTCTGCGGAACAGCACTGCTGGGTATTTTCTGCTTTTAAAATGTTTTAGCACAAAATATTTTGTGCTCTATATTACAGCTAAAATGAAAAACACTCTGTGCTAGGAGACAGACGTCTTGTTTCTAAGGTGCTGATGTCTGTGTTTTCAGACTAAATTTCCAAGAACAACATTTCAGACATAAAAAAATAAAAGAAGGAGAAAAAAAGTTTATTGAAAAAAGAACCGAGAAAAGTCACAAATACAATCTCTTTAATATATGGACTGTTTCTCCCAGATACCAATGAGATTAAATGGGGAGCAAATGAGGACTTCTACTGCAAATGAGTCTTCTACTTTTAGATCAGGGTTATTATAGTGAACTAAAACCATAAAAAACAATTTTAAATAACAATCTTAAAATAAAATCAACTTTAACTGAAATAAACAAATGAAATATGTATAAACATCTAAAAACAACGCCATGAATCTCAGAATTTCCTCTCTGTCTACAATCTAAAACAGATTTCAAGAAGACATCAAATATTTACCATTAAATTCTTCCATTATATTTGTATGGAGCCCCTCAAGGGACATGGTAATGAAACAAATATGAGACAGGTGGGGGAAAAAACTAATTCAATGCTTTTGCGTTTAGATGATTAGATAGACAGACAGACAGACAGACAGACAGATAGACAGACAGATAAGATATGTTTTGATTATATTTCAGGCCTTCATTAACCTGCTCTGAAGAGTGAACAGAAAGAATCCTAAAATCCAGACATGGGGCAGAGAGTCTAGGGAGGAAGACATATCATCGTCTGCCTTGTTTGTGCTGCCATTTCCAGAGCTCAGTTGCTGACATGTCAACAAAGAATGTCGGCCGTGACCTATACGCATTGGGAGAGGGTCACAGCCCAGGTGGCATTTGGCTTTCTTTCTCTCACTAAAAACGAAATTCATCTCGTGGGTCAGATTGTGTGAGAAATGGAAAAGGTGGTGAAGTAATCATTGAGGTCCTCCCACTCACAGCATCATTCTTCAGAAACCAGTGGTGATATTATGAAATTTTGTTTAGATGGCACAAAGACCAGCTAGAGTTCATCTGTGAGGCTTTTATTGTCAAACTCGGTGCTTCTCTTAAAACTTTCTACTAGTTCTTTGTTGACACTTTACTTAGCAAGGGTTGCTAAATGTCATGACATTAATTAAATGTGTTTAATGCTGTTAAATTTATTTAAGTTAATTAATTACTTAATTACACTGTACATTTTCATTCTGTTCTATGCATTTTTAAAGCTGCAGTCCATAACTTCTTTTGGCTAAAAATAAATTGAGCAAGTACATAACCAGCCAGTGTTCAAAACTATCTCCTTACCATAGCCCGATTCACAACGGTAAACTTGTAATGTTTTCTAAATAGAGTGGCACTGGTGGGTTTCCGCAGGAAATTCGAGCATTCAGCCGTTCGTCTTTGCGTCATACGTCACGTCTGTTTACATAGAGAACTCCCAGCTAGTAGGCTATATGGTATGTGAAGATGCTGCTGGTAGCAGATCATTTATAACCTTTTCTTACATCAGCTGGAATAATTAAATTTATCATTTTGATGGTGGATTTTAATCCAGAAAAGTCAAAATGACAATTGTAGGAACAAATCAGCTCAAATGAAATAATTAATTTATAGGGAATTATAAAGAGTCATTTAGTTTACGACCGAGCAACTGAATCGTCTAGGGTTCATCTGCTCGGCCATAATAAGCTTTTGTAGCAGATGTGAATATCCAACTATTGTGAAAACATAATAATTAATAGCTAAGTAACAGGATTGACAGTTTAAGACATTAAATTTTCGAGCACATAATACAAGACACTTTCTTTTCAAATCTACAAAAAACTTTATTGATTATTCTAACACAAACACACACACAAACATTCATACACGTTGCAGAAAGAAAGGAAATGAGAGAGAAAGAGTTTTAAGAGAGAATTAAATGATGAGCATGATTTATAGCAAAATATGCACTTCAAAAGATCTAACCTAAACGAACCATGAATCATTAATTTAATGCACCAGTTCAGCTTTAGAATCTGGAGGTACTTGCTTGTCGACTTTAAATGTGAATCTCCTCGTCGGCGTCCTTAGCTTGGAGAGAAGGGTTTTTCCGAGTCGATGATTTGTTGCAGGATCTTTTCAGGTCCGGATTGTGGTTAGGCGAAAAACCAATCATGTTTGAGAGTGCTGGCAAATGAAATGAAGTCTCTTGTCATGGCTGGAGTTAAAGTTGAGGCGGCAAAAGTCGTTGGTTAAACTTTGCGGAAAAACTTAGAACACGAGACTCTCGACGGAAAAGAAAGTTAAGTAAAAGAAACCAAAAGTGAGTAATAGTTGGATGGCTTGAATGAGCTGCCTGTCTGTCCTTTTGTTTTCAGCTTAGTCTGGTCTTCGTTTTGTTTTTTTTCTTTTCTTCTGGTCTACCTCGTAGTCTTGTGATGTGACTATTTAAACATAGGTGTTTGTCCCACCTTTGTGAGGAGTTCTGACCAATCAGATATGGTCTTGTTTCAAAGGTGGCTTTCTCCGCCCCAAATCATAAAATAAGCATTATCTCCGGTCTCTGGAATTGCCGGCTTTGGCAGAGAGTACCGTTTAGACATAATTTCTATTAAATGGAATATGATACATTTTACACAGATTTCATTCAAGCCATGATTTGAACATGAATTAGAGATTTAAATACATTCCAGACACGAAATACTTTTGTTCAACCATTCAAAAGTTATCACATTTACATGAATTGTGGGTGGTCTAAAGCATAACTGGTTACATGCAGCATGTGTGGACATGATATAAAATGTATGCAGTTGAAAGATGTTTGATAAGTCCATTTCAAATTGTTCTGAACAATTCGATGCAGTTTTAGTTGTAGAAACGGTCTCTGTGGGGTTTTCTGTAAAGTTAGGTCACTCAGAGAAACAGGCCTGCATTGTCTCTCTGTCTCTTTTGATCTGGAGATCAAAGACTCTTTATCTTCTGGTGACCATTTGGTTGCTACAAATGACTTAAAGGTTTGCCACCTTTCCTTCAGTCAGGAAGAATGGGTGCCATAAAAGTACCTAGCAAGGGGGTTGTTCTGTAGACGGACTGGAGCCGAAAATTAGATTCTCTGAGCTTTGGTTTCTGGAATTATATTTTGAAAGAATTATCTGAACGATTCATTTGTCTGGTTCGTCCACGGTTCCTACACAATCATAAGTGACAAATGGAGATTCACCCATAGTCAAAAGCAAAAGACTTCAAACTGCAGAGTGTCTACAGAAATTGAAATCTTCAGGCAACGCTAATACACACTAAATACACTTAGTCACGCAATGCTGATAACATTAATAATTTGAGAACAAAGTATAATAATAATAATAATAATTTGCACGGTTTGACGTGATCCGAGCTAAACAATCATTCGATTTAATCACCATTTGCAGTGCGATTTATTGTAATGCTTTTTTTCTCAGTTGGTCAGAACAAAAGTGGCAGACATGTTACTTACTTCTTCAGATGACATTTTCTAGTGAAAATTCTTATTTTAGTCATACTTCCAAGACATAGAATCTGTGATTCTGAAGTACAGTATCCACTCCGGTGCAGTGACCGACAGCAAACATTAGATTCATCTGCGCTGAGGAGCCGTGCCGATGCACAACCTACGTAAAGATGATAATTCCGCAAATAACTGCAATTGCAGGTTTTGAACAGAGATGGTGACAAAGAGGCAAAATTTATGGACTGTAGCTTTAAGGACTGGTCAAAATAAGCTTCACTGATGATGTAAAATAATACCTAGGAGCAAATACCACCATCATATTACCGTTAATTAGATTCATTATACATTATTATTTAAAAGGTTAGTTCACCAAACAATGAAATTTCTGTCATTAAGTAATCACTCTCATGTCGTTCCAAACCCGTAAGACCTTTCTTCATCTTTAGAACACAAATTAAGATATTTAGGATGAAATCCGAGGGTTTCTGAACCACACATAGGCAGCAACGTCAGTGCACCTTTTGAGGTCTAGAAAAGTACTAAAGACATCATTAAAATAGTCTGCATGACTACAGTGGTTCAACAATAATGTTATGAAGTGACGAGAATACTTTTTGTGTGCAAAAACAAAACAAAATGAATGACTTTATTCAACAATTTCTTCTCTCACCTGACATTCTGCTACGTAGTTGACGTTGTGAACGCAGTACAGCGCTTCCGTGTTTATGTCGTGTGTACACGTTAGCATGACACGCATGCGTGGAGCCAGCTAATAATAAGTTGACATTCTGATGTTGAACATGGAAGCGCTGCACTTCATTCACAACGTCAACTGCATAGGAGACTGACAGGGGAGAGAAGAAAATGTTGAATAAAGTCGCTGCCTATGTGTGGTTCAGAAACCCTCAAATTTCATCAAAAATATACGAATTTGTGTTCCAAAGATAAACTAAGGTCTTACTGGTTTGGTAGTAATTAATGACAGAAATTTAATTTTTTGGGTGAACTAACCCTTTAAGCATTTAGAAAGAATCAACAGAAGAATCAACAGTTGTATGTCTCTGAGCAACAGTCGATCAGTTATTTTGAACAATTGTTATGATGGAACGATTCAACGATTCACTTCTTAAGCAAAACACTTTTTGTGTTCCTGAATGCATCTGCATTTTTTAACAAATTGGTTCAGTGAATTTTTCAATGACTTACTCATAAAGACAATCTATTGCAGGGGGTCCTATTGCAAGCTACCATCCTGCAGATTTCAGCTCCAACCCCAATCAAACACACCTGAACCAGCTAATCAAGGTGTTCAGGGCAAAACCATTAGATGACAAGCCTGCAACTATTAGCCAAAAAAGCGTAACAGCTAATGCTAACACTGCAGCTGCGGTAAAGACCGTCAGTATGCAGGAAAGGAGACCAGAGGCCATTAAACGATAGACTGTGAGGTACCGCATGTGATTAAGTTAGCCGTTACGCTTTCTCCAATGGTAAGAGATACAGACCCTTTCATCTCCCTATAATAATACAATCTCTGTTCAGGGTTGCTTGATAATTACAGACAGGTGTGTTGGAGCAGGGTTGGAACTGAAGTCTGCAAGACGGTAGCTCTCCAGGAGCAGGGTTGGACACCCATGGTCAATTGGTTCCTGAATGAATCACTTGAGTGATTCAGTCAAATGACTCACTAATAAAGACCTGTCGCCACCTACTTGTGACACGATGCAACCTGCAGAAAGAGTAAATGAAAAATCCCCTAAATACATAGACATAGAAACTATTTGATACAAGTCGTGAAAAGTCCCAGTGGTTTGGCCTAAATATCAATACTAACTAAATAACAATCATTTGAACGTATTCCAAGCTTCAAGTTATCTGCAAAATCATCTACGTGGAATTTTTTTTTTCACTCCTGGCCTTCAATATAATCACTCTTCTGTCTGTCACACCATTAACAACTATTGTGAAGAGATGATAAAACACATCCATGCAGTGTGACTGTGCTTTATTTTAAGTGCCCTAGAAAAGACTGATGAATTTAAACAATAATCTTTAAAATAAGCAGCAGGATTCCAGACTGCTGTAAAGGGAGGCTGCCAGAAATGGAGAAAGAGATAATTAATTGTTAGGAGAGTTTCTCCGAACGGAAAAGTCTTCAGAGGCCTATTGCAGAGATTATGCAGCTGTTAACTTCTGAGTTAATTCGATAATTTTCTTGGAGATTTATTTTTGTGCAGCTGTTTCTTTTACACAAAATTTACTCGGATGTTGACAGGGCTTGGGGTAAAATACCCAGATGTTTATAACTCACATATCTTCACCACCATAGAGGAGATGTAGCATCATATCAGATACATCGAGCTTCTCTTAATCAAAATTGTGACTTTTTGTTGTACAAAACACAAGATGTAATAGAAAAATGTTTATTTTACAGCTGCATGAACCATGATGTAACTTAACCTTTAATTTGAAAGACAAAACTGACAACCTGTATTATTAGATAAGTTATAATTACAACAGCAGAAATCATGCATTTTATTGATTACAGATATGATCTCACCTTTATTTTCATAGCTTTCATCAAAAACAGCTGCAGCTGTCACAGCGTGAGATTCCCAGAACAAAGAAAAACAACGTGCTATTTTCATCTCATCCAGCTATCACAAGATCATAAAGAGCCTAATGGTATTCTTCTTTATCTGACAATGGTCAACAAACTCTTCCTGGGCTGCAGCACGGCATCCTGTCCTCCGCTGCTAATTAACCTCCGATGAGCCAGAGCTGCACAAGTTAATGAAGTCGAGCTCTGTGTTTTTTGGATTAATTAGAACTCAAATAGGACGGTAAACAACGTGAGTAACAAATGGTGCGACGCATGGACTTTAATGCACAATTAAACGGGGGACTATCTGGGGAGGATTGAAATGCATACAGAAGTTGCTCTCTGAAGGCGATGCCATACATCATCCTTTCAGTGCTAATGGTTTATAGGCAGCCTGGAGTCGCCCCACAGTGCCTCACAAAAATACTGGTAAACAAGCAGATGAGACACACTGCCTAGCTCAAGATGGCCGCCCAAGCCGGGATGTTTAACATGAAATGTCACAAAATACCATGTGTACACAGATACATCACAGTGAAATATAAGGATCTCCAAAATAAAACCAAAACGGATGATTCAAAAAGGGGTCACCGTGTTTTTGCCAAATAAGACATGTTCCAGGATTAACATATTTTGTTGATCCTGGACAACATTGTTGTCTGAAAATTTAGTCCTAACCCTATCTCTACCCCTAAACTAACTCTACCCATAACTTATCCCTAAAATCTGAGAGAAATGATGTAGAAGCACCAACCCTGGTTGTAAACCTAAACTGTAAACTTGTCCCTCAAATCTGATTTGTTGATTAGAATGTTGTTCCAGAATCAACAAAGATCCAGGAACATGTTGTACTTGGTGAAATCACATTCACCAAAGAAAAGAACGTATCAAGGAAAACGGAATGATCTATTCATTGTTACACCTTTAGAAAGTGACATTTAGAAAGTGACATTTAGACATTACATGCATTACATCATGTGACAAACAACAAATTTCAGAGGTAACAAGGAATCTGCAAATGTTATAATGCATTTTAACTTTTGTTACAATTATTTATGAAAAGATATAATGCATCATAACATGCATTATACATTCAAATACATTAAAAGGCTTTAAGAAAAGTGCTACTAATAGTTCTTATGTAAATATATCATTTGGGTTGCATTATTGCATTAAATTAAGCAGAGTTTATAGCTCTTTCAAAGTGTATTGATCCAGGTTTTATTTAAATTCTCATTCTGTTGCACCAGTTAATTTTAAACACAACAAATGTGATTAAAACCTTCATTTGGAATTCATTTTGTCTGCCATCATGAATTCGCCACTACAAGTAAACAGCAACAATGTTATTCTTTATATTCCTTTTTGATTGACAACCATTTCCATAAGTAACTTGTGCAGGTAAAGCAATTAAAAAATGTTAATTTTCTACTTTTGTTTTATGCAGAGCACACCTCTCCTCCAGAGACCACTCTTTTTCCTGTGTATAGAATAGGGAAGTGAAAGGGGATCTCTCGTCTCCATCGAAATCAACAGATCTGCACCCTAGTCTTGAAAGCATCCAGTTGCTTAATTCAGTTTTGACTGAATTAAGAATTGGACTTGCAGTCCAAACCAATTATGAGTCAAAAGGCTTTAATTAGATTGTATTGTGTGATACAGTAGTCTGCTCAGATCTGTTGTTGTCACTTTGCTAAACTCCCTTCCCTAGTCTACCATTTATGAAAACTAAACTACAACAAGAGTTTATTGAAAATTGTTATCAAGAAAAGACATTAAACTCATGGTCATGTTAAAGATGCAGTCCATAACTTTTGGTGCTGTAGAGGTTAATAGACCTTATTCAGAGCAGCAAGGCTGTGATGGATAGATTTACCGTTTTTTCAATGGCATCCACTGTAAAAAGCTATAAAGGTATATATTAACAAACATGCCTTTTATAATTGTATTTTATAATTTCAGTTTCCACAAAAATATTAAGCTGCACAACTGTTTTCAACATTGATAATATTATGAATTGTTATTAATATTAGAATTATTTCTGAAAGATCATGTGATACTGAAGACTGGAGTACCATCACCAAGACCACGCTTAGGCCTGACATGGTCCTCCTTTCAGAAGCATCAAGGCAGGTGGTCCTATTGGAATTGACTGTGCCCTGGGAAGACTGAATGGAAGAGGCATTCGAACGAAAGCTGGCCAAGTACGAGGAGTTGGCAGGTGAATGCCGTAGCAGCGGATGGAAGACCTGCTGCCTCCCCATCGAGGTTGGCTGTCGAGGGTTTGCCAGCCAGTCGTGAGGGCCCTCAAGCTCCTGGGAATCAGGGGACTGCACAGAAAGAAAGCCATCAGGAACATCATTAATGCTGCTGAGAAAGCATCTAGACGGTTGTGGATCTAAAGGGGTGATCCGTGGACCGCACAAGCTACCCAGACACAAGTCGGGGACCGATCACCCCTGGCTGGGTCGCCTGGGTGAGGGTGTATGTTGTTAAAAGACCCGAAACACCCGATGAGCCCAGGTTACATCACTGATGATGTGTCTAGGTTGCACCTGTAAGGTGTATTAAAATCAGTACGCTGAAATGATTTGTGCTGTGTGGCATTAAGTGAACATCTAAAGCTCATATCTAAAGGTTGTTCACAGTGTTCTAGGCGGATTGCAGGGGTTGTGACTGTAAGCAAGAGCTTTTGTTGCATTCTTTGCTTTCTGTGATCCGTTCTATTGCGTATTTTATGGTTTGATGTAGCATAAAATTTGGTGGGTTAGATCGCTGGCTGTCTGATTAGGTTAATTCAGTCTCCGCAGGCTCCGGCTCTTTTGCAGCACAGAGTTGGATTTGCAGTAATTCCTTCTCACCCCCTCATGACTATATGCTTTGCTGGAGATCGAATAACACATGAAACATTTAGAAAAATAGACAGCACAAACACTCTCTCTCTCTGTCTCACACTATCTATCTCTCTCTCTTTGAACATAAACAGAAGCTGTTAAATTTCTTATATGGAGCTTGTGTTGGATTTGGTGCACTAGCAGAAACAGAGTGAAAAAATAACTCCTCTACTGATGATGAAGGGTTTTGTAAGAGGAAGGTTTGCTTTGGGGAAAGTCTGTTATTGTCACTTATGTTTTGTTATTCGCAGACTTTTAGTATGTTTTCATTAGTTTTCTGTTTCCTTTGTTCAGTTTTCCTGCTTCTCATTTGGTTTCAGTCTCATTTGTGTTCCTACTTAAGTTGTTCCCACACATTCATTCTCTGTTCGGTCACGTTCACGTTCGGTGTGTTTATCTGCCCTTATTGGATTATATTGCCTATTTGGATTAAACTTTGTATTGGAATTTTATCCTGCAGAGTCTCATCTGTCTGTCTGACTGCAACTCACCTCATATTGTGACAGATATAGCATGATGAAGTTGTGTGAACGTAATGAGCATGTGAATGTTTTTGTGTGTAACTAAAGATCAAGTACTCTACATGTGTGCATTCATTTTATTTTTTTATTGATTTTAATGAGTACCTTTTGTACCATTTTGTTACATTTTCAACTTTACAAAGTTACAAAGCATAAAAAGTCCACTCCAAGAGAGGTATGCATTGTTTGCACAGAAGTGCACATTGTTTCTAAACTCCAGGAAACACCTCCATTGTAGTATTGAGTTCTCTTCCAGGAATGAACATGTCACAATATTCCATATTTAACAATGCAACACGAATTTGACGTCACAACGGCAACCCACAGTGCTTTACTCACAAGTGATCAAGGGCTTAGGGCAGTTGACAGAACTGGCCCGCAATAATATCTGGCCCGCGCCCGCAGCCATGTTATTTTGTTATTTTGATAGCGGCTGGTTCTGAAATAGATCTTCGTCTCGTGGTGCCGTCTAATATTATCACCGTGTCTATACCAGACACGACTTTTTTCACGTCGCATTGCGCTGCAACAGCTAAAAGCTGTCTACACTGAACACGACAAACCGACCATTGAAAAGCACTTCATCAAACAAAGACTACATCAAAAACAGAATGGGGAATCCGTTCACTGTCGGGAATGTGTTGTGTTGTGTCGCATGACTCGCATCGCAACGGGCTGCATCCAGTGTATAGTCAATATCACTGATTATAATGGGTTCTATTATCTTTTGACGCGTTGCATCGCGCCGTTCACGTCCGGTGTAGACACGGTGTTATATTCTTTGCAAACAGCAACAACTTCGTTGCAGATAAGACACACCGGCTTTGCATTCACAAAACTAGGTAAGAACACAGTTGTATTTCCATTCTTCTTTGTATGCCCTATTTTCGCTGTGAGCTTTCTTCTTTAGACTTTGATAGTGCCATTTTCTCTCACCAGCTCGCTTAAATGTTAACATCACTCTGCACAAGACGTAATAGCATACCTCCAGCACACAAACAATTTAAATAAATGCAGTTTAAAAATAGGCTACGTCAAATAATTATTACAATTATTATTATTATGTACAGTTCGGCTACATTGTGTAACAAGCAAATTAAAATGAGACATTTATTATTCACAATATGGAAAGAGGAAGTAAAACATAGTTTGTTAAGAGCATGACTCAAACATGCCTCTTTTATTTTTTGAGTTATTTTTATCCATTCCGCATCTCCCACATGTGTGTTTTAGCAAGGCGGTCTGTGTTGCAAGTTGGTGAATGAAGATACTGGCCAGGTCACTACTCCCCTTTATTAATTTATCCAGTGTAAACCCCTTTTTGTTAATCACTGTCCTACTAAAGGATTTAACACAGAATAACAGCTCATTACCAGTTACAATACTCTAACAGTCTGTCACAGGCAATTCTAGTTGCATTTTTCATTAATTAATTCAAATTATCCTTTGACTATGTTCTGGCCTGCCATCTAATGGTGAAAAAAAATGTTTGGCCCGATGCCAAACTTAATTGCCGACCCCTGGCTTAGGGCATTCCATTTAAACTCATTGCAAGTGTTCTGCCAGTAGTGGGCACTTGTGCAACATAAGCGATGACATACATCCAAGTGAACAAGATGGAGGAAAGTTAGTGAGAGAAGGGCATGAAAAAGTAGACTTAAATGCAGCCAAACTCGCAGTTATGTGACATTTCCCAAACATGCTCAAAGTGATTGACCAATTACAGCACACTGGTCCAGCCGACCAATCAGAGCACATTGCGCTTTTCGGAAGGAGGGGCTTCATAGAGACAGTAACCAGAGCGTTACTGACAGACTGGGAAGAAAGGTGCTGCAATACTATAAAAAAAATGTAGAATATAAGGTGGTTTTTGAACATTCAAGCATGAAAACCTATTCCATTAGAACCCAAAAAACAAAATCAAGCCTAAAAGGGCATAATATGTCCTCCTTACTTTTAAATTCAATAATTTATAGTGAGTATTTTAATTTAGCAAAGTTGTAAAAAAATTCAGATGTGTTTGATTTTTCAAATTTGGGATTTAAATTACAAAGTACATACAGTATGTGAAGCACAAATTTACCTGACCACCTCAGAGAAAACTATAGTCCTAACTAAATAAGGCTCTAGAAAAGAAACATTTAAAATAATAATAAAATAAAATGAGAATTCTGTTATGAACTTGAACTGGATGTTAGGTACACTGATTAGATGATATGACCCCTGTTTTATATCAAGGTGAAGGTTTCTTTAGCTTTATTGAGTCAGTAAAGGAGACCATAAACATGTCAAACAATATTTGTGGTATTTGCCTGTTTTAACATTTCGTGTAGTTGCCAGGCATAAGTGACTGTAGAAAGCGCACAACAAAGGAGATGATAAAATGCATAGTCTTTAATAGCAAGCTCAGATTAATACAACCGCGTTGACACAAATAATAACCGACGAGGACTGAACAAAGCAAGAAGTATAAATACACAAATCAAATGAGGACACTAAACAGCAACAGCTGGACAGAGATTAACTAATCAGACACCATAGCAACAAATGAAAACTAATACAGACATGACAGAACCAACTAAACAGGACATAATTGTGACAGCAGAATGAAGGTACTAAAACTTTGGTCAATTAAAACTTTCTTTGCTAGTTTTTGTATTAAAGGTGCTGTTTCATAGCAATATTTTTGTAACATTTCACATGTCTTTATTACTTGACAGATATCACTTAAATAGTAAAATACTTTATCATAACTGTTATCTGTAGATAGTAAAATTGGAGAAACCATGTCCCTTTTAGACATCTGCATGATTTAGGAAAAAAAAAAAAATCTAACTGCGATTTTTCAGATAAAAATTGCGATTTAAAATGTGATTTAAAAAAATCCAGGGGCCGTATTCACAAAACATTTTATCTTAACACTAAGAGTTCTCCTAAACAGCAGTAAAAGTTCTTAGCTAAGAGTTTTCTCTTAAAACCTATTCACAAAGCTGCTGAGACAAACTTTTACTAAGGAACAGCGAGAAGTCTTAAGCTAAGAGATAGGGTGGGCCTCGTGGCTATGCATGATGTCAACATGCTTACTAACTATGCAGTGATTAGCTGATGGGGGAGGAGTCTCTGTAAGTGATTTAATCATAGAATGTTGCCATATTCAAATAAAGATTTTAAAATGTAGGCTAAGTGTCACTATAAACAAGTATATGTTCAGCTAATTGTCAGCCTCTTACACGTCTGCATCTCAAGAGACTGCAGAATTCAAGAGACAAATTATGTTTTATAAGAGGAGCACATTCAAATGGTCTATATAATCAGCTCGAGAGGAGGCACACACACACACACACACAGACACTATATATATACACACACACATACACAGCCGACTCACTACGATTGCATCCCTCCTGCTTCACTCTGAAACATGCAGCACATATATTTGTTTAAATAAATTGCAGCCTTTGCGGTTTTATATTCACTCTAAGCCATATCACAATTTTGGTTTTATTTCAGGTAATTGAGCAGCCCTAATTTATGTATTGTTTTTGGCATCTTCGGAGGGTTTTGGAGAGAGGATGTGTGGTTGGGATGAAATAAGCAAATTATTGTTGTATCACTTACAACACATACAAGTTGAACTATCAAAATGCTCCAATGAAATCACTGTTTCTTCAGCAAAGAGAGTTCATGTCAAAAAACAGAGTGCAGATTTTAACAGGACCATCTGGAGAGGTGAAATGAAGGTTTAAAAAAAAGATGATGTTGTTTTCATTCTGGCTTGCCTGCAGCTCTACAGCATACAATATAATAGTTACTAAGCACACAATAACAGACTGAAAAATCACTAAATCTAAGAAATCATTAAATTAGTTTCACATTCACTTCCTGGATTTCAATGAAACTTTAAAACCTGTTCATTATCAGTATAATGCACTTCAAAGGACTCCATGGAGACATTGATTTCTGCCCGTGGCACTGTAGTGTGTAAACTTTATACAGGCCCAGGAAAATAACCACATCTTTTTGTGTGTTCTTTAACCTAGTAAAATATTTATTCCTCGGTCTGCTAGTCTTCTCCTTGAAACAAATGCCTGTTTACATCCTTCTAAAAAGTAGTGCCTCCTAAAAAGTGTGTCTGGAGGGTGGCTTAAAGCCCATCAATCCCCAGGCAGATGATAAAAAGTCCTGCTGATGTTCATTACACTTTTGTGTGGGGTGCTTGGCTTTCTCATGACATCGTAGATTCACAGCTCAAGATGGGTGAGCAGAAGTAATAACTGACAAAATGTCAAACTTTGCTCGCCCAATACAACAGATGACTCAAGGCTGTCAGCCCGCACAGTGAAGCAATCGATAGTTTAGAGGTTGAAGCCAAATCTTGGTCCTGGTCCACTCCGGCCTCGTTTGGCACCGTGCCTCACATTGATCAGACCCATCTTGAAAATGAGTGTCTCAAGAGTAACGTGGTAATAAACACTTAAGGCATTGAATGTGAAACACGAAAGGCAGGATGGATGAAGAGTGTTATTGGCTCCTGTGAAGATGTAGAAGTTCGTGTAAGGGAGTGCTGTAGATCAGCTGTCTGCTTTACTTTAAACAATGGTGTGGTCTGGGAAAGTTTTTTTTCGTTTGGTTAAACGTCGAGTTTATCTGTTTATTTATCTATCTCTATCTATCTGTCTGTCTTTCTTTCTTTTTTTTATTAGCATAATACTACTTTTATACAAATATTAAAAGTTGTCTCCCGGTCCATCTGACTAGCTGTCTATCTATCCATACAGTATGACTAGTTGTATGACTGATTGATTGGTTGGTTGATTGACAGTCAGTCAGTCTTTCTATCTAGTTGTCTGTCTGTCTGACTAGCTGTCTATCTCTCCGTCCGTATGTGTTTCTATTTCTCTATTTATCTAGTTGTCTGTCTATCTGACTAGCTGTATATCTATATGTTTATCTGTCCGTCCGTATGTGTTTTTATTTCTCTGTCTGTCTCTCTGTATCTTGTAAAATTTTTAAATGATCGAAAGCCACATGGAATCAAATGTTTAAGATTGCAAGGCATAAAACCACATGTAAAAGTACAAAAAAATTATTTCTTCACTGGCCCCAGGCCATCGGGACATCTTTAAGACAACACAGAAGCTTGAAACTGGCAATGGAAATATGCACTTTTTTTATTTCTCACTGCATCTCTAACCTGCACAAACGTTTTCTCTGCTGCACCGCATTGAGTGAGTCATTTACATGAGATAAACACTGACCTGCCAACTCGTCGACTTTTAAAATGAGCAGTCATGCAAGACCTAGCTAATACCCCACTGCCCTAAAACAACGTCTGGAATATTCAGTGAGAAATGCCAAACTTGGGTCATTAAGATTTTAACTGTAATAAGTGTGTTCGGTCTAACAGAACAGCAGCTTAGATAACAAGCTGTTGTGGGTGCTGAGGGAAAGTTACAGCCAGATGAAGGATACGGAGACAGAAGGGAGAAAAGGGGAAAAAAAGGAAAAAGGAATTGCGAGGCATGGAGGGATGGTTATGACTGCTGTAGTGTGGCTGCAGGGCTCTCTGAGCGATGCCAAGGCCGTGTCGGGTAACACGTTCATTTGTCCACATTTCTTACTTCTGTCCCTCTGGATTCCCCATCCTTCTGTTGCTTTATTTTTGTATCATTTTTTTTTTTTTTTTTTTTCCTGTGTGTCTCCCAAGAGATCTCTATCACAGAGAAATCTGCGGTCCGACAGTTCACTTGGCATGCTTGAAAAGATGATAAGAGAGCCAAAAAAGAAAGAAAGAGAGTGAAAATATTGAGGGGAAAAGGAAATCTGCTTCCTTCACATGAGTTTTGCCTCAGGGTGAATCTCAAACTGTATGAAATATCAAGATCTTATATCTCACCCTTCTGTTTTTGTTTTTGTTTTTTGTTTTTGTTTCATGCAGTGCTCCAGAGAATGTATACAAACAAGTTTTGGTGTCATCAATGTGTCATTTGAATAAACAGATATTTATTTGAAGGAGGGGCAGTAAAATAGTTGTTCAGTAGTTGGTGTTACTTGATGAATAAAGGAGACCATTAAACGTATATTCCTGACAGTAAAACTCTTTCATCCATCCTTCTGATTGGACCATAGAGACTTGTTATAATGTATTCAGAAGAAGGACTTCATCGCAACACTCCTCAAAAGATAAATATGATACAAACATTTCAAAAGTAAAAGTGGCCAAAAGTAAAAAAATCAGACATGATTTATAACATCCTCTAAAAGTAATATTATATTAGTAATATTGTGAAATATTATTGCAACTTAATTTTTTTTTTTTTTTTTTTTTTTTATATAGTTTAAAATGTAATTTATTCCTGTGATCAAAACCGAATTTTCATCATTACTCCAGGCTTCAGTTTCACATGATCCTTCAGAAATCATTCTGATTAAACTTTTCTTATTATTGGAACAGGTGAAAACGGTTTGCAATTTCTCTTTACTAACCATCATCATTTTTTGAAGCTGTAAGCACTGGTGTAGTTCATTACATGAACTATGGATGTTCTTTAACTAATGTTTTAAAACCCAAAAAGCGTCACAATACTTTTTGTCTTTATTTTCAACAGTATATCTAAAGATTCTTTTTGTAAAATGTTTTGCTTTTTAAATAAATAAATTCCTCTTGTTTTGATGTTTTGAATCGAATGCAGTGACATTCATACATTTTTAAAGGGGTCATATCATGAAGAATCTCACTTTCTTTTATCTTTTGAGATAAAAGAGCTTGATACTGTACGTTTTAGAACTCAAAACTTTATCTCCAGTCCAAAAAGAGCATTTATTGAAACCAACTGTGAAAATGACTCGTTCTGAACTTCCACAACTTTCTGGAGCCTACTGGGTGAGCAAAAATTTTACCTGCCCAATCACAGTGATGTCAGAGAAGAAATGGTCCACTTTAGACACTCTTAAATAAAAGTAACTTTGCAACCACATGTCAACTATGTAACTCTCATTAGAGTAGTGGTATCACAAGTATGTTAGGCTACAGTCAGTCCAAATCCGATTATTTGTATATCCGATTGGAATATGATCTAGAATTAGACTTCCACACTGTGTATCACAACTATTCAGATTCTATTTGTGTGTCCTTGCCGCTCTTTCGTTGGAGGAATTTGCAATACAGATGTTATCTTATTTACAACATGACATTGTTAGGCCCTCAATGCGGGACTACTGTGTTATGATGAGGCAACGGCAAAAACTTAGGAGTCTGATATGAGCAGCTTTATTTCGCGCTTTAATCTCTGCCGGTTTCAGAACATGTCTCTGTTATATTGTTATTCTGCTCATCTAGCACTTTGCAACAATGCAATCACCTTTCTGCAGCGACTTTCCTGTTTCCTATGACAACATCTGACATTTACGTGGTGTGAGAACATCATATAAACCAGTCAAAATCTGATCTGAGCAGTCGGACTGAAACAGATTTCCAGAAATGCGATTTGAATAGGATTTCAAACCACATATATAAAAATTGCATTTCATGTGTTTTTTTGGAAGTTCAGACTTGCTAAATCTGTTTGGATTTCAATGCACATTTGAACTGACAGTCTGAACATTAGTTTCTTTGTATTTTGGTTTGATTTTTCCTGATTCTGTTTGCCTCTTGTTCCCTTTGTTCAGTGCTTGGTGTCGTCTTTGTATTATGTGGTTGCGTGCTAGTGTTTTTCCTGATATCTTCTGATCGTTCCAAGTAATACTGCAAATAAAAGCTGCATCCCAAATTTAGAGTATGCATCCTCTGAAGGGCTTGGACTTCGAAAACCACAAAGGTCGGACCGAGCATTGTTAAATGGGATGGTCTAGCCTGCGGAGGACTGTTCTTTTCTCCTAGCAATTAGACAGCTGCCACTGACGAGTGGCACAATGTTTGTACTGGACTTTTTATATTCAACTGCCAAAAAAAAAGGGTTCAAAACCTGACTAATTATGTTCACCTTGATGCATTTCTGTACATAACAAAGAGCATAAACTACATAAAATCACATCTGGGTAAGAATTAAGTCAACATTTGAACCACTTTACATACTGTATGTACATACACTATATTGCCAAAAGTTTTGGGACGCCTGCCTTTACGTGCACATGAACATCCCATTCTTAATCCATAGGGTTTAATATGGAGTTGGCCCACCCTTTGCAGCTATTACAGCTTCAACTCTTCTGGGAAGGCTTTCTACAAGGTTTAGTAGTGTGTTTATGGGAATTTTTGACCATTCTTCTAGAAGCGCTTTTGTGAATGGCCTGGCTCACAGTCTCCACTCTCCACTCTCCACTTCATCCCAAAGGTGTTCTGTCGGGTTGAGGTCAGGACTCTGTGCAGGCCAGTCAAATTCCTCCACACCAAACTCGCTCATCCATGTCTTTATGGTGCACAGTCATGTCAGAACAGGAAGGGGCCATCCCCAAACTGTTCCCACAAAGTTGGGAGCAAGAAATTGTCCAAAATGTCTTGGTACGCTGAAGCATTAAGAGTTCCTTTCACTGGAACTAAGGGGCCAAGTCCAAACCCTGAAAAACAACCGCAGCTGCTCAGCCATGGAAACCCATTCCATGAAGCTCTCTATGCACTGTTCTTGAGCTAATCTGAAGGCCACACGAAGTTTGGAGGTCTGTAGCTATTGACTCTGCAGAAAGTTGGTGACTTCTGCGCACTGTGCACCTCAGCATGCACTGACCCCGCTCTGTGATTTTACGTGGCCTACTACTTTGTGGCCGAGTTGCTGTTGTTCCCAATTGCTTCCATTTTATGATACCACTAACAGTTGACCGTGGCATATTTAGTAGTGAGGAAATTTCACGAATGGACTTATTGCACAGGTGGCAACCTATCACAGTACCACGCTTGAATTCACTGACCTCCTGAGAGTGACCCATTCTGTCACAAATGTTTGTAGAAGTAGTCTGCATGCCTAGGTGCTTGATTTTTATACACCTGTGGCCATGGAAGTGATTGGAACACCTGAATTCAATGATTTGGAGGGGTGTCCCAATACTTTTGGCAATATAGTGTATATATATATACAGTTTATATATCATCATGTGTTTACTGCAGCCCTTTGTGACAGAACAACCAACCAAAAGAAAGAAAAGAAGATGGACAGCTGTCCGTATGCTCTGTTTAGAGCAAGAACTTCGCTGAACGCACGTGTGTTTCACTAACTTCCCTGATGCGTCTTTTTTTCTTTCTTTCTTTTTTTTTTTTTTGATGAGCTTGAACGAGCAAATGAAGGCACACCTGCCTGGTAATGGTCGTCTGAGGACATTCGCAGGATTTGTAGAATGGGTGCTGGCTAACAACACAGATGAGACCAACACCAGCCCAACTCCACACCCAGAGCCCAGCCAGACCTTAGAGATGCCCATCACGGATGTAGAGCCAAAGCCCACCACAGATATGGAGCCTGAGTCTGCCTCAAAGCCATTGCCAGAGCCGACGCCTGAACCAAGCATCACCCCGGAGCCTGAGTCCAACAGTGAATCTGACCAGGTGCGTGAGCTGGCAATATCATCCTGTGAGGAGGGCATTTTAGTTGAGTACGAGAGCATGGGATGGAGCCCTGCCCATACTTCCACCACGAAGGGTGAGCTGCACCAGGTCAGAATGCAATTGTTTGAGGAAATGGAAGAGGTTATTCCCCAAAGCCTCTCATCACCAAGTCTCCTGCATTTCCGCAGGCCCCATCCAGCTCCAAGACTCCTGCGTCTCCACTGGTCCCACCCAGCTCTAAGTCTCTTTCATCGCTGATGATCCCACCTAGCCTCCCTTTCCCACCTCCTCTACCTAGGCCAGCCAGTACCCACCCAACCAAGTAAGTAGAATAAGTTGACATGTAGTTGCAAAATTACTTATAGTCAGTGGGATGTCTGTTGGGGGACCATTAAAATAAAGTGTTAGTAGATATTAAGCAGACAGTCTTCTAATACTCTAATGACCTGTAGTTTGCATGTAGTTGCAAAGTTACTTATAGTTAGTAGAATGTCTAAAGTGGAAATAAAAAAGGTCAGAAATAGAAGGTTTTTGGTGCAAAACCTGTTTTCTGATTGTTTTTGTCATTATTTTAGTGTATTTGTTGCTTACAAACAGCTATGACACTACAAATCTAGAAAAGTTGTCATTTTAGGCAGTGAAACAGTTAAAAGGCTTTGGTTTTAGTGCATAGTGGCCAACGTCTGTGCCTTCCTTGTCCTCGTCCTTTCACAGCCCACTGGAGGGGCCGGCAGGGTTGGTCACAGACTGATCTTCTGTCCCCTTCTAATGAGTGAGATCACCAAGGCAGATGTCTGCAAGCACAATCTTCCCCCCCCGCCTGGTGGTTACTGCAACATGGTGCTCGGTAACACTTTACTTCAATTGTCTACTTTAGACATTCTGCTAACTATAAGTAACTTTGCAACTACATGTCAACTACCAGTCATTAGAGTATTAATAGACTGTCTGCTTAAAGGGTTAGTTCACCCCAAAATGAAAATTCTGTCATTAATTACTCACCCTCATTCGTTCTAAACCTGTAAGACTTTCATCATCTTCGGAACAGAAATTAAAATCTTTCTGATGAAATCTGAGAGATGTCTGTCCTTCCATTGACTGCCTTTGCAACTTGATCTTTGACACTTCAAAAAGTTCATAAAGAGATCGTAAAACTAATCCATATGAATTGAGCGGTTCAGTCAAAATTTTCTGAAGAGGGGTTTGATTTGCTTTTTATGGTGAACAGACTTAATTTAGGCTTTTACTCACATATAAACCTTGATCAGCAAACATAAACTGATGCTCGAACAAACATGTGCTGCGTAACCAGTGAAGTTCATTCTCGTGTGTTACGCAGCACGTTTGAGCTTCCCGAAGAGGTTTGCTCACATTCCTCAATCAAGTTAGGTTAAAAACTGCCAATTTATTTAGAACTATTCCAGATTTTTCTTAATTTTTCCTTTCTCTAATCTTAACATTTCAATATTGTTTTATATTATTTTTTTTATTGATCATCTTTTTATAAGTTTCCCCTGTATTCTTAATATTTCCATCCTTTTAGTGTTTTGTAAAACAAAAAAAAATTAAATGACAAAAGCTAGGAAATCAACAGCACAAAAATCAGTAAGTATTAGCAATGGATTTGATGAATGATGTTTGTTTGTTTCACTTTTTGTCACACCTTTATGTCAATATGTCAATTTCATCAAGTTATAATTAATAATTAAGTGCCTGAGTTTTACAAGAGTATTTTTCTGAAAGTCTTGTGTACCCTTTTTTTAGACATACTTTCTTAAATACAACAAAACCAAAGGTCATAGCTCATTTTTTTTATTATTATTATTTTCTCATCCCACTTTGTCTTTTCGAAGAAACTGCCGCTTGCATAGACACCATAATTATGTGCCTTTTTCTGAAGCTAAACTGTATCACTAAGACTGTATTTGGTAACAAAAAAAAAAAATATATATATATATGTAATCTCTTTGTATCTCTGATGGTTTTCTTCTAGATCATACTTTATGTTGAGGCCCTGTAACATTGCAGTTGACTTTGATTTTTACTTTTTGTTTCCCCAGCGGATCCAAATATGCATTCTATATATCACTCTGTATCTCTTTGCAGTCAAAGCCCAGTGAAGGAGGCTGGTGTAGCATGGAAGAACGGCTCTAAGACAAATCTCTGTTAAACCCAGTCTGAGCATAATGTGTGGCTACAGAGATATAGCCTCAGGTCTTGATTTTAAACTACACTCCTGTCAGAAAAGAACTGCAGTTTTCTCTTTCTCTTGCCTTGTTGTGCAAACTACTAGATTTCTCCTTGCTGCCCATGTAGGTAATCTGCTCACTTGTCATGACAGCTGCTCTGCCTGCCTCTGAGGAAGGCCAATTTTCTCTCTCACTCTTTCTTTCTCTCTTTTGTATCCTTTTTAATAACCCATTTCTGTGTCTGTGTAAATTGTGTCAGTAAGCATTTTCCCTCAGCATCTTCCAAGGAGCGTGTTGGGCTAACGTCCTGTTTTGTCAAGTGAAACACACAAATTAGAACTTAGTTCACCCCAAAATGAAACTTCTGCCATCATTTATTCACCCTCATGTTGTTCCAAACCTGTATGACTTTCTTTCTTCATTTTAACACAAAGGGAGAATGAGTGCTATTTTTGTCCATACAATGAAAGCTCCAGAATAAAAAAAAATAAAAAAAATCATTAAATTATCATAAAAGTAGTCTATATTTCTATTTTCCAAGTATATATTTATGTGAGTAACAGACCTAAATGTAAGTCATCCCTCAATGACCTTCACTCTCATATTCCAACTCAGATATTTATGACACATGCAACAACCAATAGTGTTTAAAATGTGGTGAAGATTTATAAGCGAATAAGCAACACAATATATACTCTTTTTAGGGATGCGCCGATCCAATACTCAGATCGGGTATCGGCTCCGATACTGCCATTTTTGCCAGATCGGGTATCGGTCGGACGAGATCGATCCAAATCCGATACTGTGTATATTCTGTGTTATTGTTAAGCCCCACAAAAGGCACAAAAACATTAAAAGGCACCATAAAGTTTTATATATTTTTAAAATATTTAAGTCCTTAAGTTAAAGTTCACATAAATGCCTCTCTCCGCTTGCGGCTGTCAGTCATTCTCAATTCAGCATTCAAACTGCATGTCGCGTTCGGTTATGACAGTCAACACGTTTCTATTATTATACTTCATCTGTAGACAAAGTCTCTTCCACACAGTGAGGCATACAGTTTATTAGGTAATTCAGCACTTTTTTTTATTACTATTACTTGAATATCGGATCGGGATCAGTATCAGCCGATACTGAATCCCAGGTATCGGAAGCGAAAAAGGCGGATCGGAGCATCCCTAACTCTTTTGTTTAATTTCCGTTAAATCTAATGTAATGGAAGCATTCACTGGCTGTGCTGTGATGGACGATTCAGTATGTTTTGTCATATACATGCTGAGTAAAGTGCCATTAACAGTCAGACGGTGCTTTACCATATCGCTAAAATTACCTCTCCAGGTGCAGTGTGGTGCCTCCTAATTAATGCTTTACCTTAATGAACACACTCCCAAGAAATACAGCTATTACCACTTGACATTTCCCTCTCGTTGTTTCAAATGTGCCACAATTAAATGAATCTTTGTTGTGTTTCACAGTTAATTACCAATAAAATTCTGAAATCAGGATGCTGCCCCTGAAACCCCTTAATTACAGCATCTGTAGGTAATAGCGGTCGATTGGACCATAACCGGTTATTTCCCATTATTGATGGGTGGTGACCTTCAGAAGGGCATTCGTTTTAGTTTGTGTGTCTGTGCATTGACTAGATCAAGGGTTATTTTTTTAGCCGTGTCTCATAATTGTTCTGATCAGTAAACCTTAAACAAACATTATTTTGCCAGGTGTCTTGTGGCATGGCATATCCATTATGTGTGTAAACAGCATCTATAAACAGAAGTTTGCATAATCTCTAAACAGCCTTCATGCTTAATAATAAGATATTTGACTTATGAATTATGGACAATTGCTTAAGCACATGGAATAATGGAGGGTAAGAAGCTGTTGATCAATCTAGAAACATAATATTATAGATGTTATCTGGGTAATTTAGTTTTATAGACCACGAGATTTGTTCTCAAAGGACAATGGGTGTTTTCTTTGATAAGAAAATTGGGTAACACTTTATTTCAATGGTCCACTTCAGACATACTAACTATAAGTAACTTTGCCACTTTATGTCAAATACCAGTCATTAGAGTATTAGTAGACTGTCTGCTTAATATCTGCAAACTATTTATTTAACACACTTGTTTTCGCTGATTGAACATGCTGAATCAGCATTTGTCTGTCTTGGAATGTCTTAGAAGTTACATGCTGTAATCTGGTGACTGTTGGCATTGCTCTGGGTCTGTCTGTGTGCTGTGAATTGGCCTTTACAATGCCACTTTATTGGGTACACATTCCACAGAGATTATGGCTCATATTGACAAGATAGCATCACACAGATTTGTCGGCTACACATCCATTATGAGAATCTCCCGTTCCACCACATCCCAAAGGTGCTCTATTAGATCGAGATCTGGTGACTGTGGAAGCCACACTCTTAAAAATAGAGGTTCTTTATTCGAATCAATGGTTCTATGAAGAACCTTTGACATTCATGGAACCTTTTCATCCTACAAAAAAACTACATAGATGCATTGCGATCCTCTCTCCAACGATTCTGGATCAATTCAGAGAATTTCAGAATCGGTTCTGAGCTTAGTTTTTAACTGCAAAGACTGCTTGCCTAGGCCTATTTTCCTTACAAATGCTCCACGAAGGCATAATTTATGTTGTTTGGAATGCTGTGGGCTTTATATTAAAATATGAAACTCACGGACAGAAGGCTGCTTTTTTTTTTATTTCAAATGCTCACGTGCACTTTGTGAAGAGCGTTCTGTTTAAGTGGTTAAATGTACTTGCATCTCAAAATGCTTTTAATTAAAGGGATAGCAGACAGCAGACCTTTAAGCAGGCAGTCCACATGGTTAAATTTCAAAAGAGATCTATATTTTAGTGTGAATGCAGCTTATTAGATCTTCTGCTGTCTATGTTTGATTCAGTTTTAATCAATTGACTTGAGAAAGAGAAAGAGAAATCACTCACAGCTCTTGAATGGAAAACGTTCAGATACTCTTAAATACTGAAAGCACTTTTTGTTTATTGCTTGTAATGTTTCATTGTTCCTCTTTATTATTTAGTTTCTTATGTTTTAAAGCTGTTTATATATTTAAAAATCTTTACATATAATTATATTAAAGGCACAATCTGTATTTTTTTTTTTTTTTTTTTTTTTTTTTGCAGCTAGGGGTCGCTAACCTCGTCAAAACAATAACAGACGTAGACTGATGACGCAGTGAATGAGCGTGGAATCACTATTGTCGTCATGCCGATGGATCTAATAATGTTTATGGGGAAATAATGTTTATGGATGAGTGAATGCATTCATGTTTTTAACATGACTATGGTATTAAGCAGGGCGTGGCCGAGAATCGCGGGAGCGATTGCTAATGAGAGACAGATATCAGTGCCACACGCGAATCCCGGGGAATATAAAGGAATAAGGATATTTCATTCTACCGAACTACTCGCAAAGCTGAAATATTACTCATACAGGTCAGTTTATTTGACAAATTAAAATTGTGAGGTAACGTAGCGCTGTTTCACTTGGTCTAACGTTACACTATCATACTAAACTGCATTTGAGTGTGTTGAAAGTTGTAATGTTATTCCGTGTATTAGTTTGTTGACTGTTTGAGACTAACAGTAAGCTAAATCAACATTAAAATATATCATACTGATGATATTCTAACATTTCAAAGTGTTGAGCTATATAACATTGATTCATGTTATGTACATTTGCTTACCTGTCTATTAACGTGCGAGAGCGGCGTCTCTGTCAAGTCGAAGTTTGTCGCAAGGCTCTCGCCATCTCAAAAACGCGACGCCAATATTGATCCTCGTTTTATTTCTCCTTTTGCCCCAAAGTTTGCTTGCCATGGTCCATAATGTTTGACTGAAACAACAACAGCATGCCGCTACACGTTACGAAGCTGTCCACGTCTGTTGCCATCTATGCAGTACAAGCGGTACAAGTACAGTACAGTACAAAGTAGATCAAAAATAATTTTGTGACTCATAATCAGATTATGAGGTGCCCACCCCATATATATAAATAAATAAATGAACTTTCTTTATATCCCAATGACATTGTACTGTAATTTTTGGACAGACAGACAGTAAAAGTGTAACTGTGAATCATGTCCAGTCTCTTTTAATCAATATCCCACATAGAATAATGAGTACATTTGTACTGTTGAAATTGATATATGCCATACAAATAAAGTGCAGTCTTGTGCATTTTTAATCACTGTCATCAAAATCATAGCCATAGCTTGCATCTGAAAACACTGTCAGAGTATATTATATTTTATATTGACAACATAACTAAGCATTTTGACTATCTTGTTTGTGAACAATGACGCAAGGACTTGTCATTTGATGGCACTGATACAGTATGTTCATTGACATAAATACTTACTTTTGAGAGATGAACTAAGCATTTTGAAAGTTACAGACTTTTGCAGGCAATCCATTGTG
Organism: Elopichthys bambusa; assembly: GCA_037101425.1. Classification (NCBI taxonomy): domain Eukaryota; kingdom Metazoa; phylum Chordata; class Actinopteri; order Cypriniformes; family Xenocyprididae; genus Elopichthys; species Elopichthys bambusa. The sequence goes on along the minus strand of CM074440.1, from coordinate 26,994,597 downwards.
TGGTGCCGTTTGTATGAATTGTTTTGAGAAATGCACATTCTGGTTTGCAAATCTTAAGGATGGTTCAAGAAATGAACTAAAGCGACTGAGAAAAACTGTGTTAACAGGTGTTTTTGGAGTAAGATCAATTTCTCTTTCTTCTTGCCCGGTTACGTTTCTCCATGTTGTAAACTCTAGGGGCGAGGTTTCTAAGGCCCTGTCCCAAATGGCACACTTCATATGCACTTTTGGTTTTGTGGACATACAATGGCTGCCATGTGCGCGTTTCCATTAAATCAGTGAGACCATAGGGTGTCCCATAGTCATTTTAGGTTTAAGAAGGGTACTCGTGAGCAACCCCTTTGCTGTCGATATGCGCCCTCGATACTAAGCGAGTTCCGCAGCAGAATTCTACCCGACAGTCAAAGTGGTGTTGCATCACGAAAACGCACGAAAGTGCGGACTTGTTGGAAGACCCTAAAATGGTGTTTAGGGTGCCATTTGGGACAGGGCCTAAACTGTGCATTTTTAGGGGTGTGATATTTAAATGAGGATCCTTCCAGGCATCGGAATCAGCCGATTTTCCTCATGATTGGCCCGGATCGGTGATCGGCCGATCAGTCTCACTTCTTGCCGATCCGTTTTGTTAGCATCGACACATTCCCGCAGGTTTCGCGCTCACCCCAAAAGCGCGTGCACCACTAAACTATATAGAGGGAGCGGACAAGCCACGCTCAAACAGAATCAGAAGTCAAACAGAGTCACAAGTACCAAAATGAGTGGCTTACTGCGCTCAAAAGGTCAAATACGTACAAAATTATGTCAAAATGTCCGTCTTGGCGATTATTCAGATAAACACAGTCAGTTTTAGATCGTTAAATAGCTAAGACAGAGAATGCATGTTGTGTCTTAAAGGGACAGCAGTCCAATATTCCTGCTGCTGTCTGTCATGTTAATCAAAGAACAAAAGACAAAGAAAAGCACTTTCTGCTCTTGACCGAATACGTTTTATAACTTTAATGGCAAGAATGAATCTGTATTTAATATTTACAATAAAGACTACAGAAATTAAGGTAAACATGTAAAATAATACTGGGTGTTATTTTACATTTGATTACTTTATTTCTGTAGTATTTCTTACTTGAATTAAAACCTACTTAACCTGTTTTAATAGCTCTCTTTATTCCATTGCATTTATTTGTGCTTTTGTTTGCTATTTTTTTTATTTGTTCTTATTTTATTACTGACTTTTTTTTTTTCTTTTTTTTTTAATAAAAATAAAACTTTGAGTTGAAGAAAAGTAGATTTTTGTATTATAGTTCTTAGAAAGAAAATCGGAATCTGCAAAAATCGGTATTGGCAGATCACACTAACAAAAAAATCAAAACTAGGAATTGGCCAAGTAAATTGCAATCGGTGCATCTCTAATTGTTTTCAGCTGCCACATTTATCAACGTACATTCATACAGTGGGATTGGCAGTGAATGTTTAATGAATCACACATGAACCCTGTCATAAGATGATTTCTGCACTCAGATCTGCGCTCGTTTCTACGTTAGATTTATAAATGAGGCCCAGTGAGTGTAGAAGGTTAAATCAGTAGACAGTAAGATAGTTCTCTCTATAGGGTGTGGAACAGAGCCACTTGGTGAAAATATCTGAGAAAAAAATCGTTGAGACATTTTACCCCTTATTCTTGATTGAGAAAACACTTTCTACTCTATTTTGTTTTGTAAAGAGTAAGCACTATTTTATTTTAAACTTCAGATAAAAATCAGTTTGAAAAATTAATCGAACCACAAGCAGTAAATACCAGAGAAAGTATGCTTTTGAATGGTTTTGAAAGTTGTTCGTGGCACACAAAGAATTTCACAAAATTGTATTTTGCACCATTTTTCCCTCTTTTCTAAAAAACCTCTAGCAGGAGGTGAAAAGTGCAAGCAGTCTCAGAAGTATGCCTGTGAAATGGGAAAAGAAAAGAGAAAGTTCTGGGCCTGTAATGACTGAGAGTGAATTAAATAACCAGAGGTAGGCAAAAAAGACTGCTGTCAAGCATCAGGACAGCCAGTATGTTGTTTCCTCCAGCTGTAAGAGCTCCTGCGGTCAGCTGGGGCCTCGAGGGTCCTCCTGGCTCAGCAATCTCAGTGGTTTAATAGATACTTCCCAATTAACCACCAGTCTAACAACTAGACTGCTCAGGAACAGGCTGAAATGTGTGTGGTGTTTTATTTCTTTAATTTAGACTATCAGAGAACTGGCCCTTGAGGACCCTCAAACCCCTCCTTGGAAATCTCAGATATGGGGAAAGAGAAAATTTGAAATTTGCTGATTTTTCTCTCTCTCTCTCTCTCTCTCTCTCTCTCTCTCTCTCTCTCTCTCTCTCTCTCTCTCTCTCTCTCTCTCTCTCTCTCTCTCTCCCTTCCTTCCTTCCTTCCTTCCTTCCTTCCTTCCTTCATCCATCCATCGCTATATGTAAGTGCTATCATTTCAGTAGGCCTATGACTACTTTTACTTGTGCCATGTGCCAATTCCTCAAATTTTGACATTGCTAAGACAAGCATTACTAGTGCCATTGCTCGTACCAAGGTACGTAGGACATTACGTTGATAAGATAGGGTTAGGACATTAAAGTGACAGACCTTTATATTCTAACAAAACATTTGTTTCAAATAAATGTTGTTGGTTTTTTAACTTTCTATTCATCAAAGTATATATATATATATATATATATATATATATATATATATAGATAGATAGATAGATAGATAGATAGATATAGATATAGATATTGTGGTTTCCACAAGTAATATTATGCAGTTTTCAACATTGATAATAATAAATATATATTTTAACATAAAATCAGCATGTTGGTATGATTTCTGAAGAGGAGTCATGTGACACTGAAGACTTCTTAATTGCTGCTAAAAAATAAAAATTTGCCATCACAGGAATAAATTACATTTTAAAATATTAAATATTACAGTTTAATGTTAGGGGTTTGTAAGCTACTTGTCTCTCATGCCCATTTTAATAGGCCTACATGATATTTTTAATCTAGAAACTAATCTTTCTTTCTACAATCTACTTTTTAGTGACAGTTCACATCTGTAGACCTAGACACCATTGCTGGGGTGAATGTATTATAAGTGTTGACCACAAAGCCGGTGGCAAAAGCAGCAAAGACTTTAAAAACCTAAGGCTGAAGAAAGCCACTGAAATCTGGTAGAATCATCCCTACCAACCCTTCCAAAGCCAGCTGAGGGTACGAGGATCCACAGGAAGGCCAGCTTAGTTTGTTTTTAGACTAAAGGCCAGAGGGGATAGCTGGTCCATGTCAAGAAAAGCAAAAAGTATGGCATAAGTGTAAGGCATGAGTTGTTTCGCATTAAATAACTTTACTAGTGTATTCTGGGGCCTCCCAAAAGACTTGATGATACATAAGGTGTCATGTTATTGTGCTTCTTTATTTTTATTTTATTTTATTTATTTATTTATTTATTTTTAACAAAAACATCTCCATGACATCCTATAGTCTTGAAGATAGGGCATCTCCCTATCTGCAAACTCCCTTCCCATTAAACCCAGACCAAAGTCACCATTTGGCTCAAATTTGTAAATTTGCCTAATACTGCTTTTCCTCCAGTCTTTTGTATCATATAGACCAATCAGACACACACAAATTATTCATTATATTTAATGAATAATCCAGCAAACTCACTCTTCCAACAAAGGTCTGTGAACCATCCCCAAAAACTGCAACAAATCAGGATCAGAATCAGAATGAGCCTTATTCGCCAGGTGTGCACAAACACACAAGGAATTTGTTGTGGTTTTCTACAGGAGCTTTTGGTACACACATACATATGACATTTAAATAAGTAAACTAAGAAAATAATAAATAAGTAAAATAAAATGAATAATAATACTAATGTGGTATACATCTGGAACAGAAGACATACAGATTTGTATTGTATATACAGCAGGATGAATAGAATATACAGGTGCATCTCAATAAATTAGAATGTTGTGGAAAAGTTCATTTATTTCATTAATTCAACTCAAATTGTGGAACTCATGTATTAAATAAATTCAATGCACATAGACTGAAGTACTTTAAGTCTTTGGTTCTTTTAATTTAATTGTTAATTTTTAATTTTAATTGTTAATTTTGGTTCACATTTAACAAAAACCCACCAATTCAATCTCAATAAATTAGAATACTTCATAAGATCAATAAATGATAATAAAATTATTTATTTAATAAAATAAATAAAAAAAAGTTTTTTTAAACAGAAATGTCAGGCTTCTGAAAAGTATGTTCATTTCTATGCATAATACTTGGTTGGGCCTCCTTTTGCATGAATTACTGCATTAATGCGGCGTGGCATGGAGGCAATCAGCCTGTGGCACTGCTCAGGTGTAATGGAAGCCCAGGTTGCTGTGATAACGGCCTTTAGGTCATCTGCATTGTTGGTCTGGTGTCTCTCATCTTCCTCTTGACAATACCCCATAGATTCTCTATGGGGTTCAGGTCAGTCGAGTTTGTTGGCCAATCAAGCACTGTAACACCATGGTCATTGAACCAGCTTTTGGTACCTTTGGCAGTGTGGGCAGGTGCCAAGTCCAGCTGGAATATGAAATCAGCAACTCCATAAAGCTTGTCAGCAGAAGGAAGCATGAAGTGCTCTAAAATTTCCTGGTAGATGGCTGTGTTGACTGTGGACTTCAGAAAACACAGTGGACCAACACCAGCAGCACTCTGCACCAGCAGATGACATGGCAGCCCAAATCCTCACTGACTGTGGAAACTTTACACTGGACTTCAACATGGTTTCTGTGCCTCTCCACTCTTCCTCCAGACTCTGGGACCTTGATTTCCCAATGAAATGCAAAATTTACTTTCATCTGAAAAGAGGACTTTGGACCACTGAGCAACAGTCCAGTTATTTTTCTCCTTAGCCCAGGTAAGACGCTTCTGACGTTGTCTTTGTTTCAGAAGTGGCTTGGTACGTGAAATGTGACAGTTGTAGCCCATTTCCTGAAGACATCTGTGTGGGGCGGCTCTTGATGCACTGACTCCAGCTTCAGTCCACTCCTTTTGAAGCTCTCCTAAGTTCTTAAATCAGCTTCGCCTGATAATCTTCTCAAGCCTGCGGTCATTCCTTTCACTTGTATACCTTTTTCTACCACACTTTTTCCTTCCAGTCAACTTTCCATGAATATGCTTTAGCACAGCACTCTGCGAACAGCCAGCTCTTTCAGCAATGACCCTCTGTGGCTTACCCTCATTGTAGAGGGTCTTGATGATCGTCTTCTGGACAACTGTCAAGTCAGCAGACTTCCCCATGACTGCTGTTGGGATTACTGACCTAAACCCAGTATTTATACCCTAAGAATGGTAATTTAATAGAACTTGAAATTAAATATTCTAATAATTTGAGATACTGTTTTTTTTATTTTGATGAGCAGCAAGCTGTAATCATCAAAATGAAAACAAAAAAAAAAGTGAATTAAATTACAGAAAAAAGAAAAAAACTTTCATGATTTTCTAATTTATTGAGATGCACCTGTGTATGTGTGTGTGTATATATATATATAATACACAACTAATTTTTATTCTCTCTCTCAAGTACTAAAAGTGAATACTAAAACAGGGGTAATTGCTATGTTAGCTGTTTAAGCTGGAGATAGCTTTGGGGAAAAACTGTTCTTATGCCTAGATGTTCTAGTGCACAAAGATCTGTAACGTCTGCCTGAGGGCAGAAGTGCAAACAGGTTGTGTCCAGGGTGAGAGAGGTCTGTGATGATGTTACCCGCCCGTTTCTTCACTCTGGCGTTGTACAAGTCCTGAAGGTTGGGCAGGTGCATACCAATTATCATGTAGTAAACATAAATCCTTAAATGCAGCTAACACCAAGCCTCCAAGCCTCTAGTTACAGGACACATGAAGACTGATAAGACTTTATGACTGAAAGGAATTTAGACAGAGTTTTGGCTCACTCAATTCTCATTGAAAAGGACAGATTAACTCTATATATTCTATATGTAGAACCACTTGAGAAATATATAAACCTGGATTAATGTTTCAGAATTGCATACTATGGTTAACTAAGATCACATGGGTCACATGTTTGGTATCTATGGACTTCAACCTTCGTTTCCTATTTGTTAATTTATGTTACATGTTGCTAACTCTGTGACATATTAGTATTATAAGAATCTTAAAGGTTCTTCTCTTGAACACCCAATCAAATTACTTATGCAAATGCCCGGCTAGAAGGACAAAGGATCATAACATTTCCCTCCCAAAACTTAAGTGACCATTGGCTCACTGACCGGTGGAGGTGGGATCTCCACACAGAGTTAAAGGGCAACCTCACAGTGACCTCCTTTTCTTCTTCCTTCTACTGCTGCTTCTTCTGGATGTGGTGTGTGTGGGACCCCATTGGGGCCCATGGTTTTCAAGTTTTCACTCTCCGCCCAGGAGAGAGTACTCTCCCAACAGAGTCAGACTGTAATTCTTTCATTCCAACTCGGAAGGAAGTTGCAACTTTACCATCACTGAACAGGCAACCATCAGCTCTTCCTTCTTTTCTGCATCTTCTGTTTGCCGTTCTGCGTGGCGTCTCCGGCCAGTGCAGCCACGACAACAGGCCTCGATCTGCAACTAGCCATGTGCTTACTTATGGAGGGAGAACTCTCTCTCTCCCTTAACCAGGACAGTGTTGAACTGATGATTATCTCGCATGGTTAGTTCAACTCTGTCTTGGTTGAGGGAGAGAAAGAGCCCTGTCTCCATGAGAAGGCACATGGCTGGTTGTATATCGAGGCCTGTCGTCACAGCCGTGCCGGCTGGAGAGGCCACGCAGAAGAAATTGATTGAAACTCATGGAACCATCACAATTATAAGTTATGAATAATTATTAATATTTCCCTTTTGAGCTAATTTACTAAACTTTCAAATGAGTTACTGAGCCAGTGTGAGAGAAGAACAGCTGTGTGTTCATTTATGGTTCATGCGTCTCATACATCCAGGACATGGCTCAGCTTTGCAACCCAATGTGTTTATATTTATAGAGTGTTCGCAACTCTCCATCTACAGAGACAGAGAGCATGTTCATACTCCCCTGTATGAGGGGTGAGTTCCATCTGCTCCTGAAGGAGCTGCTGTAATCAGGTGGTGAGAGAACATCCTCTCCTTTCCCACTCATCTGCTCTCCATCTCAGATGCACTCAGTGGGACAAGAGCTATGCCTGGGCAGGTCCTATTAATGTCGGCAAGCCTTAAAGAGAAGATGAGACGTGCAAACACACAATTATTTGTGTGTACATGGTGGAAAAGATGTGGCTTCCACAAATGAACTTGGTTAGGGGTTTGTAAAGCACACACCATGCACAAATCTACTTAGTGTGTGTGCCTGTCACAGCAAATGTAATTTAGGTGAACAAAATGACATCTTGTGAACTACAGTGTGCCTCTATGAGACCGACATGACGTACGTGTGTGTGTGTGTGTGTGTGCGTGTGTGTGTGTGTGCGTGTGCGTTTAAAAGCTCCTAACCCATTTCACTCCCTAAACAAATCATGCCTGACCAAGTGCTCAGAGAACAGGAGAAAGAAATCAATCAGGCAATTATCTTGATTCATCCCGCCATGTCCCAGAGTCCCGTTCTGAACCGAGTAAAGGCTGAACATCATCTAAACAAGTTAAACATCATATTGGCCATCTGTAAAGGACAATGCAGCAGTGTAGACAGAGAGATGGACAAAAAAATCCAGATATTGGATGTAATTGGTGGTTATTTACAATTATTTAAAATTCTGATTTATAATAAACAACCACAAGCTCTCAGATTAAGCAATTTATTTAATTTTTACAAACCCGATTCCAAAAAAGTTGGGACACAAATTGTGAATAAAAAAGGAATGCAATGATGTGGAAATATTCAGAATACAACATAGATGACATATCAAATGTTTAAACTGGGAAAATGTATCATTTTAAGGAAAAAATAAGCTGCCCATGCCACATGCGCTCATGCAATCCCATACCATCAGAGATGCAGGCTTCTGAACTGAGCGCTGATAACAACTTGGGTTGTCCTTGTCCTCTTTAGTCCGGATGAAATGGGCGTTCCAGTTTTCCAAAAACAACTTCAAATTTTGATTCGTCTGACCACAGAACAGTTTTCCACTTTGCCAGAGTCTATTTTAAATGAGCCTTGGCCAGAGAAAACGCCTGCGCTTCTGGATCATGTTTAGATATGGCTTCTTTTTTGACCTATAGAGTTTTAGCCGGCAACAGCAAATGGCACGGTGGATTGTGTTCACCAACAATGTTTTCTGGAAGTATTCCTGAGCCCATGTAGTGATTTCCATTACAGTAGCATTCCTATATGTGATGCAGTGCCGTCTAAGGGCCCAAAGATCACGGGCATCCAGTATGGTTTTCCGGCCTTGACCCTTACGCACAGAGATTGTTCCAGATTCTCTGAATCTTTGGATGATATTATGCACTGTAGATGATGATAACTTCAACTCTTTGCAATTTTTCTCTGAGAAACTCCTTTCTGATATTGCTCCACTATTTTTCGCCGCAGCATTGGGGGAATTGGTGATCCTCTGCCCATCTTGACTTCTGAGAGACACTGCCACTCTGAGAGGCTCTTTTTATACCCAATCATGTTGCCAATTGACCTAATACGTTGCAAATTGGTCCTCCAGCTGTTCCTTATATATACATTTAACTTTTCCGGCCTCTTATTGCTACCTGTCCCAACTTTTTTGGAATGTGTAGCTCTCATGAAATCCAAAATGAGCCAATATTTGGCAGGACATTTCAAAATGTCTCAATTTCAACATTTGATGTGTTATCTATATTCTATTGTGAATAAAATATTTTTTTAGTTTGTTTATGAGATTTGTAAATTATTGCATTCCTTTTTTATTCACAATTTGTACAGTATCCCAACTTTTTTGGAATCGGGTTTGTATATAAATTGTAGATGGTTGGTTTGTTTCATGGCTTATAAACAGAGACTTTTTTAAAACATGATGGAAAAAATTAATGGAAAAAATACTTCCAGAACCAGCACTGTTGAAAAAATGGATGGGCACTAATGCACTCTTTTGGAGTTACAAGGATGCATTTTGCTTTTATTTACTGGAGTTCAAAAAACAAGAATATAATTCTGAGTCACTTACATTTCCAGTTTGTTTTTGCTCCGGAAATCAAAATCAAACCAAACAAAGCCACAGCAGAATCAACAAACAGTAATGGTGTTTCTTTCCTTAATGATTCAGTATTTTTGAACAAATACTTTGAGTAAATGATTCAATGACTCATTTATACTTGCTTCACCAATTAATCGGTTGAATGTATAATTCAAATGACTCACTCATAAAGACACTTGCTGCCTACTAGTGTAACAATGTAACATGCAGAAAGATTTACTGGAGAAAAAAAAACTTCATTTATACTCAGACTGACATTCTGTCTAAAATACATGAACAAAGACAAGTGGAGTGACAGGCTTGCATTATAATAATGAAATTAAAGCTGCAAGCAGCAATAAAAGAGCCCTCACACTCTGGGCCACCGCCACCCAGGGAGCTTAGGAAAACAGCGAATAGTGGGCGACATGCATGTAAGCGAGTAAATACAGGAGAAATATGGCAAAGTAATTTCGACGTACCACACTTCCTGCTGCCAACAGGTGGCACTTTGACTACAACTGAAGACTGCCATATAGATGTCTTCAGGCCAGGACTATTATCAAACATATAAAGTTTGGGGCAGATCGGACATTGTATGCCTGAGTTACAAAAACTTTCTGTTTCGTGGCGTACATAGCATACATTAGCAGTTAGCCAAGTATTGCATGATATAACTTGTTTCTAACATGTTTGGTACTACATGGCATATTTAAATGTGTTTCAGGGAGTGAATTACAGTGTAAACAGTGCATACAGTGGCGTTATGACTAATTGATAGATGTCTTCAGGCCTGGGGCCTCATGTATAAAACTTTCCGTAGATTTCATCCTAAAAGTGTGCGTACGCACAAAAGTTTTCATATTTATAAAACCATGCATACGCCAGAATCTGCGCAAAATTCCTTTTATAAAACCCAGTCAGCGGAAGATTGTGCGTACATGAATCTCCGCCCGTCTCCTTCCCGAAATAACCATATATGGAGCTTACAACGCCTAGTTTTACTATGCATTACGTCATCTGCATATCATTTCCACGCATATTCCCATCCATGTGACACCATGTTTAACGGCACAAGACATTAGGAAAATATGACAATAAATGCCGTCACATTACATTGCTAAAAACCATTCACTATCCTTGTCTTGTTTTAGAAAAAAGTAAATAAATAAATCACAATTGTTAAAATACTGTTTAGAGAAAGTTTTCAATGAAGAGTTATTCTCACTGGCCAAATAGTATTTTTATTTGTTTTAAACAAATCAAATTTATGCAGTTTTGCCTGTAAGGTAAACATATATTTTAGGATGTTTATGTATTTTTAATGGAAATGGATAGGCCTTATTTTTGCATTGTAAATAATTGTCTGACTCAGCATGTCTGACAAAACATTTAAAAAAAATAAAACGTAGGGCCTGCATATCTTACCGTTTCCTTCAAAATCTATCCTTCAAATACAATGGCATTTTTAAAAATATTGGGAAGACCATGAAATGGGGTATCTTCTTAGTCTACTGTCTGTCTGCAGCACACCTGCATTCAGCTGAGGTTGTACAGTACTGTGTAAATCTACTCGTCAGACAATCATCGAGCGATTCCTTCAGTGTATATCGTTATGCCATTATGCTGCTAAGCTATCTGCTTAGACAAAGTGCGCATCATTTATCATTATTCACGCGAAAATTTTCTCAGAACATGAGTTCTGCTATTTGGAACACAATTTAAAGCAAAATGATCATGTGTAAAGCAATCCTCGCTGTAGTTAAAACATTAAAACACAGCATGCCACAGGAAAAGTGTTCAAAAGCAGCGCATCCACTACAAATATTTCTATTTCAATTAATATAAAATGTTGTAACTTCTGGATTATGATTTCATGTAATTTCGGTGCTTAACTCCATTAAGGAGAGTGACATATTTAATCTAAATGTGGAAATTCTAATGTTTAAATGGAAAACAGGGTTTGAAATCATTCTGTTTACTTCATTACTTCGCTCACTCCAGTAAAAGAGTACGTACGCACAGTCTGGAGCTCCCGAATGGTGCGCACATATTTATGCTAAGTTTATTTTTTATAAATCCCGATATGTGCATGGAAAATTGAGTATGCACATTTCAGTGCCTTTTTTGTGCATACACAACGTTTATACATCAGGCCCCAGGCCTCTTATCAAACTTGTGAAATTTGGGGCAGATCAGACATTGTATGCCTGATTTACAACAGCTTCCTCTTTCATGGTGAAACATCAAATTTGTCAGGCCACCACGGACATGCCCTTCAGCGAAAACTCAAGATCATCGCAATGTAACATCGCTAAGGCCTTAAGATTAGAAAGACAACATATGATGTTGATCTGGTTAAAGCTCAATGAGGAGTTAATCACAGTGTAAAACATGACATTTCCTGTTTCCCACAGGTGGCGCTATGACTGTAACTGAATATTGGCATGTAGATGTCTTCAGGCTAGGACTTTTATCAAACATGTGAAGTTTGGGGCGGATCGGACATTGTATGCCCGAGTTACAACAACTTCCTGTTTCATGGCGAAACATCAAACTATGTCAGGCCGCCCCGGACAGGCCCTTCAGCGAAAACTCAAGATCTTCGCAATTTAACGTCGCAAAGGCCTTTAGATTAGACTGACCAAATATGTTTATCTGATTAAATATCTAGGAGGAGTTTCGTTAAAGTACATCTGAAAATGGCAAAAACTGCAAAAATTTTGCAGAGAAAATTCAAAATATCTCACTTCCTGTTGGGTTTTCGGATTTTAATTGAAATTTTGTAGGTGGTGCTATTGAGCAAATTTGCCGTACCTACTTCTGAAGCCCATATCGGACATACATTTTCACCACTTCTGACGTGTGTGCAAAGTTTCGTGAGTTTTCAAGCACGTTTAGGCCATCAAAAATGCGATTCATTTCAGAGAAGAAGGAGAATTGACAGAGCAATTACAATAGGGTCCTCACACCATCGGTGCTCAGGCCCTAATTATAGCATATATAATAAAAATAATGTGAATTACATTTTAAAATTACAAACCCAAACCAAAAGCAAACTCAAGCATTACTCATTAACATCTAATCCATTTTCATCCCAAACAACAAGTTTTATCCACAGTCCTCAGCTCTGTTAGTTCTGAATTTCCCCTTCTGCAAAGCCTAGCGTACCTCCTGTTCTGGACAAAAATAAGAGAATACGTAAATCTAAATAAGTCAGCAGCTGATGTTTTATATTCATCAGCCAGTGCCTGCCATTGCTAATATTTCATAGGCGTAGTGTTTTTACCTTCTGCCCTCTCCACATCCTGTAATGTTCTTTAATCCTCACCTGATAACTTTACTGCACAGGTAAGTTTGCAAGCGTGTGATTTATGTTTATTACTATGAACTAACGTGCGCATAAATACATACCTTGATGTCCTATGGGTTCATTGTTGGTGGAGTTAGTCGGACCGCCAATCCCCCCTGTAGATTCGACTACTATCAATGAGCGAATACATTAGCAGGTGAAGAATCCCATCTTCGCATGTATCTGGCTGCATACGAAATTCAGCACAGGGCCTTATCAGCTGCATGCTGAATCTTGACCAGATACTACAGCAGTCAGCAGCTCTGCCTGGACTGCGGCATCTCCAGACCCCTTTTCTTCCTGCCAAGAGACTCCCAGAGCTGATCAATACCCTAACACTTTTTTTCCCAAGATTATAGCATTCTCAGATATCAAATCTGTGTAAGGGGGCTTGCTTTTTTTTAGGCCAAGAAACACCCCTGACGGTGTGGCTAAAATGATTCATTGCACATATAAAGGGGACAGCCCTCTAATATTAATCACTGCAGATAGAGGGCAAAAAGATAATTGGTTGCAAAGGCAAACTTATGGGGAGGGGACATCAGGGAGACACTATCTTTAGTCAGAGATAGAGGGGAGAACATTGAGCGTAAACAAGCTGGATTATCAAAACTTGCTCTTCTTTTCACTTTGGCTCTGTGTTTATCATTGCTGGACACGCAGAGGTTAAGTGGATTATAAAGGGCAGTTCACACGGATGGCCATTTAATCTATACTGTTGGTGGCTAGTGGAAATTCCTTCTCATTAGTGAATGGTAGATGCCATAGCTCGACATTCTGGATTCCATTGAAGGCCATTCGAAATGAGTGTACATTTTGTTCACTTTAAGATTTTTTATATCAACCTTAAAGGCTTTATTTTGCAGTTATGACTGAACATTATTCCTCTGTAATACAGCTACTTAACAAATAAATAAATGGAAATTAATACTGATTTGAGTTACTTATGGAGATTGCAGAGAGACAGAACACAAGTATTAGTTGTTGTTGTTTTGTTTTGTTTTGTTTTTTAAAGAAGAAGTGTTCCTTTAAGGGTCTTTTTTTAAATGATCATCCATTTATCGGTCACCCTGACATTGCCTGAGCAATAAAGAAAAATGTGTGTTTTTCTGGGGCACCATTCCAATGTGAGTGGCAGGTGCTGTTTTCTGCAAATTTTGGCTTAACATCCATTTAACCTTGTTCATCTTCATGCTCGGCTCACAGCATTTAGGCTGTTCCTCCTCCTGTCTCAGCATTTTACTAAAGATAAAGAAAAAGAGCTTCTGATATTGGAGTTTGAAGTTGACACTATTACTGAAATAACCTAAATGACCTTGGACAGACATCACAATGCCTATTTGACAAGTATGATGAAACAAGACAGAGGGATGAGGAGACCACCTGTGGAGCAGAGAGGAAATAACAGGAACTAGAAATGACAGGTCTGGTCAATCAAACGCTGCTAAATTAGACAGAGGCCCTTACAAGCACACAGTGTGGGACAGCTTCTTTCATTATAGAGCGCTGACCCAATCGGCCAGGACAGGAGATCACACTAAACCCCATGTAGAGGGACATTAAAGCACTTGTAATTTATCTCACTGTCCCTCTGTGTCAAATGAACAGCACCTCGCTTGTGTTTTGATTCCTGTAGAAGACGTGATGTGAAGACAATGGAGTAAAAACAGAAGCCCCACAGACTGTTTGGACACTGAAGTCACATAAAATGTCTGAATGTCTTTGCATTAAATCACAAAATATCAAATCAAGTGTCATGATTCTTGACCTTTTCTCATGATGCAATGACTTTTGCAAAAAAAAAAAGGTGTGTAATATGTAGCTTAATATGTCTACTTCTCTGAACTAGAGAAGCATTCTGTTTTTCCGCTTGCAAATTCCGCCATGTAAATAGTGAATCCGCCATAGCGCGAGCGCAACTGGCTTTTAAAGGGAATGGGAGATGAAATTCTGATTGATTTATTGCACGTTACGCCCAAAACACACCCATTACTCATTAAGAGAATGGGGACAACCCTTTTAGACCATGCACTGGGCGCACCGACCATTTTTCCCATCCTTAAACTAGCAAAAGTGGATTCGGACACGCCCTAAGTGCACTTGCGCCGTGCGCTTTAGACCATGCGTTAAAATAGGAGAATAGGAGAATAGATAGTTGTAATATTGGTGCATCCCTAAATTAATGTATTGCTTATATCAATATTTTATATTAATATCAGTATTTGCATATATTTGGTTTATATATTTATATTTTTAGAATTCATTGTGCTAAATTAACAAGATATTTTTTTATTATGAGAATTATTATAAAAATCAATTATTACCAACAACCCTTTTGTGTTATTTTACTGAGATAGTATTATAGTTTTTATTAATATTTTGAATTTGGTTTAAATTCAAATTGTATTTTCCATTTTCATTTTAGTTAAAGTTTTAGTAATATTGCTGTGTTTTGTCATTTTTATTAGGTTTTGTTTTCTTCAAATATGTTTATATAGTTTTTCTTAATTTTTATTTCAGTTTTACTTTACTTTTTGTTGGGACTTTTTTAAAATTTGAATAAAATGAAAACTAAAAGACTTTCAAATTGCATGAGCCAATATTTTATTCATAACAGAACATAGATAACATAACAAATGTTTAAACAGAGAAATTTTACACTTTTATCCAATAAATGAGCTCATTTCAAATTTGATGCCTGCTACAGGTCTCAAAAAAGTTGGCACGGGGGCAACAAATGGCTGAAAAAGCAAGAAATTTGAAAAGGTTGAAAACGTCCCAACATTTCCGGAATTCAGGTTGTAAATGAAAATAAGAAATTTTGCTTTTGCAACTATCTGAAATAAAAAAAAAAAAAAAAAAATGTTTTTTATATTTTATTTTATTTTTGTCAATGTACATCAAGTTATTATAGTTGGAAAAGGGCACGCGTGATTTATATACTTTTTAACCACAAGCTCTTATCCTGCACTGCACTGCTCTGCAATGCACCACACATTATGTAATCATGTTGGAAAGGTCATTTTTGACATAGACGGTAGTACCGATCCAAAGTGAACGTGCAAAGACAGCATCAAACGCCCTTTACAAAAAAAGACATTTTTTTAGAAAATGACAAATTGTTTGGCTAGACAAGACCCTTATTCCTTGGCTGGGACTGTGTAGAGCCCTTTGAAGCTGCACTGAAACTGCAATTTGGACCTTCAACCTGTTGTACCCCAGTGAAGTCCACTATATGGGGAAAAATCCTGGAATGTTTTCCTCAAAAACCTTAATTTCTTTTCAACTGAAGAAAGAAAGACATAAACATCTTGGATGACATGGGGTTGAGTAAATTATCAGAAATGTTTAATTGTGAAGTGAACTAATCCTTTAATGTTTATGTTTCCATCCATTTGTATGGTTCCTCTTCCTGTGGGAGAGGATCTTTAACAGGTCAGGCCAAAGTGCTGGCCCTTTCTGTCTGTGAGGTTCTGTTATATCCTCAAGAGAGGCTCTAGCATCCTTCTGCCTTCCCAACAAATTATCTTGAGAGGATTACGCTCTTCCGCAATGCGTCCCCATATTCCTCGGCCACAAAAAAATACACTCGGTAAACCTGTGTATAGGATTAAAGATTTCCCACCCTGCTCCGCAATAATAGGGTGAGAACGAGAACACAATAAATGGCCTGGCCGGCTGATGTAGTGCGTCACATTTAAAATGCATTTGTCGCACGATTTCTCATGAATTCTATTTTGAAGCCTGGCTTTGGGGAAATAGTCTGGGAGCAGATCACAAAAAAAAGCCCCATAACATTATTATTTTTTAAACATAATATTATATTGAAAAATGCGAGAGCATTAAAGCAGTAACATCTGACTGTTGCTTGATCCAACCAAGGACTAAATGTCACCGCTTTTCCTTTAGTATTTTTTACCTTGTTTTGTACCTTTGTGTTTTTTCCCTAAACAGAGCTCACTTGCAACTGGATGTAACAAAGTGTTCCCTTTATGTGTCAGACATGACAAACTAATTATTAGTCATTGTGAGTTTTAGTAGGAGCAGATGGAAGCAGTATGCTCCAGGAAGCACTGGAATGGCCCCCCTTGTGTGTTGCCTTCTTCGTTTTTTGGAGTGTCACAGGAAGTGCCTTGTAGGATGTTGTAGAAGAGAAACATCTATGTGGCAATGATTTCCTGTAAGCACCATGTAAATGTCATATATTTACATGATGTCACATAAATCACTGGAACGGGACAGGCATATTAAAGACATGAAGACAGCATCTGCAGGACATTTAACTCCTGTAAATCAAAGAGCAACTGAATATTCAGTGGGAAACAAAGTTGGGTGGGACCTTTTGTCCATTAGGATTTGTTAGGTATGTTTTTACTACCTTTTGCATTTGCGAGTTATAAAGTTCGATTCTAAGAAGAAAAAAAAGACTGACTTTCTTTTCTCAGAATTGCGAGTTTATACATAACAATTCTGACTTTATAACACACTTGCTATAAAGTTATAAAGTCAGAATTGTGAGTTATAAAGTCCGAATTTGGGAGATATAAACTCGCAATTCTGAGAAAATTTAATTATACTTTCATTATATAGTTGCAGTATTTCTTGAATAGTTATAGTTATAATATATATATTTTTTTAATGTTTAATGAATTCAAAAACGAATTAAAAAAACTTCATATCTCACAATTGTGACTTCATAACATGCAACTGTGACTTTATATCTCAAAATTTTCACTTTATAATAGAATTGCGTGTTTATAAAGTCAGAACTACAAGAAAAAAATTCAAAATTGTGAGATAAAAAGTCACAATTATATCATTTTTAATTTTTATTCAGTGGCAGAAACAAGCTTCCATAGATATGTCCTATTTTGGGCCCTTTTATCAACTGAAATGTGTGTGTGTGTGTGTATGTGTGTGTGTGTATATTATATATATATATATATATATATATATATATATATATATTACTTGAAATTTGTCTTTTTTTATTTCAATCATCATTGTAATGTATTTCAATATGTATTATTCCCATCACAATATAATGGACATTAAATCATGCACACTTAAATTAAATGAATTTTAAAAATGAGATTATACCTTTACTACGATATATGTGGAAACTGATAAGTTAAAATATTTATAAATAAAAAGATTTTCAGCATTCTCTGACACTAAAGCATTGTACATTTACTAGTTAACATTAGTCTATATGTGTATGTTGATCCTGATGTATCTCTTCAGGTTCTGACTGCAGTTCTGCTGGTTGGATACATGCATGGCTATGTTTAGCACCTATTGTCCTCAGAAAAGGCAGGCATTCTCCTCCCAAGAGGCCTCTGTGGTGTCTGTTGCGCTGTTGTGAGCTCCTCAGAAAAGGCTTTGCATGTTCGACAGTGGTTGAGCAGGAATTTGGGCACGTCTGGAAAGTGTCCAATCGTCCAAGACGCCTCTCACCACTCCCCTGCTGAGGTGAGGCACAGTCAGGTGCCTCTTAAACGTTCTCTAAATCACACCTCACACGCACAAATGCTTAATACCAATACAAATGAGAACTGAACAAGATTTCAAGCTAATATTCTGCCATTGTCCACTTGCCAGCCTTCTGTGACAGGAATAGAGCAGCAGGGCTTTGGTTTGAGAGACACTGGCAACTTCTATTGTTCGCTTATCTCTCTTTCCACAATTGGTCTCCATTTTTGTTTGTGTTTGTATGTGATTTTGTCCTTCGCCCATTTCTCAAGGGAAACAAATAAACATCTGTAATTCATTCTTTGAGAGGAAATTGCCTGCTCCTCCTTCTAAACAGTGATTTTCAATTTGTACTGCTATGGAGAGGGAAGCAAATTATGGAGCGCTCAGTCATGATGTTGAATTCTGAGATTCTTTTGTATCAACTGTGGTTTCACAGAAGTAATGTCAGCGTCAGATGGCAGGTCCACATATATCATTCACTGACTGTCTGATGCATATTGTACTGGAAACAGAAAGATCAGTTAGCTCCAGTCACATTGCAGCAACTTTTATTAGTCAGCTGCCAAACAAAATCATGTTACAGCTTTGATAAAAAAAAAAGAAGAAAAAAAAAAAGAACTGATCACTGCATTTACCAAAGTTTGCCAGGTTAGTGGCATCAAATCTTTAAAAGTTTAGTAGAAAGTTATTGGAGGATGCATCAAACAAAATGTAGAAAAGATTTTAATTACACTTGTTATCTATGTGATCTCCAGATTTAAAATTGAAACAGACTGAACATGCTTTTAAAAAAAAGGATATACTTGAGAATAAAGGTAACCACAAAATGCATGATATACTCATGGATATCAAACAGCATCAAAGTACAACTTTGAATAATAATTTGCAATTTACTTACATGATAACTGAAGCACATAATTATTTCTGGTCAATAATCACAGCAAAGCTTTATGATAAGACGTGAAATCCATCGACTTTTTCTTGGCTGTGGTTCACCACATTCAATATTGTCTTTGTTTTGTGCCGATTGATTCGATTGAAGTTCATCACAAGGTGAGGCCTACACAACCAATTAACAATGACAGTCAGGGAAGAATCCGTTTTATTGACCTTTTTTTGTCAAGATACGGGACATCATCTGCAGATCCATTTAGTTTTGATCACAAAAGGTGGTGTGGGGGATTTGATAAGCACATTTATTTCAGGTGACTTTTCTTGTACTGCAACCCAAATGATCTTCTTCACTTTGGCTGCTTGAAGAACAGAGGCTTAATTCTGAATATCAGAATATTTCATATCAGGATGTAAAAATTTAATATGAATCAAAGACAAATTTTACAGCAGCAAACAGTGTTCCATATGCTTGTTAGCATGCATATGACTATGATATTGGTTGTTTATTAGTACTTATAAAGTACATAATAATGACTTATTCTGCATGACCATATTCCACATCCTTACTCAACTTCCTGATTCTAGGTGTTTGCTCAGTTTGTTAAATAAGCTGAAACAAATCTTATTAAGTTTTTTACTTATTTGTCATTTGCACTTACGTTAAATAATATTAAATTTGTAAAATGTTGAGTTAACTTACTTGTGTTGGGACTATGGGACATGAATCATGTGCTGGATTGACTGAAACTGGCTAGTGGATTTCTAGTTCCCAGCATGCTATAGGGATAGATCAGGAGAGTGAATGTTGGAATTATGTTTAATGTGTTTTTTAGTAAAGGGAAGGGCTTGTTAGAGTTTAATGTTCAGCTATGCTGGACATTTAAAAGAGTTTCTATGTTGAAATGTTTGTGATTACCACTGTGCTGAAGAATAGAGCTTGTTGTTAGGTTGTGGGTGGTGACATTAAACTATCATGCATGTTGCTTTACTCATTGAGCCATAGCTTTGTTCATTATATTTACATGTATAAGTTTGTTCAACAAACTATTATTTGTTTAAATGGGCTTGTTGTAGTCTTGTTGTATGAACCTAACTTAATTGTGTGGAAACGTTTTCCTTAATTCAATTACGTTCAAAGGCAGGCAGGCAGACATAAACCAGGGAAGAGATGATGGTAAGAATGACCAGGGAAGAACAGGAGGTGGTAGTTGCCAGTGAGGTGGTTTATGTGGGCGGAGACCAGATGAATCCCAGATGCCCAGAAAGGTAGTGCCCCATGGCGGCATTGCCGGAGGAAGGAGCCATGGGGGTATAGCATCCAGTGCCTCCATGGGTATGGACGACAGGGAAGTTGCTGCAGGGGAAAGATTCCTGGGCACAGATGGTTTATGGATCCGTGCAACACCGTAGGCATCGGCGGCCGTGACGGAGCTGTCATGACTACCACCCGAGGTAGAACGGGAGAACCGGAGGGCTGCAGCGGAACTGGCGCAATTGAGGACTGACATGGAGCCTGAGGGAGGGTGGAGCTAGACTGAGCCGCAGGGGTGGAGAGCCGGAGCATAGCGGCAGGCGCGCAAGTCCATGGCGAAGGGCTGCCGATGTCCGACCTAGGCGAAGCTGGCAGGTCGAGGGAGCCTGTGATGTTGCAGGCCTGTTGGTCAACGGTGGAGCCGAGGGAGGGAGGAGTGGTGGCGGAGGAGTTAGGACGACGGGCCAAGGTGGAGTAGCGGGGACAGCGGCCGAAAGGGGAGCAAAGGAATCCCCTAGCCCGGTTGAGGATGGCTCATTGGATGCCCCAGGTGAATCCCAGATGCAGTGAGGAGGTGAAGAATGAACAATGGGGCATACAGGGGAGGACAGGGCAGGAACTAGAAGTGGTGGTAGAAGAGGGAGGGCAGGTGGGACCAACCTATCTATTTCCCCATCCAGTATGCACACACTCACTTCCGTGAGGTTGTGGGCAGGGAACTTCCCTTGAACTCCATGAATATCTCTTCTGTCATGGACTTGTTGGCCCGGTCAGATGTACGTCAGGTCAGATGTAAAGGGCTCAGGCTGTCGTTCCGTGATGCAAGGTGGTGGTGGGCTGGGCTCTGGGGTTACTTCCTGCTGAAATCTGGATCGGGGGTATGCGCTTTCCAGACACTTAAGGACAGCATCCCTCCAGCGAAGTCAGCTGGGTGGTAGTAGTTGGCCCCTATCCAGTATAGAGATCTGAGGGTCTCGTCGTCACAAGGAGAGAGGACGGCGAGACAGCAGAGTTCCACGGTTTAGTGGACGAAGTCGAGACCCTTCCGGGCCAAAGCAGCGAACTGCACTGCCAAATAAATTTTTGGTCCGGTCTTCTGTAATGCGTGTGTTCAGGTAGACAGATGAAGACGCAAGTCATTTTAACACAGAGTTTACTAATATAATCCAAAACAGACAAGAGAGTTACACACATAACTATTAGCAAGACCGGACAACTGAGAACTGAAGTAGAGTGACATAAATACAGATGATGATAGGGTGAATACAGCTGAACCAAATGAACTAATAATCACAGTAACCAAGGAGACAAACGAGTTGCGGGAATCAGAACAAAGACACGTGATGAATGAAAACAAACTGAAAGTGCATGAAAACTAAAACAAACTGAACATAACTTTCTAAAATAATATGGTGGACATTTTGTAGTGCTGTGTGGCAAAACTAAAATCTTCGTTTTGATTTGATGCTGATATATTAAAACTCTTCTGTTGTGTGCCATTTCTAAAATTCTATTTTTTTTCCAACCCAGGTGTTTAAAGCAATCAGTGAAGGATATATAGGGTATCATTCAGTTCATTTTTATACCATATGATATATGCAATAATACAATGCAAAGCAATAATATTTGTAAATATATACAGACAATGAATAATCCATGTAGTCAGAGGAAATCCATTGCATATACTTTCTGCGGTACTCATTGACTTTATGAGGGCTGTATTGCTATTACCATCTGTCTCTTTCTTTATGCATCTCTGACTCACAGCTGGATGCCGTACTCATTCATGAGGGAAAGACAAGAATATTTGATTGACATCTGCAGCTGTCAAGCTTTGAGACCACTAACAGATTCCAGGTCCAGACTGAGAGAAGCTCATGCAAAAGACCAGGAGAACAGGCACTATAGTGAGGGGATCTGGTCTCGGTGACTACACCCCTCAAGCACCCTGAATTCAGCTTGAAGCCATACGCTGATGGGCCCAGTAAATTGCAGGGCTTACAACAGTTTAACAATGGTTACCTACAATTGCATCAGCATGTCTTGAGGCTAAAAACCTATATACATGAGCATCTTGTGCATGCAATTCTCTTCTGGCATTTAGAGAAACCAGTGGCTGTGATTTGTATTGTGGCCAGCCAATAAAAAGTGATTGCCACAGGAGATTCATTAAAAACGCTAATCAATGCTGAGTTCTTCTCTCATAGTGGTGGTGCAGATACAGAATAATTATAAATTATAAATGTTCTAATTATAAAGGTTCTGATTTATAAAAGTGAGTAGGCAGTGGTCCCAAAAAGCATTTGGACACAACACACATTTAAAATTGTACAATGTCAGTGTATTAGGGAAATTAGAGAAGCCAAACTTTTAACATGCACCAAAAAAGTTCGGTCCTCATTTCAGCTTATTCTAGCCAAGAACCACCCAGTTAGACAGGAAGAGACTGTCTGACTGAAATATAAAGCTACCAACCACTGTGTTATTTTCATTTAGGGCCATTTATTATTGATTTTTATGTAACACATTCAGTTCTCAGCTTGATTCAGTCTTAATTTTGTTCATTTGCAGTTAAGTTTCCATGAAAACTGTCCTCTCCTCATGATGCTCTGTAAAACTGAGACGTTTTAATGTGATTACAATTTATTTTTACAGCAGTCTGTCTTAAGAATTGCTTTTAATATTTTCTATATTTAAGTCATTATCTTTCACTCATTTACTGCAATAAATTTGTGGGTCCCACTTTATATTAGGTGGCCTTAACTACTATGTACTTACATAAAAAAAATTGCCCCTTATGACTGGTTTTGTGGTCCAGGGTCACATATACTAATATCGATCTAGCTTACTGCAGTGTGCAACAAGTTTCTCATACCAGTCACCAAGCGAACGCACAGAGTAACGTTATAACATAATTTTCAACACGCTCAGATGTATCTAATATGATAAACAGCACTGCGTTACCCCACATACGTTTGACCGTAATAAAATTTTTGCTGCTCTCAAGCTGTGTGTCGCACTCATCTCTCATTAGCAAGCGCTCAATCTCGCTCACTCAATCTCGCCGTCATCAAGCTACGCCTTTGTTTGAATAGGCGACATCTAGTGGCGAAAGTTTACATATTGTGCCCTCAAGAGTAGGTTAAAGCAGGAGTTTTCAAACTGTGGGGCGTTAAGGGGGGGTGCAAGCACCTGTTAATTCAGAAGTGAAACAGTGAAATTCTCTAATGAAACAGCTGTAAATGTGAGATTTTACTAGCAAATATTTAGTCATCCACTAAAGACAACGATTTGACTACTTTCTCAGCTAATCATGGGATATGGTTACAGCAGGTTTGGCGCAACTGGATTTGAGCAAAAACAACAACCAGTAAAAACCAACTGGACTAGTTGCTTGTAAAAATCAAGAATTCCAGAGATGATAAAAACTAAGGTTATACTGAATCAAAAACAAGCCCAACCTAAAGTCGGTAAGCTATTTATATTTTATATTTCAATTTTAACTAATATCCGGTCGGATGCAAGAGGCACGATTGAAATTAGATAAACATAGGGGGGCGTGTGCCCTAAAATGTTGAAAACCCATGGGTTAAGGTGTAAGGGATGGGTCAACAGTGTAATTATAAATGTAATTACAGAAATTAATTACATATGTTAATAAATGTATGTAGTTTTAAAATATATTTACAATGTAAAAACATGTATGTACACAATAAGTGCATTGTATCAAATGATTAATTTAAATGTAAGTACATAGTAGTTAAGGCCACCTACAAACCCGATTGCAAAAAAGTTGGGACACTGTAAAAATTGTGAATAAAAAAGGAATGCAATAATTTACAAATCTCACAAACTTATATTTTATTCACAATAGAATATAGATAACATATCAAATGTTGAAAGTGAGACATTTTGAAATGTCATGTCAAATATTGGCTCATTTTGGATTTCATGAGAGTTACACATTCCAAAAAAGTTGGGACAGGTAGCAATAAGAGGCAGGAAAAGTTAAATGTACATATAAGGAAGAGCTGGAGGACCAATTTGCAACTTATTAGGTCAATTGGCAACATGATTGGGTATAAAAAGAGCCTCTCAGAGTGGCAGTGTCTCTCAGAAGTCAAGATGAGCAGAGGATCACCAATTCCCCCAATGCTGCGGCGAAAAATAGTGGAGCAATATCAGTAAGGAGTTTCTCAGAGAAAAATTGCAAAGAGTTTGAAGTTATCATCATCTACAGTGCATAATATCATCCAAAGATTCAGAGAATCTGGAACAATCTCTGTGCGTAAGGGTCAAGGCCGGAAAACCATACTGGATGCCCGTGATCTTCGGGCCCTTAGACGGCACTGCATCACATACAGGAATGCTACTGTAATGGAAATCACAACATGGGCTCAGGAATACTTCCAGAAAACATTGTTGGTGAACACAATCCACCGTGCCATTCACCGTTGCTGGCTAAAACTCTATAGGTCAAAAAAGAAGCCATATCTAAACATGATCCAGAAGCGCAGGCGTTTTCTCTGGCCAAGGCTCATTTAAAATGGACTGTGGCAAAGTGGAAAACTGTTCTGTGGTCAGACGAATCAAAATTTGAAGTTGTTTTTGGAAAACTGGGGCGCCATGTCATCCGGACTAAAGAGGACAAGGACAACCCAAGTTGTTATCAGCGCTCAGTTCAGAAGCCTGCATCTCTGATGGTATGGGGTTGCATGAGTGCATGTGGCATGGGCATCTAACACATCTGGACAGGCACCATCAATGCTGAAAGGTATATCCAAGTTCTAGAACAATATATGCTCCCATCCAGATGTCGTCTCTTTCAGGGAAGACCTTGCATTTTCCAACATGACAATGCCAGACCACATAATGCATCAATTACAACATCATGGCTGCGTAGAAGAAGGATCCGGGTACTGAAATGGCCAGCCTGCAGTCCAGATCTTTCACCCATTGAAAACATTTGGCGCATCATAAAGAGGAAGATGCGACAAAGAAGACCTAAGACAGTTGAGCAACTAGAAGCCTGTATTAGACAAGAATGGGACAACATTCCTATTCCTAGACTTGAGCAACTTGTCTCCTCAGTCCCCAGACGTTTGCAGACTGTTATAAAAAGAAGAGGGGATGCCACACAGTGGTAAACATGGCCTTGTCCCAACTTTTTTGAGATGTGTTGATGCCATGATATTTAAAATCAACTTATTTCTCCCTTAAAATGATACATTTTCTCAGTTTAAACATTTGATATGTCATCTATGTTGTATTCTGAATAAAATATTGAAATTTGAAACTTCCACATCATTGCCTTTCTTTTTTTTATTCACAATTTGTACAGTGTCCCAACTTTTTTGGAATCGGGTTTGTAATATAAAGTGGGACCAATTTGTGTTTTCTTTCTCTTAATGTTATTTCCCTTTCGAAAGGGAACTCTACGCTGTGTTTGAACGCATATGGGGAACGTCATCACATGAACCGGTGTCTGAAAGCAACTATCAAATCTCACCAATCCTATTGGCCGATGACAGCCTATGACGTCATTATAGACGTGACCCGGAAGTATAAAGGAGCGCCTATAGAAGCAGTCAGTATCTTATCGTCTTCAGGGACTGTTTTGTTTGATTGCGATTCTTCAAATCTGGTAAGGGATTTTACTATGTACTAACAAACGTTTCAGGAAGTGTGTGGATCTGTGTCCCAGGTTTTTGACACCTGATGACACACACAATCTGTGCGTTTTCTGTCTGGGTGAAGAGCATGCACGGACAGTGCTTAAGGGCACTGTCTGTGCAAACTGTGAGCATCTGCTTTTTAGGACGCTCCGTTCTCATTTGGCCCTCTTCTTGAGGGAAGAGCGGCCGACATCTGTGCATGGTGGTTCTGGTCCCACCCGTGCTGAGGCAGGGCGGCGACTGAAATCATGGGGTTTATTATATGCTTTGTTTAGTCTTTTCCCCTGAACCCCTTGAATTAAGATTCAAGCTTGAGGGAAACAGTGTTAGCTTTCTTTTCGCTCGTGTTCCCTAGGGTTAAGTACAGATGTCTCTGTCTTTGGTGAAAAGCGCCCACCCTTGAAATTCACAATTTCAGGGTAGTATGAATGAAAAGTGAAGCATTATCCTGTTTCTCAGGGTTGTTAATGCTCTAGTTCTATTTTGCTCTACACAATGTGAGCCCTTTAACTCTATTGCTGCCACAGGTTATCACCTGTTTTCTGTAGTAGTAGGCTTTGTGCTGGCCTCCCTCAGAGCATGGTGACTAGGTTATACTCCCCTTGCTATTAAGGGTAAAAAGTGTTTTTCACTGAGTATATGGCCTGTTGGAATGCATAGCTCAGGTTGAGTTTGTTTGTGAACCTTACTATTCAGTTTGGTTCTTATGTAACTCCCTTTAGAGTTTGAACACTGCCACAAGATGTTGATTGTGTTGTTTGGAGTAGAAGGCTTTGTTTGCACCTCCTTCAGAGCACAATAGCTTGGTGTATCACAAGTTTGTTGGTAGATGTTTAGTCAGAGTTTTGCTCACTTAGAACTAGCACTGCCACAGGTTTATGCTCATGATCATTTGAAGTAGTAGGCCGGTCTTTGGCCTCCTTCATAGCATGGCAGCATATATTCTTTGTACTCCCCTTTCTGTAAGGGTAAGATGTGTTTTTACTGAGTACATTGCCTGTTGGAATGTGTAGTTTTAAGATCAGGTTGAGTTAAGCTAGGTAACCTCACTTGGTAGTTTGGTTCTCAGATTAGGCTCCTTTAGATCTTAGACACTGCCACTGGCTGATGCCTGTGTCTTTCTGGAATAGTAGGCCCTGTTTGGGCCTCTTTCGGAGCATGTTGGCATAGTTTGTACTCCTCCTTAAAGAGTTTAAGTGTTTTACTGAGTACATTGCCTGTTGGAATGTGTTGAATGGAATCAAGCTCAGAATGAGCTAAATAGTTAACCTCACTAGAGAGTTTGGTTATAATGATGGCTTCCTTAGAGCTTGGAGATTGTCACTAGATTTGTACTCTGCTTGCTTTAAGAGTAAAAGTACATTGCCTGGTGAAATGGTGGCTCAGGTCCAGTTAAATTAATTAACCTCAACAGAGTTATCATATTTAGCTACCTAGAGCTTAGAACACTGCCACAAGCTGATGCTACGTGTCTCTGGAAGTCATAGGCCCTTCTTTGGGCCTCCTGCAGAGCGTGATGGCGTATGTTTATACTCCTCTTGCTTAAAGAGTAAAAAGTGTTTTTACTGAGTACACTGCTTGTCGGATTGTGTTAAGGTTGACTGTTATGTGGGCACTCTACAGTCTTCTGCTGGTTTGACTCGGTTTCATTCTGAACGAGTTCCATGTTTGTGGGATCTTGCTTATCAGCAAGTGAGCTTTTCTAGGTGTGTGGCCTTCACAGGGCGCCCTTTAAGCTTTCCCCCACCACATCTGGGTGTTGTTTAAGCAGATTGAGCATGTAGTTCACATGTTGGCTTTTCGCAAGGCTGCTGTGATGTATTTCTACATATTGTAGAATTTGTGTCATGGTGCCAGCCCTTTTCTGGGCCTCCATGATTTGTGCCTACAGCACAGTTAACTGTTAGGTTGAGCCCTGTACTCCCCTCGTTGAGGGTTGTCCTGCATAATACTTAGCTCCCTAAGCTGGTCAGTGGTTGAAGGCCTCTCTGAGGCCTCCCTATTGAGGATCAGCCCCTAGGCTGGTAAATGTACTCCCCTGTGTTGGGTTCCTTTAGAGTGCACAGCCTCCTCAGTGCAAATAGAGTAGATCCTAGGATTGAGCAGAGTGTTACTCCCCTCACTGGTAAGGGTAAAAGGCGTTAAGCTGAGTCCTGCTTTTCAGGATGCCCGTCTCTACGCTCTGGTCTGAGTTAGTTACTGCCTTTTTGCGGTCACTCTTACTGGATATCTTCTCTGAAGAATGTGATTTGAGACTCTGTGATCAGACAGGTTGCTGGCCAAGACTAGGTTGCATTAAACCAGGTCGGCCTCCCTGGTGGCACTCAGGGTTGATTTTGTTCCCCTGACAAGTGACTGGCTACGGTTCCTTCGGGCCCCCTGGCTACATTCCCTTAGAGGTACCCTCTTTTCTGCGGAAAAGAAGTTTGGTCCCAGAAGCCTTTGAGTGGCTTTGGTAAGCCTTCTGTGGAAGGCCTCTTTGAGGCTTATAGCTTGGGCTGTCACTGACAGCCTATGTTTTGACCCATAGGGAGACTGGCACTTCAGTTGAAGCTGCTAGTTCTGACGTTTGTCTAGCCATTTGTTGGCATGCACTCCCCTCAAGCATGGCGATGTGGGTATATATCGTTCCCCATATGCGTTCAAATGCAGTGTAGAGTTCCCTTTTGAAAGGGAACATCTTAGGTTACGTATGTAACCATGGTTCCCTGAAAACAGGGAACAAGACATTGCGTTTCCTGCCATGAATTGGGCCTGCCTGCTGAACAGTCCCTTCAGACGATAGGGTACTGACTGCTTCTCTAGGCGCTCCGGGTCGCGTCTATAGTGACGTCATAGTCTGTCGCCGGCCAATAGGATTGGTGAGATTTGATAGTTGCTTTCAGACACCGGTTCACATGATGACGTTCCCCATATGCGTTCAAACGCAGTGTCTCGTTCCCTGTTCTCAGGGAACCATGGTTACATACGTAACCTGAGACGTTTCCCAGTCATTGGACTGCTGCAGAACGGCTATAAAATTCCTTGTGTCAGGTTATCACAGCTTCCATTAAAAATACAGCTAAATCCATCAATACTCCCCCTAAGGTTAATGAAAGACTCTTCTTAAACTGTTACGGTCCACCCTGTCTGTTTCACCTCTCATTGCTTTTGAGGCATCTCCAAACATCCTCCAGACGGTTTTTATGATGTTTTAAACTACGCCGCAGTTCATTCCTACAGAGGATACTACCACAACGGAGCAGTAGGCATTCCCGTTGGTGAATATGATTGGTTTGTGGCTTGCCTCTCATAAAAACAGAGTTCTTCCCAGCTATATACTTTTATATGTGGCTCTTTTATTTTAGCTTATTTCACTCTTGGTTTACAGAGCATCATTAAACGACTCGCCAGGCAGCTTGATTGGTTTGTGCTGCATATTAAACGATTCTGCTTTTATACCAAACATGATCACAGGTTCTTATATCATTTAAAGTACTTACTAATTTGAGAGGAGTCCATTGAATGACAGTTATAGGCTCAGTTATGCATTGCATTACTGACAGCAGTAAATTTCTCTTAAATACATATCACATTCACTGTACATGGATGTTTCCATGAGAACTTTTAGAAAATAAAACCATTAAAACACTTTTCAGACTCTGACTAGTTTAATTTTTCCACAATGTCATTGTCATGAATATTTCACCGCTAGGCCATGTCCAAAACATCTCAAATTACGCATTTTATGAACATTTTAGAATAAAATGTCCAATGTATGTATTGTTTAAAATACTTTTCAAACAATAAATATTGAAACTAATTTAGATATTCCAATGTGGTTAATTGCCCTAAAAATTGTCAGAATGAAAAACTAGTAATTTAATGTAAATTTACTTTCCATTTTAAGTAGATTATAAGGTGGAAACATGATCAGCTCAAGATTCTGTGAGATTCAGCCCAAAATGCTAAATACTAGCTGACTACGCAAAAGTTAAAGCAAAATAAGGAAGCTATATTTGTATTTTCTGTTAAAATGCATAAATATTTGTAGAATCTCATGATTTTCTCTCATGAGTGTTTTCATAGTGAGAAAGTAAAAATGAGCCTTTGGGGATATAATGTGGTATAATGTCTAGAGCAGATTTGTAGTAGTGAGTTTGAGTGAACCGCTAATGTGCTTGTGTTTTTTTTGCTGAACTAAACAAATGGACTAGAATTGTTTCCACTCTGTGTGGGTTGAAAACATCAATATTTAAGAGCAGCATATCATTTTACACTTAAAACCTCACAATTATGCCTCCTTGCAGGATATTCAAGTATGTTGAATTACCACTGAAATAATGAATATTCAAACAATGTTCCAAGTTCTCAGCAGAGCACCTTGAAATTAACATCACAGCTCACAGTGGCTACATAAATGAAAAATTCATGTGCTTTTATTCTAGCCCATTAACATCCAGCAACTTCACATTATGCCTCAAAAAGATGTGAAGCCAGCAAACAAATTGGGTACACACACATACAGTGTGTAGGCATGTATCAGCTGTAACAATGAAGAGTGAATGACACTGATCTTAGTAAGAATATTGACTAAAGATAAAGTGGAACTGCAAAAATGATTGTTTCCAAAGCATCTAATCACTTCAATCGTCCATTCTTTCCTGCCTCCCATCTACCAATGTTCAACTTTCGTGATGCTCTTCACAACATGCTTCTGGTTGAGCTAGAAGTTAAAAGTGCAATGTTGTGATTGAGGAAAACCATCTTTAAATTACTTGCTAAGTTTGAAACAACTTAGGGTGTGTTCACACCAAGCAGCAACCTCCCCCAGTTTCTCTTGAAGCCAATACGGAAGTGACTTAAACTGCAATTCATCGACTGGCCACTAGGGACAGGCTCCAAAAGAGAGCACAATCTCATTGAGTCCTATGTTAAAATGCCCAACTCTATATCAGAAAAAAACATGTTTACAGCCTAATACATTGTAGTTTTGGTCTATACAGCTAATTTAGCCCTTCATGACAACTCTGAGGGGGGTGAATTTTTTATAACTTACATATCCGTTTAAATTATATTAAGCCTTCAAGTTCTGCATAATTAAGGGCGTGGCCACTTGAGTATAGGTGGATTGCCGCTGCTGTCTGTGAGCTCTCACGTTACCTCAGCTAATTTCAGCCACTGAACTTGGCATCTCCACCATGTTTGTGCTTTTTTTTCGGGATCATTTCATACAAAATAATATGGCTTGCAGTGTTAATGGTCGAGACAGATGTGCGTCTGTGTACATGCAAATCACACATGCAGAAGATAATCAGAAAACATGTTGTTGGATCGTCTTGGCATTGGCTAAAAGATTTGTTCGTGCGATTTACTACAATGACAATGGCTGGAGTATATGCCTCTCAAGCTGCTTGGATATTATAACTAAAACTGCTGCACTATTTTGAAAAATTATACTTTGGACATGGGCTCATTTGTTTGTGAGTCTACGATCATATACAGTGTAAGGGATGGGTCAACAGTGTAATTATAAATGTAATTACAGAAATTAATTACAGACAGGTTTTTTTTATTTTATTTTTTTTATTAAGTACACTGTAAAAACATGTATGAACACAATAAGTGTTAAATGTTAGTACATAGTATTTAATGACATCTAATATAAAGTGGGACCTGAACCAGTTTTACATCTACATATTTCATAAGAAAAGTTTAAATAATGTTTTCACATGATATTTCACTGTTTCAAAAACAAATCATGTTGGAGGGACAATTGCGAACATGAGTCCAAATATCAGACAAAAGTTAGGCCTGTCCTTTCACTCTCCATTTGTTGAAAAGGATATAAAAAAAAAAAAAAATTCAGATCCTGTTTTGTACCCTATCCTTGGAAAGTACCATACTGTATCTCCTTCTAGCCCACAGAGAGAATATACAGTCTGATTATGGCACAGGCTAGTATCACTGCATTGATTTTTGTCCTCTGCACAGCGTCTAATCAGTTTTATAAAGTTCCAGTTGTTTCACACTTTTAATTAGGTGCCATCAAAGGTCAAGCTGCAGGGCTTCTGCTCTTTCACATTTCAACCAAAAGATTTCCTCTTCTTTACTTGACTCCCACTCGTCACCTTTGGGCTTTGTGATTTCACCTAAGGGATTGAGTTCAATGTTGGCTCATTTTTTTCATATACTAAGTACAATAAAAGTTCCAAGATTACAGCACAAGAGCTTCAATGAGAATTCATTGTGGGGTTTGGTTTGGGGCTGTTTAATTTACAGCCATTTTTATCTACACCGTCATGTCCACTACTCCATGAATATTTCATTCTGGACCCTTGAAACAGATCTTATCATTAAAGTATGTTGGCTTTTTTAACATGGGATGAAAATTAACTTCAGTGACAATTCATTTTTTTCCATAAAACAAGGCATATGAAATGCAATAATTACTTACAAGTGTACATTTTGAGGTTTTTAAAGCTGAAACAATGAACAATGAAGTGTCTAGTCTTTTGCACTGACAGAAAATAAGACTGTTTTGTAAGATGACAGTGTTGACAAAATAACCAACCATAATTTCACAGATCACACGTATTAAATGCATGAGCCATTTGGTTTTTTCTTGTCTTAATAACTACTAATATGACCTTAAGATGAGGAAAGTTATCTATAAATCCAAATCTATAAATCAACATATCTAATGGATGTTGACATATTGTGAAGCTCAGTAACTTAAAAAAAAAAAAAAGAAGAAGAAGAAGAAAATGGAACATTCGTGATTTTTATCATTGCTGTTGCCACCATTTTCTAAAACCAAAGATGCATGAATGGCTGTGGTTACTGTGATTTTATCATGGTTAAGGGTATTTTAGGTACTCAGCTTCAAGCATAAAGACAAGGTAAATCTCTACCTCAGGATCTCCAAAGTAAGTGTGTGCTCTATCAACTGTATAAAGATTCCTTTTCTTTTCTATGTTTTCCAAAAAGTAATATTGTTCACTCAAGCGTTTCAAAATGTCTGCAATTGAACAGGAGAGTTGAAGTGCTTAATGATGAATCAAGCCTGCACAAAACTGATCTTCCTAGAAACATTTGTGACACAGACCAATCTTTTCCCTTCTCAGAAGTTAAAGAAGCAATTTGAAATGTCATTTTGTTCAGTAAACAGCTCCTTTAAGCTTACACAAGCCATGACGCTGTTAAAGATCAGTGGTGATGAGAATTCAAACTGAAGTGAGTCATTTTGTCATGAAAACATCAGAAGGAATTTAGAAGTAAGTTTAAGACAAACTTAATAGCACAAGTTTATTGGGCAACTTTTGTGTAAGTAGAAAATTTACCATTAAACCTTTATCTTGAATGCAGAAAGTTTTTTCCCCCCAACCAGATCATCATGTAGCATCACATGTTCTATAGAGCTGATATTAACACATCCCTCCTGCTGTGCAACTTGCTGTAATATGCAGCTTTCCAACTGTTTCTGGATTTAGATAATAGATAAATAGATAAATGCATAATACTAATGAGAAACTGAACACAGAAACATAAAATATCAAGCAGTTTCATTAACCATAGTAATCTGACATAATAGTTTAGCCTATTATTCAAACGGAAGCAGCATGTGTGAGGTATGACACCACGCTCAAAACTCAACAAACTTTTGTCCGTGGGTACCATCCAATAAATTATCTTAACATTGTAGATTCACCCCTGTGGGATTCCCTTGAAATCTGGTGTTTTTCTTTGCATGCATCTTAATAGGTCTCTTGGGTGTGCGACAGTCATGTTGCACGAACAGCGATGTCTTATGTGGCTATACTGCTGGAAAACAGTAAGAGAGAGGGGTGGGGGTGTAATTGAAGTTTCATTGCTGTTTTCCTTCTCAAGTTTTCACTGTTGCTCTTTTTGTGTGCTAGTTTGTTTGTTTGCTTTTTCACAATCACTGCGATTTGCATTCTGCATCGCGTGCTCAAAGCAGATCAACGGGAAAATCTAAAAAAATAAGGCAATGCGGTTAGACTTAACCTTAATTGTTATTATCAAATCAATATTGAGAGCAGGAATTGAGAGTATCTTACAAGAGATTTAGTGTGCTCAACGACACTATGTCAGCACTAAACAGAACTACAGTACACTGCCCTAGTGAAAGAAACTACTCCAGTTAAGCAGGAAAGATTTTACTAAAATGTGTCAGTGTGCTTGTTCATAATGCTATGTAAGGAGGCAAGATTGCAATAAACTTTAACAATTAACATAGCATGAAAGTAGGTTGTTTTAAATAAAGTAGGTTGGCTTTTTCCACTTAAAGCAATGATGTCAATTTGATTATAATCTGTTTAAATTGCAATGTGTAAAATTTGGGAGGATCTATTGACAGAAATGCAATATAATATACATAACTATGTTTTCAGTGGTACATAAAGACCTTACATAATGAACCGTTATGTTTTTATTACCTTTAGAATGAGTCATTTCTATCGCATACACCGCAGATCCCCACTCTATGTCAAGTCACCATTATGCGCCGGCATGTTTCTACAGCAACCCTAAATGGACAAACACTCTATAGAGCGCGTTTAGTCACTATGTTCTTCTTCTAAATCGTTTGTGTTTTAGAAGCAGCTTGCATCGTCACTACGTTGAATACGCACAAAGTAGTAGTAGTAGTAGTAGTAGTAGTAGTAGTAGTTTAAGCAGAGACCGTTCTTTGTTAGAAGTAAGAAGAAACCTCATTGCTTCCCACAAGCTACTCTCTGCTCTCTCAAACAACG
Source organism: Elopichthys bambusa (assembly GCA_037101425.1). Lineage (NCBI taxonomy): Eukaryota > Metazoa > Chordata > Actinopteri > Cypriniformes > Xenocyprididae > Elopichthys > Elopichthys bambusa. Next base: position 26,960,004 of record CM074440.1, on the reverse strand, counting down.
ACATGTCGGCCAGGCGGTTAACGTAAGGGAGGGGTGCAAGGGGTGTGCACTGTTAGTTGCAGTTTGCAACCTCACCGCTAGATGCCGCCAAAATTTACACACTGCACCTTTAACTAATATTCAACTCATTGAAATTTAAAAAATATATATACTTTTTTTGTAAAAACAATAATTATAATTATAAATAACCAAAACATAATGTTAACTGTCTCTGATTACAAATAATGAAACATTCCTTAAAATTGTGACACTCAGGAACTGACATCATTTGGAACCTTTTTACAGTACGACAGGAAGACAAGTAAATAATCCTTCCATTTTCTCAATTTCTAAACAACCATTTAACCATGTTACCAAAGTTACTATAAGAGAAATATACATTTGTCAGTAACTATGTTTGGTCTCAAACTACTAGAGCTTAATTTAGTTGAATTGCGCAACTCAGTTGCCATACATATACATGTGGATGTTTATTTAATGGTTATTTCTACAGCGTATACTATATTTATTGGTAACACTTTATTTTGATAGTTCACTTTAGAAATTGTACTAACTATAAGTAACTTTGCAACTACATGTCAACTACCAGTCATTAGATTAGACTGTCTGCTTAATATCTACTAACACTTTATTTTGATGCTCCCCAACAGACATTCTACTGACTAACTCTGCAACTACAACTTATTCTACTAACCCTAACCTAACAGCCTACTAATACTATAATGACTGGTAGTTCAGGAGCCATTAGTTTAAGTTACTTTTGGTTTAGACAGAAAGCATCTACTGTAATACTGGGACATTTTTCCACAGAAAAGGGGGGCAGGTAAAATTGATTTTTTTTTTTTTTTCTAGAGATCCGCATGGATTGAAAAGTTAGCCGGAAAGTTAAAAATTAAAAAGTTTCAAATATTTTTAAGTTTTAAAAGAACCTTATACAGTAGAACCAAGTTAGAGTTCGGCTTTGTGGATAGAACCTTTTTGTTTTCTAAATAAAAAGTCCAAAAATGTATACAACTTAAAAAACACACACACACATCACGTAGTGTAAATAAGTTGTCACAGAATAAAATTTTGTGAATAACTCAATTTTGACACAAATGTCAGAATCTTAGTTCCAAAGTGATGAGTTGTTAAAAAAAATACAAATGCATTGAAAATGAATGCAATGACACTCAGGACTGTGTAAATTGCATTGAATACTAATATTTAGGTGTTTGTACCTTTAACTGCATAATTCCATTAGCAAATACGGAGCTGAAATGTGCTAATAAACAACGTTTTCAGGTAGATACATTCTCAGTGAATTCTCACCTGAGTCTTTAAATGTGCTGAGGGCGACAACCTTCCTTCTTGTAGTGCCTCACTGCACTTACAACAGAACATGCACACAAACCTGAACATGTTGCATTTTTAACGTGTGGTACTTTAACCCATTTCATTAAAGGCCTCTATGCCATGCATATGTAATGCTAATAGATGCCCTTCCTTTAAAAACACAGCTACAAGGAAGTCCTCTCCTCTCAACTAATAAGGGCACCACTTAAAGGGGAGGATACAGAATGTTTGCAGGGGAAATTTTCAAAATGAGCCGCAGAAAGGCTGTTTGAGTTTTTAAAAGAGCCAAAGTGGGGCATTCGCAGCCAGGCCTGTGTGTGTGTGTGTGTGTGTGTGTGTGTGTGTGTGTGTGTGTGTGTGTGTGTGTGTGTGTGTGTTAGCCATACAATATAAGAGAGTACATTATATCAGCCTCTGGTTAGTCTGAGGCAGAGAGTTATCAGCAGCCCATTAACCACAGAATCCTGGAAGAAGGAGAGAGAGAGAGTAGAGGAAAGCTGCTGGTTTGTCTGAGGTAAAGGACAGAAACAGCCCATTAGTAGGCTTTGGAAGATAGAGGCTGCTCTGATCACTTCTCCTCAAGGTTATTTTGCTCCTTGTGGACAGAGATGAGAGAGAGTGAGCGAGGGAGGGAGAGGAGGAGGGAGATATTTTGCTGTGCCGCACTGGACAGTCACTCAAGCTGCATCAGAGTCTGAGAGTGCAGAGGCTCAGGAAAACTCTGCTATAGCTGCAGTGTTTTGGGCTGAAAACACACTTGGCGTTCAGCCTGTATATGTGATGTGTTATAGAAGGATAGATGTACGCACACTCATATCATTCCAAACTCCTATGAGTTCCTTCTGCAGAACACAAAAATCCCAAAACTACCACAAAAGTTCAGTAGAGTACTGAAAGTAAAAGTACTTTTCAGTAGAAAAGTAGTGACTATATTAGCGCTATATTAAAAGGTCTTCTGAAGCCATATGACTTTGTATGAGGAACAGACTGAAATGCAAGTTACTTTCCAATGAAAATCTTGACATCTGTGTCATGTGTGACAAATGTTCTTGTTAATGATTCAGTTGATCTAATTCACAGCTGTCTGAATGCTAAAGAATTAACGATGCTAAACTTTTGAATTTTAGTGTACAAACATCATTGGTTACTACAGAATATTAATCAAACAGCAATACTGCTCTTGGCTAGAAAAATTTAATAAATCATCTAGAACAGGGGTGTCCAAACTCGGTCCTGGAGGGCCACTGTCCTGCAGAGTTTAGCTTTGATACACCTGCCTACACAGCCCTGATGTAGAAGCAAACATTAACACAAAGCCTAGAAAAAGAAACGTAAAACTAATTTGAAATTACAGACCTACATGGCTCAGTCAAACTCTGACTGCACTGAATCAGTATTAATTTATCTCATTTAATAACCAGACCTCTAAATGTGGCACGTAATTAATAGACAAGTTCTGCTGCAGATATGAGCTGTAGCATGCAACACAAAGGAAAGGTTTCTGTATTCAATATTATGAAAATATATCTCACCACCTTAGAATTATAAGGTTCTATCTGCATTCTGAGCTGTTTTGAGATATTGAGTTACAAAGTTTTTTGCATTCCATAGTCCTTTGTAGATAGAACCTTTTTGTTTTCTTTAAAACGAGTTTGATATATTCATAATAATAGGGCACAATGTGCAGTTTTAATATGAAGGAAATTATTTTTCACAGGTGTTTAACCTGTATTTTGAATTATGCATTACATTGTTAATCCAGTTTATTGAGGTATGGTGCCATATTGTAAATATTGCAACACAGGCTCATTGGAAAAATGTACCTGTGTCGCAAAATAAGTACCAATACGTACATATCACTGCAGTTGATTCAATTCATAAGCTTCTCATTCAATTCTGATCTTGATTCAGTATCAATTCATTTAGCTAAATATCAGATACAGTAGGGCCTACATGTTCATTTTTTTCAAGGAAACAAATCTATCAATTAATGTTGTAAACAAGCTGGTATTATTATCAAAGTTTAAAATGACCAACTCATTCTTATATTACAATTAATATAACTATATACTGATAAATATATGCTGTATCTTTCAACATGCCATCTGATGTTCATTCATGTTTATTTGGTGCTATAACTAGTAATAAAGAGAAACAGATCGGTTCATGTGCCGCTTGAACTGAGCGATCGGTCACGGCACATTAAAGAGTGCCAAAACGGTATTTATGGTTTGAATTTTATAGGTTAGGTTTTGAAAGCTGAGACTTTGTTTCATATGAAAAGTAACCTGCTCTGTTTTGTCTGTTGGCACGTTGTCAGTGTCCTCTTTGCTCCACAATGTTTTTTCAGTGTGTGAGAAAATGGATGTGTGTGTGAGAGTGTGAGAACAATTCAGTCTCACACTGAATGCATGAGAGTTGGCAGCCCTTATCAAGGGTATTGTTATATTCACAATATAGCACACTCTAAAGTTCCTTATTGTATTACCAATTATATTTCATTATTAAACTATTTAAAAAGGTACATTATGAGGAGGCTCCACAATAATGCAGTATACTTTACCAGCTGCACAGAAACTGTTGCCAGGGTGGGAAAATATCGATCAGTCCTGTGATAAGAAGAAAGCAAAAAAGTGAAGACACAAGTTTTTTCAAGCTTATTTGCACATTTAACACTAAATCCATATATTATTCTCATAAACATGCCAGTCACGAGGCTGTTGATTAGCTAATCTATCTGTGATTCGTTTACTAGGTTTCAATGGTGCAACAACGGTGGGATTTATGAGAGAGGTTTACGAGCAAATGGACTGCTGATGTGTTCGTGGGTCAATATGTTTGTACTGTAAATTGTGCCACTCTGGGCATTCTGCAGGATTGTGCCTCTGAATGAGATACGGCAGTCAGAGAGTTGTCACAGCACTGTCCTAAGGTGGAGAGCTTCTAAGTGGCCAGTCCTTCCAGCTGGGTCCAGCTTTTCTTCTCTTTCAACTGCTTCCCAATGGCAGATGGACCCAAGGCAGAAAAAAAACGAGCCCTGTGCACAAAGAAAGAAGGCCTTTGATATAACTCCAGTATGTGCTGCAGGCACTCGGGGTGCAAAGCCCTGTGTTTCTGCCTTCCTGTGTCCTTATCCGTATCCTTCTGTGACATTTTTTTTCCATTCCTTGTTCCAGTTCAAAAATTATACCCAACTGGTGGTGACACAGTGTGTAAGACTCTATTGAAAGCCTCACAATGTGCACAGAAGAAGGGACCCTGATGCACTATGTGCACATGAAAGAAGAATCCCATGCACACACACCTTGGAACTCTGGGCCAAGATCTGTCTGCTCTGAGTGAGGGTGATAATTGAAAGGCCATCAGCCCTGCACTGAGAAAGAAAGAGAGGAAAAAAGAGTACAGGGACTCGCAGGGAGATAGACTGCTATGAAACAGAGGAGGCCCAGATATTGGGCTCCCATCAGGCCCTGGGGCAGCCGGTTGTCACGACCACCAGACTCGGAGGCCATCGGGGCAGCTTCATCAGAGAGACAGCTCTGAAATCACACACGACAGAGGTGAATGAAGCTGTTTTTCCCTCTTAATTTCATTTAATTTGCCATAACAGTTCCCCTCATCTCACATTATATTACAAGGGTGAGCGAGGGTGAGGGAGGGAGAATGAGACGAGATGATGGCCCACAATGCACCAGCACCACCAAGTGGCTCCAAAAAATATAATCAAAAAAACAATCCTGATTCCTGCTTTAAAAGAGCTTTAATACATCTTTGAGGACTTATGTATTGTTTTAACACTGAAAAACAGTCAATTATAAAACAACTATGGATTACAATGAATTAAACACCCATGTAAAATGATGACTGATATACATATACATATATACATACATATATATATATATACACACACACACTCCCACTATGTACATTGTATAGATTTATAGATTTATTTGTCAATTATTAATATAATTTACTTATTATGAATATTTTTATGTTTTTATTTTTATTTTTTATTTTTCTATTTTAATGGGTGAGTTGAAATGAATAGTGGTATGTAAATACTACTTAAAATGCATCCCAGAATGCACCTCATAATATCGGTCCAAAGTGGAGCTGGACAAAGAGAGGCAAAGCAATATAAGATAGTTTTGATGTGTTTAACATATTTTGGTCACTACAACATTTATTTTAATTAAAAAAGCATTTTTATTTAAAACTATTAATATTTATTGAAATAAAAAAAATAAAAAAAAAGTAATTAGAATAAGTTTATGGGCTCCACCAATGCGAAGTGTTTTTTTCAGCCAGTTTCAGCCTGATGCAGCTATCATTTTCACATTCAGCACCATGTTGTTTAAATAGCAAATGTATTTGCGCTAATCTGTTCGCCCATGGGCGTGCTAGTCTGAAAATGAGGTGTGTTCAGGTGCATTGTTGGCGTGTTGCTATTTCGAGGAACTGAAAACAACTGCGACATTGACCAACCTGGCCTAGAGTCAATGGTGCAATATATTTATTTTTGTTTTTTAAAGAGCGCGTTAGTAATATGCGTCTATAGGCGGGTGCACAACTCGCATACACTCTGCTTGTTACACACACAGGGACGCGCAGCAGCACACAAACATGCCAAATATTAAAAATAAAAGGATTACAAAGTAAAAGATTATTATTGTGTGCATAAAGATAAAAATGCTTTGGTGGGATCCAGCTTGTCCCGTAGATGGTCTGCTCACGCGCTTTAACCTTGTGCACGAGCAGATCTGTTTCCTCGCTAGAGATGCGTTCAGTTTTTCCGCTTGCAAATTCTGCCATGTAAATAGTGAATCCGCCATGGTGCGATCGCAACTGGCTTTTAAAGGGAATGGGAGATGAGACTCTGATTGGTTTATTGCATGTTACGCCCAAAACACACCCATTACTCATTAAGAGAATAGGTACAACCTATTTAGACCATGCGTCGAGTGCGGCGACCATTTTTCACATCATTAAACTAGCAAAAGTGGATTCGGACACGTCCTAAGTGCACTTGTGCCGTGCACTTTAGACCATGCGCTTCGATCGTTAAAATAGGGCCCATTGTGTCCAAACTTTCCTCGTATTATTTATACCTGATCTGACCTTTAAAGATACTTTAATGCGTTCAGGTTGATTCAGTCATATTGTATTTTTTTTTTTTTTTTCAAAATAAACCAATTACTACAGATTTTACCACTTTTTTTTTTTAATCACCTAAATCATTTTTTATATATATATATATATATACAGTGCATTAGAAATGCATGCAACAATAAATAACAGTATAGGACAATATCTAACCATTGGTTAAGTGTTTCCATCAGAAGTTTGATGCCTCTCTCATTGTCTGGCTTTTGATGCCGACCTGTTTCCACATTCACTCTCTGATCCTGATCAGAAATTTGCTTTGCTCGAATGTAACTGAACTTCATGTTGCCCTTTCCCTGCTGACGTGACCTTTTATCTCACACCTCCTATTGTTACTTGATTGCCAAAATGTGCAAAAAGCGAGATTCAGATTCCCTTTCATTTTACTTCCGGCTGTGAAGCAAATCACTCGACTCGGTGGGTTATTTCGATGATAAGAGTTTAAGAATGTAGGGGTCTCTATGTGTGTGCTTAGAGGGATCGTTCATCCTAGTTTGTTCTCGGAGCAAAACTGAAAACTCTGACACTTTCACTGCTGTAGTCTCTGATTAAGTGCAGATAGTGGACTGCACCCATTGAGCTGGCAGATCTGTTATGTTCTCAGAGTGCTAATCTTCGATACCGGACACGGGAGATCTTTTATAACATGGTTTGCACACATTCAGCTATGGATTACATAACCAGTTACATCCATCTGAAAGATATGAGAGGACAAAGTGTTCATAGCCGAGCTCTCTCCAAACATCCATATTACTTTAATTTTGTCTTCCAGGCTGCTGCTATACACTGTAAAAATGGTTGTTAGATCAAGTAATCATGCTGAAAAACAACTAAAGAATCAGTTGATTATTGTAGTTACTGTGGTTTACTTATCTTTCTAAAGTGCCAGCTTTTAGGAACACAAGTATGCATCACTGTGCAGCTTTTTTAGACAGCAAAGCAAAGATTTTCAGAAGATGAAACCAACAATCAAAGCAGGTGTTTGTTTTTGTTTTTGTTTAATTCTAAACAGTATAATATAAAATAGTTTCCTAGTGCATGCTGGAAGAGCGAACCAAAATATTCATGTGGTTGCATTCTTTGACCTTTTGTCTCTTTTATTTACATTTTTGCAGTTTACCTAATCTAATAAAAAATCTAATCAAATTTAAAGCTAGTATATATAGCAGTAACACACACGTTACAAAAACGTTCCATTGTTTTTACATTATTTAACATGAACTAACAGTTATATTTGTTATTATATTTACTAAAGTGAACATATACTGTATGAAATGTATTGTTCATTGTTAGTTAAGGTATTTTATTTTAATGGTCCACTTTAGACATTCTACTAACTATCAGTAATTTTGCAACTACATGTCAACTACCATTTATTAGAATAATAGTAGACGGTCTGCTTAATATCTTTGCAATACTTTGCAACTACATGTAAACTTATTCTACTGACCTAGTGTAGTACTAGTACTAGTGGTCTACTAGAGTCTACTAATACTCGAATGAGAGTTAGTTGGCATGTAGTCTCAAAGTGTAACCTTAGTTAATGCATTAACTAACTTTAACTAATGGGATCTTATTGTAAAGTGTTACCTATTGCTAATGGATATTATTATATTGATGGCAGATTTTAAGTAATAGCAACTTGACATTTTAAGTTCAATAAAGACATTTGCATTGCTTATAATTCTGTAGATGAATTCAAGCCTTTTTTTTTACAGTTAAAATTTGTCATGCTTGGTTTTACTGGTATGTATTTTTTTTCTCCTTGTGGCTACATTGAGAGGTCTTGTTCTGGTATCTGGATGGACTGTCCTAATTCGAGAAAATGGAAAAGTTCCCATGATTCCCTGAAGTGAACTGAGAGCTACAGTAACCTGGAAGAGGCCCAAGCAGGTGAATTGGGGGGGTTGTAAGGGGGAGATTAAACTACTTCAGGAACTCAGGTTCCTTAAAGCACAAGGCCTGCCAAAAAGTGGGGCAAGAGCTTTTCTGCAGCACAAAGCCCTTTCCCTGACCCCCTTTTACGCTGGCCGTCCATTCCCCCTCAGGGCTGTCAGTGCATACAGGCTTGATCCTGTGGCACAACTCAATTACATTACCTTAAGTAAACACCCCAGTCAAACGCCCCGCCCTCCTCTGTTAACTCACGGCCTCTCGGGCGCCCTGTCGGCGCTGATGTGCGCAGGGGTGAATTAACATTTGCTCGCACCATCTGCAAATGGCAGGCCGTGTCTGCAATGGGAAATGAAAATGCGGCAAGCAGCGGACTCCGTGAGATGAAATATTTGAGCAACTTCGATTAGCAATTCCATTCAGGTTGAGGTAACATTTGCTCCTGGGAGAACGTGTGAGATTGAAAGCATTCTTTGCCTGATTTCTACATCTTTCAACCATGTGACCAGATTGCGCTGCCGTCAGGTCGATGGACAATGTGTACTGTTGCATTTCTATCATACGATTATTGTGTGCTGGAATGAAATCTAAAAGAATAGTACTCAAAATTGACCATTTTGTTCTAAAGGTTTATTTTTTTTTCTCTCAGCAGAATTTCCCAAATTCTGGCTTCAATACAACAAAATAAGATTATTTGTAATCCCAAGGAGGATTTAGCACCATAAAATCATCATATAAATGGTCATCTGGGAGAAGACGTCACAGTTAGGTCACTGCAGTTGCATGCGCATTGAGGTGCCAGAAAAACAGTAGTAACAAGTGAAGGAAAACAGGCGAGATCCACTAAATAAGGGGAAAAAAATTGTTGTGCCTTTGGAAAAACACTGCTTCATAAAGCTTCGAAGCTTCGAAGTTTACTGAAATCACATGAATTTGGCACTCCGAACCACTGATTCGAAACAAAAGATTCGTAAAGCTTCGAAGCTTCATGAAGCAGTGTTTTGAAATAGCCCATCTCTAGATATTGTTGAATAAAGTCATTATTTTGTTTTTTTGGCACACAAAAAGTATTCTTGTCGCTTCATAACATTAAGGTTGAACCACTGTAGTCACATGAACTGTTTTAAATATAACTTTAGTACTTTTCTGGGCATTTGAAAGTGTAAATTAACTTGCTTTCAATGCAGGCCTCACTGAGCCATCGGATTTTATCAAAAATATCTTAATTTGTGTTCCGAAGATGAACGAAGGTCTTACGGGTGTGAAACGACATAAGGGTGAGTAATTAATGACAGAATTTTCATTTTTGGGTGAACTAACGCTTTAAAGAGATTCAGTGTGTACTTTTTCAGTAACACTTTACAAAGTTCTCATTTGCTAATGCATTAGTTGACATGAACTAACTATGGGCAATATATTTTTTACAGAATTTATGAACCTTTGTTAATGTTATTTAATAAAAATACAATTGTTTATTGTTAGCTCACAGTGTAATGTTAACAGATACAACTTTTGATTTAAAAAATGTAGTAGTAAATGTTAAAATAAAAATTAACTAAGATTAATAAATGCTTAAGTATTGTTCTAATGTTAACAAATGAAACTTTATTGTAAAGTTTGACTATTTGTTCTTTCCTTCGGGTACTTAGAAAGTGTTACAAATTCATCTCCTAAAAGTAGTCCAGTGTCACTGTATAGTATTTATTTAATTTAATTTAACTTAACACCTAATTGCACAATAATATAGTGAAAGTGCAATTCGTTGTATGAGAGCCAGAAGTTACGAATAAATAACTTCAAAATGGCCACAATGGGACCAACATATTAAAAATATAAATTAAGCAAGGTAAATGCAGGCCCAGTCCCTTATGTCAAATATAAGCCTGAAGCACCATACATTTCTCCACTTTAGTACTGAGCCAAGAGGTCATTAATGGCAGAATAAAGTAGCCACTCTGGATTCTTCCGTTTGATTGCTTAAATGCATGCGGTGATGGGAAATACCCTCTTGCTCTTCAGCTTCATGATTTCTTCTCTGACCTGAACTTTCATGCTCATAGTCTGCCCTCAGCTGTGGGAAAAAGACATTCTCAATGTTTAAAGGTTATCCTCAAAAAAAACCCCAGCACATTATCAAATAGAGATAATATTTTTCAGCCTTTTGGAGATTCAGTATCTCAGTATTTATGTACTGTATTTGCATTGAAATGGCTCAGGGTTTTTACCTTTTTTTTTTTATTTATTTTATTTTATATGAACCAATATATGGAAAAAAACATAATTTTAGACATAATTTATGTCCATAGGACTTTCTATGAAGGTCAAGTTGTGTGTCAAGTTGAGGGGTTTGATTAAATCCTTATAAATGATCAATAACAAGCTTTAGCACCCCTAACTATCCTTTGCTGATGAACAATGTTCGAACAATGCTTGTTAAAGAACAGCTGTACAAAACTCAGCTCAACAACGGCTGCTGCACATCATCTCTAGTTTCACAAACGCCACATACAGTATCTGCATTTCAGTGTTCCCCTTGGACTCCCTCCAATCCAGAGCCCTGTTCTCTCGAGGGAGTCTGTCGGTTTTCCCCTAAGATTACGCTGTTGGTAAAAGCCAGGTTGCTGCATTTTGTTCCTGCCATCCATTAGAGGAATGTTCTCTCAAGAGGAAAACAACACAGTATTTGCGGAGAGGGTGATTTGAAGTGGTAATAGGTAACTTTTATTGATTTTAGATATATATAAAAATAGTATCGAGCACGGCTCTAAAAAGCCCAGATATTCACTGAGAGAGAGTTTATTGACAGTATAGTAAACTGCATCAATATAGCAGAACTTTAAAATGCTCAACAAAGACACTGTACTTGATGTTGGAAATTTTTTTTTCTGTAAAGTTTCTGTATGAGACCAGCCTCTGGTAGCTATCTAATACTAAAGCAAAACTTTAGGCAACAAATAAACAGCCTTGGGCGACTGAAGAAGTAAGGCTAGGGTTGTCAATAATTTATGATTATGATTTTTTTTTTTTTAATTATACAAGTATGGTGTTTCTTAAACTACTAGCACTTTTATATGCAAGGCTATGGGTTTATTTTTATTATTAAGGTCATATTAACATGACGTTTATGTATAAATTTTATTGTTTGTCCCAAACCCAGTCTTTCAACCTGAAATCTTAAAAATATAGATTATTCTGTGAAAACATAAACAAATAATAAAATATAGTATTCGTGTAGCTCAGACAGTAGAGCATGCTGACACTAGCAACACCAAGGTCATGGTTTTGATTTCCTGGAAATGCATGAATTGTGACTATAAATGAAATACATAACTAGAATTCAGTGCAAGCTTTGCTTTGGATAAAAGCATCTGCCAAATGCATTAATGTAAAATATTCGTAAAATTGCTCTTTGGGTCAGATTTTTTTTATTATTATTTTAAAATAAAAAATAAAATGGTTATTTTGTGTCAGTGAAGAGATGAAATATGAGACATGATATTATATATATATATATATATACTTTCACAATACTTTACTTTTCTTTCTTACATACTATAACAAAGACATTTTTACCATCATCTGACAGTCTTCTCATTAGTGCTTGCATGATATTTCAGAATTGTTGAGCTTTGATGATCATTAAAATTCTGCCACATAAAGAGTGCAAATGACATTTCTTAATTATACCATATGGATATGTATAGATAAATTACAGAATGAAGTCCCTTGCCTTTTGTGCGTTATATCATACTGCTTATATCATAATGTTGAACTGTGCTGAATAGCAGCACATTTTTTGGCGGTCAGATGTTGAAATTTTCAAAATGATAAATATTTTTGATAAATGGTAAATGTTTTAGTACCAGTATGCAGTGCAACAATTATTTTGGGTAACTCAACTTTGCAACTGCATGTCAGCTATCTCTTATTGGAGTATTAGTAGACTGTTAGGTTAGGTTTAGGGTTAGGGTTCGGGCTGGTAGAACAAGTTGACGTACTTGCAAAGTTGGGGGACCATCAAAATAAAGTGGTAGCAGATATTAAGCAAACAGTCTACTCTAATGACTGGTAGTAGACATCATGTAGTTGCAAAGTTACTTAGAGTTAGTGGAAAGTCTAAAGTGGACTATCAAAATAAAGTGCAGTTTTATAAGCTAAAGGAATTATGTTAGATGATGGTGAGAAAAGCAGAAACTGATCGGATAATAACTGAAAGGCTTCATAGAAATAGCAGGGGTCCATTGTGTCTACATATGCCCTTGTATGTTTGACATTGAAATTCAGCATACATCAAGCTTTAATCAAAGTCTTCACGCAGAGGTTCACAAAATCTGATGTTGCACTCTCTATTCCTCCTGCTGAATTCATTTTGAGCCTTTACCACTGCATAATTTAGTGTAAGATGCATTCTTTATTAACCCGCTATATGGTACACCTTCGGGCCAAGGATAAAAGTCTCCCCATTGAGAAGATCTAGGTTGGATAGATGGGGTTGTTTAAATAAGGTCTGGATCATGATTGCTTGACATGTGATGTTGGGGCAGTGGTGAGATTTAAAGGAACAGTTCACTCAAAAATTAAAGTTTTGGGTCCCACTTTATATTAGGTGGCCTTACATCAGAAAGTAAGTAAAATTTACTTATTGTGTTCATATTGTATTGCAAAACAGTTTTGCTGCTATTGAGGTGGGATATGGGTAAGATTAGGGGCAGGTTTGGTGGTATGGGTAGGTTAAGGGTGGGTTAAAAGGGTCAACAGTGTAATATTAAATATAATTACAGAAATTAATTACAGATGTAATTCTACATCTTACATCTACAACAATGTAAAAACATGTATTAGATGTGGTCGCTCCAGACTGAGACTAAATGATGGCATTTTGAACCTTTTTTTTTTTTTTTTGCTGGTGTGATTTATGAGAAACATCAAAATGCTACTTGTTAGAATGGACTGCTTATCAGTGCAGTGTGATCTCAGAGCAATTCCTATATTATAAAATGACTATAAAATTATGTTTTTACAGATAATACTGATGTCACTAAATTTACATCAGCATCCCAACTCAGACTTCCAACTTTGTCATGAGATAAAATATGTAATATTTTTAGTAACTGCACTTATTTGTGAAATACAACAGTAATCCATGTGAAAAAAGTGTGCTTCTATTGTACTTCAAATCTTAAAAGTATAGTTAAAAAAAAAACTGCACTTGCAAATAATAACATTAATGAAACAAAAAAGCCACTTAAGTGCATTTAAAGACAGTACATTTGCATTACTGTTTCTTTGTTTTTGTAATATTGTCAAATTAAAAGTTTTACTTTAAAGTGTTTTAAATCAATATGTAAATCATGTAATGAATGCTTTAATGAAGTATAATTTCATACGTTGACTAACATACTAAATCACACAAAGTAGCCTACTTGATTATAAATTGAACTGTAGCGTGTTATTCGATATTGCAACTTCGTTACAAATGTGCAATTTCTAATATATCTGAATATATGACATACAAGTTTTAAAAGAAATTACATTAAAATGTATTTTAGTTTACCATAAATGTTTCTCAGTATATTCTGCAGAACACGTTAACCATATTTCAAAGACAAGAGAATCATGAAATTACATATAAAGCACTTAAGAGGGTCAAATGAACAACTAACTGCATTTAATCTAACACGGGTGCACTAATATGCATTAGTTCATGCTTAACTAATGCACAGATAATTATGAGTTAATGTATGACTCATGAGGAATTAAATTGTGGTAATTAACAGATTAATTTACACTATAGTTAATACTATATGTTGCTAAGGATTTACCATGCGATGACATAATTAATAGCAATTCATACATTACTTAATCTATTCATCTGATACTCTTTTCTGATGCGGTAATCTAGAGTTGTCAAAAGTACCGACTTCGGTACCAATCGGTACTGAAATTTTAAAAATGTGACACTTTGAGCACTGTTGAGCATATTCGTAAACACCTCTGATTGGCCACTGTGTTGATGTGCTCACTGGATATGTGATTGGCTACAGTCGGATATGTGATTGGCTACAAAAGCACAGGAGTGTTTGAAAGCACACAGAAGTGTTTGAATTTGAAAGCGGGAGCTCCCATGTGTATCTGTATAAACGCTCAGTTAAGAGCATCATTAATGACTATTTATATTTTTGAAGTGTTGACCATTGAAGCCAATCACAGACATATCTGTTGAGTGTGTCAACACAATGGCCAATCAGAGGTGTTTACGAATCCGCTCAACAGCGCTCAAAGCGTCATATTTTTAAAATTTCATTACCGACGTGGTACCAAAGTTGGTATTTTTGACAACCCTACAGTAATCATTAATGAATGGATTAGTTCTTTGTGAGTCATACATTGACTTATGATTATCTGTGGATTATAGCCGGCAGCTATCACCCTATAGCCCAAGACTGATTGCCCACAGAAGCTAAGCAGGGTTGAGCCTGGTCAGTACCTGGATGGGAGACCTCCTGGGAAAAACTAGGTTGCTGCTGGAAGAGGTGTTAATGAGGCCAGCAGGGGGTGCTCACCCTATGGCCTGTGTGGGTCCTAACACCCAGTATAGGGATGGAGACACTATACTGTCAAAAAGCACTATCCTTCGAATGAGACGTTAAACTGAGGTCCTGACTCTCTGTGGTCATTAAAAATCCCAGGAAGTCATTCGAAAAAGTGTAGGGGTGTAACCCCAGCATCCTGGCCAAATTTGCAAATAGGCCTCTGTCCGATCATCATGGCTTCCTAATCATCCAATGGTCCACGGTCTCCTCTCCTCCAATAAGCTGGTGCGTGGTGGGTGTTCTGGTGCAATATGGCTGCCGTCGCATCATCCAGGTAGATACAGCATATTAGTGGAGGTTGAGGAGTGCTGTGCCTTTCATATGTAAAGCGCTTTGAGTACCCAGAAAATTAGTAGTTAAGCATGAATTAATGTATATTAGTGCACCTGTATTGTAAAGAGTTACCATTTAATGTAAAATATGCCTACGTTTTCATTTAATTACAATTAACATGCAATTAAGTGTCCCAAAAACATTACATGCAGTTATATATAGCTTCACAGATGTATTCACTACAAACTGACGTATGGAAAAGAGGGTGAGTAAATCATTTTGGGTGAACTATTGCATATTCTGATCCAAAGTCTTTGTTTTTTCGTAGGAAAACACCCAACGCAGAGTTAATGTTCCTCTGATCACGTTCTCTAAACAACGGAGGGCATGTTGTGTGTGGAGCCCACCAGGGCTTGTGTGGTGTTGTGTGCTCCACTCACAGTTGGAGTACGAGCCATCTGACTCACTCGTTAGGATGTGTAACTACACTGATGGGGCCTCTCTCTGCTCCTTTTGTTTCTCTGCCTTCTGTCTGTCATTCACTGCCTTGTTATTGAATTTAAAACAAGTAGAGAAAGAGAGAAGGGAAAAAAAGAAAAACAGGGAGGAAATACTTTGGAGTATCCCACAGAGAATACAGCCTCATTTCTGATGGTGTCCTAGAAACATAAATCTCATTATAATTTGGAACATCAAGACAATCTACTGTGGAGTAACACACAATCATGATTAAAGATAAAAAAGATTTAAAAATAAACACATTGGAAAATTCAAACAACTTCAATCTATACATATGCATAGAAGAACAAGATTCAGCTAATACTAACTGCGGCTGCTTGAGAAGGAGGGGTTGGAGTCTTGTCTTGATCTTTGAAAACTTTGCAAAAATAACTTGCAATGTTGTTTTGCTGTCACAAATTTGGACCTAAGAAAGGCTTCCTGTTTTTCTGCTGCTTAATTAAAATATCTGCATTGGCTTTTGTGCTCCATGCTGAAGCATGCTCAATGAAAACACAGCTAACAAGATACCCAACCCTCATTACTTACTTTTTTGAATTAGCTATATGAAATAAAAGTTTTGCAGCAAAACATGTTTTGTATCCGTTGCCTTTCAACGTTTTGTTGCTTATTGTACGACTTGATGTTCTCGGTAGGAGACGCGAAGCTCATTTATGAGGTTAGAGAGCTAAAAGGAGAGTTCCTTCTACGTAAATGTTCCCTCTCAAATAACAAAAAATGTTCTGGCTTAAAGGAATAGTTCACCACAAAAGAAAATTCTGTGATTTTTGAACGCGCACTAACCTGTGCTAACACCATGCCATTTATCTTTTTGTTTCCTCATTCTATTAGCAAATGCAAAGCTTTAAGTTATCTCGTGAACCACATAAACACCAAATGTGACTCTCGCCGTCTCTCAGCTACAAACACCATACAGGTCTCCCCGTGCTGATAGGAACACTACTATTCCATTATCTCTGAAGCCTGAATTCCTTTCTATTGTTTGTTGTTTTGTTGCATCTTTGTTGTGTGTTTTATCATAAGGAAACAGAGCGCAGCTGGGTCTTGGCGAGTGTATGAGAGTGACAGAATCCACTGCTCGCCGCTGTCCTCTTACATTGTGTTTATCTGGCTAAAACCACTAGAGTATAAATTACTCTTTTCTAACCCGAGCAACTCGATAAAATATGCTCCCCTCTGAAAACTCCTCACAATCTACTATTGAGGATCTGGAGGGTTAGGTTCTATCTACAGGACTGCCATATGGAAATCAGTGGCAGAGCGTGCTTTTTTGGTATGTGCATGCAAGTGAGAAAGCAAAGGAAGCCTACATTAAACAACTATGAAGAGGAAATGGAACACAGCCCGAAATTGTCTTTTCCCGAATAATATTATTAAATATTAAAAGGACAGTTCACCCAAAAATGAAAATTCTGCCATCATCGTTTTCAAACCTGTATGTACTTTTCTTCTGTAAAACATAAAAGAAGCTATTTTGAAGAACTTTAGGCTCCAAAAGCAATATCAAAGAAGTGGTATCTGCAAATAAATGGTGCCAGACCAGGTATAAAAACTAAACTAATATCAGTCACACCAGATTCAGAATCAGGGAACGAATCGTTCATTTAAGTTGATTCTTTTCAACTAACCCAGTTGATCTGGTTCACAAATGATTTAGGCTACATCCACACGAAGCCAGAGCTTTTTCCTATCCAATCTTTTTTTCCCCCTCGTCTCAAAAAATATCTGCGTACACACAAAACCAACTCAAAACGATGTAGTACACATGCCAGAACTGTATGTGGTGCTGTAATTCTGCTACAGAGATACACTAAAAACAAAGAATAAGACTTGGAGCACGCGCATAAACGTTGCATGCTGTATACAAACCTTAGTAAAGCTTAGAAATAAAGCCTTATTGTAGTAAAGCTAATAGGCTCAGTAGCTTCTGCAGCACGAACACAAGCATTTAGTCAGCTATTGTTGTTGTTGCTGCTACGTGATATAGCGATGTCTGACTAGGGTCAACATGTGGGATGATAACATCACAAAATATACGGACTGGCTGTACACACGCAAACCCAAGGGCGTTGTTTTCAGATTTATCCACCTGGTTTCAAAAGATAGCGGTTTCAGGCTCCGAAAACGGCAAATCCGACTGGACGAAAGCCTATACGATACAAAATTTTTGCGTATGCATCTAAACGCGTATCCGTGTGGACGGGGCCTAAATCACAAACAGACCAATTCATTCATGAATCAGCTCACCAACTTCATTTGCAGCAGTCCTCGAGTTTGATTCTGTTCCTCACAAAAAAACAAAATTATAACTTCATAGCACATTTACTTCATAGTTATGGTTGTTTTCAACTTTAGTTGTATGGAAAACAGCTGTGTGAGGATTCAGAAAGTCTATTCCTAAAAGAGTAAGCTGAAAACATATACATTTGGATACATAACACCATCATGTGGTGGCAGTAACTTCACTGTGGCCTGTGGCCTTTTCACCCTACCTTCCATTATCTGAGTAATAGAAGTTAACAGGCTAAAGACTATTTGTAATTATTCAAATGCGGAGACAACAGCAAATAAGTGAATTCAGAGTTGCTTCTGTTTAGTAAAAGCTTAATTTGCATACATGATCACACAAATACCAGGATATAACATCATTTAAATGTCAATTCAGAACATTCTCCTTTGAAAAAAAGAGAGTAAAGCGTGAATTTAGAAGCCGGCTGGGCTGTTCTGCAGAACCACAGTGTTTTTGTTGCTTTTTTCCCTTCCATTTCACATCCTAAATGCTCCTTCTCCATTATCCACAATTATCCAATCAGTTTCCCGCCACCTACTCCCCAAAACTGGGGCCGTTTGCAGGGACAGATGTGCTTGCCAGCCTCCCAAACCTTTTAGTGCATCAGATGACTTTAAATGACTTCAAACTTTATTTATTTATTCAATCGTAATAATACATTTTCCTTTTGCAGTAATGCGGCTCCATCAGTCTCTAATGCCCCCAGGGTGACCAGATGTTTCTCCAGCCATATGGCGTCCCAGTATCTCTCCTTCTCTGTCTCGCACATTCTTTGTCTTTTTCTCTGTCTCTTTTTGCCTTTAGCCATTACTTTACCCTGTGTCCATGTTTCGTTTCTGCACTCCCTCATCTGGCATTTGTCATCAATGCAAACTCTTAGCCTTTACCTAATTGATCTGATTACAAAAATTCACATCTATACATAACCAGGGTGATCTTATTCCTATTCGTAGCAATGCCGTTACTATGATGCTATCTGCTGCATTTGGACTGCATGTGGGGTGGCAAATACAAAGTTTTGTCATGGCGCAGGCTGATAGGCTGATAGGTCCTTAACTCAATCTGTTTGCAAGCATGTCATTCTCTATAGGGCGCAGCTGATTGGTTCCTGCCATATCAGTAGCTAATAAGCTCGCTGCTCAACCTTCAAATACTGGTCAGCATTTTCTGTAGCAGTTGCAGAGCGCTTTCAGAATCCCTCCACCTTCCCCAGCTCCACCTGTATAAATCTGCTATGGGTAATTCATGTACGCTATATTGTACAGCAGCAGTGTGTCGTGTATGTATTGGCAGTAGCAAATCCCGTACTTGCTCTGCAGCAGCAATAACCAACAGCAGCAGCAATAACAGCAGCAGCAGCAGCAGTGTAGCAGATCTATTCCACCAAGACCAAATATATCAACATTGTCATATCCTTTACCATACCAAACACTCAGAGAGTTGTCATGACAGAACAAAAAAAAAACTATCAGCCCGCACCCAGCTCCAAAATCTGCTGGTCTTGACCTTGAAACTGCTAACAACAGAGGTCGCAGCCAGGATAATGTCTGCAGTTGTGATCAACAAAGCTGTCTACACTGGATTCTGATTCAATGGTACTGAAATTGCCAGAACCATTGCAAATACTCACAATAGACATAATCCCATAGCGGGACTATAAATGAGGAGAAACACTGTCCAAGGAATATCTTAATGGCAAATTTACCAATAAATAAATCAGCACAGGCTCATTGGAAAAACGTACCTGTGTTAACATTTTTGCCAAATGCAAAATACGTACCAATACGTGCATATCACTGCAGTTTCTAACAGAAATGAACACTAGAGGCAATAAAACACTTTTAATCGTTTTCACACACAATTATGATTACAGGGCCAGGTTACGGATTAATTAAGACCTGTTTTCACCTGGCTCCTTGCACAATTATGACCTCAAAACACTTTTTACCATAGTGCATGACTTGTAAACGAATATATTTTGGAGTTTGCATCACTTACCCAGCTCCATTCAGTTTTACTGATGTAATAAGCTTGCTCGGTAGCTCAGCTGGTACAGAATTGGTCCCACTTTATATTATTTGCCTTAACTACTATGTACTTACATTTAAATTAATCATTTGATACAATGCACTTATTGTGTACATACATGTTTTTACATTGTACTTATATTTTAAAAACACCTGCATGTAATTACATCTGTAATTAATTTCTGTAATTACATTTATAATTACACTGTTGACCCATCCCTTACACCTTACCCCTACCCTTAAACCTACCCATACCACCAAAGCTTTCCCTAACCTTACCCGTATCCCACCTCAATAGCAGCAAAATTTCAATTTAATATGAACCCAATGAGTACATTGTACTTATTTTTTTAAGTAAGTACATAGTAGTTAAGGCCACCTAATATAAAGTGGGACCCAGAATTGTTCAAAAACAAGCTAAAATGCCATGGTTACGATTGCGTTTTTATGTCACATTTACTTTTGTTAACACTGTCGGGTAGGTTTAGGGTTTAGTGTAGGTGTACGTTATTTTAAAACGTGATGAAGCATTAAGCTTTTAGCGCCAACATGCACGGTGAAATGTATTTTGCGTTTTGCAAAAATGTTGACACAGGTACGTTTTTCTAATGAGCATTGTGTGTGTGTGTGTGTGTGTGTGTGTGTGTGTGTTTTAGTGATTTATGAGGACACAAATTTGTATAATGACGGGTATTACACTGGTTTTATGACGTAAACTTGAAATATGAGGAGATTTCATGAGTCCTCATATTTAAAATAGCTTTAAAAACATACTAAACAATGTTTTATTAAAAATGTAAAAATGCTGAATGTTTTCTGTGATGGGTAGGTTTAGGGGTAAGGGTAGTGTAGGGGGATAGAATGGAAAGTTTGTACAGCAGCAGCAGTTTTTGAATTGCTTTGAAATGCTTTAACTCTTGATTCTAAAATGTTTGTTGAATAAGTTCAAATGTAAGTATTGTGTACATGTTAAAATTAAAATGGAATAAAATATTATGTATTAAGAAATGTTTTCTTAATCTGAAGTAAAGGAAGATATTGTGTAAACTAGTGGTTGTGTTGTGTATTTTACAAAGGTTTTAGATTATTACAAATTATGTGGTAGTTATTTATTAATTACTAATGGGTTCCTTAAATCTTCACTTTAGAATACTGTTTCAGGTTCTAAGTAATTACTGCAGAATTATCTAATAATTCTTTATGAATTGCTAATGGGTTCCTTGTATTTTCACTTTCCTTCAGTCATTGCCTTACATACTGGAATTTACTTAAGGGTAAAGTGATATACTGAGGAAAACAGACAAACTTACAGTACTGTATATGAAATATAAAAACTAATCTGAGGTAAGTTGGCTATGACAAGGCATTTAGAGTAGAGGTTGGGTTCCTTTCCAAAGTTGATTTCTTACAGAACACACTCACAAAACAATTATTTATCACACAGGCAAAATATTATTTTATTTTATTAATATTGCATTTTCATAATACTACTACTGATAACATTAGTAAATAAGAAAGGGCCATGACTCAATGTAATTGTGTTTGTTCATTAGTAGTTACTTCATTGTTATTGTTCTTAAACATTAATTAGTAGATAATTAATAGTAGTTATTCAGGTGATATGACAGAATTCATTAGTTATTGACTGTTACTTAACAAAATCATAAAATTCTATTACATACTGATTAGTTAACACATCTTCCTTAGTAGTTAACAGTAGTGACTTAAGTGTTAATGAAGAATTACCTATTAGTTCTTCAGTAATTCCTTATTAGTTATGCAGTAAGTAAGAAATAGTATTCTAAAGTGTTACGTGTGTGTGTGTGTGTGTGTGGGTGTGTGTGTTGTCACTACTAGCCAGTCTTTAGAAGCCACACATAACAATTACATTACACCAGGCTTCCAAACTCATTGCTGGAGGGACACTTTCCTGCAGAGTTTATCTATGACCCTCAAGTGTTTACACTTAAGATGCTGTTAATATGTAGATATTGTATCAGTGTTTTTATAGATGTATGAAATGTATCTGTGTCAAAACCACTTTTACATACACACTTTTAGATAAGGAATCAGGGTGGAATCTTGTGCTTTCTGCTGACCTGAAGGGAGCTGCATGTTTTTCGCATGTTTTTGATAAATAAGAGATGAAGAGTGCTTGCTGCGAGTAATAACACCTGCAGGAGTTATTTACAGATTTACTAATGCACTGTCGGTATCATTTCACAGTGGCATATAGTGCACTTGATAAAAAAGTATAGGCAAAGTTTACAAAGTTTTGATATAACTTTACTAACATATGGCTATAGATCTTTAGGTCTCTTCTCATGAAAATAGAATCTGTATTCCTGAACTCCACTAAGGATGCCCAGCTATCACCATAACAGTCTGGATAACCTGAAACAGAAACCCTGTTCACCATGCATAATAAATCTAACAATCTATAATCCATCTAATGGCACCTCTTTGCATCCATAATACATCTCTCATTTCACATTCAACCATCCATCCATCAAGCCTCAGCTAAGACCAAATTTATCAAAGAGACTCTTTTACTAGAACTATAGTTTTGTCTCTTTGTTTGCTTACATAATACCATCTTTCATGTCTCGATTTTGCGTCTGAGGTGTGCCTGGGATTTTTAATATCATCCTTGTTTTCGAGTGCGGAGAATTACCCAGGGAGAAAATCAGCCATGGCTTGTTTTCTCATTCCTATAAAGCTTTAGTTAATGGCTGTCCAGAACATCAGAGTGGCCTGTTCAATAAGTCATTTCAGAGGAGTGGCTACAGTTTTTGGTTGCTGGCTTTCAATTTCCCCTGACTTCCACACACGCTTGTTCCACAGACAGTTACCTTAGCATTATCTCTGCATCGCCAAACACGTTCGATTCCAATTATTCCAAATAGTCAAAATAACAAACTCAAATCAGCACTTTAACTGGCAAAGAATACTGCAAAGTTTGAGGGGGATAATTTAGTTTACTTTAACAAAAAAATGTTTTACTTTTAGTTTAGATTCAGACAAAAAAAGTGTCTTAATGGTGCACTGTTACGGTTTTTACACCAAGAACTTGCAGATTTTTAAAGAATAAGAAGACATTCTTCGAAGATGATGTACATGTTCTATGAACAAAGCAAACAGCAGCTTGCTACCCATCATTTGATGGGTAGAAATGATTGCGACCACTATTCATTATCCACTAAACACAATTTAGAGAAAAACTCTGACCCTTTACCACATCAAATGGCTTTCTTTCTCATTTCTCTTTCTCATCATAGAAGGTGGCCTGTTTTGCTCGTGCTACAAACATGGCTTTAACTCACTCCCTCTGTCAAAGTGTCACACACTGGCTTGACTTGATAATCCACAACAAAGATGCATGACGCAGAAGGATGATAAATTCACATTTAATAACCACTAGGAACCATATAGAGAAACACCAGTACGAAACGTTAACACAAAACAAAATGCAGGAGATAACTGAGGCTATAAATACATAGGAGGACGAAGAACAGGTGAGACACTAATCGATGAAACAATGAATAACTATGGCAACAAAGGCAATAATAGACAAAAGAATATCAAAATAAAAGTTCATGAACAAAGGGGAATTGTGACACAAAGAGCCCGGAGGCAAATAGAAAATGGAGGACTTTGGCTATGGTGCCCTCATGCAGTGAAAGGTTTTCAGCTTTACACATAAGGCCAGTGTAGAAAAAGAAAAAAAAAAGCCACCTATCTACAAAAAACAAAAGGAGGTACTTTTCTAGAAAAACAAATGGACACCAGATTGGGCTACTAAGGGTGGTTTTGACTGCTGATAGATTCCAAAGAAGGCAGTAAACACTAATATAACCTCACAAATGTGGTCTTTATTTGTCTGAATTTATTTGAAACAGAATAAATACCTAGTTCTGGCATGAAGCTCTAGATGGTGTAGGCTGATAAGTCCTAACTCATTTGATAGTGATCACATCATTATCTACATAGATAATGATTGGTTGCTATTGCATCAGCGGCCAATCTGCTGATTTTTTTGAAGGAAATAAATCTGAATATCTATTCTGATTGTTCTACATCTGTAGAACTTCGCATGAAAAAAACACTGTCCCACTTTATATTAAGTGGCCTTAACTATATGTACTTAATTCAAAAAATAAGTACAATGTTCTTATTGTGTTTATATTGTATTGCAAAACACATTTATCTATAGGTTTAAGGGTAGGTTTAAGGTGTAAGGGATGGGTCCACAGTGTAATTATAAATGTAATTACAGAAATTAATTACAAATGGAATGTAAAAACATGTATGTACACAATAAGTGCATTGTATCAAATGGTTAATTTTAATGTAAGTACATAGTAGTTAAGGCCACCTAATATACACTTTTTACATTATATGCACATGCATATTAGTAGATTAATATTTAAAACAACAGTAAATTTTATAAATTTAGTTGGTATGTTGATTTATTGAGAAGGCTCAGCTTCTCTTACTTTCTCCGAACGACTGCCACTTTTGGAGGCACAAATTCCATAATTTTATCAAAATTAAGCTACTCTCGCTTATATTTCACAATCGCAGGCGTGCCCAATCCTGCTACTAGATTACCTCTGTCCTGAAGAGTTTGTCTCTAACCCCAATTCAAACACCTGAACCAACTAATCAATGTCTTAAGGCTACTAGAAACTTCCAGGCAGGTGTGTTGGGTCAAGTTGGGGCTAAAATCTACAGGATGTTGGCCCTGGTTTGGATACCCCTGCACAATTGGAAATCTCTAAAACCATCCCACTAGCAAGAAATTAGTTTGTCCCATTTCACCTTTCTTGCTGAAATCCAGTCCTCTTGAGGTATCTCGCACATCATTTAGGAAATGAAAGTTTGAATCAGACTTGAGAAGGCCTTGTAAGTTCTTCAGTGTGAGAAGTTCATTCATTGGTCAAGGGCATCCCAGAGACTGCCTTCGATTACTTTAGACTAGTTAAAATGACTAGAGTCAGCAAAGCCATTAACTCAGCAAGGGGTTCAGTGGCTGGAGCTGTTAAAACCCACCTGCTGAGAGACAGGAAGCAAATGCAACAAAATCGTTACTGCAAAGGCTGCATGATTTAAAAAAAAAAAAAAAAAAAAAAATGAAATACTGAAATGTACTATTGCTAGACATATTTTAGTTTTTGAATGTCAAGGACTGGGGATCACAGGTTAATCAGAATTTCAGGTAGAAATATTTAACTAGCATGAAATATTCAGTGCAGTCTTGTGGGGATTTTGAAATGCGGTCACATGTTCATATCCAGGCCTTGGTCAAATTAAACATGTTGCTTTATTCCAACATGCATTCTCTACACACTTCCAACCCCTTCGCATCATTATCTGCCCCTTCATCTCCATCCTGTCCATCTCTAAAAGGGCCCCAGGCCATGAGAAAAGAAGCACCTGTTAATGATATCTTGTCTGCTATAGTGGCAACAAAAACATGTTTAGCATTTTTCTTGCCTCTGATCAAATTCTCATTTCAAACATACATGAATTGCTTGCACACACTCACCTTGCCCCAGAAACCCTTGACAGACCATGTGGAGAGAAGGAAGAAACCGTAGCAGGGGATAAACCAGGCTCAGCAGCATCGAGGAGCTCTGTGCGCTCAGCCTGCCCACAGCAGAGCTGCCTGCTTAGCAGGATCAGCTTTGGTAGAGTCATGGCAAAGTGGACCACTTCATCCACCAAATCGCAGTCAGCCAGGACTGAGTCTAAAAATCAGCCCCATGGGAACTACTACACTGTCCCATCACAACCCACAGCGGATAACCTGTTAGCGTTCCACTGTACTGCCCACGGTACACATAACTTTCAAAAGAGACCAAAACCATGCATATACTCCAAATGGTTCAAGAACAGCATGCAGTTTACTTTGGGTATGCCTTTTATAGGCGTTTATGGCAAATTTTACAAGAATGCTAAGGGGATAATATGTGCTAAGGGGATAATATGCTACTATATGTTTCCTAAGATGGCCAAACAGAATAGTGAATTCACGAAACAAATCTTGCACCAAATATAATACAAATTTCACACCACTTTGGGATGTAGTTTTACCAACCACTAAAAATGATATAATGCTCACTATAATTATTTATTTATTGATATTTTTTTTTTTTTTTCTGAAATAATATTGCACTGTGAGTATTTAAAGTTTCAATGCAATGTAAGTAGCAATTATCTAAAAGATTGCCCAAAAAGAGAGCTTCTATTCACGACTTCAGTAGTGGGAAGTACTTCAGAATTATTTTCAGGAATTTCAGATAGCATGTGAAGGCAGCATTAATCAGTGACAATAAGATCAATAACATGCATTTAGAAAATAGATAGGGTGAACTGCCAATTCATGTCAATTTTAGATTAAGTAACTATTCATTCTTTCACATCCAAACACAACTCCTTTCTATTTTAATTAGACTCATTATAAATTGCACCTTATTCACAAAGCTCAGCCCTATTTGTCTATTACTGTCAGCAGAAAGTGAGCTGTAAACAGAATTTTACATTATATTGATCATAGCATCTGTATGTTATTGTAACGTTCTGGCTTATTGGTAAATGGGACATTAATTAAAAAGAGGTCAGATTATGCTGTGGGAGGATGAGAGTGTTTAAGAAAGATGAGACAGACAACAGAAATAAGGTGTATATACAAAGTCCACGGAAGTAATAATCCAAATTGTGCTGGAAAAGTAAGTCCACAAAAGTAACTCCACAGTCCAGTATGCTGGTGATCACCATACGGTTAGTGTGAGCAACGACCCCCATTGTTTGGCATGCTGCCTCCTTTATACTGTCTATTTGCTGTTTCCTGTCATGTAAGCAATCAGGCAGACAATTTAAAGACATACACGCATAAAAAAATAGAAAAGAGGAATACAATCACTAAGACATCATGTAAATCCATAAAACTCAAATATAAAAGCATCATAATACATATTGAGTGGATTAAAACATGTGTTCTGTGTGACAGAGTCACATTATCAAATGAAAATGATAGTGACTTTGCACACAAAGCCAATTGCAGTCCAATAAACACATAAACATGCTGGGCAAAGCCGAGCTACAAAATATCTTGGTCCGTTGTCCAACTTCAAAAAGACAGACAATTTCAGTCAAGTCAAGTCACATTTATTTATATAGCGATTCATACAATACAAGTTGTTTCATTGAAAAATTCATCAATTATGAAGTTAATAAGTTTTAGCTGTAAAGCTGCTCTACAAGATAATAGTGTCAGGTCAATAGAGTTAAATGTTGTTCCATTTCAGTTCAATAACTGTGTCACTGTTGCAATCTTCATCAATTATGAAACCAGTTCAATTTGGCTATAAGCTGAGAAGGCAGTGGTGTCATTATTTAACTGAAGTCAGTTCAGTGTTACTTCAATTCAGTTAAACAACGGTGTTGATGTAGCAAAGTTAGTGTCATTTTCAGATCAATTACATTCAAATGTTGTTCTCATCTGTCATTGCAGTTGAATCGACAATATTACTTAATATAAATTGTGTTTTAAAACCCAACTGTAGCATGCATGCCATGTACTGAGTGATGATAATTCAGCCCTCTCTACTGTCTGAAGAAATTGCAAAATTTGTACCCTTTAGGGGTACAACAGCTTGTGACTGGTACAGGACCCTCAAAGGGACATCTTTACACTTTATGCGCACCTAGCAGGTCCATAGTAGTAGCTAAAGCATACAAATAGGTTCTAATATGCACATATTACGCACATAAGGTAGACAGTTGTCCTTTTTGGGTACTGCCACAGTGATAAGCTGCAGTACCCCTAAAGGTACATATTTTTCCGACAGTGTAGATTTTCTACTTATTTTGCAAGAGAACTGTGGTTCTTTGTGTACCCACATTCAGAAAATATATTTCACATCAATCAAACAAACAGAACTCTGACGTCAAACACATTCGGATTTGTGCCAAAGCTTTAATGTGTAAACTAGCAAAGTGACTATTACCACGCTACCTCACATGCAATCAAATACACGCAGGGTTAAGAGAGGCAGAGAGAGGAAGAGAGACGCAGGGGGCTGGAGAGAACTCTATGGAGGTTTGTTTGTGTGTTTCCAGGCCTAATCACTCCACCAAAACACATGAATCTTTCATCAGTCAATTCCCTCTATTCTGAATGCAAGCGAATAAAGCAGATCACACTCTGTATCTCTACAGTTATAGCACACTAATTTGGGAGGAAAATTTACCGGGCTAGTACAGAGGAATGGAGACATTCAAGGATATGATTTGCACACACAGATCTGTGTCATTCAGAGAGCACACGCACCCACCTGTACACCAGGGTGGTCAAAATCAACTTGAGTCAGGAGGGATTGTTTGAGCCTCTTACAATTCACCTCTAGTTCTTCATCTGCACTTTTACAAATCCACTACGCTCTACTCACAAAGCTCTCAAAAACAGAAATATCTAGCTATTGTACCTTGTGTCACTGAATGCTAAAGCAGTGGTGTACCTCTAAAGAGTGCCGTGGACAAGCATTCAGAAAGCCAGTGAATGAAAAGGCTTTAGAGGCAAGGCTCTTCAAGGTATTTTGTCTTTCAGTCTAGATTGGTTCATAAGCTAAGACATGCACAAGGAAGCAAATGAATAGTATAAAAAAAGCAAGGCCATGATAGCAGCGTTTGGTTTTTTTTTTGTTTGTTTGTTTGTTTGTTTTTTTGCTTGGTTGGTTGGTTGGGTTTTTTTTTTTCACTAGACCGTGAAGAACATTTTTTTTGTCTTAATGGTGAACTGTGCCATTTCTGTGCCACCAGACTGAAATAGAATTGTAAATCTGCTGCCTATATTGGCCCTAAAAAGTATGTTTTCAACAAAAATATGTGACCCAGGACCACAAAACCAGTCATAAGGGTACATTTTTTGAAAATTTTGAAATCATTCAGATGATTTATACATCAAAAATCAAATCACTGACTGAATAAGCTTTCCATTGATGTATGTTTTGTTAGGATAGGACAATATTTGGCTGAGATACAACTATTTGAACATCTAGAATCTGAGGGTGCAGAAAATCACCTTTAAAGTTGAAGTAATGAAGTACTTAGCAACGCATAATACTTACAAAAATATTTTTTTATATATATTTTAGGTAGGAAATTTACAAAATATCTTCATGGAACATGATCTTTACTTTCATTTCAACCTAATGATTTTTGGCATAAAACAAAAATCGATAATACAATGTATTGTTGGCTATGGCTACAAATATACCCGTGCGACTTATGTTTTGTGGTCCAGGGTCACATATTAGAAATCCAAATGTAATAATAAGAAATGTCTCTGGAGCAGCAAATATTAGAATGATTTCAGTGGTGAATGATTCAGTGATTCAATAATATCATGTGGTACTGAAGACTGAAAATGTATCCATCACAGGAATAAATTAAATTAAATTTTATTTATTTATTAAATTTAAAATATATTGAAATAGAAAAGTTACTTTAAATTGTATTCATATTTCACAATATTACTGTTACTGTATTCTTGATCAAATAAATGCAGCCTTGATGAGCATAAGAGGCTTCCTTCAAAAACTTTTTAAAAATCTTACTAACAACAAAAATTTTTGAACGGTAGTGTAACAAAATGTTTTGGGGTTTTTTTGTTTAATATCCTGTTTCACTTATAAAATGTGCCATAATATGGGTTGTGGATGTTTTTATATTCATTTTAAGGTGATCCACATTATTATTTGTGATATTTAGCTGGGATATATTCTTAGCTATAGTACAACAAAATGTTTACCATGAAAACAACAACAAAAAAAAGTAATAATATCTTGCTTTGAGTTTGATAAACTGTCATTTTCTCATTTCAAGGGACAGAATAAGACTTTAGAAGTCCAACCATGACAATAAGAACAAGATTTTTTTTAAGTCGTTGGGGCTAATGCAAGCTATTAATTACAAGCTCAGGGTGGGGGTGACATTTAAAGAGTGGGGAGGAGGCTGGCCCATTCACTCAGCCGTTACAGTAAGCTTATTAAAGATTTTACAGCGTCGTCATGAACTGTTAGTCATTCCCTCCAAAAACCCTGATAAACGATCACCTTTATTTCACAACATCAGAGAACAAAGATAACAGATGGAAACGAAAGTATATGTTAATACATAAAATTACAATTCCCACTGAAAGTTATGAAGACGAATAAGGAGTGACACAGCAGCAGCTGTTTTTAAGTGCATCAGATGAAGCATTTTAAAGGGATCCTATTATGCTTTTTTACATTTTCAAATTTCTTTAGTGTGTAATGTTCCTGTTTAAGCATGAAAAAGGTCTGCAGTTACAAAGCACAAAGTCATTTTAAAGGGAGTTATTCGCTATTTCAGTAAACATTGTTTCTGAACTCCGTGAAATGCCTCTATTTTAGTCTTGAGTTTACTTCCAGGAATGCTTGTCACAATATTCCTCATTTAAATAATTCCCACCCAAGGCATACGCAAAAAAAGGCGAGGCCTAGTTGCGTCACGTTAGTACAACAAAATGTTTACCATGACAACAACAACAAAAAAAAGTAATAATATCTTGCTTTGAGTTTGATAAACTGTCATTTTCTCATTTCAAGGGACAGAATAAGACTTTAGAAGTCCAACCATGACAATAAGAACAAGATTTTTTTTAAGTCGTTGGGGCTAATGCAAGCTATTAATTACAAGCTCAGGGTGGGGGTGACATTTACGTTGAATCTATTCATCTGTTATGGTAAGAGGCGTTACATTTCCAAACATGCTCAAAGCGGTTGACCAATCACAACACACTGGTCCAGCTGACCAATCAGAGCACACTGCTCTTTTCGGAAGGAGGGGCTTTGTAGATACAGTAAACAGAGTGTTACTGACAGACTGGGAAGAGAGGTTCTGCAATAAACATGTGAAAAATAATGTGTTTTTTGAACATTCAAGCATGAAAACCTATTCTAGTAGAACCCAAAAACAAAACCAAGTCTTCTAAAGGTCACCTTCAACTAGTTTCATCTGGCTTTGCCTAAATTTTGGAACATTGTGACAATAAACCTGGCAACAAATCCTAAGCACATATCTTCTCCACTGCAGGGAATTCTGTCAAAGTCAGTAGCATTTTGACAGTTTCATTCTGTGTTGTGTGAAAACGGCTCTTGATTAATGTTTCAAGCTTTGTCCTCCTCAAAAAGACACCCTCTGTCACTTCTTAATCTACCCATTTTTTTCTTTCTTTCTTTCTTTCTTTTTCTTTCTTTTGCCTTTCAGTTATTGTAGCCTCTCTGTCAAACAGCATTTTTGTGCTCTCACCATTTAACTCACGTTCTCTCTGTATACGGTTTCTCCTTCCTTATCTGTCCCATTTTTGTCTCTCTGGCCGTCTTTATCTCTGATTTACTAATAATCTGTTCATCAGATCGTCCCTTGCTAAGTAACCAGATGTCTTCTGGAGTGAGGACATGTTGTCTGTGTTTTTGTATTATTTAGTCTAGTTTAAACGGGCATGGTGATAAATATTAATGGGTGATACAGTATGTTCTGATCAGAATTTTGGGGTATAATCATTATATTTTAACACCATGCTCTTAGCATTAGGCATTTAATCTGAATATAAAATTTCTTCAATTAAATAATATAATGACTTTAAATCCATTATATTAAAGGGGTCCTTGATTATGATTATTATTTTTTTTAACTTTAGTTAGTGTGTAATGTTGCTGTTAGTGAATAAACCACATCTGCAAAGTTACAATGCTCAAAGTTCAAAGCAAAGGGAGATATTTTCTTTTACTGAAACAAACGGCTGGTAGGGACTACAACAAGCTTTTTACCCGGTTGGTGACATAACAAACCCCAAAATTTACATAAACTCTGCCCCTGTGAACACGCAACAAAGGGGGTGAAGCCATGTTGGGCTGCTTTAGAGAAGAGGAAGTGTTGTGCCATGCCATCATTTTACACCGGATTGCTTCACAAACAAAGGTTAATTCAACGCTGGATTTGCACAAAAGATTAACATGACGGCGATGAGTTGAATCAACTCCAGAGCAACTACATAAATTTATCCACTAACCATTCAGAAATGTCCAGTTGCATTCTAAAAGTTGCAACTTCTTCCTGAGTCTCTCCATCAGTGTCCGACTACGGTTTGAACAATGTAAGGCTGAACACCGTTACTGACAATCGTCATTTTGGCTGTGTGAGATTCTCCAGCTTTGTTGTTGTTGAGCAACCGAAGCGCGAGCTGTTAAAGCTCCGCCCTCTTCTGGAAAGGGGGCCGGGAGCAGCAGCTCATTTGCATTTAAAAACAGCAAGTTTTTGCTCACACCCAAATAGGGGTAAATTTGACAAGCTATAATAAATGATCTGTGAGGTATTTTGAACTGAAACTTCACAGACACATTCTGGGGACACCAGAGACTTGTATTACATCTTGTGAAAAAGGGCATAATAGGTCCCCTTTAAACCAGTTGACTTTAAATCCAACAGTTGCATCAGCAGTGAACTGAACAAAAACAATAAACAAATAAATAAAAAAATGTAAAAAAAAAAATGAATAAAATGTATTTATACAATTTATATAAATAAAAATAATTTAAATATAATATATATATTAACATTGTAATTTATATACAACAGTAAGCTATTTCTACCATATCCAACACTTAAAAAGTCAGGGAGAAAAAAACAGTTACATTAAAATAATATATTTGACTTGTGATAATATAGATGCTTCCACATTGAGCACATTTTTCAGGTTACTTGACAAAACATTTTTATAGTGTAGGCAAAACAATCCAAACCTCCGCACAGATTTTAATGACTCATAAATAATTGCAGTGAGCCAGTAATTAATACTTCTCAAATGGAAGAGTTGCTCCAACTGTAATACTGAATTAATGCTGTATGTGATATGAAATAATGACCAAATTTTAACCATCTCCACCTCTGTGACAGATACTGTATGAATTTAAACTCAGTCCTTAAGAAACACACTTCTGTATTGGATGCTGGTTAGAGAGAGAGGAAATGAGAGACACATGAAAGTAAGATAGAAAACAAACAACTTCCTGCACTTCCCTTTGTGAGCTCTGTATGCATTGGCGAGGTATATTTGAGCATTTGAGTGGTACTCTGTTTTGGCATTCTCCAGAGCTCTTCAGTGCTCACCAGACACTCTATATCGCCATTTCTGAGAGGCTCTGAAAAATTTAATTAGCTTATAACCATTTAGGAACATTAATATTCATTAAAATGGCATTTTGAACTAAATGCTAATTACAGCCAGATGGACAGACTTATTCTACATTTTTGTTGTTGTTGGTGGTTTGCTTTCTTGTTAATTGAAAACACTTTTGACAAATGAAACACTGAGGTGAAAAGGACATAAAGGCTTTTTGAAATGTTATAAAGGGTGCCAAAAATTCATGTGTTGAGCAGGGCTGTGTTGAACGTTTTTGGGTCCCCTCAGCGACTTTCGTATTTGAGATCAGACTGTAAACTGACATGACTTAGGAATTTTTTTATATGGTTTATTGTAGGACCTGATGAGCTGGATGAGTCTTGTCTGTTATAGCCTATGCAATAAGAAAAATAAATTGTAAAAAATTCAACAAAAAGAACTGCAAAATGCAACGATTCCTGCAAACTCTTGTGGCCAGCAGAGTGCCATAAATCTCCCCCATCATTAGTTAAAAAAGATCTTAAAGTTCTTATTTTTTTATAGAATATTGCAGTGTATACTATAAATGATTTATCAGTGCTTATTATCTATAAAATACATATGCTCTTGCAATCTTTAATGCAAAA
This sequence comes from Elopichthys bambusa, assembly GCA_037101425.1. Taxonomy (NCBI): domain Eukaryota; kingdom Metazoa; phylum Chordata; class Actinopteri; order Cypriniformes; family Xenocyprididae; genus Elopichthys; species Elopichthys bambusa. Next base: position 26,926,072 of record CM074440.1, on the reverse strand, counting down.
CATTAACTTTCCCCTACCCCTCACAACGACATCTCTAAATTCTAATAATATTTTACAATATTATAGTTACTATATTTTTGATAACATAAATGCAGACTTGGTGAGCATAAAATACTTCTTTAAAAAAACACTAAAACATCTTACAGACCCCAAACTTTTGAATGGTAGTGTATAGAGGTGTATTCGTCCCAAACCATCACTGTGCGGGCGTCACGGTACGGTGGATACTGTCAGACAATGAATACAGTCACTCACAGGCAATCCACACTCCAATCCAGAAGGAGCACGCGCAATAATGCAACGCTGTTTGCTAAGCGCCACAACAGGAAAAAGCGCAGAAGAAGAACAGACGATCTATGCATAGATATGTTTCCATGTAATCTCTCAACCTGTGTTTCGACTGCGGAAAGGTTGAGGTCTGATTGGTTGAGCCGCGTTCGGAACCGTTGTAAAATTCCTGAAAACATACAGCTGACCACATTACATAAGTATGGCTGCGCCACTGAATGTGCATGTTGCGGCGTCTGTTTTAGCAACCACTCTTAGCAACATAAACTGTTCTCTATTGATTTTGCATTATGTAGAAGAGTATTGTGAGAAAGATATCGAGTGACCGAGTGTATTGCCTGCATTTAAATGTAGCATTTTCCTTCAGGTCAGTCCTATGTTCATTATAAAAAATCCGTTTGAATGTCGCTGCGATCTTGTCCTTTTAACATTTAATAGGTTTCCCCGTGCCCTGCTGACACTGACAGCGCAAGTCAAAGCATTTGTCATTTGTGTCTTGTTGGGTGTTCACAACAAGTTTCAATATAAAAGTCTTTGCGACTGAGTGACTCGCTCATAAAGACAATCTTTGTCGCCATCTAATGGTGTAATAAATGTAACTTCTGTTGCTGTTTACGGTCAGGAACAATTTTTTCCAGCGGAAGGAAGCCTTTTAATTATTTTACTAGGGCTGGGCAAGTTAACACGTTATTATCGACAAATATTTGATCGCGCATTAACGCAGTTTTTTCTAATTATTATTTTGAAAGTCCATTGCTTACAGACAAACCATGGGTCACAGGAGGGGTGGGATGTCGATCAGTACTGGCTTTGGATTGGCGTCATCACGCGTCTCAACCAATGAGAGCATTTGGGGTTGGCCTAAGACTGCTGCAGCGCTCACTTGAAACAGAAACACGTATCCTACTATGTACAGACTATGCCTACATACCTTATTAATCTAGAATACTATGTGCAGATAAAAAGAAGCTTGAACGCAACTGGAAATTTTCACGTTAAGCATTTTCTTTTTAACGGGCGCTATAATGGAGGAAATGCCCTAAACGTGAAAATTTGCGCGTTTATCTTCTAGGCTCTTGTCTGTACATAGTAGGCTACAGGTTTTCCTCCCATTGAGCCTATTATAAAAGAAAACACTAAACGTGGGTTAATGCAGTAAGACGGTGATATTAAAACTCAGTTTAGGACTACACCTTTTTCAACATGCAACGCGCTATATTGCATGTCAGCGTTTTATAATGGTTTTCTATGGGAGAAAAATGCCTAACCTCTCGTGTTGTGTTCTTAACCTGATTTAATCTGCTTGCTTGTACAAAATATGTGTTAGTAATACCTTTTAATGTTAGCCTACTGTCTTAATGCATTATATTAAGTGTTTTGTTTACAACGAGGAAACATTCGATGTGAAACTTTGCGCGTTTTGGGTTAATATTTTTCTGCTTATCTGTAGGCCTGCAAGGTATGCTATGTTTTATTAATAAGGTGTGTACTTAATTTGGTGCTTCAATATCACTTTCTTAAGCCACTTAAAGCGTCTTATATGGGGAAGAACGCTCAATTACAGTGCCGTTGTCTGTTTTAGCTGGCTATACTGCCATCTAGTGGTAGCAGGCGTGTCACCGAATCTGCAAATGCAGATCTTATTCGCTGCATGCACAAATTCTGATCTACATTAATACAAAATCGAAGCTTTGTATTTACAGCTATGCTTGCTACTGAACCTAGACTGTTTATGCTGCTCCCTGATAAAAGAAAAATGTTTCTGCTGGTACCTGTTCAGAAAAAAAAAAAAAAAAAAGATTTATAAATGTTAATTTGCTGGAAGATGCCTGTTATAATTTTATGATCTAGGCTCTGGACTCTGAGCATAACTTGTTTTCCTATAACAAACTAGGCAAAATGTTAATGCACTGGCAGTGGCAAATAGCTTTGGTTTTATATTTAATTTGATTATGTTAATGTTTAAGAAGAGGTTTACAAGAAATATTTTAACTGCATTTTAACAGTATTTAAGGGAATACTGCTGTAAAAAAGCACCTTATTTATGTTTGCGCGGTAACACTTTAGAATACTGATCCTTCGTTAATGAATAACTACACAGGATCAAATGAGTAATGCATTAATAACACTCTAGTAACTACTATTAACTACCAAGAAACTCTGAATAATGAATTAGTAAGTAATAGTGCTCAGTTGAAGGTGGTAGTTCACTATTAGCTAATCAGAAACTACTGTTTTTTCATACCTCCCAGAGAACTACTAAGAACTACTATACAGGTTCATAATTAACATGAATGATGCATAATGTATAATTAATTCTAAAGTAAAGGTCATGGTAACCCACTAGTAATGACTAAAGTATTACCAAATTCTTCAGAAGGAATTACTAATTATTTGGATCAGTATTCTAAAGTGAGAAACATGATAACTCTCTAGTAACTACTGAAGTCATTGCAAACTTTTGAGGTTTTTGTACAGTTTTGTACATTAATTCCTTCTGATGTATTTGGTAAAACTTAAGTAATTACTAGTGGGTTACCACAATCTTCACTTTAGAATACTGATCCAAATAAGTAGTAGTTCCTTTAGAATTATGTAGTAACTCTTGAGTTATTACTATCCAATACTTTACAAAAACCTCAAAAGTTTACAATGACTTCAGTAGTTACTAGAGAGTTATCATGTTTCTCACTTTAGAATACTGATCCAAATTTTTAGTAATTCCTTTTTGGTAATACTTCAGTCATTACTAGTGGGTTACCATGACCTTCACTTTAGAATTAATTATACATTATGCATTATTCACATTAATTATGAACCTGTATATAGTAGTTCTTAGTAGTTCTCTGGGAGGTATGAAAGAATAGGTAATTACTGATTAGCTAATAGTGAACTACCACCTTCAACTGAGCACTATTACTTACTAATTCATTAATCAGAGTTTCTTTTTAGTTAATATTAGTTACTAGAGTGTTAATAATGCATTACTCATTTGTTCCTGTGTAGTTATTCATTAATGAAGGATCAGTATTCTAAAGTGTTACCAAGTGCGCAATACACAACTTTTGAATTCATTATTGAATTTTGCGCACAATGCAATTAATTAAAAATTAAAAATTTTAATCATTGCCCAGCACTAGATTTTACTTCATGAAAGTTGCATTGATACATATTTTTTGGCTTTAATATTTGTATTGTGTGGTAGCTGTTTTATAAAAGCAATACGCCCAGTGAAGCCTAGGTTTACAGTGTTTATTTATAACAGCTAAGGGGGTTTTAGGGGTCTAACAACTCCCCTTAGCTGTTATAAATTTACTGTAAACCATGGCTTCACGGGGCGTATTGCTTTAATAATGTGCGAGAAAGGGCTCCCTGTATATAGTTTACAGCATTAGCTAAGATAGAGATTTTTTTTATCCTTAAGAAAATGTTAATTATAATTGAATTTACTTAAAGAGAGAGACATAATTTGTTCAATAAACCACTGTTTAATAAAAAAAAAAGAAAAAAGCTATTTTATGTTTAATTTTCTCCCCCCTTCTGTACCGAACCGTGACTTCAATACCAAGGTAAGTACTGAACCATCATGTTTGTGTACTGTTACACCCCTAGTAGTGTACCAGTAAAATCAATATAAAAGTTTAGGGTTTTTTTGTTAAATGTTTTTATGTGGTTTATATAAGACTTTATGGCACATCATCACCAACTCCTGGCCTGGTATGAGTTTAACAGAATCCAGGAAAACCATTACAACCAGTGTTTGACAACCATTCAGATTTGAATGTACATCAGGGAATTCAAAGTCTTAAATCAAAGAACTATTTTTTCCACGTTTCACATATGGAAAACAGAAGCTTTTGCCTAAGATCTCATTTTGATCACATTCTGAAGGACACGAAGGTGAAAAAAAAAAAAAAAATGGACACATTTTTTGGGGTGATCTTGTATTCAGTTTTTATAATGCAGACATTGATTACTTTTAATAAAAAGATGGAGGAATTTTTCAGCAACATAATCAACATTGTAAATTCACATTCCCCTCTTCAGCCAAAGGAATGAAGTCCTGATTTTCTCATTTTTGCTCTAATCTCCTCCTTTGGTTAAGAGGGTGTCATCAAACTGCAATTCCCCTTTCCCACTCACTCATCAGCCTGTCATTTCAAGGGCCGTGTGACTGAATTATCCTCTACACTCTCCTGCTCAGTATTATGGCAGTTACTACAGATTCACCTCCCCTTTTTATTATAGTAAATATCTGCCTTCACCCAGCGACTGCTGACTGTGCCCCACACCTTTGGAGGACAAATACCCATATCAGACAAAAGAAGAGATGCAGCCAGCCACCACTTTTTTATCTAGAGCGTGATCATGGTGTCTATGAACATTTTGTTATCAGCCAATCCTAAAGCTCTGACCTTGAGTTTGCATTGAGAGTGAGGGCAGCATGAACACTCAGAGGTGATACAGTCAGGCTACAGGGATTGATGCTCAATTTCTGGTGAAATGTACGCGCAGTAACATTTGTATCTTTCTTTTCTTCTAACTGATCTACAGGTTGTCTTTGGACACAAACACTGTGAGATAAATAAAAATAAAGATATAAAGATATATAAACACTTCATAGAAGTATCAACAGTAGACAACATTGTGAAAATGATCCCTGTTTACACGGATCCGCAAAAATGATAAAAATGTTCTATTATTCATGCCAGGCCAGTAGTTGGGGATGTCACTTTGTAAAGAAACACTACGTGCCTTCCGACCGAACGTAATACGTATGATGTTACCATTTTCACAAATTCGCGTTTTGTAGTTTACATAGAGACAATAACGGTATCATTTTCAAAAACTTGCACTTTGAAACCCATTTTCAAGCATGGCATTGTTGTTTAATAGAACAGTCAAAAAGCATAAAAAGTTTTCCGTTTTTAGTTGAAAACTGGATTGTGTAAACGGCCCCTTATTTCACATGTACTGTAGTTGAAAAGTTATTAGAATGTCTAAAGTGGACTATATCGAAATAAAGTATAACCTAAAGATTTCTATTCATCAAAGCATCCTGGAAAAAGAAACATTTCACAAAAATAAATTTTAAATAAATGTAAAATATTTAAAAATTTAAAACCATTTTAAATGGAAGTAAAGTTTAATTTTTTACGTACAAAAATGGTACACAGACCTTTGTTCTCAACATCACAAACTTAGAAATTGTGTTGTCCATTGATGAAATATGGTTAATATGCTGTTAAATTGCTATATTTTGAAATAAAAGGGATCAAACCTTAAAGATGTTAATGTGAAGCAATAAAACAAGGACATTTTGAATTAAGTCTACTTGCCTTTTAAGTTATCTGTACTTAAAAATTTAAGTTAATTCAATGGAAAGACCACATTAGGTGAACTTGATAAAACAAATTTTGTTAGGCACCATTACTCAGTTACATTGGGGGAATAAGTTTCCTTAAATCATAAAGTATTCTTAACTAATTAGGCTTTACAGTGTATATAACTTGCAAAGAAATTAAAGGTAACACTTTATATTACAGTGTCCTTGTTACATGTTACATTACTGTAGTAATAACTATAAATTATATATAAATTATGAATAATTACATGCAACTAACCATAAACCAACCCTTATTCCTAACCCTAACCACATTTAGTTCATTATTATTACTCAATAATTAATGTATAATTACACTGTAACACAGACACCTTAAAATAAAGTGTAACCCATTTTTAATACTAAGTTTAAAATGCTAAATTATATAATTTAAATAATATTGCAAATTAAACAAATACAAATTAAACCGGAACAGACAGTTTTGCTCACAGATATTGGGTTATACAGGTTTCCTTGCTACTTAATAAGATTGGAACTTGCCGTTTTGAGAAAGCTCTTGTCATTTTAGTGCAATATGCATCTGATTATCTGTAAAACAGTTGTGTGAACTATTTTTGTGGCAGCTCTTTATTGAACCTCTGTGCTCTTCACCCACAACAGTTACAGTTGTAAGAGATGGGAAGACTTTTCATTCTCTTTACAAACATTCAGCAACTACTTGCATAGTTTGCACGGCTGGAACCATGGGGTCTATTGAGACATCTGCTGGCGTTAGAGACAGAGAGTGGGTTTGAAAGAGATATCCCTGAGTGGGCAGCACGAAAGACAAACAATCCATCAATAAAGAACCTCCATCAATAGTGCCCTCTAGAGGAGGGGGTCAAAATAACAGAGCTGGTGTGGGAAAATGAGACATTGGCTGCGTTTTAGTCCACTTTTTTTATGCCCTTCCCTCACTAACTTACCTCCATCTCATTCACTCGGATCTACATCATTGGTTATGTTGCACAAATGCCCACTACTGGTGGAACACTTGCAATGGGTTTAAATGGAACGCCCTAAGCCCTTTATCACTTGGAATCTGCTATGGAGCCCGCCATGTGAGTTGCTGTTGTGACTATGGATCTGCCTGAAGTGTACATATGTGTAGACTCGCTCCCTCTGTCAAAATCAAGGGGCAGAGGGTCTGTCAAAATAAGCTTTCCTCAACTACTTGACTAAATCGCACTTCAAAATGGCGGCGGGGATTCCCCCAAGGGGAAGTGCTTAGGGAAATTCACAAATGTATGTCTTAAAGTGCAATTAAACACAGCCATTGAAGCTGAGAATGGTTGCTAGGTAGGCACTTACTATCCAAAGAATCCATAATCAAATCTCTATAATGTTGTGATAAATACAGTAGATATGACCTCTTAAATCTAAGGAATTTTTCCACATTCGGCAAACAGTGAATGTCGAATCACTTTTTTGAATTGTACACTACCGTTGACTTGACCATTTGGGGTCAGTAAGATTTCTTAAAGGGATAGTTCACCCAAAAATTTAAATTTAGTCACCATTTAAGTAGTCACCCTCAAGTTGTTCCAAACCTGTATGAATTTATTTCTTCTGCTGAACACAAAAGAAGATATTTTGAAGAATATGGGTAACCAAACAGTTGATGGACCCCATTGACTTGCATAGTATGGAGAGAAAAAAAATACCATGGACGTCTACGGCTGTTTGCTGTTTGGTTACCGACATTTTTGGGTGAACTATCCCTTTAATTTATTCTTTAATACTTTATAATATGTTTATTCAGCAAGGATTAATAACATTTTTTAATGTTTGCATTGCATTGTTTTTTGAGCATCAAATCAGCATATTAGAATAATTTCTGAAGGATCATGTAAAACTGAAGACTGGAGTAATGATGCTGAAAATACAGCTTTGCCATCATCAGTTAATTACATTTAAAACAGTTATTTTAAACTGTAATACTATTTCTCAATATTACTGTTAATACTGTATTTTTAATCAATAAATGCAGCCTTGGTGAGAATGAGACTTATTTAAAAAACTTTAACGGTAAGCACACTGACCCTCGATAATCTGCACAATTAGAGGCATCACTCCAATTTTTTTCAAATCTCTAAGCCTAATTATGAGTTCGATACCATTAATAATCATTTTTGGAATCCAATATTTTTAAAATATTAGTTGTGCAATTTATATGCTTTGAAAGGACGGCAAAATGAACCTATTACCTCGCCACATCAATGCTAATTTAATAGTCTCCATAATGATACAGTCAGCAGCAGACAGTGAAAAGAGTGATACCTCTGCTCTTTAATGCTTTGATAGCAGTGTTCCTGTATTTATGGGCTAAGAAAACTTCTTACATGTCATTAGAGCCTGTTAATGCATACTTTAGATGATCATTGTGATGTGAGGGCAGTTATTCGTTAGGTATTGAACCAAACAAAGAGAGAATGGATGACCATGGCGAGTTTAGAGCTGCGTGGGAGGACCAGACGGGGATAAAGAGACTCACTGGAGAACAAGAGAGAGAGCTGGTGTGAAGAGAGGAGACATGCAGAGATGTATACAGTTCAGAGGCAGGTCAGCGTGGTGAGGAGGTGGGGCACAGTTTTGATGAGCAGTGAGAAGCGACTGGTATTTTGGGCCGAGGTGGCGTCTCTTCGTGGGGGGGAGTGTTTCGATGTTGCAGGTGGGGAGTAAACACAACACGTAAATGACACAAACTCACAAAACACACAGAGGGGGGTCAGCGCTGCGAGAATCGTCCCAAAGAGGGAAGACTGTGTGTGTCGTGGCATTGAAAGAAAGACTGAGGCAAAGATGAGGATGCAAATTTTCCTTGATCTTTTAAAAATAAACAGTTCATACTATGAAAATGTACTGTAAGTTTCAGAATGCAAATTTCCTCCCCAGTGGAAAAAAAAGTATTTTAAAAATTCATTACAATTCACAGTGTCATTGGTGTCTAATTTTGTTTGCATCCCAACATTCCTCAAATTATTATTATTATTATTGTTGTGTGTGTGTGTGTGTGTGTGTGTGTGTGTATGTGTGTGTGCGCGCATGTTTTTGTAACATATCAGGACACAAATTTGTATAATGACTTGGATATGACATAGGTATTACAAAGAGAGGGTGACTTATGAGGACATTACCCCATGTCCCCATTTTTCAAAAGGCTTATAAATCATACAGAATTAGTTTTTTTGAGAAAGTAAAAATGTGCAGTTTCATGTGATGGGTTAAGGGGTCATAGAAAATACGGTTTGTACAGTATAAAAACCATTACACCTATGGAATGTCCTCACAATTCACAAAAACAAACGTGTGTGTGGTCCTGGTAAACCTTATGTTATGGGAACATTATTTCCCCACAAAAAACAAAAAAAAAAAGTAATACCAGAAATATTTGATATTGTGGGTTTTTGTTTTGTTTTGGTTTGTTTTGTTTTTTCAAAATTGGGACCAAAAAAAAAAAAAAAAGTTTTCTGTGAGAGTTGTGTTTAGGGGTAGGGTTAGGGATAGGAGATACAATCTACAGTTTGTATCTACAGTACTGTATAAAAATCTTAATCTCTATGGAAAGCCCCCATAAAATATGGAAACCCAGAGCTTGGCCTAACTAGAAAAATAAATGTAAAATATATGTATATTTGTTATAAAAATGGGCATGAAGTTAAAATATTTCATTCATTTACATGACTTTTCCAATTTAGGCTAACTCATTTAGAAAGTGGGATTTGTGCTTTTTCAAGATTTTGGGCTCATTTTAAATCATTTTAAGTCATCTTAAGGCCCCTTGGAGGTTTGCTAAAGCCCCCTAGTGGGCCCCGGCCCCTGGTTGAGAACTACTGCTTTAAGCTATGTTTGTTTGACTATGTTGTAATGGTTTTGTGCTTCTTTTCAGATGTCTAAACCCATTACGGATAAGAGAGAAGTGGAAAATTGTAATGAAAAACTAAATAATAGAGAAAAAAAGCCAATATATACAATATGATCACTAACATTATTGCTCTTATGCATTCCATTCACAATGGACATATGCACACACACCTGCCAAACTCTGGTTTCCCCCTACAGATATGTTTCTCCTGACCACTGCACTCCAGCTATAGCTCTCAATTTCTGTGCCCCAGGCTGGCAGCCGCGGTTGGGGGTGGGTAATTACCTGAGTCCCAGGCTTCTCCTCTCTCATAGGCCCATAAATCCTTCCCCTGTCTGCTGGACCCATTCTAACAGTCGCTAGAGAAGTATCTTCAGATACTTTATTGCCCTCATCAGCGTTTGACCTTTGGTGAAGCATGTGGCCCAAAGGGGAATCTAGATGCACCTCAGAGAGATGAGAAAATAAATGTATAAAAGCAGGGGGGGTGAGAGACAGTGAGGGAATAAAGTGGAGAGAGAGAGAGAGCATTGTGTGCTCCATTGACGTGGAAATGTGTGGATGGACATCTAGTGGATGGCGATTTGATGATGGCCATCTAGTTAGCACATGGTAACCATGGAGACTTGGGAATGCAATGATTCCATGGTGATGTCAGAGGCATGATAGGATCACATCTGAACTCAGACAGGAGTGAGAAGGATACTGTCATAAATTTCTAAATCTAGAGATCAAGATCTATTTTAAACACTCAAATCAAACCACACAAATGTCCAAAAACAGTTGCATGAAACCTGTTCATCATCTCGTCTTTGTGTTTTCAGATAAGTTCTTAGCAAAACAACTTCAAGTACAGTGCATATACACTATAGGTTTACAATATGAAATCACCATTGATCTTTGTTTTAATACACACCATTTCTAGTCTTAATGTATATGATTTAGTGGTACTAATTATTTAGAAGAAAAAAAAGTTTATCTTTGTAATATTTCATAAAAATGTAATTTGCACCACTTTGGAACAGCTTGAATATAATGTTTCACTCGGAAATTCATCACATTATGGAATTAGAAAATAGTAATAGAAACTTTATATAATATTACATAATATTTTTCAAGAAATTCAATTTGAAATAAGCTGAATCTTGCCTTAAAAACAGATGTCATATCAGGCTTGATGTGAATGAAATCAAACAATTTTGGTTCAATATCATGTTGCTTCAGAAGAATAAAATCATAGGGGCTATTTTTATGATACATTTATAGTGTTTTTTGGACCCTGGCAGCCTAGTGCTCCTTCACTTTCACTGCATGGAAAAGAGCAGCATGAATGTTCCGCCTGCATCTTTTACGTTCTTCGTGCGGGTTTTAAGCTATACAAGAAGGTGGGAAAATGGCAGAATTTTCATTTTTGGGTTAAGAATTCATATAGGTGTACATCATTTGAATTATCTTTCTAGTTAAGCCGAGCTCTAAAATATTTTATCAGGTAGAAATTGTGAGTGAATGGGGCCTTCAGATATTATCATAGACAATTGGTTAAGATCCGCTGCCGTACAGACAGCAGAATGCAGAACCTGAACTGCTTCAAACCATTGATCCATGCATCACAAGTGCTCTGTCTGAGTCTTTAGCACATCTTCATAGAGTGCCATGTAAAGGGCTTTATGAACAGATGAATTTTACTTTATTTGCTGTTGTGGTTTGAGCTTTACACCTCTCACGGCCTGAAGGCTTTCAGAGAATTTTTTTTTTTTTTTTTTTTTTTGAGTATGTTGTGAGATTTACAGAAAGCAAGAAACGCCTGGGGGAAGCTGAGGGGGAAAGCCACACACACACATCTGGCATGGGGGCTCCTCCACCAATGGAGGAAATATCAGGTTGTCATCATCAAATTCTAATTCCCATGCTGTCAGTTTCCATTACAGCAGTCAAGCTCTGAGTCCTAAAGGTTATTGATTCAAGTCCTAATCTACAAACAAATATTTTACCTGCCCTTTTTCTTGGCCAGCAGCAATGTTAAGCGAAGGGCAAAGTCTGTTGATGGATTTCGCCTTGGTTGGCACCGAACGTGTGCATGGGTGTCATAGAATAGCCCTGCTTTTCCTTTATGAATTATGAACACTTTCCATGAATAGGGAACAAACTTAGGGTACAAACTTTTTCAACATATGGCCAGTTAAAGGAAGTGCACCTTCAGAAAATGTTGATTTGCAAAACTCTCAAAATATTTTGCATAAAGTTTGCAATTTTTTAACCCTGTTACCAAAAATGTGGGAAATGTCTAAATATAGTTTGAAACCCTTCGATTTTGTCATCTTAGTTTGTAATTATTGATTGAGCTTTAATTGAAATAAAATAATATTATTTTTTACAATAAATTTGATTGAATTGTAAAAGGGTTGAATGGTTGAATGGTCTCATTCTGATTTGTTGTCATTCTTTTCCCTGTTCCTGTTTGCTTGAGTTCTCATTTCATCGTTAGTCGCCAGCCTACCATCAACCACGCCCATCACGGACTCAAAAAGAAGATGACGCCAGTCCCAACGCCAACGCCTGAACCCAACTTCGTCCCAGAGCCCAACAGGAAGTCTGACCAGGTGCAAGAGCCAGCAACACTGTGCGATTCTCTGGGTGTTCTTGTGGAGTACGAGGGTACGAGAGTGGAGCCCTGCCAAAACTCCTTGGTGTGCTGTGCCTGGTCCCATACTATTATTAGAGGAATTAGAAAGGATTATTCCCCAAAGTCTTCCATCGCCGCTGGTTCTGCCCAGCTCCAAGTCCCCTTTGTCGCTGTTGGTCCCACCCAGCCTCCCTCTCCCGCCTCCTCTGCCTAAGCCATCCAGTTCCTCCAGATCCTTCTGTGTCACTCGGTCTATATATATATATATATATACATATATATATATATATATATGGGGGTTAAATTGGGATTTGTTATGTGGGGGGGCTCTGTGGTTTCAGGCTTTCGAGGAGTGCACATGTGTATGCAAAGCCTACAAAATCTTTTCAACTGACAAACTGTAAAAAAATAAGTCGACAGAGCCCTCTGCTATGAACACTAAAATGCAGATCAAAATCATTCTAGATGCTGGCAGTGTGCAAAGCTACATCTGATAACAATAAAATATTTCTGTAGGCCTAAAGGAGAGCATATCAATACAAAATACAGGGTTCGACATAAAGACTTTTTCGCCCTAATCTTATTACATGCTTCATCTTTTATTTCAAGTTTTTTACATTTGATCAATAAATTCAATAAGAAAAAGAAAGCAGGTCTGTTATGAATTAAATTAAATAATTTACACTGAAAAATTACAACTGCATTAAATAATGTTATGATATTCTTGAAATATTTTTGAATATACAAATAAGAAATGTTGGGAAAATGTAAACATGAAACTGAACCGCCAGTAGGTGGCGGCAAGTGACTGTCCTATTCATTTATTCAAACGATTTGTTCAAATGGCTGATTCATTCAAGAATGAGGCAGGTGTTTTGGAATGGGCCATTGAATCTTTGACTCGACCGTTCAAACCGCTGAATCATTCAGTAATAAAACGCAGCTCAGTGTCGCTGTGAGAGATGCGCTATATTGCTGTGATCTTTGTTTGGAACTATTTTCGCTGCTGAAATAGAACAAAACAGTCAGTAATACATCTAAAATGTAAGTGACTTTATTGACTTGTATTGAATTTACTTAATTAACTTATTATTGAATGTATACAAGTAGTGTCACATTTTCAATCGTGATTCCAATAACACGGAAAACAGCACTCTTGGTCGTGTGGTGTTACGTAACTGTATCATATGTTATAAATATAAAAAATACATATTGAATTTTTTCAGCAGCATGTTTTCTTTGTGCTGCACTCATTTGTTTCGATTTCTCCTCGAGAGGCTGCGTGAGCCTCAACAGCGCAACCTTGTTACTGTCAGCACATTATATATTATTATTATCCATTATCAATCGCCACTTACACTAAATGTAATAGAATCATGCTTGCGTTTTGGTGATTCCCTAGCTATTTTTGTTATTGATGTTTTAATCAAGTAAAACTCTCTTTCTCTTGCCCTTTCAAAAGATTAAGCTTTAATGTCGAACCCTGATGAGCCTATGTGACGGCCCTGGCCCAATTTAACCCCTGTATATATATATATATATATATATACTGTGATCTCCTGTGTGTTCCTAGTTGAATTAACACTAAAACTTGTGTAAAAATGGAATGAGATCATTAACTTGTCATCCCATCATGCTGTAGAAAAGGCCAAAAATAATGACAACTTTAATAAAACTTTAAATTTTAAAAATCTCTTCTTGTTCAAGTATTTCTTTGGCTCCACACACCTGAAAGAAAATGAACTTTTTGTCAATTTAGGGCGCAATAATTTCTTCTGATCTACAATTTTAATAAACCATACATAATTTTAGTAACCCATTACAAAACAAACTAAAATTTAGTATTTCAAAATATTTTTATTACAATTAACGGTATATTTGTACAGGTTATGTTAATATTATAATGTGTTATGTCAGCTGTTAGATACAGTCAATATGGGGGGCGCCTCCTCGTGAACCGGTGTCTGAAAACAATTATCAAATCACGACAATCCTATTGGCCGGCGACAGCCTATGACGTCATCATTGCGTGACCCGGAAGTATATAAGGAGCGCCTAGAGAAGCAGTCAGTACCTTATCTTCTGAAGAGACTGTTCAGCAGGCAACCCCGATGTATGGCAGGTAACACAGTGTCTCGTGCCCTGTTCTCAGGGAATTATGGTTACATACGTAACCTGAGATGTTCCCTTTCAAAAAGGGAATTCAACACTGTGTTTGACACACTATGGGGAACGATATACCTACGCCGCCATGCTTGAGGGGAGTGCATGCCAAAAAATGGCTAGACAAACATCAGAACTAGCAGTTTCAACTGAAATGCCAGAACCTCTCCCCCTACGGGTCAAACATAGGCTGTCAGTGACAGCATTCCCTATGGCCAACAGCCCAAGCTATAAGACTCAAAGAGGACTTCCACAGAAGGCCTACCAAGGCCGCTCAAAGGCTTCTGGAACCAAGCTTCTTTTCAAAGAAAACAGGGTACCTTTAAGGGAATGTAGCCAGGGGGCCCAAGGGAACCCTAGCCAGTCACTTGTCAGGTACTCGACCCTGATTGCCACCAGGGAGGCCGACCTGGTCTAACAGAAACCTAGTCTTGGCCAACAACCTGTCTGATCAAAGAGTCCCAATTCACATTCTTCAGAGAAGATATCCAGTAAGAGGGACTGCAAAGAGGCAGTAACCAACTCAGACCAGATTGTAGAGATGGGCATCCTGGAGAGCAGGACTCTTTTTACCTTTACAAGTTGAGGGGAGTAAAACTCTGCTCAATCCTAGGATCTACTCAGTGATTGATTATTTGCACTGAGGAGGCTGTGCACACTAAGGGACCCAAACAAGGGGAGTACAACCAGCCTAGGGGCCAGTCTTCAACAGGGAGGCCTCAGAGAGGCCTTCAACCACTTACCAGACTTAGGGAGCTAAGTACTATGCAGAACAACAAAGACACGGGTGTCAGCTTGGGACAGTGTCTAAGCTCTAAAGGAGCCAAATCTGAGAAGTTTAACTCGACCTGAGCTTAATTTTATCCACACATTCCACCAGGCAATGTACTCAGTAAAACACTTTTTACTCTTTAAGCAAGAGGAGTATAAACTTACGGCATCATGCTCTGAAGGAGGCACAAACAGGACCTGTGACTCCAGAAAGACACAGGCGTCAGCTAGTGGCAATGTCTAAGCCCTAAGGGAGCCAAATCTGAGAACCAAACTATCCAGTGAGGTTAACTAGTTTAACTCAAGCTGAGCTTAATTTTATCCACACATTCCACCAGGCAATGTACTCAGTAAAAACACGTTTTACTCTTTAAGCAAGAGGAGTACAAACTTACAACATCATGTTCTAAGGGAGGTCCAAACAGGACATGCGACTTCAGAATGACACAGGCGTCAGGTAGTGGCAGTGTCTAAGCTCTAAGGGAGCCAAATCTGAGAACCAAACTATCCAGTGAGGTTAACTAGTTTAACTCAACCTGAGCTTAAATTTATCCACACATTCCAACAGGCAATGTACTCAGTAAAAACACCATTACCCCCTAAAGTAAGGGGAGTACAAAGAATATTAAGTTACCATGTTCTGAGGGAGGCCAAAAAACAGGCCTACTACTTCAAATGATCACAGGCATAAACCTGTGGCAGTGCCAGTTTCCAAGTGAGCAAACTCTAACTAAAACACCTACCAACAAGCCTTGTAATACAACAAGCTATTGTGCTCTGAAGGAGGCCCAAACTGAGCCGTCTACTTCAAACAACACGAGTGTCAGCTTGTGGCAGTCTTCAAGCTCTAAGGGAGCCAACTATGAAACCAAACTATGTAGTGAGGTTAACTTTATTAAACTCAACCTGAGCTTAAACATTCCAACAGGCAATATACTCAGTAAAAACATTTTTTACCCTTTAGCAAGGGGAGTACAAACTACGTCACCATAATCTTAAGGAGGCCAAAGTCAGGCCTACTACTCTAGAACACACGGGTGCTAGCCTGTGGCAGTATTAGAGTTTACTAAGCTCACATAGTGTAGGGCAGGAATCAGAACTAAAGTAATAAAGTACAAAAACCTTGAATAACAAGGGAGTACTATTAATCCAACCCTGAAAAATACAGGGTGGGCACTTCACAACAGAAATTCTCACCAAAAACAGATACAATCTGTACTGAACGGAACAGGAGCTTTCATAAAAAGCTACAACCATATCACTCAAGCTTGAACATAGTTCAAGGGATTCAGGGGAAACACTGAAGTCAAAGTACCACTAGATAGTTCTGAGGGAGCGGGGCCACAGCAACAAAATTTCTATTCACATAGTAAAAAAAAGGGGGCCTACACCGCCTGAGACAACGGCACCAGGGAGACTTAGCAATAGTCTGCTACCTTAGCTGCTATCTATTTTGCACCTACACCAAGGGGACAATGGGCCTTGGCCTGACAACTCTGATAAGAGGAGGCCAGAACTAGGAAAAGCTACACTCACATAACAGGGGTAGTGTAAAAACGGCGTAAAATGCTTCTAGTGACCGCCTAACCCTAGTTCTAGCCTAGGCCAGCTATAGCTGTGGGCCTATAAGGCCAACACATAAGCATAGATCTGCCTGGGGCTAAAAAACAGAGGAGGAGGAGATGAGGCAAACTCTGAGAATACTATATTTCTACAATAAAGCTCAGAGGAGCAGAGCTCAACCCAAGCACACAGTGTCAGGCGGCCTGTAAGGCAGACGCTGAACATAGATCTATCTGAAGTTAGTAAAAGCTAATCTCAAAACTCTAGCATTTACCAGAGGAGAAAGCTAATTTACCATAAGGTGGCTAACAGTGTGGCTTAGTTAAAGCCCACATCTGAATACATATGAACAGTAGCTTCAGTATCTTCAGTGAATTCTGCAAAGAATGAAGCCAACACATCCATAAATGGGACTAACAAAGTACTACCCTTAATAATATATAGTTCCAGCCAACCTAATAGAACTTCAGGGCCCTTAAACCGCATCCTAAACAGGAAACCAAGGTTTTTATAAATATACAGAGACCTACCAAGCCAATTTCAGCAAGTCCAACTGATATGTTTACAAACAGACATTGTGTGTAAAGCAACAGCAGCCTGACCTGCTGCCGCGTATAGAGCATTGGAGCCTGCCTATATCACAAGATAGTTGCTCCCATCTCGTCAGTAGGAGGCATCGACGCGTACCCATACTCACTCCATCAACACCAGCGAATTAACCTGCTGATGTTGATGAATGTGAGCTGAATACAGGTTCTTCCATGCCTTCTCGATCTCAGTATGAAAATCAAGAAGGAATGGAAAGCTTGCGGTGGCTGGAGGATTATGGCCAAAAAGGTCGAACAATCCGCAAGCGGTTTCTTTCTTAACCTGCTCCAATGGCAGCTGCAGTCTGCCAGAGGTGCGTTCCATAATCTCAAACAGCTGTATATACGCGGGGGCAGGGTGGCTTTGAGGATTCATAAGGCTCACCATCTTTATCCTCATCAGCCATCTCCTGCTCTCTTGTTTGGCTTAGAACAAGAAGAGCAATTGCTGCTGAATCTAATGATGTCAAAGACAACACATCATCATAATCCCACAGCTCTCTCCCATCAGCCGTCGAAGGTTGCGGGGAATTTCACCCCTCTCAACTCTTCAACAAGCTCCAGCTGAGAACCCCATGATCTAGTCTCTACTCTGCCTCAGCAAGAGTAAGACCTGAACCATTAGGCGCAACTGCCGGTCCTTCTCCTCTCAAGGAAAAGACCAGAAGAGAGTGGAGCATTTTTACAAGTAAAACACACTCACAATAAAAACAGACAGACAAAACAGTCCCTGAAGACGAAAAGATACTGACTGCTTCTCTAGGCGCTCCTTATATACTTCCGGGTCGCGCAATGATGACGTCATAGGCTGTCGCCGGCCAATAGGGTTGTCGTGATTTGATAATTGTTTTCAGACACCGGTTCACGAGGAGGCGTTCCCCATAGCGTGTCAAATGCAGTGTTGAGTTCCCTTTCTAAAGGGAATTGAAGTTTTTTGGCTTTTAGTATGAATGTTAGCCTTACTGTTATCTATAAGCTAGTGTGCTCCAAAACAATGACAAAATTTGCATTTAGAAGATATAGAAGCATTCAAAACTTATAGTCTCTCACTTCCGCCAATATGAATTTGACCAATGACCAGTGAATTTGATGACATCACTCTGCACTTCAGCTTCTCATCAGATTTTCTGTCAAATCAAATGCTCTCTACAATCTGTAGCGTCCCGCCCCCTACACTATAGATAGACACTGAAACTGCGGCTAAAATCAGTCACTTGTTCACTTGTTCACACATTTACTATTTTCTACATGATAAGTGGCACATAGTGCACTATATAGGGGATAGGGAACGATTTAGACAGTGTAAATGTGATGCGATCTGGGAAAACCTGTCGGATGTTGCGATGGAACGTTTTCAGTAAAGTCAAAAAATAGGTCGAATGTCCTTTTTTTTTTTTGTCAAAATTGGGTTTTCATTAAATTATCATTCTATAACATCTTGTTTATCATCTCTGAAAATATCTTGGCAAAATTTGCCTGTTAAGTGCAGAAAAATAGTGATTTATAGTGGCAAGGCTGTTTTTTTCTAACATTACAGAATACACCCAGCGGAGGAAAAAAACGTCCATAGCTTCCCCTCTCTTAACACTACAAAGACAGTTCACCTATCAAAATAAACCACATAAAACGTAGAATGAAGGTGTATTAATGCAAATTTCCCACCAGTTCTGTATAAACTAAGGCACACAAAGATTTTTTTTTTTCTAATACAATATCGTGAGAAGGCGGAGCACAAGAGAACAATGGAGCTATAATGAACATACATGTTCTAATTATGTGTTTATTAGAGGTTGAATTCAAATCAAATACTGCCAAACTGCCCATACTACTTCTGAATATGATGTCTACTTCATTAAAATTTATGAAAATATGGAAATATATGGTTCAGATCACGCAAATAAATGGAGGCACCCTTAAATGGTCAGTAATGGAGTACCAAAAAAGATCTTACTGAAACCTAAATGCAACCTAAATGCTTTGTAATATATTATTATAAAATATAAACTATTATATTTTCATAAACTTAAACTTTTTTTATTTCACTTTCATAATTTATTATATCTACAATAATCTGACAAGTCTCTTCTTTAAAACAAGACCAACCTTAGGTCTATATTCCAAAGTATTCCTGAATTACAACCATTTATGTTTGGATAGTGCATTTTCATGTCTATGCAAAAAAAGGGGGTTACAGTTATTTAAACCTGTTTTCCTCAGAATTCCGTTCCTGAAAATCAGAGCGATCAGCCGACTTCAGATAGCCATAACTTTTACCACAACTTTTACGACAAGCTATGAAAGAAGTAAAAACAGATTTGATTTGGAAAGGGCTTGATTCCAGCTATTGAAACCTGTGATAGGTAAAATTTCACCATGTGACGGGTTTTCGCAGATCAAATCACAAATATGCTTTCCATTGGGGTGAATGAAGTCTGGTTTCACGTTAGTGTCATGCAAACTGCCGCAGCGTGGTCCAGACACAGGATAGCACAGAGCAGATCATATCCGACTCGGTGCTTACCAGAAAATGTATCAGAGCCATCTGAATTCTGCACAGAATGCTATATTTTAAAGCAATATGGGGGAGATTAGGAGGAAACTGTGGCTTTACCGAGCTCAACGGCTCTGGCCGAGCTGTGATATAAACTAAACACTATTGGCTATTTTTAAAAAGGGGAGGAGCTGTTCGATATGTTCCGCCCTGTCTTCCTGTTTCAGTGGAAATTACGTCAACACATTGAATAATGCTGCGCGAATAATGCTATTTATCTTTATTTTATTTTTTTAATCATGCACCTTGTAATCCTTAATCAAAATAACTTCCCCTCCCTCTTACAGCGACATCTCTTCTCTTCTCTGATGACGTGTTTACTGAAGTGAGGGCGGGACAACCTGTCAATCACATAAGATCCACCGATAGCAAACCACAACCATCCAATCAATTCCCCATGGACAAAATCAAGTCCCGGCCAACAATTTTTCTTGTTTGAGAAGCTTTTTCACTCGAATATACAGGTGCATCTCAATAAATTGGAATATCATGAAAAAGTTATTTAATTAAAAAAGTAAAACTTAAACACATTCTAGATTTATTAGACATAAAGTAAAATATTTCCAGACTTTTTTGTTTTCATTTTGATGATTACAGCTTGCTGCTCATCAAAATAAAAAAAATCAGTATCTCAAATTATTAAAATATTTAATTTCAAGTTCTATTAAATTACCATTCTAAGGGTATAAATACTGGGTTTAGGTCAGTAATCCTAACAGCAGTCATGGGGAAGTCTGCTGACTTGACAGTTGTCCAGAAGACGATCATCAAGACCCTCTACAATGAGGGTAAGCCACAGAGGGTCATTGCTGAAAGAGCTGGCTGTTTGCAGAGTGCTGTGCCAAAGCATATTCATGGAAAGTTGACTGGAAAGAAAAAGTGTGGTAGGAAAAGGTGTACAAGTGAAAGGAATGACCGCAGGCTTGAGAAGATTGTCAAGCGGAAGATTAGAGACACCAGACCCAACAATGCAGATGACCTAAAGGCCGCTATCAAAGCCACCTGGGCTTCCATTACACCTGAGCAGTGCCACAGGCTGATCGCCTCCATGCCACGCCGCATTAATGCAGTAATTCAACCAAGGCCCAACCAAGTATTGAGTGCATAGAAATGAACATACTTTTCAGAAGCCTGGCATCTCTGTTTAAAATATCCCCTTTTTTTTTTTATTGATCTTATGAAGTATTCTAATTTATTGAGATAGTGAATTGGTGGGTTTTTGTTAAATGTGAGCCAAAATCATCACAATTAAAAGAACCAAAGACTTAAAGTACTTCAGTCTGTTCCACAATTTGAGTTGAATTACTGAAATAAATGAACTTTTCCACAGCATTCCTAATTTATTGAGATGCACCTGTATGTCACAATAAGGAAGAAAAGACTATCACAACTTCCATTTCATGCGGAGTTTAACGGAAGAAGGTACAGACCTAGTTAAAATTAGATACTTTTCAAGCCACATTAGACAATAGTTTATCTAACATAACAAATATCTTTCACAACATGGGATTTGTGCCTCTACTGGTTTAAAAAAAGTGATGAAACCAAAGTGTTTATGACACACTCTCATCTAACAAAATACACAAAGGAAACACAACAAAGATACCTAATACGAAGGCAAATATTTCTATGTAGCTGACAAGCTGACCATAGATATAATCACAGCATGTTTGAATCTATTGCTCTGTCATGAAGTGAAATGCCACTGGAGAAGGGGTCATCACAGACAAATTTTCGGCACTAAACCACGTCGACGTATCAGCGTACAGAGTAACAGAGATGGCTGGAGTGTGAACGAGAGGCTACCTGCCGAGAAAAGAAGGAGAGCCGTGGTGGTTTGTTGCCACCGGTCAATTACAGCTCAGCTATGGAGCCATCTGTTAATCTTTCCTCCTCTTCCTCTGTTTTTCTCTCACTCTCTCTTCGTGCTAACAGCCTTCACGCTGTCAAACCCTGAGCATATCTGAGAGATGGTAGAGAATGATAGCCGTCCGACACATGCCGCCTTTATCTTAAAGTAGTACAATAGGAGGGATCCAGAGTAGATAACAGACAACTACTGATAATATGAGGAGACTTCATGGTCCGGTGGTGTGAGTTCAGGGAGCGGGACTTTTAAAGAGCAACAGTGCCACCCTGTGTTCATAAACTGTACTGCTGGTGGAAGTTAGCAAGGCACGCACTCCTAAAGGCAAGTTTTCATGCTCAGATGTTTCCCCTAAAATTCATTAAAGGAAATAAAACTGACATTGTTTACATACAGTAAGAATACAGCACTGTGGAATTAATAAGGATAGTATAAGCTCATATAATTTGGTCTTGGAAGAATTTGGTAAGAGATATATTGTTAATTAATGGATTTTTTTTTTTCTGGAGATAATTCTTAATGTGTAATTAATGTGTAATTATATATATATATATATATATATATATATATATATATATATATATATATATATATGAGGTCTTATTTACTATTTTTTCTATTGACTGTACCAGGACAAACACAACCAGACTGTACCAAACACAACTACATGCTCTGCACATCTTATATTTTAGGACTTTATCATGCTCAAAACAGGTTAACATGTAAAGAAAACACGCACATTATGTATCCGACAGCTGTCTTGTAGAGGTTTGTACGGACTCCTGATCTAATTTCTGTTTTGCACCCAAGCAATCGTGACTTCCAGCTGTGCGTTCCCATCTCAATAAATCAGAAATGACAGGTTGCAAAAGCAACACCCAAGGCCCACTGCAGCCTACAGTGTATAACGTACACTTCGGTGAATTCCAACAAAATGTGTGTGTGGCACAGCCTCTATATGTGTGTGTGGTCCTGAGAAGTAGAAATCAAAGCACAGCCCTTTGCAGAGCCGCTTCAGCGCCTCGTAAGTGAGACCGATTATGAGTGTTTAACACAGCCTAGCTATTACATCCCAGACCGAAATGACGATAGCACACATTCAACATGCATTCACATGGAGAGAGAGAGAGATGCTGGAGAAACTGGCTGCTTGTGGTACTCAAGGGACTGAATGTAAATTAATGTAAGTGAAAAATAAAAGACAAGGTGTCACAGTTATAATGAGACAGGTGGTTTCAGCAGGTGGAGAGAAAGAAGAAAGGATGATTGAAAGAAAGACTTAGAGAGAGAGAGAAAAAAGAAGAGACTGAGTAAATTAGCAGAGGCCAGGAATATGCTGAGAAGCAATGGAGCAGACAGTCGCAAAACATGCATTCATACTGTTGCATTAAACAGCAGAATACAAGAAAACAGAATGCAGAGACATTAAAAATATAATATAGTTGATGGAGTCAGCATTGTTATTATTGCACACTGCAACAGTAGTAACTAACTGCAATGTAATTAGACAACTAAAATAACTAAATTTTATTGTGCTTTAAATGCAAACAGCAACAGAGTATGTAAAAAAAAGAGAAGTGCAAAAAGTCATAATTTGTATTGATAGATAAATAGATCTCTCCGTAAAAGATTTGTTATATAGGCCTAAGTCTTGTTATATTTTTGTTTTACAGTATTTACAATTTCAAGTTTACTCTTGCTCTTACAGTGTTTTTTTTTTGTTTGTTTGTTTTTTTTTAATTCTTTCTTAAATTCAAAGGTTTTTTAGATGTAAATTATTCTGGCAATGTTTTGTTGGTTCCCCAACTTATACCTTAACTATAATTATGTCTATACTGTAATTAACTTAAAGGTTATTCTATGGCAGTGGTTCTCAAACCTGTCCTAGGGACCCCCCACCGCTGCACATCTCCCTCATCAGACACACCCATTTCAACTCTAGCAGTCTCTACTAATTAGCTGATGACTTGAATCAGGTGTGTTAGTTGAGGAAGACATGCAAAATGTGCAGTGGTTGGGGTCCCCAGGTTTGAGAACACTGTTCTATGGTGTCACGATCACCAGCTGGAAGGCCCTGGTTGTCCACCAGAGGGCCCTCTTGTTTCTTGCCATTCACACATAGACTACATCCCCCATAATCTTCTGCCTGGTCTCATCATCGCTGATTGTCTACAGCTGTGTATCATTAACTTGTTAGTCCCAGCCTATATAAACCATGTTCACCCTGGCAGTCATTGTTAAGTCTTGTATGTGTCTGTACTGCATTTCTCAGCATTCAACCTGGATTCATGTCTTTTTGTTTTTTGGATTCTCTGCCTGTTCTCCTGGATTTCTCTGTTCTGCCTCTGCCCTGGGCTCTGTTATTGTTTGGACTTTTTGCCTGTGTTTTGACCTTTGCCTGTTTTATAGGTTACGATTGTGGATTACCCTTTTAATAAATACTGTGTTTGGGTCCTCAACCTTTGTGTCTTGGGGCAGTTTCATGACATATGGAAAGGTGTACTTTTTGCATTTTGAAAAGGTGATTTGTTTTAAAAAATAAATAAATGCCTTTTTAAATAATTAATGAATGTCTATGTATTGTAAAAATCAAGACAATGATATCAAATTGCAAAAGGTGTGCTTTAATTAAATAAATGTGTGGTTTCCAGCCGAAATGAAGACAGCCATAAATTAGTATTTTTACAGTTGTAATTAATATATTTTTTAAACTTTTTTTTATACTGAAATATTAGTTTTTCATATAAGTAATATTTTGTTCAATTTTTTTTAGTAGTAATAATCAGATTTTTAAAAAAAAATCATAAAAATGTATTAAATTTTAAATTGCATATGCAATTTTTATGAGAAAAAAAAATTATTTTTTTTTCACCAAATTGTGCAGCCCTTAGAAGAAATTGCATTGTGCCATCTTCATCTATAGCAATGACTTTAAAAAAGTAACAAGGTTGAATATATAGTTTAATTTGACATTACAAACCCATGACACTAAATGGTGTTTTTAGAAAGAAAATTTAATGCTGATATTTCTATGAAGATTCTCAATGATCAGTTGTCTATAAATGGTAACAGGGTTGAATATTTAATGGTTTCATCCAGTGCTCAAAGTGGAAATGAAGAAGTGCCTTTGTTGTGCCGAATTTTGACCCCCTGCCAGATTATTACCCCCCTGGTATTGGTAGGTTTAGGAGTAGGTGAGGAGGAGGGGTTAGGATTAGCGGTGGGGTTAAGATTAGACAATCAGATAGCGACTTTAACGAGGGAGGTAATAATTTGACAGTGGGTCGAAATTTGGCATAACACAGTACTCCTGAAGGTTGAAATCGCATTCCGGGGGCCGGGGCGGTCAGAGTACTGGCAACATGTGAGAAGTGCCGGTACGCAAGAAAAAGTGAGGGTACGCTGCAGATTAAAATATAGAAGTGCCAGTACTGGTGCGTACCGGCCCACTTTGAGCACTGGTTTCATCCCCTGACAACCATAACAAAATATTTGATAAGGCTGGAGGGGTCTGTTGATTGCTTTGGATTCAATCAGACCCCAGAGGACAAGAACCCAAAGGTCACTGCTACACACACAGACAGTCATATAGATGAGGTCTGGTTTTGTATCTGAAGCTTATGTTTATGAATG
This sequence comes from Elopichthys bambusa, assembly GCA_037101425.1. Taxonomy (NCBI): domain Eukaryota; kingdom Metazoa; phylum Chordata; class Actinopteri; order Cypriniformes; family Xenocyprididae; genus Elopichthys; species Elopichthys bambusa. Next base: position 26,900,778 of record CM074440.1, on the reverse strand, counting down.
CTCTGTGTTCAGTTCATTTGTATTGATTATATAAGGACTGAACAGTTCAGATCACCACCGGTCAGGTGAACGCAAAGGGCATGAGGGGGGGTTTGAACTTCTGAAGGTCGTAGAAGATAAAGAAAAAGCATACAGGCTCTGTGACAGCAGTGCTGCATACCCAGGGGACTGGATGGCCCACTTGTCAGGTGCAGCTTGAGACACACACATACACACATATACGCCCACAAACACAGGCACACACTCTCTGCGGGTGTTACGGTAATGATGGGTGATAAAGACAGCCAAGAGGAGGAGACAAGATGGAGTTAGAGCTCATAACTCTTTGCATGCTTCTTCAGCTGATACATCAAGCTCTGCACATGCAGACAGTAATGAGCCGTACCTGTGAAAGAATGAGTTAGGGTGTTCAAATACACGCACACATACACACACACACACACACACATACATACACACACACTTCTCATGGGCAAAAAGGGAGCCCTCGAACAAAGATAAACTGTTTCTGGAGTGGGCAAACAGGCAGGCACTGATACTAAAGCACACACTATACACAAATATGAACCAACACTGAGACCAAGTGATGCAACAAATCTAGAACACTAATAGCTATGCAGCAAATGCATACATCCTACTTACCTGCTATATTTGTAAAAAAAGTAGTATGCCTTATGTATACTGTGAACATGCGTAATCATCATAATACAAAATGTAAGCACTACACACTGTATCCCAAAATGCAAGTGTGCACTTGACCTTCCATTTCCAATTTAAAGGGATAGTTCACCCAAAAATGAAAATTCTGTCATTTACTCACCCTCAAGTTGTTCCAAACCTGTATGAATTTCTTCTGCTGAAGACAAAAGACGATATTTTGAAGAATGTGGGTAACTTCCATTGTAATTTCTTCCATACAGTTAAAGCAAATTCCTCAGAGGTCATGTACAGCTTTGAGCGAGGAACATGCCAAAATTGAAGTCGTTATTCACTGATGTTCTTCTCTGCAGTAGCTTTCAAATCTCATTTGCTCTCACAAATATGACGTCAAGGTGAAGTGCAGAAATACTGATGGAAAAAGAACAATTATATTTCAATGCTTTTGCATTTTCTCGCAAAATATTAATATTCTCTTGCAAAAGTATTGTGTTTCTCCAAGAAACTTTGTGTTTGCTCGCAAAAGCATAAAAATAGTTTTTTCTCCCACTTCATACTATTTCCATCACCAGTTGAAACACAAATGTTTGCAATCAAATGCAGAATTTCATGGGGGAACACAAAAGTTTTAAATGTTTATAGTAGCGTATACTACATTCTGTTTCACATACTATTTGTAAACAATAGTATACAACAGTACATACTCTGCCATATGCTATATACACTACTATTCCATTCTGAGTAGAACCTGTATGAATTTCAGAGCAGAAGAGGCTCTTAAAAACTCAAAGTCTGAGACAGATGTTAATGGGTCCTTTCTCTCTTGACAGAATAGGTAGCACTGAAATGCCACAAGGCTAAATAAATGCATCACTTCACATAAAAGCAAACAGGAACCCAACATGTAAGGCCTTGGGCATCCTTTAAAGCAAAGTTACAAGATCGCTTCATTTTTGAAGTTCTGCAAAGGGTTTTTTGCTCATATGGGACATTTAGGGTGAGGCACCATGGCTCAAGGCCTCCTCTTGCACATTTTATACAAAAATCCTTCAATCAAACAGGGCTTCTCATGACTTTGCTCTAAGAGGGTGCATGCACACACTCAGTTAATCATCCTTCTGGTGCAACAGGAGAGGAGGAGAGAGAAGCTAGGTCATTAGGGGAGGTTGGAGAGATGCAGGATGCATCTTAACGTGACACTCACACTGTTTGGTATGCCGGCCACATGAGGGACAGTGTTTTTTATTTAACACAAGCACACACACTCTCTCTCTCAGTGAGGGTCCACGGTAATTTGATCAAAAGCGACCTTCAACAGGCAATCCCAAAAGGTTAGGCCTCACACCAAATAAAGTCATATGAGTAATCATGCTCGCTGTATCTGTGTAAATCAAGCTCAGTTAATCTTCTGTGAAGCCGTATTTCAAAGACCATAAAATGAAGGCATAATTTCCTGGCGAGTTATACATTTAAAAGGGAGATAAGAGTTTTAAAGAGGCGAGGAAGAGACAAGATGAGACAAGGAAGGAAGGAAAATGTTGAAGAGAAGAGATGAGGAAGAGACGAAATAAGAAGATGCAGAAAATGAGAGGATGTATAGGACACTATAAAAAGGAAGCTCAGAAGAAACAAGATGAGAAAAAGAAGAGTTTAGGAAGAGCAAAGAAAAATTGAGAGGGGGAAGTGAAAGAATCGAAAGAAACTAGACAAAATGAGACAAAGGGATGGGACAGGATGAGAAGACACAAAGGAAGAGATGCAGAAAAAAAAGAATAGACGACAAGATGAAGAAGAGAAAGGAAAAGGCAAAATGAGGTGAAAAGATGAGACAGGATAAGAAGATGCAGAGGAAGACATGATGGAAGGGATGCTATGAAAGGAGGACCAGAAGAGATGAGATGAGAAAAAGGAAAAGAAGTGCATAGATAAAACAAGATGAAGAAGGGAAAGGTTAAGACAAAATGAGGAAAAGGAGAAGGCAAGAAGACAGGAAGAAGGGAAGGGAAGGGAAGGGAAGGGAAGGGAAGGGAAGGGAAGGGAAGGGAAGGGAAGGGAAGGGAAGGGAATAAATGAAGGGAAGAGACTTTGCATCGATGATACGAAAGGAAAGATCAGAAAAGACAAAGTGAAAAAAGAAAAGATAAGGAAGAGAAAAGGTCAAAAGAAACTAGAGGAAACGGGAAGGGAATAAATGAAGGGAAGAGACTTAATGAGATGAAAGGATGAGACAAGATGAGTCGATGCAGAGGAAGTGATGATAGTAGGGATGATGCAAAAGACAGAGTGAAAAGAGAAAAGACAAAGTGAAAAGAGAAGGAAAAGATAAGGAAGAGAAAGGGTCAAAAGAAACTAGAGGAAATTAGACGAAGATAAGGAAGAGAAAGGGTTGAAAGAAACTAGAGGAAATGAGACAAAGGAATGGGACAAGTCAAGATGAGAAGACAGAAAGAGATGAAGAAAAGTAAAGAAAAGAGATGAGATGATGAATGGATAGGAAATTATTGAAGAGAAGGGATGACGAGAGAAGAGAAGAGAAGAGATGAAGAGGAGAAAAAGAGAGGAGACAAAAGGATTAGACAAGACGAGAAGATGCAGAAAAAGAGATGGTATGGGAAAGCAAAGAAGGAAAGAACAGAAGAGATGAAATGAGAAAAATAATTGATAGGGAAGAAAAGAGCACATATGACATAACAAAAAGAAAGGACTGAAAGAAACTACACTAAATTAGACAAAGGGATGGGACAAGGTCAGAAGACTTATAGATTACTATTCATCCTGAGTTTCATTCCAGCCTTTATCCTGTTATAAAAGCTTGACCAAACAAAAGCTTAAACTTTTGGACTTTATGTCTTCTTACTTGTCTCAAGCAATTGATTCATTCTCTCCTTCTCTCCTCCTTGTGGGAAAAGCAGATGAATCATCTCTTAACTAAAACAGAAGAGAGGAACACATGTTCAAAATGCATTTGGGAGAGAAAAGGAGGAAAGAAAAGCACGACCTTGAATGGGTTAGTGTATTTCTCAAAAGACGTGCGCTGACCTTGTTTTGACAGGAGTCGCTGCGTTTTAATTTCAGGGTTTTAGAAGTATGGATTTTGTTTTATGCCTTTTTAATGGAAGCCTCGCCTTCTATTTTAGACCCGGTCCCGTTGACCTTTCTTCCTCCTTCGCTCTCTTCTTCCGTGATCTTCCTCTGTCACCCCCTCCCCTTTCCCTGCTCTGTAATTTCAGATGGAGTTTGTGGAGGCAATAAATGTAATTAGTATCGTATTTCAGATGGACTAGACACAGTGAGGGAGGGAGAGACTCTCCCTTTACCTCTTACTTGTTCTGAGCGCACTCAGTCTCTCTCTCTCTTTCCATTGTTGTGCCAATGTCCCCTCTGTCCTGTCCTCTTAGCGGTGTCAGTGTAGTGCTGGCTTGACTCTGTCTCTCTCCATTTATCCGCTCTGTTCTCCTTGCTCCACACTGGACGGACTCAGAAAGGTCACACAGACGAGAGTTGCTTATATACCAGAGAGAGCCGGTCACTCCCTGGACTGCAGTAGAGTAGAACAGACACGTCGGAGCAGATGAGAAATGTGTCATACATGAGACCCACTCAGATGCTGTGATGGGAATACATTCAGACTACATATATGGGATCAACAATAACTTACATACACACATTCATAAACACAGGCAGGCAGTTCTAACATTAATGGACAGCCCTGAGAGGACTTAACTGCATCTGTGACCTATAAACAACCCTACACATAAGGTTAAAGCTGGAGACTATAGTCTTATTATATATATGTCTGAAAAGAATGTTCACAACCAATTTCAATATTCCATATTCAATAGGGTGTAACGATACCGTCATGTCACGATACAATACATATCACGATACTGAACTCACGATACAATATTATTTCGATACTCCAAGACACATGGTAAAAGGCTAACAAAAAAATGATTAAAATGCTAAATTTGGTATTACATTGGGGGTGGAAATGATTAGGCTTGAACTTGGTGCTGGTAACCCAATGCACATGACAATGGTGACACCAGAATAAAAATATTCATGATTCTGAAGCTGAAAATACAGGATTATTTTAGACGAATTTGCTTGTGCTCTGTCACTGACTAGAAATATTTAAAATAATGCAGTCCACTTTTTACTGGTAACATAAGACATTTGGCGTTATCAGGACCCACAAATGTTCACCCATTGCTTTATTATACATTATATTCAACATTATATATAGTAGTTTAATGTAGTACTGACACTAAAACTCTGTCTGTAAACTTGAATTTTTTCCCTTACATTGTAATTTTCACTTTGGGTGACCTATACACAATACAGATTGTCACTATCCACGATACATATTGTTGTATTTTTGTATTGCGATATATTGTGACATGATATATTGTTACATTCAATGAGGAAAAGTTGTTGGGTTGAAAACTACAGTACGAAGGCTCTGTGACATCAGCCAAAAAGGAAAGTCGTTTCAGAGGTAGAGCAAATTATTGTTAATGAATCGTTCACAATAAAACCAGGCATGTGTATAAAGTAAATAGTGCCAATTTTGAACAAATCAATGATCTCTTTCATTGTATTCTAACAGGATAATTGAGTTTAAAATACTGTTCAAGTTAGTCTCATTCATGCTCTTTGCTCTATTTCTGTTCTCATCAATCTCCCAAGAGGATCTTGACATGAAGTACCATCTGCAATCTCAATATCCTTTTTATCAAACAAACCTTCCACTAGGTAATTTCTGGATATTTACAGACATTACAAGTTTTGAAATGCTATTTAAGAATCAATTTAACCCCTATGACGCCACAGAGACAGTAAAAGACTTTACTCTTGTTGGCAATCTGTGACAGGAAGAGAGTACGAATAAATTTCCTGTCTGTTATTACATTGCAGGGTGGTATTAGTAACTGTACCCCAGAGGTGGTCTCCTAATTAACTCCTGCCAAGTGACACTTCCTACAAGTCTCCCATGGATTACAAAGTCAACCTTTGATCCACATTTTAATTTCCCAAGGAAGGAGAGGCTAACAAAAAAAAAAAAAAAAAAGACAGAATGGAAGAGGGAAAAACATCATGTCTATTTTTAATAAATGAGAAAATGACTTGGACACTGTGGGGATTGGCTATTTAGTGAGATGCAAACAAACATCAGACAGGCTGTTGAAATATGTGATAAAATAAAAGTCAAGAAATAAAATGTCATTACTGTGACATCACAATAGTGTTATCAGAGATACAGCCCTGTTTCATTTAGGTGATGTAAAGTCGATACAAATTGCTCTCGCCCCTTACAAAAATGGTATAAAAATGGTACCATGGTATAGTTAACACTTCTAGATTTTGATACTTTGATACTTTACTAATTTCACTGTAGCAATAATGATGTTTTAGTGGAAAATGTTTACCTCTGCCATTTTTTGTAAGGGACAGCTGTTTGTGATTCACAGTTCAACTAAGTCCTTCCTATTTCTCCCACCATTTCCATTCTCTGTTCAAATAAGAGTAAAATCACTACAAATACTACTCTCATCCGTCAGCATACCAGACTGTATTTCTCTTTTTCTTTTGCCTGTCCTCTCACCACTGCACAGATCTGAAATGACAGGGTGGACCAGAGCGATGAAGCAGACACGCTCTCTTTAGCCTGGTGCGGTGAAGTGAGGTTTTCACCTGAGGTCCATTCCTGAGGGAGCCAAGCCAACTGCCATTCAGACAGCCTACAGTGCCACCTGCTGGAGAATTGCATTTAAAAAAAATAAATTAAAAAAAATAGCATAGCTGGTAACAGGGTTGTGTTTTAGATTAGTTTAGTTTAATTTAACATTAAAGGCTCAAAAATAGTGTTCTACAAACTAGTGTTTCTTAGAAAGAGAATTAAATATTGTTATTTCTACAAATATCCCATTTTCAATTGTCAATTGTTTACTATATGAAAATATTGTAACAGGTGACATTGGAAACAAGGGGATGGAAAAAATGTAAAAAAAAACATGCTCAAAAAATAAAACAATAACGTGGTCTGCCGCAACGACCATCACGTGGTCAAATAATGAATGTAACAATATAACTTTTATTTATTCTAGTGCATAGTTCACTCATGTATTGGTGAACAGAAAAGGCTTGGTAAAGTTTGATGTCTCTCAGTACAGGTGTTTGGAATTGCAGGGTAGTTAACACCCCGGGGCAGAGGTGGAGGGGGTAATATTCACTGCTGGATATGAGAGTCTGCCACACATCCAGACAGCATCTGTGAAGGGTTAGCGGGAATGAGATTACAGCCCTGGATATAAAGACAGTCATACTGCACATACAAGTAAAAACAGCATATGTTCAGTAAGCTTACTGCTGAATACTGTGCAGAATAACCAGTGTTGTATAAAGTATCCAATCGTTGTAAAAATACCTTGAGAAAATTAGAAAATACTTAAAGCTGCAGTCTGTAAGTTTTGACTCTTTGTCGCCATCTCTGTTTAAAACCTGAAATTGCAGTTATTTGCGGAATTATTATCTTTACACGGGTTGTGCTTCGGCACGGCTCCTCAGCGGGGATGAATCTAATGTTTGCTGTCAGTCACCACATTGGTGTGGATACAGAATCACAGATTCTACATCTTGGAAGTATGACCAAAATAAGAATTTTCGCAGGAAAATGTCATCTGAACAAGTAACATGTCTGATACTTTTGTTCTGACCAACTGAGAAAAAAAGCATTACAATAAATCGTGCTACCAATGGTGAATAAATCTAAAGATCGGTCAAACCGTGCAAATCATTATTATTGTTATACTTTGTTCTCAAATTGTTAATGTTAACAACATCAGCATTGTGTGACTATGTGTAGTGTGTATTAGCTTTACCTGTAGATTTCAATTTCTGTAGCCACTCCGTAGTCCGAAGTCTTTTTCTTTTGACTACAGGTTAATCTCCAGTTGTCACTGATGATTGTCATTTGGACCTTTCTGGATTACAATCCGCCATCAAAATGATAAGTTTAATTATAGCAGCTGTTGTGGGAAAAGGCTATAAATGATTCGCCGCCTGCAGCATCCTCCAGATGCCCTATAGCCTACTAGCTGGGACTCGTTCTCTATGTAAACAGACGTGACATAATGACGCAAAGATGAACGGCTGCATGCTCAAATTTACCGCAGAAACTCACCAGTACCACCCGAATTAGAAAACACTATTACAAGCTTACCGTCGTGAATCAGGCTAAGGTAAAGAGTTTTGAACACTGCCTGGTTATTTATTTTGTATAAAAAAGTTACAGACTGCAGCTTTAAGTATTAAAGCAAATGGTATTAAAGGGGTCATGACAAGAGAAATTTAATTTGCCTTGATCTTTTGACATATAAGATGTTTTTGTACTATTAAAACATCCTGCAAGTTTCATAGCTTAAAGTGCCCTCCTCATTATAAACAAAGCATTTATTTAATCGAGCTCTAAAAATGGCTCGTTTGGATATTGTGGGATTTGTGATGTCACACAGGCAAATGCATTTGCATATGCCTGCCTCCAGAGCAAGACATTGACGAATAGTTATACATCATCACACCAGAGGCTCCGCCCACTGGCATTCAGTCGCTTAACGGCTGACCCTTGCCTACACTGGATGTGATTGACGCGTCAAAAAAGCGAATAGAAGCCATTATAATCACTGACGATGTCTACACACTGGATAAGGTATACAGATGTGCATTCGCTTTCTGACGCTCTCCAGGTGCTTGTCGACAAGAGGACAAATGGAAGAGTGAAAGAACGTTCGCTTTGACATGTCCATTTTAAACAGCTCATTTGCTCCTGTAAAGACTTCAGAAGGATACCAGCGTCAGGAACAAGTGGATGATTACATGTTTGTTCTGAGAATTTGACTGCAGATTGTTTTGTAGATGAGGCACAGCGTAATGGAGAGTTCACAAATAAACTTTTGTTAGATGAAGCATCTAACTGTTCTTGATCTGATAGCAACTGCATCACAAATTGGAAGTAAACAACTTCATAATGGTTTTATATAGAAAATGGTAGCAAGTGGGCATTGACTGTTTCCTATGTAATGACGTAGCCAATCATAACAGGAGATGGTTTACTGATAAGTCTCTTAAAAATGGGTCATTTCACAGTGGATCGGAATAAGGGTTGAAAATAATAATTTTTCCACATAGGTCTATATATTTGTGTTTTGTGTAAAAAAGAAACACTGTATTGACATTATAATTGAACCTCAAGAAACACATTAAAATAATACAAAAAAGCAATGTCATGACCCATTTAAATCTACTTAAGTAGATCTACTTAAGTACTTAAGTCAATTATATATAAAACAAAACGTATTATACAACATATGTTCAACCATAGACTGTAAAAAAAGATGGATGATGCACATTCACTCTCTTCCATTGTAGTAACTGAAGCCGCCAGTGTGCCAATATGGCGCTGACATCTTGAGTCTCGAGTCTGCGCATAGTGAACTTGGAGCCCGAGTCTGTGGAGTAGTGAGCACGAAGTGGAGCCACGATATCAAGGTCCCGCCCACACTCAGAACAACTCATTATAACTCATTATGTCGGCATGAAATAAACTGTTATGGAAATGTAGAAATTAAAGTTAAAGCTCCAATCACCTTGCAAAGATCCAGAAAAAAGTCTGTTGGCGTCTCAGTGACTATTCCACTCAGAGAAGCTGTCAATCTCAGCTGTCAATTATGACATCACACCCCCGTTTTTATAACATCAAATAACTAAAACCAAACTTTTTTAAAGAACGAAGACTTGAACTAACACCAGTGTGATTAAAAACTGCCTAAAATTACAGAAATTGTCTTTGGGGGAAAAAAGTATTTTAAGAGTAATTTGATTGTTTAGTTTGTCTCACGTCCTATTACATTTAATGGAGAGGGCAGGGTTTATGACCTATACTGCTTCCAGCCACCTGGGAGCGATCGAGACGCTTTGGCTTCACTTTTCAGGACTTGTGTGGCACGCTTGTGTTCAACCAATAGCATGCTTCATTATGTCCAGTTATCCTTAAAATATTCAAATTTTTTTATATAATTTTGTGTTAAAAAAGGCACAGCCTGGTTAAAAAAATTGAGTGAAAAAAGAGATGTTAAAGGAAGGTGAAATCAAATGCAATGTATTGTGTCACATCACATGAATAGCTGCTGTGTTAAAAATCGCCCCCTATACCCTCATTCACTATTCCCTACATTACTCCACTAATATAGTCCACTTGAAGGAGTGAATGAAACGAGTGAGTGAATTCGGACACTGAGTGCACCGGAAGGGCTGCCGATTTCGCATAGTTTGTGCTGCTGTTTAATAATCTTTTGAAATGTAGCTAACTGGCAGCTCTAGTAGTAATAAATATTTATTTTGAACTAGCATGTTCAAACCTTTTAAACGATTTAATGACTAATTAAAAAGGAATTTATACCTGTATGATAATGCTGGACCAGCGCGGTTTGGAAAATGAATGGATGATTGATTCAGCTGCGGGCGCATCTCCTGGCAAGATGCGGGAATTCATTCAGTGCACGACTCTCACAGTGCATTATGGGTATTCTCTAGCTGTTGAGCGTGCATCGGTTGTACACTCGTTATTGCGGTGCATTGTGGGATTAAATGAGTGCACTCAACATCGTCCACTATGGTTTCGGACACCACTACAAATGGCTGTCCCCTCAAATAGTGCCCTATTTAAGGGTATAGGGGGCGATTTCGGACACAGCCATAGAGTGGTGTAACTATGACGTCACTTTGTAGGCCAATCGGCAGTTAGCATCACGCTGGTTCCCTCAACAAAAGCCCAACAGTATTTTCCCATAGGCTTTTGGATTATGGCAAAAAAATATGTTCTGTGATCAACAAAAGTTTATGATACTTACATGTTTTGTCCATCAAGATAATTTTTACAGATGAACACAACTAAACTAAAACTGAGTTGCTCTAACAAGGAGGCTAAAGGCTGCAACCCCTAGCGTCAGTCGCTAGAGCATCTCTTCAGATCAGAGGAGTGAGGTTTACTTGCACAGCAACTAGCTGGCCTCCGTTATATACGCTAGGGTATTTGCATAAGGTGATCTGATTGGCTGACACCTGTATTGGCGCTCAAAAAGTTGAACATTTTTCAACTAACTTCTGCCGCAAGCAATGCCAGTGACGTGAAGCAACGGACCCACAATTCAGTTCTGCAATGCATGACATCACCCTTTCAAAGTAAATGAGAAGCGTTAACGTATGTAAATGCACTGTGAGGAAGCTTCCAGAGGAGTCTTGAGCAAGGATGGCAGGATACACAGGTGTATCCTTCCCTTTCATTCTAAGGGGTGGAGCTAAGCCGCAAGGATGCACAAATAAGTAATGAGAAGCACCCACTATGTAGCCTACACTTCAGGCAGACCCGTAGACCACAATGCAACATGATTGTGACATCACAACAGATCGCGCTTATTTTACCCCCACCCCACACAACTCTAGTGTATGATATTGGAGTTATTTCGACATTTAACCGCATAATACTTGTAGCTACCTCAAGCTGACTGTTATAATATATTTTATTGTTATCATTTTCGTTTGTGTAATTTTTAATTTTTTCTCCAACAGGCAGCCCAAGCATTCATACAGGCCTATAGAATGGTGCGTAAAATAAATTCATAAGGAACAAAAAACTGTAAAATTAAAAAATCAACTCCATTGCGGATTCCAAGTGATTAAGGGCTTAGGGTGTTCCATTTAAAGCCCTGTTTACACTAGTGCGTTTTCATTTTAAAACGCATACGTTTTGCTACAGTTATGCCTGTCGTTTACACTACGCTAGCATTTTCGAATCTCGAAAATGGAGACTTTTGAAAACGCTGCAGACACCGTTTTAGCTTCAAAACGCTGGGGTTGTGTTTCTGTATAAAAGGACAAAAACTGAGACTTTTGAAAACGATGGCGTGGCTTCCCACGTTCACTCTGCGTATCCTTAGCCCTGTGTAAACAATAACATGGAGACTGAACTGCAATCTTTGCTAGCTTTGTTTTCATTTTTTGCAGCCATTGTGCAGTTAAACTCTAGCTGCAGTTAAAAGCTGCCTACAACTGTTTATACTTGTACGCCCATGCCCAATGTGCATGAACAGTCATGTGACATGCATTTTCGGTCGCGACGTGTAGTATAGATGGAGATCGTTTCTGAAACGCTGTAGAAATGCCAGTGTAGATGATGATTGTTTTCATTTTAAAACGCCGTTTTAAAACGAAAACGACTAGTGTAAAGGGGGCCCCAAACCCATTGCAAGGGTTCCACCAGTAGTGAGCACATGTGCAATGTAAACAATGATGATGTACATCCGAGTGAATGAGACAGAGGGAAGTTAGCGAGGGAAGGGCAGAAAAAATTGGACTTAAACACGGTCATCTCGATATTTCATGCATACAGAAAAATGTCATACTTGTGCAGTGTACGTATAGCCTAGGCCTATTGCAGAAATAGTAAGTAGTATGCTAGCGTTATTTCTAAATATAAAAAAAAAAAATTCAAGTGTGATATCCCTTTTTCTTGAGAGCAGAGGTTCAACATGACACAAAGTGTATGTATGTGTGTGTGAGTCTATTACCTTAGCATCATTTTCAATTATCTGTCAGCATTGTCACAGGGAAATTAAAAGAACCCAATTTCCGCTCCAAATGCACAGCCTTAATCTACTCCTCTCTCCATGCCTGTCTGAAGCCCACACATCCAGAGAGCAGTGATGTGATGTTTCTGTTCTGCGCTTATTACATGAAGCAACCTTTTTGCAAGTGTGTGCCAACACCAAAAGAAGTAGTAAATCTGGGGGTCCTGGTTTCTGAAGCCTGTGACACAAATTCATTTAATTTATGTCTTGACGTTGCTAGTTTTGGACACATTTATGCAGACACTGTTATTACAAGAATTATCAGTAAGTGGGGTGACTCTGGGATGAAATCTTCAGTGCCTGTGTAAAAATGCCATGGTTTTGCAATCGTACACAGTGAGAGTGTGTTTGCATGTTTTTGGGGGGATGCGGGGTGAGTTGGCTGCTGTCTGTATTCGTTTTATCATATTTGGAGAGACGCTAACCGGCTCTGACAGGGCCACATACAATGGGTCGGTAAGGTCACATATTTAGAAAAGCACTATGGAAGAATTATTCAACATCATTTTGACAATTCTCTGTCAAAATAAACTTTGACAGCACATTGCTTTGCATCCTGTTTTTCTTTTGCTTTATTTCCATTATTATTTCTTGCCTCAGGTCATAAAAAAAACATCTCGGGAAAAACACTAGAAAAGCCGGAATACAAGATTATGTCCTATTTTTATTAGTGCCATATGAATGTTCTCCTTTAGCCCTCCTGGTATTTTTCATTTGATGCAACTTTCTAATTTATCCCTGAGTAAATAGCAATCGTAATGCGAATGGAATGAAGAGCAGGCATGAGGCGTGTGCCAATGAGAGGAAAGCGGCCCTCCATGCAGCAAATTATCTTCCCAGCACGGAAGCATCTGTGCTCAGCCGAGACGAGAGAAAAACAAGGCTCACCTCTCCTCTCCTGCTCCCTAAAAAAGCCCAGCAATCAATAGAAAGTTCATTTCAGAAAGGCAGTCTGGTAATCTGTTTGGCTGCACACGCACCTGTCCCTAATGATCTTTCCAGCACAACAGGATGACCTAATCTTCATTCAAATGAATCGCTGAGTAACACGGACAATACTTTATCACTCTCTTTCTCTCGAATGCACTCACAGTGATGGAGGCTTGAGGGCCAGAGGAAAACTGATCAGAGTGAGTTAGAAGCAGTTTAAGTGAACATGAATGGCTTGATTTTGGAGTTAGAAAATAGGGATTATTTATATAAAAAAGGCCTTTGCTGTTTTTCATTTCTCAAACTAGTTGTCACAGTGGTTAGATCTTGCAGTTTCCACAAACTGGTAGAAATTTTGTCAGGTATTAAACGAAATCCCACGTTTTAATTTTATTTTTGTAGTGTGAACCATAACATACCATACTACCATAATAGAAAGGTAGTTTTAAACACATCACGTCTAATATATGACACACACACACACACTGTGTGTGACGCATTAAATTGATTTAAAAAAAAAAAGACAGTATAGACATTTATCATTCTTTTAAATTTTCTATTAATCAAAGAACCCTGAAAAAAAAATGTTTTCCACAAAAATATGAAGCAGCACAAGTGTTTTCAATATTGATAAGAAATGTTGGTTACACTTTATTTTAAGGTGTTGTATTTACATTGTAATTACTCAAATAAGTAGTGAGTAATATTAATTAACTACATTTTGGTTAGGGTTTGGTTTAGGGTTAGTTACTTGTAATTATGCATAATTTATTGTTATTACTATAGTAAGTACATGTAGTAACACCATGTCCTAACCAGACGTGAGACGATGTTGCGACATGCAATGAAAGGTATCTTTTCCATGAGTCCTTGACATGAGTTTTTGTCCTAACCAGATGCGATGCGATAATCGTTATTGTGATTGACATGGCCAATGAAATGTGTAGAATCGGCTCCAGGGCGGGATTTCTGTTGAATTGGTTTGGGGGGGGGAAATCACACAGCGGTGAATGAGAAAATACATTAAATATATTTTTTTGTTTTTCAATTTGCTCAAATAGCCAAAGAAAAACTCCACAGTAGTGTTTTCACAACTTTCAAAAAGAGGGAAAAAAAATAGAGAGCGATTGATAACAGCAGTCAGAAGAGAGAAAGATGTCATTTTTACTGTCACTCCCATAGCTGCTGTATTAGAAACACCCTGACAGGAGCGTTAACTAGTTTTTTGTAATTTGATGCAAAGGTAATATAATACTAAGTATAGTGTTATAAATGTACATACGTTTTTTAAAAAATGAAAATATAAAAAAACTTTGCAGGATTTACGATATTGATGACCGTTAAAACGCGTCATCACAGTCTGTAAAAAGGGTCTATATGCTGATTTACTGCTTAAGAAACATTTTGGTAACACGTTTTTTTTTAAATGTGACGGAGTTTACACGTTACACCGTGTCCTAACCAGACGCGATGCGATAAAGATTCCAGCGACGAGCAGTCCACACTAGACGCGATGCGACAATGAGAAGTAATAAATCAATCAAAAACCACAGCCAATCAGAAGAGAGTATGGGCGGGCTCTCGGCAAGAGCACAGCAGACACAATGAAATGGGTTAGTACATAGTAAAATAAATATTACACCATTTAAACATTATTTAAAGTAGGCTACATACGGAGTGACTGAAACAATCTTTGTCATAGAATACCCTTGTTTGTTCGCATTGAGTTGACAGTTTGAACTTAGCCTCTTCGCTAATTAACACACAAAATACCATTTGTATGCTACTTCCACCGCCTCACCAGAAGTTGTACCCACGTTCTTTTTTACAATTGCGCCCCCCGGAAACAGGTGGATAGACCTTATGTAGCCCCGCCTCTTTTCAGCACTGTGCTCGTTGTCTTTTGACTTCCGGTTTGTATTTCCACAGCGGTCTTACGTATTTATGAATTAATTATTAAATATATGAATAATTAAAATCTTCCCGGTCTACTGACATTTGTTAAGACATCTGCTTTAAACATTACAATGCTCACGATAACTTTCATTAACTCTACAACAAGTAAATCCACTTCACCAGCTAATTATTCTTTGACAGCGATGCCATAGAAATATACAGAGCTACCGCAAGAACGGAAGTTCAAAGACAATATTATAAAGATGGCGGCGCATATAGAATTTTACCCAACTATGACGACTTCCACTTCTGAGAAACCCGGAAATGTGAAAAGGGTCTATAGAGGTTATGCATAGACGTCACTTTCCTGCCGGAACACGCTCCCTTAGCTGGACTGAGTGGCAAAAGAACCTGCTGCATGACTGGATTTAATAGGGTAAACTGCGAAAATGCGAGCAAAACAAACAATTACACTAAAGGCTGGGCTCGAAAGTGTTCCTTATGACATGTCAAAGAAATCTAATCCATGGATATTGGCATGCAGCCAGGAAATCATGTTTCCTGACATTTATGTGTCTGATTTCGACGCTGGGGAAATACATAAAGCAAATTGGCCGGTGAATGCTTTATATAACTACAATATAGGTAACGTTAGTTCCCTTGCGATACTACACGAGTACTGCGTCGTTCGTCTTATTAATTCAAACTGATTATTAATAAGACAAGACGCAATGGGGAAAACTCCTTTTTCTCAGATTCTGAAGCCTTTATACAATCACGCAGTGTTAACTGCATGGCCATTGGTTCGTGAAGTTAAAGTAAACGAACCAATGACAGCGCGGAATCGCGCAAGCCAATGGTGAGCGAGCCCTCTCGAGCCCGCCAATAAGGCCGGGGTATCGGGCTATATAAGCGGCCATATCACCATGGCAAATCGATTCATCCTCCTTCAAGCGACACAGATATCATCTCTTTGCTTGATCTATGAGACTTGAAGCCGCCTTCACCTGCAAGCAGCTGGAATTCGCCGCTGATCAGCTCGCTGCTCTGCTGCAGTTTGGTCAGCTCGCCTCTCCTCTGCTCGCCGCTTTCTATTCTGCTAGCAGCTCACTGCTCTCTAGCAGCCGCTGACCGCGAGCGGCCTGCAGCTCTCTCACCGCTCTGCCAGATCGCCGCTCTCGTGCAGCGCTGATCAACCCGCCACTTCACAGCAGCCAGACCAGCTCGCCGCTCCCAAGCAGCCTGGTCAGCGCTTCGCCCTCAAGCCGCCTGCGGCATCGAGCGAGTGCACTTCGGTGTATCCTTTTGCAACGCATTATAAATATAAGAGCTTTCTAAAGAGCAAATTTCTGCGACATTGTTGCAAATGTCACGCCACGGCTGTGGTATGTGCAGAGCCTCTCTGCACGCTGATGACAGGCACAGTCTGTGCGTGCAATGTCTGGGGAACTCCCACGCAGAAGCCGCCGTGCTCACTGTGTTTTCACTACTGTGCTCAGTTGAATATGACATGACGTTCTTCCCTGACTCAGGCGAGACTCATGGTATATATTCTCCCTGAAAGAGCGCTTTTTCCGACGTTTGTTGCAAAATGCAAAATCTCTGAGCATGTCGCTTGCCGGCCACACCCCCGCAAGCCGCGTTCATTGAAAAAGGCACGAGACAGAGCGAGCTCAATGCTGACAGCGCTCAGCTGAATATGACATGACGCTCTCCCCTGATTTAGGTGAGACTCATGGTATATATTCACTCTGAAAGAGCATGTTTCTCCAGCGTTTGTTATAAAATGCCCAATCTCTGAGCGTGTCATTTGCTGGCCACGCCCCCACGAGACACGTTCATTGAGGGCGCGTGCTCTCACTACAAGAGCAGGAAAACAAGCTCAATGCTGACAGTGCTCAGCTGGATATGACATGACACTGATGTACTGACAGTGTTTCAGTTCCCATTGTCTGGGCCATCCTGTCTTATGAGTATCTGTCGCGAGCCCTTTTTCAAGGGCTCTGCCCCGATGCTCGTCGTCCCCCTGCGTAGCACAGCATGATTGTACTGTCCCCACTGCATCTTGTCTTATTAATAATCAATATTAATTAATAAGACGAACAACGCAGTACTCGTGTAGTATTGCAAGGGAACGTACTCAGTTACTAACTCGGTACCCTCTAACCCTTAGATACGGAACAAGTACTGTGTACTTTGCCGTGCTACACGCGAGACACCTCATGCCATCACTTCAGTCGAATTAAATCAATTTGCCATGGTGATATGGCCGTTTATATCGCCCGATACCCCGCACCTTTTGGCGGGCTCGAGAGGGCTCACTGACCATTGGCTCGCGCGATTCCGCACTGTCATTGGTTTGTTTACTTTAACTTCACGAACCAATGGCCATGCAGTTAACACTGCGTGATTGTATAAAGGCTTCAGAATCTGAACTTCAGAATCTGTCTTATTAATAATCAATATTAATTCATAAGACTGAGTGGCAGCATTAGTTTTCAGCGTGAATGCCGCGAAAAACACAAAACACATCCAAAACGGGAAAGAGCTTTGCGACTGACAGATGGCTAGCTTTGACACAAAATGTGAGGTATATTTTTACAGACTGCTGAAAGCTACAGAAAAAAAAGAAGCAAATAGGTCGCTGCTATTCACAGAAACAGCTGGACTCCAGGCAAAGAAACATGTTTTGCAGTTATCATTTTGTGTCAAAATGTTGGATTTTGGTGTAAAATCATACCCTATATTATTGTATTGTATTGTATTATATTGTGTTGACATCAATTTAATATCTACCGTCTTATATTCTGCATAATTGGGTGTTTTTAAATAAACACTGACAAAAACTATACAAGTTTTAGACTTACCTATATTGTAGTTATATAAAGCGTTCACAGGCCGATTTGCTTTATGTATTTCCCCAGCGTCGAAATCAGACACATAAATGTCAGGAAACACGATTCCTGGCTGCATGCCAATATCTATGGATTAGGTTTCTTTGACATGTCATAAGGAACACTTTCGAGCCCAACCTTTAGTGTAATCGTTTGTTTTGCTCGCATTTTCGCAGTTTACCCTATTAAATCCAGTCATGCAGCAGGTTCTTTTGCCACTCAGTCCAGCTGAGGGAGCGTGTTCCGGCAGGAAAGTGACGTCTATGCATACCCGAATGATTTCTGAAGGATCATGACACTGAAGACTGGAGTAATGATGCTGAAAATTCAGCTTTGCATCACAGGAATGAACTACATTTTACAATATATTTAAAAAGAACACTTTAGATTGTGATATTTACACTATTTTACCATGTTCTTGATCAGATAAATGTAGCCTTTGTGAGCATGAGGGACTTCTTTAAAAAAAAAAAAAAAAAAAGTCCCCAAACTTTTGAATAGCACCATGTAAACAAATTTGTTCCTTGACTATCTTATTTGAACTTAACCACATAATTCTGTTAATGTTAGTGGTGTTACAAAAAAAAATATATTATAATTAAAACTTATTAAAATATTTAAACATGCCCCAAATTGTCCCAAAACAGGGACAAAATATCAGAAATCTAAATATCTTACAGAATCTGACTGTTGCACTCTTATGAGGGCGCGGGGGGGGGACTTAAAATATCCTGAGAACTAAATTTTCATGCACATCAAGTCTATCAAATTTACTTTTTATGCAAGCCACAATACGTTTTTGCATATCACATTAAATAACTTCCATTTCCCCTAAACAGCATAATCTTACAGTGGTTTTATTATTGATATTTTATCATCACTTACAGTATATTGAGACTTGAAATACAAATCAACATTCTTGTTAATGACAGGAATAACACTTATGCTTAAAATGGCAAAATCAGAGAAAATTCCACACTTCCTTACAGCACCACTGGATGGCGTCAAAGTCCATGCAACAAACTGCATTGTAAATATCACAAACAAACCTTCAAATTAAGCACAAAAGCAAATAGTTTGTCTACAAGCTTTATTGGTACTTTATTGGCTTATTTTTCACAAAGCATTCCACAGACAGTCTTCAGCATATTTTCATCAAAACTGAATTCTCTTTTACAAATGACCGGCATGAAGAAACAGTGCTTGATGTTTGCAAGTTTTTAAGAGCGTGTGCCGTTTCAGGTATTCGATCCACGATGGAGACGGCGAATTCTGCAAACATGTTGGTGATTTGACACGACAGGAAGGTGATAGGCCGACAGCATACGTTCTAGTTCACTTTTTTTTATTTATTTTTTTCACTTTTTCACTTAACGGCTAAAAACTTTGAATAGTTGGGTGCAATATGCCGTAACAGATCCCTTTGAAGACAAGTGCGAAATAAAACTGCTCTTAAACTCTGCTACAGAACACTAGAAGCCTCTTCACCTCTAACACAATCTAATTTCATCAACTTTAACACAGTTACACCACAACACCGCTGTGTTCTATCACGCCAAGTACGAACGAAATAGGAAAAAAAAAAAAAAAAAATAGCTAAAATCAAAACACTTGTGAAGGAACTTCGTAACCAAAACAATTCACTCCCTTTATCATACTGAAATGAATCAAAATGGCCTTCAAAAAAAGGTTAACGCGTCACTGACCGAATAGTAAACGAAAAAAATCTCATCGATTCCTGCCTTCGCTGACATGAGTTCCTCTGACTACATTCTGTAATTGTGTTATGTAGCTGCGTTTAAACATAGATCTACTCTGAAAGACAGTGATGACGACTCTTGTGAGAGAAACTGATGGGAGGTTTAAAAAGGTTTCATTCTCAGTTACACTAACATTTCAAACACTGGGGGAGGGGGGAATAAAGTTTACATTGCATCGTCTAAGGCCTTTTTCCAAACCAAACACGATTCTGTCCGTCTTGTTCCATCATCACTTCTCGTGCACAGAATTAACACACAATCTAACTTTCTTCACTCAGTCTTTGGCTTTGCTCCGGGAATCTTGGCCTGGATCCTGTTAATGACACAAAAGGATATGGTTTTCATGTTCCTTATGGGCTGTAGTCATATGTTTATACTAAATTATTGAGTCATAAAAAGTATCTCACACTGTGTGAAACGTCTACAATATGGAGGAAAAAAAAAAAAAAAAAAATTCAGAACACATACTATTGAATGGCCTTAAATGGACAAACAAAAATACAATGAGAGTAATTTTTTTTTTTTTTTTTTTTTTTTTTACTTTTAGTAAAAATAGATGCCATAAAAAGCCACAAGTGTCTAATTTTTATTTTATTCTTAAACTAGCAATGCTGTATCAAACGTTCCCGTCTGAACATTTACAGATGTATAGTCAGGGTTATTATAGTTTAACTAAAACTATAAAAATAAATAAATAAATGAAAAACTTGTTTTATTTCAGCTTGTTGCCAAGAAAACATTTAGTGTTTTTTTTTTTGTTTTTTTAACAAAAATAATTTTAATTAATAAAAACACTATATAAATAGAAGTAAAAACTATACAAAAAAAAAGATTTAAAAAAAAAAATTACTGAAACTTTACAATTATATGAATGGAAAATATAAAAAATAAAAACTATAATAATGCCTTAAAGGGGGGGTATAACGCAATTTCTGTGCCAAAAATACTCTTCCACATCCTCACGAACTTCGGGGTCTTTTTTTCGAGTATGGGCCCGTGTGACATCAACGGGGGTCGGAATTCCTTGTACGGCCACTTCTCCCAGAAGAGTGCGCTCGCACACGTCAACCGGAGCGAGAGAGCAAGAGCACGCCCATTAACGCGCTTCGTTCGGCTTTACGGAAGTCATCAGCAGCGCTGCACAGGACTTGCTCGAGAAAGATTTGTTACTTTGTTTTTAGACCACGAAATCAACAATGTCACCAAAGAAGTGTGTTTTTGGTTGTGAGGGAAAGATAACCTTGCTTCCCAAAAAACCCAGTGGAGCTGAGAGATTTGTGCTCAAGCATCACACTGATGCGCTCTCTATATTAATTATTAAAATAACCATAGAAACTGAGTTTCAATCACTTTTTTTATTGGTTAAAATGAATGGAGAATATCTCGTGTTTTTCCCGTGGCTGCTCGAGCCCTCAGGATCGGCGCTTATGGTTTTATAAATAAGGCCCAGGTCTACGCTGTATTTACAGATCGTTTGAAACTGAAAGATGGAGCAGTCACAGCGATAATGATCCCGGTCATGTGTCAGAACCGCAGGTGGTGAGTAAAACTGCTTCAAATGTCCGTTTTGTTGGCAATAGGCGCCTACGTGCATATAATTTAAACAATACGAACGTAGTGAATTCATAAATTCATTATTCATCATTCACTATACTCTATATTCATTATAGCGATTCAAAAGTTATCCGTGGATAATGCAATGGTGTATTGCGTGTTTAAATATATTTGTTTAGCTGACCATTGATAGCTTGCAGCTCGTCACTATCTTCGCTCACACGACACGCCTCCAGGCGCTCTGCTGTTTTCGGAAAGACTCGGTACAGCGTATGTATCTTTTATAAATATGATAAAACTAAAGACTTTTCGGCGATATGAAGGATGCCATACTACTCTATAGGTACTCAAGTTTAACATGAGATTGGCAGAAACTGTGTGTAATACCCCCCCTCTTTAATGATACCACATTAACAGCAATTGGCCTACAATTGTGTTCATCAAAACAAAATGATCATAAAACACTATTGGCTGGTTCATTGAGTAAAGCACCAGTCACATATTTCACCATGTAAACAGACTTACTTTCCCACAACATCTTTGACTTGCTTGTTCACCAGTCCATAGTAATGGTCAATTTGTGCCTTTATTAGGAATAAGAAAGAATAATTACAGCATTCAGGTATACATTATAGATTTATTATGGCGTTTATTGACACCGAAGACTCCAATAAACACTTAATATACAACGACAGCTGCCTGAGCCAGAGGTTATCATTGCATACACATGCCAAATAGACATACCTGATGCTTTTCATAGATCACTGGCCAACTGAAAGCACCTATAAGACCTAAAGAAAGAGCACATTTTGAACATCATGCCATATTCTGACAAGCGACAATTAACTGCAACAAATTACTACGCTTCAATTTAAAAATAGGACTACATTCTAAAACAGACATACCCAAAATAAGAAGGGTGAGACCATTGAACAAGGCACCAACATAGGTCAAGATCCACATGAGAACTGCAAACTGAGAAGAGAAGAGTAGACCACATGTCAACATACAACCAGAGTTCAACAGGTCAGAGGAAACACTTTAGTCACATGTGAGAAACGTTAAGGACTTTTTTTTTTTTTTTTTTTTTTTTTTTTAAAGTAAGCTTCCTTCATCTTTTGAATACAAGTTTAATGTACTATGTAGACATACTGAAGGTTTCAGAACTCAAACCTCTTCCTGAGCCTAAAATATAAAAACAGCTAGCTACAAAACTTGTCTGATGCCAAAAAGAAAGAAAACACTAACACATGACATTGTTACTCATTTCACATATGAAGAGAGCATTTACATAAGAGTATTACTAACGTTTAAAATTTGAGTCGGCATGTGTGTGAAAAATTAATACTTTTACTCAAAACGTATACATGGTTAATCCATGCAATTGGATCAAAAGTGGCAGTATAGACTTTTCCATTGTTACAAAAATTCAAAGAATAAACCGTTCTTTGATACTTTCTATTTATCAAAAAATTACATAAACATGGTTTTCACAAAAAAAAAGCAGCACAACCAAATTGATAAAATGTTTCTTGAGCAGCAAATCAGCATATTAGAATTATTTCTGATGGATTATGTGACACCAAAGACTGAATTAGTGAGGCTTAAAATTGAGCTTCGCCGTCACAGGAATAAATTCCATTTTTAAATATTAAAATACAAGAGAGTAATTTTAAATTGTAGTCTTTATTTGCTTTATTTTCGACCACATAAACAAGCTTTGGTGAGAAAACCTGTAGTTTGGGTGAACAACTTTAAAAAGTCAAAAAGAGATCATGAAAAATGCCTAATAACCTGACCATTTACATAAATTGACATTGTAAACATCAAATGCATTTCACTTGAAGTCCAAATAAAAGGAGGAAAAAAAAAAAAAGCAGCATGTTGACCCTTCAAACAGCACAAACTGTTCAAAAGCCACCGGCACAAACTGTCGCTCGTAACTGGACACGTCACTCAATATAGCCGTCTGACCACAGAGAGACTGAATGCTAGGACGGAATCTATCCGCCTAGCTGTAGAAGACCTCCAGAGCTCTGAAAGGGCAGTGGGGTCTGGCTGTAACTCTATCCATAGACCATAACCACCACCCCTTCACAGGGCAGTAAATCTCCTTACACGGATGCTTCCATCCACTGGGCTACCCTGCACTTGAGACGTGGGCAAATGCAGCGCCAAGAAAAGCCATGAGGTGCTGATTTAACATTAATGTTAGTGGTGCTTTTCCATTACGCCACAAACTTTGCTTAGAACGGGGCGTCACCTTAAAATGCAAGACATTTTTACATAAGATTAAAGGGGTCATGAACTGCACAGTTTTATTGTTTTATAATGTTTCCTGGGGTGCACGGATAATGTTAGTATGCTTTTTACATCCAAAATGATCAATTTAGAAATAAAAGGCATTTACCCCTCATTTTAGCTCTCTTATTTGAATGCTGTTTTAAGGGGTGTGTCTGCTGTGAGACTTCAGTGTAAACGCCCACTGCTGTGATTGGCTAACATCTTTCCATTTGAAACAGCCAAGTATTACTCTTTAGCATGTTTCTACTATTACAGCTCTCAAGGTTAACTCATCATGAAAAGTGCTGCATTACATTGAGATCTATGGCATTATATTTAGATTGTGGCATGAAAGGTTGCAGTGATGAAGATTGTAGCCAATCACAGACATGTTGAGTGCATAAAAGCAGTGATTTCGTCATTGTCTCATCAACTCAGTTTCTGTACATTAACAAATACTTTCATCAACAGTGCAAACACAATAGAACGGATTCGTTGAATAAAACGTGAGTTGGTGCGAGTCCATAACTCAGTCACTGATAAACGCGCGCTGTTTGATTGACAGCTCCAGCGATTGCAAAGGGGGCTTTCTTTGATGGCTCTCTTTATATAATTTAATCACCGTTTAAATAAGATTATTTTCATCCTACTAAGAGAAACAACTGAAGTCGACCGTTAGTCACTGGTTTGATTTATTGACAGACAAATGACATCCGACTGTACATGAATCATATCAGATCAGGCATTAGAACAGTAGGAGTAACTAGGTTACTTACATGTAGCATTACTGTCGAGTCCATATCGTAAAAGTCTTTTAGCAAAGTCTGTTTGCAAAGCCTGCGCCGAAATTCGATTGATTTACCAAAAAAAAAAAAAAAAAATTCATAGTGAAAAAACGAATAGAAATAAAGCTCAACTGAGACATTCACATTATTGAAAATAACCATATTTCTAGCATAAGGATCCTTTGAAAGGTAATGTTATTTTTGTCCCGTTTTAATCGCTGATCTCTCCTCATCTCACTAATACGGCAGTGGGCAGGGCTAACGTTGCAATGATGAAGTAGGTGCTGATTTCTTCTGCGGAGGCGGCGTTTCACCCATCTATGACAGGCACATTCCTGTCAATAAAAGCTTTTGACTAACAAGGAAGTTTTCATTTCTGAAACTTACAGGATATTCTTATACTACGATGACCACTTATATATCAAAAGCTCAAGGAAAAGTTGATTTCTCAATTCATGACCCCTTTAAGAAACGCTTATCCCAGGATCCAACATATATTTAGTATACCATACTAAGTCCAAGCTGTGCTCTTATGACCTTAGTTCTGCTGTTATCAACCATTTATTGGCTTATTGGCACAGAGTCAATTTTCAGAAGTAATATTAATATTTTCACAGTTTTTATTTAATTTATTATTCCTAGTGATGCACTGAAATTTAGGCTACCGGAATTTTTGGGCCGAAGGGCCGAAATCATTGACAGAAATGGCGATGTTTAAAGGTGCAGTAAGAGATTTCTGAGAAACATTGTTGATATTTGAAATCAAGCAAAAAAAAAAAAAAAAAAAAAAAAAAAAAAAACACCACACCCCTCCCTTCATACCAAAACACACAAACTCGCAATGCAAGAGTGGCTGAAGCAAAGTAAAATAAATGCTCTGCAAAAAATAAAGCAAAGATGATGAACAAACGACAAAGAACAAAAAAAAAAAAAAAAAAAAAAAAAAAAAAAAAGTACAGTACACAAGAGTAAATATAAGCAATAGTTCAATGTTCATATTTTTCTAGTTAGCAAAAAAAAAAAAAAAAAAAAAAAGCAGCCTTTTGCTAACTATATGCACTGTATTACATATTATATTATTACTTAACCGGTTAGTAATGAAAAACTTAAATTTCGGCGTTTAGGTAAAATTCATGAAATTGATATAAAAAGGCCAAATATTAAAATAAGTAAAACAAATAAATAAATTTGCATCCTGAATTTTTGGTTTCAGCCCAGAATTTATATTTCAGTGCATCACTTATTTTAATAATCACCCATTTTTTTATTAAATTAAAAAACAAAAACTTGTTATATTGAAATATGTTTTATATTAAAATGATACTGTCATATTATTGTAATCAATCACAAGACTTCATACACCACAATAGCTGAACTAAATACACAAAATGCATTTGGAGCGCATAATGAATGGCACACTCATCAGAACTAGAATGCCCTCAACATGGCAACACAGGCATTGGAGCAACAACGCATAAGGAACTGGAAAGTGCACTCCAGCTATTCATTCAAGATTCAGCCCTGCAGCTAACCTTGTCATGTGACAGTCATCTAAAACAGAGCATCACATGACTAAAGACTGGCATTACTCAATGCTAAATCACAGCTGATGCTTTAACCCCCCTCCTAATAATAATAATAAAAAAAAAATTTAAAAAAAATGCTGGCTGTGAAGAGAGAGACAGGTTGGTCTCTTTGGCACCATTTCTATCCCATCAGAGCTCAGTCCAAATCCCTTCAGCCTGATCAACAAAGGCTGCTTTGTGGAGCCGTTCATGACACTCCTGCAAAACATGACCATACACCCCAGACCTGACCACCAACCCTCTCTATTAAAAAACAAATGGGATGCCATGTCTCTTATTCAGTGTATAAAGGGGGCATCAGTATGCAGAATGGGAGAAGATACAGTTAATAATATGAATTAATGTTAGCTAATGAGATGTACACTACCATTTAAACGTTTGGGGTCGGTAAGGGCTTTTTTTTAAAGAAATTTCTCATGCTCACAAAGACTGCATTTATTTAATCAAGAATACAGTTAAAACCATAATATTACAATATAATATTACCATTTAAAATAAGCATTTTCTTTTTGAACATTTTAAAACATTTATTTCTCTGACGGCAAAGCTGAATTTTCAGCATCATTATTCCAGTCTTCAGGGTCACATGATCCTTCAGAAATCATTCTAATATGGTTGATTTGGTGGTCAAAAAAACATTTCTTATTATTATCAATGCTGAAAACAGTACCGCTTAATATTTTTGTGGAAATCATTTTTTCATGCCTGCGGAACAGAAGTATAAATTTCTTTTCTCAAAAAAAAAAAAAAAAAAAAAAAAAAAAAAAAAAAAAAAAAGAAGTAAAACCCTACTGACCCTAGACTTGAACAGTAGTGTACACACTCAATTCAATTAACGCATGAAAATAGAAGAATTAAGCAGGTTTTGAAACTGACATGCAAGCCTTATCTAAAAATATCCAAATATTGGCCAGACTATAACAAATGTGAGGATTAGATTAACAGACACACAAGCAAAGCTGTGTTACATTTTTTTTTTTTTTTGGACACTAAAGGCTAATTTCTGGGGGGGATCTGGATATCAAGACAACAAGATTTATTTTTCCAATCTTTGCAGTTATGGAGCCCTAAATCAAATAAAAGAGCATAAAGCTAAGAAAGCACGATCAGGATTTCATTTTCTAGAACAAACCTTGAGTGAGTCCACCAGATCCTCCACCAGGAAGAGTCGTCGCAGCTCTTTAATGACAGCGTTGATGTGCACCAGAGCTGTGTCACTGTACTTATGAACCATCTCCGAAGGGATCGCGATATCCTTATCCAGATACATCCTGTACAGAGAGAGAAGGTTTACCGTGAGACTAAAGTGCAATTCCATTAACCTAGTGAGCTAGCAAGACATTGAAAATTTCATGTTATAACAAATTATCATGACATTTATGATTCATGATTAGTAAGTTTTAGTTAGCCATCAAGTTCTGAAGACCATGACATTTAAGTAGTTTTACAATCCTTCCCTGTCTTAAGGGTAGAGCTGCACGATTAATCGTTAAAAGATTGCGCTCTCAATTCAAATACCCATGCAACCTTATTCCTAAATGTCAACGATTCAGCAATGCCTATAAAACCTTTGGAAAGTACGATCACATCGGAACATTCAAATCTGCGTTGGTGCTGCTGCTGACCCAGAGAGATCAGTTGTCATACATAGGTATAAAACTTTTCACGCCGTATCATTATTTCTGTCTTACAATAATTTACATTACCACAGAAGTGCTAAGATAAACGCTTATAGTTCGGATATAAACACTGACGTCTACGGTTGCGATCATAAGAGCAAATCACCTTTTGAAACTTGTGTTTCACCTTTTGTTTCAAGTAAAAATTGTATCAGTTACATCATTACGCCAGTAGGTGGAGACAAGTGACTTATTTAAGAGATTTGTTCAAAAACACTGATTCATTCAGTAGGTGTAATGAAACAAGTGAAATCTTCATGAGTCATTGAATCATTCATTCAATCAGATTTCTTTTAAATCAATTCAAATTACACATTTTTAAAAGACTTTAGTTGTCTATTCAGAATTGTAGGAGAATCTTGGTCTTTTTTTTTTTTTTTTTTTTTTAAATCGTGATTCTCAATACAGAATCGAGCAGCTCTACTTACAGGTATGAGTGTAAAGAGGTTTTAAAAGCATATACATCTAACTTAAATTGTGATAGTCTTTTCTTCCCTATTGTGATGTATATCCAAGTGAAAGAATCTTTTAAGTGCTCTGATTTTTGTCGTTCCACTTCTATTTTACAGCCGAGGCTTAAAAATTTTGGCAGGGAGTCAAAACCAACAGCGTGTAACACCTCATGTAAGCCCAGAAGCTAAGCTCCACAGATCTGCCTCCTTACATAAACTGGAACACAAACTGATCAAAGCAGGATTATCCTAACAGTTTTACACTCAGGCGACGCAAAGTGGCATGGAAACACGTGAGCCTGATGCGGTCACAATATGCATGCAACATGTGTGCGTTCTCACTTGAAGGGGTGCCCATCCTCTGACTTCTGAATAGCCTGTAAAATGCCTTTGTATATCCTGAAGGAGATGGTGACAGACAGCAGGGCAAGGGCCACGTAGGAGAGCACGCTGATAATACTGCACACGCTGAGGGACAGCAGCAGGAACAGACTGGCTCCAAACACCACCCCCGTCCTCTGCAGATCTCGCCAATACAGCAAGTCCACCACTGCCGACAGAAAGGAAGAGTTACGTCAACTCTCAACAGCCAGATGATGCAACTTTCTGGTTTAATACAAAAATGACACTTTTACAAGCACGTTCTTATAAACATGTTAAACCAATTTCCATAAGCAAGAAATTGTCTCATGACCTTTTTTTTTTTTTAGATTGTGAAAGCATGTGAATGAGAATTGAGCACAAAAAATGGGTTTACAATAAGGTCTCATTAGTATACATTAATGAAAGCATTAAATAACAATGAGCAATGCATTACAATATTTACTGACCTTTAACGTTGGTAAATAAAATACAACTGTTCATTGTTAGCGCAGGTTCATTAAATAAATATTAACAGATACAATTACTTTTGATTTAAATAATATAAGGGTAAATGTTCAAATGAACTTTAACCAAGATTAAGAAATGCTTTATACGTTTTTCATCATTAGTTCATGTTAACTAATGTAGTTAAAGGGTTATTAGTTCACCCAAAATTAAATTTGTCATTAATTACTCACCCTCATATCTTTCCAAACCTGTAAGACTTTCGTTCATCTTCGGAATATATATTATAAATATAAACATTTTTAATTTAATGTAACAGTTATAATATAATATAATATAACAGTTATAATAATAATAATATAATATAACAGTTATAATAATAATATAATATAACAGTTATAATAATATAATATATATCTCTGAGCCAGTTCTGTACTCTCCATTGACAGCCTATGCAACTACCACTTTGACACTTTAAAAAGTTCATAAAGAGATCGTAAAACTAATCCATATGAATTGAGGGGTTTAGTCCAAATTTTCTGAAGAGAATTAATCACTTTATATGATGAACAGATTGAATTTAGGCTTTTACTCACATATAAACAGCGATCAGCGAACATACACAGAAGCTCAACCGAACTTGAACAACGCACGAGAACAAACCTCTTCCCACACGAGAATGAACCTCATTGGTTACACAGCACATTTGAGCTTCAGGAAGAGGTTTGTTCTCATGCGTCATTCAAGTTCGGTTGAGCTTCTGTGTATGCTCACTGATCAAGATGATGTGAGTAAAAGCCTAAATAAAAATTGTTCATCATAAAAAGCAATCAAGCCTCTTCAGAAAATTTGGACTAAACCGCTCGATTCATATGGATTAGTTTTACGACCTCTTTATGAACTTTTTGAAGCGTCAAAATTCTAGTTACAAAGGCAGTCACTGGAGGAACTGACATCTCTCAGATTTCATCAAAAAGATCTTCATTTGTGTTTTGAAGATGAATTAAAGTTACCGGTTTGGAACGACATGAGGGTGAGGGTGACTTAATGACAATTTTCATTTTGGGGTGAACTAACCCTTTAAGTCAAATCAAACATTTATTCAACAACATTGATAATGTCATAATTGTCAAATATTGATGAATTAATTACCACACCAAAATAAAGCTCTATCAATAACTAAAACTGTACATTTATTTGGCTTATAGGCTGATTAAACAAAAATTGAAGTTGATTAAATTGGTTATAATCAGTAAAATTGATCATAATCAGAAAATGTGCAGTGTTTCAAAAGTTAAAGAACAGGAAATAGGATCATTAAATGGGAAATCTGCTGATGGTGGCTTTGCAGATGAGCACGTGGAACAAATCATTTTAATATACAAATGAACTGACCACTTTAACATCAAAACTCAATTCAAAAACAGGAAAAAAAATAAGGCACACTCATCAAGAACACCATGGCCTGTTTCATGGCGTGATCACGTTCAATTCGGACTTTACAGCAAACCTAGTGTGTTCGTGCTAGAGGGAAGATAAAAATAGGACAGAAACCTCACAGTCAGCCAAGGACCTTTCAAAAATTTAAAACTAATCTACAATGTGCCAACATATCTGATCAGAGTTCATGACAAACCAGCATGCACGCGTTATCCTCTCTCACTGCTTTTCTAAAGACAAACATCACCCACCCAAAAAAGCCAAAGTATTTAATCAATAACTCAGAAGCACTTAGGTTCGTTCAGCAGAACATGCTGCCCTTCCTCTTGTACTCTTGCCAACAGACCGTTGCATAAGCTTATCAAAACTGAACAGTTCACAAAGTATTAATGTGCCACATTTTCGAAGCTCAACACAATGTATGCATACCTGCTCATAAATATTAATATTAATGTGTACTATTATAATGCATGCGTGAAAAACACTAAGTCGTGCGGCCTTATCAAGACCCCCAGAATAAAACCTGCATTTTATCATCATTATTTCATTCTCAATATCGACAGTGCTTCCAAACACACATTGCAATATAAATGCACATAAATCAACAGTGACACGTGGAGGAGGGATGCAATTACAGACCGTTTAACTGTCTAACTCACTAACTAACCTTGTTTGGAATCCATCTCGCTCATCTGCGATCAGACAGACAGGGCCAAGAACACACGAGAAGCACGCAACTCCAATGACAAATGGTAGTTCCGGTCGAACGGGATGATTTCAAAACAAAAGTCCCATAGTATTCCAGTAAATAAAAGTCCACCAAATCTGAGTCATACGCATTGTTGGCTCAAAAAAATAAATAAATAAATAAATAGCAGTGTATTTATCAGGAAACAAACATGTGTGACAAAGCGGACCTCATAAAAGTTTACCCTTTTTTATCATTACTCCAGTCTTCAGTGTCACATGATCCTTCAGAAATCATTCTAATAAACTGATTTGGTGCTCAACAAACATTTCTCATCATCACCAATGCTGAAAACAGTTGTGCTGTGAAATAATTTTGTAGAAAGAATACTTTATTTCATGAATGGAACGTTCAAAAGAACAGCATTTATATGAAGTTGAAATCTTTTGTAACATTATAAATGTCTTTACTGTCACTTTTGATCGATTTAAAGG
This sequence comes from Elopichthys bambusa, assembly GCA_037101425.1. NCBI lineage: Eukaryota > Metazoa > Chordata > Actinopteri > Cypriniformes > Xenocyprididae > Elopichthys > Elopichthys bambusa. The sequence continues at coordinate 26,869,168 of CM074440.1, read as the reverse complement.
GTTAGTTCTCCCAAAAATGAAATTTGTCATCAAGTACTCACCCTCATGTCGTTCCGAATCTGTAAGATCTCTGTTCATCTTCGGAACACAAGTTAAGATATTTTTGATGAAATCCGAAAGCTCTCCAACTCCTCCATAGACAGCTATTTAATTACCAGTGTCAAGGCCCAGAAAGGTACTAAAGACATTGTTAAAATAGTCCACGTGACTGCAGTGGTTCAACCTTCATTTTATGAAATGACAAGAATAGTTTTTGTGCACAAAAAACTAAAAAATAAATAAATAAAGACTATTCAACAATCTCTTCTCTTCTATGTCAGTCTCTTACGCAGTTGACGTAGTGAAAGCAGTATGGTGCTTCCAGGTTCTACGTCAGAATGCGGACTCATTATTGGCTGGCTCCTGCGTAATCACACGCGTGCGTCATGCTGCTCACATGTACAGCGTCGGCCAATACTGAGTGAAGATACGAAGATGAACAAAGGTCTTACAGGTTTGGAATGACATGAGGGAGTAATTAATTATAGAACTTTCATTTGTGTGAACTAACCCTAAGTGTGTTCTTGCTGAATTAAGTTCTTACGACCCAATTTTTTTTTTTTTTTTTTTTTTTAAACAGTAATGTATATTACATGTTCATCCTTAAATGTCATTACAGCTGAAATATCTAGAAGACAAAATGGTTGAGAACCAGTCATAACCAGTTATTTGTTTTTCATTGTTACTCAAAATTCACTAAAAAGTGATTTTAAAACAAAATGTACAATGCAACTGACATAAGACAGAATGACAAATCTAGTTTCAAAATGGCCAAATTGTTTCCTGTCACCATATTTCACAGGCCCTTAAGTCAGAAACAACGCATCTATCCAGGAAACTCATCCGCAAGCCAACATTCACAAGCGTTCGCAAAAGTTTAGATCAGACGTCAGTCTTCATTACATGTTCCCAGCTTGATTTCATTGTCACAACCAGTGCCAACTTGCATAAACAATTTAAATAGCACTGCAGGCCCTCCTGAACATGAGAACAGCTAGAACGCAATGACAAATGATGCCAACACACTAAAATTATAAATAAAATGAATCAATTTTTGCTCAAAGCAGCAGTGACACTTCTCATGTTGTGGCAAACAGCTCATTTATTCTTCAACTTCGTTCGAAATGCCCTGAATTCACAATATGCAGTCAGTACAACATTTTGTGCCGCAAACAGGCAGTTTGCCAATAGCACTCTCTGGCAGAGGGATAAATGCTTGCCGTTGCAATATGCTTTGTAATCAAGACATCCCAGACCATTTACTCAGCGCAACTAGAACATTCTCTCCCACAAGCACCTTTGCAAGCAAGTCCACAAAACCAAGCAAAACTTATAGCTTTACCTAATAACATTTATGGACAAGGCAAGCATACAAAAAAAAAAAAAAAAAAAAAAACGTTTTAGTTCATTTTCAGGCCAATTAGGGCAAAACAAGCATATACCCTGTTCTTTCCAGTGCTTTATCTCCATCCCCAAGGTTGTCATAGAGTTCGTGTTATCTGAATTGGCATGCATCAGTCATACATTCCAGTCAATGGTCTGCAGAAGAGGTGGTTGGGGGTGAGGAAGGAGGTACGAGTCTCTGGCTGGGGCAGGACAGGACTGAAGGGTAGAGAGAGACGCTACGGCTCTCTTAGCAGAGCTGCCTGATCACGTTCTGCAAAGGCCAGCACTGCTAAGGTCAGCTGACCACATTCAAAGGTGTTGAACGCAGTGTACTAGTAACATGAGGTTTTAGCACAACATCAGCTGGATCATACAAAATGGCCACCATTTGGGTTCACATATGTACATCGGAAAATGACATCCAAAACTTTTGGATGTCATTTCTGGCCTGTCCTCAGTACCTCATTTATTGGGGCAAATGCACACATTCTGATAAGTATTTTTAGTAGATATTTTTAGATTGAAGAGTAGGGCTGGTAGGGCATTGACACAAATTTCAAGATTCGATAGATTCATTTGTGATATATCAGGTACAGTACATTAATTTTTCAAGGGAAAAAAAACCCAATTTGTATAAAAATGTTTCAATTGCAAATAAGGGAGTTTTTATTACAATAATAACCTTATAATACATTTTTAAATGACAAAAAACCTTATAAAACTGGAAAAGGCACGTTTTCATAATGACAATGCAATAAAATAATGATGCTGACTTGTGCAATAACCTGGTATGGGCTCAAGAGAGTCTTGGTTTAGTCATGACATTCATTTGTAGATTTTTACTTTTTACTGTTATAGGTAACAAGTTATTCAGTAATTTGTACAATAACATAATTGTTATTCAGACACAATCTGTCCTTTAGACTCTAAGGTGTTTATGACAGGATTTCATTCAAGCATCAATGATAATGGATGATTTATGAAGCCCGTTGTGAGTATGGGTCATTGCGTTTTCCTCAATGTCAGTGACACTTCTGAGTAAACTCGGTCACCGAACTAAACGACTTTTGCCCAGTCTGCTGTTCACAAAAGGGGAGGTGAACATTAAGTATGTGATGTTTACTTAAAAACAACATTTTGTTTCGGGTTCTTACATAGACCTTATCATAGAATATAACTTAATTTTAATACATTTTATTTCAAGATCAACAGACACGAAATGTCGCAGTGTGTTTCACTTACATAAATAAACCACAAGATGGCAGTAAAGGGATGCAATCAAGATGACGTTGAAACGTTTGAAAATTTCTCAGTATTCATCGTATCTTAATGCTGTTCACACGGTTCATACACGCACGCAGTAACGTAAAAAAAATCTATTTTTAGTCACATTAGATAAGTCCGTATTCTATAATAATTTTATAACAGATTGTAACCCATTCATAAAACATTTTGGTTGTATCATTTTACATATACTTGTGGCTAACAAATCGGAAACTTAAATTTGATCAAAACCCTTAAACTGTGTTAGTGCAGTAGACAAAATAGGTAAAAAGTCACTCAGTCTCTTGATTAATACATGTAACATGAATTATTTAAACGGATCTGACGTCATGTCACTTGTTCCTGGTGTAACATGTTGGGTGGATAACTTGGCTTAAAAGTTGATTACATGTTTAATTGGTGATAACACTTAAATCCCTGATTGAAAATCAAATCCAAATGCAAAATGTACTTACATGAACATGAAGATTTAGATTTAGATGGGGTAACTGTTATCTTCTCTTCTTTTTCTTCTGATTTTGTCGGTTTTGTTGTTGCATCTCCAAATGCACTGATCAGTGCTGGCTTGACAGCTTCTGGCTCTGGTTTAGAGATAGATGATGGTTCTGGTTCTGCAAAGTCTAACAGTGGCTCTTCGGTACGTGGCAGTGTGGACTTATGCCTCTCGAGCGCATCTTTCGCTCCTCCGGCCAGATCTAAAATTTCATCCACCTCTGGAACATCAGCCTCTGCTTCTCTAATCGAGAAATCAGCTGTTTCATCCTGCAGCGAGTTCGCGTGTTTGTCTGCTCGGTGTTCTTCTTCTTCATCATGCTGAAAGCCATATGAATGTGTCGTGGAGCTTATTTGATCATCCATTGTTAACAATAATTTTACACCGCTATAAAAAAAAAAGTAAGTTATTCAAAAATAGTACTCGCGCAAGTTCTTCTGATTTAAGAAAATGTCTTTTCAAAACTTCTGCACACCAGCGAGAGTGCGTCAGGTTCAACTCGGGCCTAAAACGCAAAACGGGGCAACTGTTTGACTAAAGCAAGTGGAGACGCTTAGTTAGAGGAAGTGTATGCAAATTTGGAGAATTCTTTTATTGGCTGAACAGTGAAAAGGGGCGGTTAATTAGGGGCGGAGTATGCAAGTTTGCGGGTATTTCATTGGGTGAGCGGCGAAAGCCTCGACATAGCCGCGCCCATGCTTGTCTCTTCCTTGCTGAACAGAAAAGTATGGAAAATGGCCGAGTGATGCATTTCAAACAGCTTTAAAATTCAGTGTTTTGAAAATATTCTGGTTGTATGTTCTTTATGTAAATTATAGGTAGATATATGTTCTCAATATCCGTACAATGTAGCAACTGTTTAATAAAATCAGTAAAACATTTGATGCCATGCTTAAGCAACAATCTTGAACCTTGACAACATTCACAATATAACATGGTATCTCTTAACTTAGCTATCTCTTATACCTTTAGTATAATTATAAAAATGTGCACCTTCAGGTTGTGTCTTTTTGCCGTGAAATCTGTAATGTTTTTTATAAAGTAAACATAAGAATAACGTGTATTTGTAGTACATCACATGTAGTTGTCATTGTATTGCATTATGTTTTACCCTCCATAAAAACTAAACAAGCTTTGATCATAAAACTAACCATTTAAAAATCATCTAAGACATATTACTGGGGAATATAGTGAGACAACTGCATATTTATTTGCATATTAAGTAGGCCTAGTCTGCTAAACTGTTAGAAAGATATCTTTGAATTACATCATAAGCTGTGAGAATTTTACCTTACTGTTTCATCATATAAATATCAGCAACTGCACCAAATTGCATGTTTTTACTCATTTCAGGCCTTTGAATAAAACTGAGATTTTTTTTCTTCCGAGTATGAGCTCCATATTTTCCTATATTAAGCATAAAAGCCTGATGTATCAAGCATTTATATATATATATATATATATATATATATATATAAGGTTTGATTAATCGTTCCATTACAAGAAAAAAAAAAAAGAAATATCTGACTATTATTTCATATGTACATTTTTTATAGAGTTTATAGGGTATTTTTTATCTGTTCTGTTATGCTCAGAGAAGTCTGAACATTGTGTACTTGGAACATGACTACATATGGAATGTAAATGTTATTTTTGTCACAGTCAAATGATCGATCAACAAAGGAATCCAGGTGGATCCAGATACTGTGACCTGAGATAGCTAATAAAATGACAAGAATTACTTGCCACATGTATACCTTTGTGTCTCTAATTAATGCACTTAAAACTCCCTATAAGCAAAAGCAACAGGAATAGTGATGTAAGCCTTAGCAAGCACCACTATAATTATTGCTAAAAGTTGCACAATTTATGAGCTATAAATTGATCATCAGCTGTTTTTAGCACAACAAGTTGATCATTTAGGTCTTCCTGCAGATTCTGGTGAGTCAGTGCATGTCTGCTGGGCAGATGTCATTGTCTGTCCTCTGTGTGAAAAGGAGACAAAGGCAGATTTGAGGGATAGTTTGTCCTCTCCAGATACTGCAGTCTCCATTGTCATCTAGATGCCAGTTGGGAAGCAAAGTACCAAACTGGTTCTGCGGGGTCTTTGTGCTGCATTGGAGTCATGCCAGCGTGGGCTGACTACCGGCCCTTTGCCTCTATCAATCGATTAATCAGGGATGTTTGATGCACATCTTCTAATCTGGGTTCTTTGGTTTGTGCCAAAAGACAAGCCATAATCCATCTTAACTTCTGTAAAAGGAAGCAGGAATTTTTTAGATCTTGGGTTAAAAACTTTTTACATTTAAAAGATTAGCTTTAATCATCTCACTCATGTTGCTGATTCATAACAGTTATCTTAAAATCTGTTGTAACGATGAGTCAGTGTACTTATTTCCCAGAACACAGAGCTCTATCATCTTAGTCATACTAAAGGGGGAAAGGGGAGTCTCCTAGACCTTCCTTTCTTAAACATTCACAGTCATCAACAAGATCTTTTATAATCTAAGGTTTGTAATTATATATATATATATATATATATATATATATATATATATATATATATATAATTTGTGTGTTCTAATTTGTGTATGTTCTAATTAAGCAATCAAGGTCACTTATAGACACTCAAGCTGTTTCAATTTACAATATAGCAACAGCCTACATGTGTGGTTAGATAATAAAAATATTAATTACAAAAATTTCTATGAAAACATTCTTTTATTGTTTATTATTCTTTTATGTTTACTGAAATGTAAAATATGTCAATGATAGTACAGGGAGGAGGAGACATCCCACTCATAGAAATCTGATCAGTTCAATAGTTGCACCCTGTCTCTCTGTCAAGATATTTCAGGTTTGTTTGGGAGTAAAATTAGTCTTAGTCTTCTTCTGTTCAGTGTGTTTTGTGGGTTTGCCATTCCAAATTTGGAAGAAGAATCTGTCTGGTATTTAATAGTGAGTTTTGCAGGTCAATGAACTGTGATTATCACAGCATTAAACTCTTAGTTACTCACTCACAGCAGGGGTGTGGCTTCACTTGGAAATGAAAACAATCTCTTGATATCACATTGCACAAGCTTATGTTTTAAACTTCTTCAACTATTTCAACCTAATTAAGAGTACGGACAACCCAATCATAACATTTGTAATGGCTTAGGGGATTTCTCCAGTAACTGGTTTGATGACAGAATTCAGACTCATTATAATTGCTGAGATGGTAGTGCAGACAGCATGAAATGTTCATGCATCATATAATAAAAATAAAGAGAATAAACTTTCACACTGAAAAGTAAATAGAGTTTTAAAAGGGTAAAAAATAAGATTAAATAAGAAACACACCTCCTGCTATTAATTACCCTTTTGCAGTGTTGTTATTGTTAACTAAAATGATTTAAATCATTTTTTAAAACTGAAATAAAGCTGAAATCAAATAAATTATATAAATATTACATGAAAAACTTCTACTGAAACAAAATTTAAGTAGTGAAATGACTAAAACTAAAAATGAAATAAAAATATATTTAAAGCTAAATAGAAATATATATAAAAATGTGGCATTATGCTGCCAGGCCAGTAGTTGGCAATGTCATTTTTTAAAAGAAACACTACTTGACTATAGACTGAACACATAATATACATGCGCATGACGTGACCATTTTCACAAATTCGTGTTTTTGTAGTTTACATGAAAACGGTATAATTTTTCAAAAACTTGCAGTTTAAACCTAGTTTTCTAAAGTTTTTACATATTCAGGCAGTTTTGAAGCAAAATGAACTACCAAAATGCGTGAAAAGTTTTCCAGTTTTAGTTAAAAAGATATATTTTTTAAAGATTTTGTGTCGTAGACTATGTAAAAAATGACGTGTTTCAAACAACATTAGGTTGAATAAATAATGGCAGCATTTTCTTTTTTTCTTTTAGCAAACTATTCCTTTAAAGTGGTTAAATACTCAAATTAGTGTTTAATTAAATTCTTTCCCAAAGTTATTTTTTTCACCCCATACGCATGCCTCTTGTCATCAGTTTCAATGCCATTTGAGCATAGTTTGTACATTTTTATCTATACTGAAAGTATGCAATGCATTCCATCTTGCTCACTGTAACTTTTATCTTGTATTATACTTTGAGCATTCACACAAGCAGAGATACCTGATCTCATGGAGGCTGACATAGTGCATGCCCTCTGCTCTCTCATGTCAAATATACACTGCTGTTTAGATCTGGCTCTACAGCTGTGTTCTGTATCTACTTGCTCCGTCCCCCTGAGCATTTATCACAGGGGGAGACAGTCCTGTTTTTTGGAACTACATGTCGTGACACACATGGTTTACAAGCTGCTTTCTTCATGGCACAACTCTATAACATCATGCAGCACCTAGGTGTCAACAGTAATCACTCATGCCTGCTGGGTCAGTTGTCTCGCATCTAATAGCCGTTGCATGATTGTTTGTAAAAGTAGTATTAATGTGGTTCATTCTTTTAAATGTTGTGCTGACAAATATATGAGAACATGCTGTTCAGAAACAGACCACTCAGATCTAAGTGCACAAATACAAAGAGCTCCATTTCCTCATTCTGCTTCAGCAGAGAAAATATTAGATTTTTGGCAATGAGAGATGAAGTAAGAGCCATGTTATGCACAAGCTTTTGCCTGTGGTTACAAAAACAAGATTGCACAATATTCACATAAGTACTGACAGAGCAATGAGCATGTTGTTAACTGGGTAAATTAGCCAACGACCATTTGCTCAAACAAGGGCTGGTAAGGATGTATTATGTAATACAACAGTGGTAGAAAAATTTGCATGCTTGTCAGATCTGACATAAACTTTGTTGGACATTGCATGCACGTAAAAGTCCTTTGAGCCCACAGAATGCATCAAGTTAGTACAACACTGACTGAACTGAATCCATTTTCATTTCTAGTGAGCAACTCTCAAATCCCCTTTTTTTCTAAATATAGTGCCAACACTTGTTATAGCGCCCCTGGTGGTGTACATACATTTCTCCACATACACTCTTAAGCAGTAAATAGCAAAGTTTTCCATTTATAATAAAAAATACAAATAATCAAAAAAAAAAAAAAAAAAAAAGAGTTAAAGTTTTTTTTATTAATCTATGAGGCAAAACTGAGTAAACAGTGATGTTTCAGCAAGAGAAATAATAATTTATCGAACGATATATGTTTGTATCTGCAGACACTGTAAAATAATCGATTTTAACAGCTCAATAAAATGAAAACTCAATATGTTATAGTTCATAATTATATCTTAATAGTTAAATTAACGGCGTATATACAACTTTAAAATGTTTTGTGGGCATTTTTTAACCGTCAGGCAGTTTGTCGGACAGCCTTACAGAGCTGAAGAGCACGTTTTACCGTTTGAAGGACCCTTTTCGATTTCCGCCATCTACGAGCTGGTGGTGAGTTACTGTTACGAACGAATAATAACGAAATAAATATGATATTCGTTCATATATGTGCTTTAACTTTATCCAAAAACATTCATATGTTTTATACACAGGTGGATTGGACGTCAAGATGCAGATTTTCGTGAAAACCTTAACGGGGAAAACCATCACCCTCGAGGTGAGGCGCAGATGAGTCGCCCGAGACCGTTCGATACTTTATTATTTGAGTTTATTGCAGCGTTTGACTATGTAATGACAATTTTCTGGCATTGTGGGAACCTTTAAATATAATATTATAGTATAGGTACTGTAATAACGTAAGCAAAGTCAATTTTTTATTGTTATACGGAATCCCTAAATAATGCTAATGCTATGTCATGTGGCTCAGCTGCATTCGTACAGTGAGGAGACTGGAAACAAATTGTGTCTAAAACTTGAGGAAATGATAATATTAGGAATATTTCAGTTATGCGGTTTTATTGTAATTTCAACCCAATTTACAGTAGTAATGTTTGGGTAACACTTTATTGTAAGTTTTAATTTATTAATATAATTTAAAACGAACTACCAATGAACAATACTTCGACAGCATTTGTAATTCTTAGTAAATGTTAATCTGAACATTTACGAATACATTTACGTCAAAAGTTGTATCTGTTAACATTAATGCACTGTGAACGAACATGAACGTTTTTAACTAAAACTAACAAATTATGTAAGAACATACTGCTCATTGTTAATGTTAGTGAATTAAAAGATTAATTCACTTCTGAATGAAAATTTCTCGATATTTTACTCACCCCCATGTTAATCGAGATGTATGTCTGTCTTTCTTCAGTCGAAAAGAAACTGAGGTGTTTGAGGGAAAACATTCCTATATATATTTTTTTGTCCATATAGTGGACCTCAGTGGGGTTCACTGGGTGGAAGGTCCAAATTGCAGTGTCAGTGCTGCTTCAAAGCACTCTACACTCTATATCAGAAGTGCAAGATGAGCATTTGTGGTTAAAAAGTATATAAATATTTATTTTTTTAATTAGAAAATGACCAATCGCTTTGCTAGATAAGACCCTTATTCCTCGTCTGGGATTGTGTAGAGCCCTTTGAATCTGCACTGAAATTGCAATTTGGACCTTCAACCCAGTGAACCCCACTGAAGTCCACTATGTGGACAATAATACTGAAATTTTTTCCTAAAAAAAACAACAACTTAATTTTCAACTGAAAAAAGACATGAACATCTTTGATGACATGGGGGTGAGTAAATTCAATTTTAATCCTGAAGTGAACTAATCCTTTAACTAATATTAACAAATGAGACCGTATTGCAAAATCTGGACAACAAAAAAGAATCTTATTTTTATTTATTTTTCTTAAATCTGATTCAAACCACATTTGGAGATGGTTTGAAATGTGATTCAAATCAGATTTTTGCAGATGCGTCTCAGTCTGGACGCTCTGGCTGCTCAAATTTGGATTTCAAATTGTCTTTGCATCACTTAATGCAACACATAGCAATAACGTCAAAACCGATGACGGGAACTACTATAGCACAGAACATCCCAATATATAGTAGTCTCCTTCGGATGCTGCTGAGTTTTTCTTGTGCGATGGAGGAGTTCTGCACCGCAACTCGACAGGTTGTTTATTTAGAGAGAAATATTTCCTGCATCTGTTTTGAAAGCTTCGTCACATGTGGGTACACCTACGTCGTTGCCAGAGCAACCCATGCAGAGGGGATGGTTATGTCTGGACACACACATCTTATTTAATCACTTGCAATTAATAGTGCAGACAGTCTGCCTGAGAAGAACTGATTTGAGAAAAAAATCCAATTTGCCTGCAGTCTGAAAACGGCCTTAGACCTCAATTTGTTTGTGAAAAAAAAAAAAAAAAAAAAAAAAAAAAAAAAAAAAAAAAATTACAACTGCTGTTGGTCTTTTCATTTGAATTGATTGAATAGCTGTTGGAATCAATGTTTTATAGGTTGAGCCCTCTGATACCATCGAAAATGTCAAGGCAAAGATTCAAGACAAGGAAGGTAAGTTGTGTGTGCAATGCTGTGAACTAGAAAAAAACAAAACATTAAGATAAAAGGCTGACCGCTAAAATGTCTTGAATGCAGGAATCCCTCCTGATCAGCAGAGATTGATCTTTGCTGGTAAACAGCTGGAGGATGGACGCACCCTGTCTGACTACAACATTCAGAAGGTCAGTAGATAATGATCCAAGCTGAATGATCATACAGATTTGAAGGTTCTGTTTAATCATCATATTGCACCGCTCAAGTTTTCCAATAATGTAATAGACTCAAAGCATCTAAATTAACGCTGCGCACATTCATCCAGGAGTCCACACTGCATCTCGTGCTGAGACTGCGTGGTGGTGCCAAGAAAAGGAAGAAGAAGTCCTACACCACCCCCAAGAAAAACAAGCACAAGAGAAAGAAGGTCAAGCTTGCTGTGCTTAAATATTACAAGGTAGGTTACCCGTCAGGCATGTATTCTGCGTTCGGCTTCGGGAGTTGTCAGTATGATGTTTAAGTTGCCCGTCTTGATCCTCAGGTTGATGAGAACGGCAAGATCCACCGGCTGCGCCGCGAGTGTCCTGCAGATGAGTGTGGAGCCGGGGTGTTCATGGCCAGCCACTTTGACCGTCATTACTGCGGGAAGTGCTGCCTGACTTACTGCTTCAACAAACCAGAGGACAAGTGAAGTACGCTCCTGACGACATGCTCCGTGTAGCATTCTTGAGTTTGTACTTTGTAAATAAAGTTGTGGTTTGCCACATTTAAAAATGAATCTGTTTCCTGATTAACATCACTTCTTTGGGGTTTTGACCTATTACACTGACAAGTTGCCTAAAACTGTTAGTGATAAATGATCATGAATAAATAAAACTTTATGATTCTTGGTAATGGGACATGCTGAATACTTTAGTAACAGTATATTTGAGAGTAGTTCTCTTCCTTTTTGCATTGTAATATTCAGTCCTGTTTTATATTGGGTGTCTTTGGCCCGGTTTCACAGACATGGCTTAGACCTTAGTTCAATTAGGGTATTTAAGTAGCTTTACATACCCTAGAAAAAAACATCACTGGTGTGCATCTTGAGACAAAACAATGGCACAGACATGTTTAAAAATGTCAATGCAAGTTACTTTTAGTTAAAAAAGCTCAAACATGCATTTTAGTCTAGGACTAGCTTAAGCCTTATCTTTAACTACTATTAACATTTAAATGAACCATTTATTGTGTATGTTTTTACATTGTACTTCAATTTTAAATACCTGCATATAATTACACTGTTGACTCTACCCTTACACCTTAAACCTACCCATACCACCAAAGCTAACCGTACCCGTGTCCCACCTCAATAGCAGCAAAAGTGTTTTGCAATACAATATGAACAAATGACTATTGTTAAATGACTGTGTACAGTACTGGTCAAAAGTATTGAATAAGAATTTTTTTTTTTATGTTTTTGAAAAGTCTTATGTTCACCAAAACTGAATTCATTTTATATTAGAGTGATTTTTCAAAAGGATCAAGTGACACTGAAGACTGAAGTAACGATGCTAAAAATCTAGAGATAAATTACATTTAAAAAAAATATATATTTAAATAAAAGTTATATTGTAATATTATATTACTGTTTTACTGTATTTGATCAAATAAAAATATATCCTTGGTGAGCACAAGAAACTTATATAAACTTAAAAAAAATTTATTTCAATACTTTTCACCAGGATTGTGTATATATTTTTATTTCCATCTTGATTTGATCCTTTTTAAGTATATATTTACTGGATTACGGTACTGTTTAATGTATTATGAAAGCTCTATTATGAGAAAGTTTAAATACACTATATTGCCAAAAGTATTGGGACACCCCTCCAAATCATTGAATTCAGGTGTTCCAATCACTTCCATGGCCACAAGTGTATAAATCATGCTCCCAACTTTGGGGGAACCGTTTTGGGATGGCCCCTGACCTGAACCCGACAGAACACCTTTGGGATGAATTAGAGCGAAGACTGTGAGCCAGGCCTTCTCGCCAACATCATCAACAACAACAACAACACTGCCTGACCTCACAAATGCGCTTCTAGAAGAATGGTCAAAAATTCCCATAAACACACTCCTAAACCTTGTGGAAATCCTTCCCAGAAGAGTTGAGGTTGTTATAGCTGCAAAGGGTGGGCCAACTCCATATTAAACCATACGGATTAAGAATGGGATGTCATTAAAATTCATGTGCACATAAAGGCAGGCGTCCCAAAACTTTTGGCAATATAGTGTATATTCTTTGTAAAGAAAAAACACCATGAAAATCATGAATTTTTTTAAAACAAGACTCTTCTTCATTTTTATTTACAATTTAAAATACCATAGTACACTTAGTTCAGTCCTGATCTGGAGAGTCAAAATAAAGACAATCAAGCTTTACTATTTTTTATTATCTTTTGGTGATATAGCAATCCTACACTAGCAAATTTTGTTACAGCTTTTGCATACTTATGTATACTACATAGCATAGTATACTGATGCATCAATCGCAGTCCTTTAAAATCCTGGATCCCAAGATATTTTCTGTTTCACCTCATATTCACTGTAACAAACAATTTCATCCCCGGGTTTGTACAGTAGTTTGTCATTATCTAAAGAAAGGCCACATTCCATGCCTGTCCTTACTGTCTGAACATCATCCTTCAGATGTTTCAGTGTTGTCACAGATCCTGAAGGAGGAAACAAATGCATAAAAAAAATAAATAAATAAACAGCATGCATTTAACATGTCAAACACCCAAGCATTAAATGCCATAATCATAGCATTTATCAGTACGGATGCACTGGTTTACCTTCCCAGAGAATGTCTCTCCCTCGAATAAGTCTAAATTTGAGCTTTTTGTCCAGTAGGCCCTTCTGAACTCTACAACCAGCCACTGGGATCTTCTTTTTCCCGACTGTCACATCAAATGTGGCCAGAACGGAGGCCTCACCTGAAGAATGAGGGGGGGGGAGTAACATTCAAGTGCAAGAAAGACAACCAAATTTTTTCATATACAAAGCATTAGTTTATGTTTTAGTCACTGTCTTGTCAGCAGACCAACATGGAATTTCCACCGACAGTCTGAATCATAATTTATTATGCTTTCGGTCACCAATGTGTTTGTAGCACTCGTATCTCCATTTAACATATTTTACGATGTTTTAATCTCATTTTGCAGATCAAAATCAGTGCAAGAAAATCTCTAGATTATATTTGAGCCTGGGCATCAGAGAAAAATGACTGGTGAAGTTCACCCACAAATGTTGACTTGGTCATTTCATGAGCTAAAGTATGAACCTTTAACTCTCTGGTTGTTTTTTGGTCATTTTGACCTAGACAGGATATATGTTATCTCATTGGACTAAAACTTACTGACTTGCCGACACAGGGTATAAGAGTGCTGAAACAATCTGTATTGTATAACATGGCCACAAGTCAAGGTCTGGGTTGCTTAGATGGTAAGCAAACAATCATATCTTGTAGAAAACATGTTGGATGCAGGAGTAAAGACCTGAGCAACTTTTACGAGGGCCAAATTTTTATCTCTGAAATGGCAAGACTTGTGGGTTGCTCCCGGTCAGCAGTGGTGAAAATTAACCGACGGTGATCCCAGGAGTGACAAACCACAAACCGGTCAGATCATTGGTCTCCCAAGGGCAACAAAGGCAATCCCGTCTAGACCAAACTAGTGTCAGCCTCAGACGTCACGCCCATGGACCGTTGGCTGAACGTCTGATGCATATGGCACACTTAACTGGAAACACTTCAGAATTTTTGAAGTCGTCATCTGGTTGGTTGAATTCTTTCTACAGGATGTCCGGGAAACGAGTATGTCGTGGAAGAAAAACTCTGTTTTGTTTACAACTGTGACAATGAGCACTTATTATGATCAACTAAACGATGGATTTGTGAAGTTTGCGGCTCCATTGTTGCAGTAAACTTGCACATCTTTCTTGAATAAATAATGTATTAGATGCACGGCACCAGTCTGTTATTGTAGGAACATCGACTTAACATTTTCACGCCCCTAAACATGACGCGGAACAAAACAAACTGATTATTTGCGTTACGTGTCAGTCAAACGTCCTCTTGGGCGTTCTGTGGCCAATGAAAGCTGCACCCCTGTCCACCATCAAAAGCGCCTACAATTTGTAAGTGTCGGAACTGGACCTTGGAGCAATGGAAGAAGGTTGCCTGGTTCGATGAGACCCATTTTCTTTTACATCACATGGATGGCTGTGTTAGCGTGCGCCGTTTACCTGGATGCACTGTGAGACAACGAAAAGTCGGTGGAGGGAGTTTGATGCTCTGGGCAATGTTCTGCTGGGAAACTCTGGGTCCATGTGGACATAAATTTGACATGCTACCAACCTAAACATTGTTGCAGACCAGGTCCACCCCATGACAGTGGTATTGCCTGATGGCAGTGGCTTCTTTCAGCAGGACAATGTACCCTGCCACACAGCACATATTGTTCAGGAATGCTTTGAGGAACACAATGAAGAGTTCAAGGTGTTGCCCTGGCCTCCAAATTCCTTAGATCTCAATCTGATTGAACATATGGGATGTACTGGTCAAACAAATCTAATCCATTGAGAGGTGCAGGTATGACGGCAGAATGCGGAAGTCATCTTCAAGATTTTCCTATGGGGGTTTATAATGGGGTTTTTCGATTTATGAGTAAAATAAAGCCTGTGGTAAACACAACTTGACAATACGTTTTATTCTACAATGTACACTGCACACACTCACACCCCAAGCCGTCTTATCTAGTTACTTATTAAAAATGTACATTTCAAAAATGAACATAACTGCTTCAAAATTTGCGTTTTCGCCATGGGTGTGTTTAATTTACATTATAGAACAAAACGTCAAAGTTTAGCCTAGTTATGTTTACCACAAGCTTTATTGTACACATAAATTGGAAAACCTCATAATAAAACAACATAGGAAATTCTTGAAGGAACCAGTGGCGAATTAGACTTCAGAGTTCTGACGTCATACCCGCACCACACCACTCTATTGCGGCTCCACCTTGGATCTACTGCTAATGTCTTGGGGTGTCAGATACAACAGGACACCTTCAGGGGTCTTGTAGAGTGCATTCCATGGTGAGTCGGTGCTGTTTTGGCTGCACGCGGACCAACAGCATATTTAGCAGGTGGTCAAAATATATATATTTCTCCATCGTTTTTTAATTCGTTTATGCTTTTCGCATTGCAATGCTTCATGGGACTGTAGTTCCTTCACTAAAGTACACAGTCTTGAACCTTTGTATTTTTGTATTATTTTCAAATAAAAGTTTGTAATGTTACAATTTACCTTGTAGGTTCATGGCTTGTAACACTTGACATGTTTTGTATTTCTTTTTTGGAACCGATTGATCGTAGGCCTCTTTGAAATTTTTTCACTCAAACACTGAGGTGCATAAGCTCAGATCAATGAGGCATATGTTCAATCAGTTCCAAAAGGAAATACAAAACATGTCTCAATTGAAAGAAAACAAGCTGACAAAAAGATTAAATCCAGTATTTGGTGATAATAGTATCATAATGAGAGATTTACAAGCAATTTAAAAGGCAGGTCATTTTTGATCCAGTACATCAAATTATGTTAATGATTTTCAGCACAAGGGTTTAATAGAACAAAGAGTTTAAAATCAACATGTGTGATATTAAAGTTAAACTCACCAATTATATTTTCTTCTGTGGTTGGGTACAGTTTGCTGCTCAAGTCGTCTTTGAGTTCGTCTACGAGTTTGTAGATGACTCTGTGTAATCTTAAGGGAATGTCCTTCTTAGCAGCCATCTGCTGAATTGATTTATTTGCATCAACATTGAACCCATATATGATGCCTGACCAATGATGGAGATAAAGACAGAATGCAAGAAAATGACCAAGTCTGACACTTTGAGAAGCCAAACAAAAAATGCTCTGAATTAGTGGTTCTCAACCTTTTAGACTTCAAGGCCCACCAGAGTCAAAGGCAATATTTGAAGGTCACACAAGATTTCTCGTAAAAGCTGCTCATTTTCATATTTTTATATTTACAGAAATTTTGAGTGGCAATATATAAAATAAAAATAATTATAAATAATTAAAATCCATAAGTCCAGACGTTTCAATAACTGAATGTTCTTCAGGAGTAGTAATTTCCTAGTCATTTGTGATTTAATTTTTTTTTTTTTTTTTTTTTTTCAGCAAACTCAGCAGTTTCTACCCAATAAAATATTTTAGAGCTTGACAACTAGAAAAATGTACATTCACAATAGTAATTTCCATTACTTTTCCAGGTCTTAAAATCACACTTTTAAAATTCCATCATATATCCAGGTTTTCCAAGATTGTAAGAAACTTAAATCATAAATAAAAATACTGTTATTGAGGGAATATTATGCCAACTCATATCTTGATTTTTAGCTGTTTTAGTTTATTCCAAAGCTCGTCTAATGGGTCCCTGGTTGAGAATCACTAAGTGCGTTCCAATTTACATTCTATTCCATGACATTTTGTGAATAGTGTAAATAGTGTGGGTAGTGTGTTCACACTGAAAATTCCAGAAAGAAAAAGTTCACACTTCAAATACCTGGATGATGCACTTAATTAACCAAAAAACGAAGTGTGGAATGATGGACACTTCATGTTCTCAACTGTCGCAGCTTTCAGACTCCAATGTTGAATGACAAAATAACCTTATAAAATAATTTTTTATTCCTTTCCAATGGCTGTCCTACCTGAAAATGCCTCTGCCAAGTTAATGTCTCTTTCTGAGATGTCGCCCACACCAAAATGTATCACATCCAACTGACACTGGTCATCAGCATCGTAACTTTCCAGGATGTTCAAAATAGCCTCCACTGAGCCGTCAACATCACCTAAATGATCAGACAAGTGAAGCCAGTCACACAATATGTTCTTAGCATTCTGATGTCCTATTCTGATTAAAATAATACAGGGAGGAACTTCATTTTGTCCATCATGATATAATATTCCTGGTAAAATCACAGTGAAATAGAAACTCACCATATCTGTTTTCTATATCTTACTGAACTTACTGGAACATTCTTCTTCTTCTTCTTATTATTATTATCAATGTTTAAAACAGTTTTTGATGCTTAATATTTGTGTAGAAACTGTGATACATTACTGTTCAAATGTTTAGGGTAAGATTGTAAAAAATAAATTATATATATTTTTATTCAGCAAGGATGCACTGAATTGATCAAAAGTGACAATAAAGACATTTATAATGGTACAAAAAAATCTATTTAAAAACAATAAACAGATGAGTGCAGCCGGTCACACAATATATTCTGATGCCCTGAAGTTACTTATAGTCAGTAGAATATCTGTTGGGGAGCATCAAAATAAAGTGTTAGCAGATATTAAGCAGACAGTCTACTAATACTCTAATGACTGGTAGTTTACACGTAGTTGCAAAGTTACTTATAGTTAGTAGAATGTCTAAAGTGGACTATCGAAATAAAGCGTTACCGTAATTTTTAATCAAAATGTCATATCTTCCAGTGAAACAACATATGCCAGTCTTCTCCAATAATTTAGCCCACTTAAACCCTGCTACTTTCTTGCAATCAACCTCAAGTTCGCATTCAGATCTGCCTCTACCCAAACAATTAATTGAATCCCGCCCTACATTTTTTCTTTTTCAACAAATTTGTTTCACTCAGAAGTACTTTCCAATATGAAAGATTTGTTGCTGCTTTCATTACCTTGCAACTGTTTCCCACCTATTCAACTTTGTTGCGTCAGCAGAAAAGTTGGTTCAGAGACTGAGAAAGTAATTAAATTTTTTTAATGGAAATAATTTAATTTATATAAAATATATATATATATATGTGTGTGTTATATGTATTTGACTTGAATTTACATGAGACTAAAAATGCTCAATCTCTTATTGTCAACAGCCCTGGTGAAATGAAGGAAGCATCATCTCACCTTTGATGATCACAGGCAGCGTAAGTTCCTCCATCTCAGTTTTCTCATTGGCCCTTTGATTTTGTTTGTTGGCCTGGTACATGGCCGTCCTCCTCTTTTTCCAGGAGAGATGGACCATGCTCTCCCGCTCTTTCTTGTAGCTGTCCTGATGCTGCTTCTGCTTGGCTTTGATGGCCTGCTGGTCTTCTTGCAGCTTGTCCTGCTCTTCCATGTAGCTGCGCCACTCTACCACCTCATGGGCCCTTTGCTAAGAGAAAAAAACTATGTGAACTATGCCAGCATGGAGGTTAGCCAGTCATAACATATATCATTTACAATACCAGTAAAAAGTTTGGAATCATTAAGATTTTTTTATGTTTTTGAAAGGAGATACTGTTAAGGTCACATTATATGATTAAAAATATAGTAAAAGAGTAATATTGTGATATATTATTACAATTTAAAATAACGGTTTTTCTATTTTAATATGTTTTAAAATGTCATTTATTTCTGTGATAGCAAAGCTGAATTTTCAGCATCATTGCTCCAGTCTTCAGTGTCACATGATCCTTCAGAAGTCATTCTAATATGCTGATTTGCTGCTCGAGAAAATTATTTTTCTCATTCTTTAAAATTGTAATAATATTTCACAATATTACTGTTTTTACTGTATTTTTGATCAAATACATGTAGCCTTGGTGAGCATAAGAGATTGAGCATTTTTTCCAAAACATTAAAAAAATATTAATGATTCCAAACTTTTGACCGGTAGTGTATAACATATATGATAAAAAATGCTACAAAAACGCAGAATTTATCTCTTTAAAAACATAAGCTTAAAAATACCTCTGATTCCACCTCCAGGATCTCCTCACCAGCAGAGGGAAGATCTTTCCAACCCACGATCTCCACAGCGATGCTGGGCCCGGCCTCACTCACAGCCTGATAGTGCTCATCAAACATGAAGCGCACTTTAGCCCAGCATTTTCCTGCCACCAGTATGCAGCCCTTCCTCAGAGTGCCACGCTGGATGAGGGCCGTGGTAACAGGCCTGTGAAACACAACAGGTGGTGTGACACATATCATCCTTGACTGATGCCTTCATTGCAACAATATATAATATAAAATGTAGTTATTAATGTCTGACAACTGTAAAGGACTTTTCACACCAAGGACGATAACTTTAACAATAATGATAAAGATATAGTTCTAAAAATTGTTTTGTCTAATTGTCTAAAAATTTAAAATAAATATAAAAGAATAGCAGTCAACACCACAACTATAACAATAACGGCACAGATAAACGAAATCACTTTTAGAGCGATTTTTTTCCAGCTGATGAACGATAAAAACATTGACAGCCAATCAGAATCCATCCTACTTTCAGAGCTGCAAAACAAACAAAACTGCAGTGTGCACAGAAGAGTAAGAATAAGACCCAATAGCGTTTGCTGGTGTGGACACTAATATAGTTATCGATATAGTTACCTTTATAGTTATTGTCCTTGGTCTGAAGGGTTAGTTCACCCAAAAATGAAAATTATCCCATGATTTACTCACCCTCAAGCCATCCTAGGTGTATATGACTATCTTCTTTCAGATGAACACATTCGGAGATATATTTAAAAAATATCCTGGCTCTTCCAAGCTTTATAATGGTAGTGAATGGGGGGTGTGATTTTGAAGCCCAAATGATGCATTCATCCATTATAAAAATAATCCACATGGCTCCAGTGGGTTAATAAAGTCCTTTTGAAGCGTAGTGATGGGTTTTCGTAAGGAAAATATCCATATTTAAAACTTTATAAACTAAAATAACTAGTTTTCAGCAGATGACCATACGCATCATATACACCTAGGATGGCTTGAGGTTGAGTAAATCATGGGGTAATTTTCATTTTTTGGTGAACTATCTCTTTAAGGATATGTATTGTTTACACTCACCCTTTGCCTTTGTCTGTGCGGCTCTCGATGACCGTCCCTTCTACCAGGCCTGTGGGGTCACCCTTCAGCTCCAGGACCTCTGCCAGTGCCACCGTGGCTTCGGCCAGCTCTAATAAATTGTCCCCCTGCAGAGAAATTACACTCTAACTGCTGCCATATTCATATATAATAATTCCATTATCATGTGGCGAGGTACTACTGTCACAAAACTACATACAGACTAAAGAGTGAGCAAATAGAAAGCCTGACAAATCCCTGGACACCCCAAAAATATTTATAGACACTTAAGCCTCACCAAAAAAGTATAAATGTTATTGCATTAGATGCTAAAATATATCAAAAGTGGCATTTATTTTAAAATAAATAAAGCACAAACACAATTTTCATGCAAGATGTTTCACAAGAAGAAGTTTTTTGGTTTTTACGTGATGAATTTTTTTTTTTATTAAATGTAAAAAATGTTTGACACTTTCTGGTTGTCACATGTTATATGAACAAGTCCATAATTAATTATGAACTACACCTGTGATTACTTTGCTAGAACTAACTTCATGCATTTACTAACAATCAACTTGACAGTTAGTTAACCGTCATTTCACAAATGGCAAA
The DNA here is from genome assembly GCA_037101425.1 of Elopichthys bambusa. NCBI lineage: Eukaryota > Metazoa > Chordata > Actinopteri > Cypriniformes > Xenocyprididae > Elopichthys > Elopichthys bambusa. The sequence continues at coordinate 26,848,011 of CM074440.1, read as the reverse complement.
AAAAGGAGAAAATAATTCTGAGAAAAGATTTCACAGCATTTGCTTAAGATGCGGCTTGGTTTGGTATTTTGATATTATGAGACTTTTTATTCAGTGACATTAAATATTTTTTAAGTGTGGCATAAAAGTTCAAATATTAGGCAGAACCACTGTACCTTTAACGCAGACACATGGATGGCCTGTATTTCCCCACCAAACTCCTCACAGACTACATCATGGCCTACAAGCTCCTGTTTCACACGGTGGGGGTCAGCCTGAGGTTTATCACATTTATTCACAGCGACAACAATCGGCACTGCAGATACAAACAGAGAATCTTCATGACATACAATATTTAATTATAATAAAAATATATAAAAATGTGTGTGTGTGTGTGTGTGTGTATGTATATATATATATATACACACAGTATCTCACAGAAGTGAGTACACCCTTCACATTTTGGTAAATATTTTATTATATCCTTTCATGTGACAACACTGAAGAAAGTAGTGAGTGTACAGCTTGTATAACAGTGTAAATTTGATGTCCTCTCAAAATAACTCATCACACAGCCATTAATGTCTAAACCTCTGGCCACAAAAGTGAGTACACCCCTAAGTGAAAATGTCCAAACTGGGACTTAGCCATTTTCTCTCCCCAGTGTCATGTGACTCGTTAGTGTTACATGGTCTCAGGTGTGAATGGGGAGCAGGTGTGTTAAATTTGGTGTTATCGCTCTCACTCTCTCATACTGGTCACTGGAAGTTCAACATGGCACCTCATGGCAAAGAACTCTCTGAGGATCTGAAACAAAGAATTGTTGCTCTACATAAAAATGGCGTAGGCTATAAGAAGATTGCTAAGACCCTGAAACTGAGCTGCAGCACAGTGGCCAAGACCATACAGCAGTTTAACAGGACAGGTTCCACTCAGAACAGGCCTCGCCATGGTCGACTAAAGACGTTGAGTGCACGTGCTCAGCGCCATATCCAGAGGTTGTGTTTGGGAAATAGACGTATGAGTGCTGTCAGCATTGCTGTAGAGGTTGAAGGGGTGGGGGAGTCAGCCTGTCAGTGCTCAGACCATACGCCGCACACTGTATCAAATTGGTCTGCATGGCTGTCGTCCCAGAAGGAAGCCTCTTCTAAAGATGATGCACAAGAAAGCCCGCAAACAGTTTGCTGAAGACAAGCAGACTAAGGATATGGATTACTGGAACCACGTCCTGTGGTCTGATTAGACCAAGATAAACTTATTTGGTTCAGATGGTGTCAAGCATGTGTGGCGGCAACCAGGTGAGGAGTACAAAGACAAGTGCATCTTGCCTACAGTCAAGCATGGTGGTTGGAGTGTCATGGTCTGGGGCTGCATGAGTGCTGCCGTCACTGGGGAGCTACAGTTCATTGAAGGAACCATGAATGCCAACATGTACTGTGACATACTGAAGCAGAGTATGATCTCTTCCCTCTGGAGACTGGGCCACAGGGCAGTATTCCAACATGATAACAACCCCAAACACACCTCTAAGACGACCACTGCCTTGCTAAATAAGCTGAGGGTAAAGGTGATGGACTGGCCAAGCATGTCTCCAGAACCTAAACCCTATTGAGCATCTGTGGGGCATCCTCAAACGGAAGGTGGAGGAGCGCAAGGTCTCTAACATCCACCTGCTCTGTGATGCCGTCATGTAGGAGTGGAAGAGGACTCCAGTGGCAACCTGTGAAGCTCTGGTGAACTCCATGCCCAAGAGGGTTAAGGCAGTGCTGGAAAATAATGGTGGCCACACAAAATATTGACACTTTAGGCCCAGTCTGGACATTTTCACTTAGGGGTGTACTCACTTTTGTGGCCAGCGGTTTAGACATTAATGGCTGTGTGCTGTGTTATTTTGAGGGGACAGCAAATTTACACTGTTATACAAGCTGTACACTCACTACTTTACATTGTAGCAAAGTGTCATTTCTTTAGTGTTGTCACATGAAGAGATATAAAATATTTACCAAAATGTGAAGGGTGTACTCACTTCTGTGAGATACTGTATATGTATATATATATATATATATATATATATATATATATATATATATATAGTAAGAATGTATTGAGTCCAAGATTAATACATTAATGAATAAATTAATATAAATACATTAATATAAAAATCTGATTACATTTATTTTAATTCAAATTTTCATTATCATTTTTTAAATTGTCAACTACCATTGGCTTTTTTGGCATGCTGTATGGACTCAATTGTCTGTTTCATCACACCATCATCAGCTGCAACCACCAGGATGACGATATCAGTGACCATGGCTCCACGTGCCCGCATAGCAGAGAAGGCTGCATGGCCAGGTGTGTCCAGAAAAGTGATCTTTTCACCTAAAGGCAGATGAACTGAACAGGAGACACACATTTTAATCACAAAAGTCCTTTATAATGCAATGCATAGAAACCACCTGTTTGAAGCTCAAAAAAGCACATCCATCCATCCATCCATCATAAACGTACTCCACACGGCTCCATGGGATTAATAAAGGCCTTCTGAAGTGAAGCGATGCGTTTATGTAAGAAAAATATCCATATTTAACATGTTATAAAGCAAAATAACTAGCTTCCGCCAGACTGCCTTCCATCTATATTTAGTGCAAATGAGGTATTATAATTGCTTTTTACAAACATTACAATTGTGCTACACCAGGACTCTGAGAATGATCAAAAAACTGTAAATGGCACTGAAATGTTGAGGAGTTCAGTACCCCGGAAAGCTCCGATGTGTTGCGTGATGCCCCCCGCCTCCTGGGCAGCGATCTGACTCTTCCTCAGACTGTCCAGCAGGGTGGTTTTTCCATGGTCTACATGGCCCATGATGGTCACCACTGGAGATCGAGGGACTAACTGAGCGGGATCTGGGGGAGGTCTGACATTTCAAACACGTTTTATGAATTACAGAAATAGACAAAATTATACATGTAGAAAATTATACAAAAGTCAGACAGCTGTATTATTAAAGTAATCCTCACTGTCTCTGGATATCTTTGCTTTCTCTGACTTTGGTTTTCAGCAGTTTGGCCCATTTGTGTTTCATTCCTGATCTGTTTACTGCCTCTTTTATCCATTTCTCCTCCAGCACTGTGTCGGGCTCCAACTCATACAGATCGACATCTGTGTTGAGCAGGGCCTCATAGACTTGATCTAAAGAGGGGGAACAATACAGATATACACTACCATGATCACCATTTGAGGACTTTAATTTATAAAAAAAAAAAAAAAAAAAAATCACCATGAAACCAAAATTGACAATTTTATTCATGTGCCCTCATAATCTTTAATAAAAATATCTTCTCCTTCTTGCAGTGACATCTCTTCTCTGATGATGTGTTTACTGGAGCGAGGGCGGGACAACCTGTCTCTCACATGAAATCCACAAATAGCAAACCACAAACATAAAACCATCCAATTAATTCCACATGGACAAAATCAAGTCCCGTCCTACATTTGTTCTTCTGCTGAATTCACGCTATGTCGCAATTACCATAATTTTATGATGACAACACGTGATGTTCCGGGAATTATGCATTTCTATGGCAACACTATCAATGCCTAAATGAATCTTCAGCGGTCATGTGGTACAAGTTGAAGGTCACAGAAAACTCCCAGCTTACAAGTGCAATTATGAGATCTATGAGGAAAAAAGAAATCTCGTAATTACAGTAATTTCAACATGCCATGAACGCACTTTTTTCCCCAGAAGCTTTTTCACTCATATATACGTCACAATAGGAAAGAAAAGACTACTTCTGTTTCATGTTGACTTTAATACTTTTATTCAGCGAGGGTGCACTAAATTGATCAAAAATGATAGTAAAGACATTTACATTGTTACAAAAGATTTCTATTTCAAATGCTGTTCTTTTGAACTTCCTAGTCATTAAAGAGTCCTGTAAAAATGCATCATGATTTCCACAAAAATATTAAGCAGCACAACTGTTTTCAACACTGATAATAATTTAGAATGATTTCTGGAGTAACAATGCTGAAAATTCAGCTTTGCATCACAGGAATAAAGTACATTTTAAAAGTAGAAAACTGTTATTTTAAATTGTATTAATATTTCAGAGTATTATACTGTTACTACAATATTTTTATTTATTCAAATAAATGCAACCTTGGTGATTATTCCAAACTTTTGACCTCCAGTGTATTAAAATAGAAAACAGTTCTTATAAATTGTAATAATATTTCACAATATCACTGTTTTTATTGTATTTTGCAGGCTTGGTGAGCATAAGAGACTTATTTCAAAAACATTGATAATGTTGTCATGATGTATATATAGCAAGAAGAAACAGAAACTCCATCATAAGCTCATCTCATTTAGATCAACACTTACCAATGTCTTTATTCATGGCCATGGCGAGTTCAGACACAGTCATCCTCTGTTTGATCTCCACCTCATGCTTCTGTTGTTTTTCTAGTTTCACTGGTTTTGATTTGAACTTCTCATCTTTGAAATGGCCCTTATTCTACAGCAGGACAAACACAACACATTCTGCTCACCACATGCCCACAAGGCATCCAAACAATCTGGTTTGTACTGGAATCTGGAATCTTGAATCTTGAATTAATCTTGTGATCTGCATTGGACTGTTGTGATCCTTCTGATAAGCATTAGTGAAGGATTCCACATTTTGAGACTGACCTGTTTTGCAGCCAGGTGTCGGACCTGAAGACAGGTGGACGGAGGTCCAGAGGTCCAGGCAGGTAGAGGGGGAAGACGTGGGCTCCCATGATGCCAACAGGACAACGCAGTTCTGCCAATCAAGGCTGCTATCCGCTTCATTGCAGATTTTCTAATAAAAAAAAAGCTTAACAGTTCATATATGGACAATGAATATGAAATTATATCATTAATCCAGGACAAGGTGAGTACAATGACTACAGATATACTATTGCATTATATCTTAGTTTTTGCATGTAAAACGCTTTTAAAATGATAAAAGAGATGTATCATGAATAGCAGTATTATTTAAATAGCTTGTTTTATGCAAATGTTATGATAAACAAAAATGAATCTAGTACTAAAGTTGATTACTCCCTGTACTTTGATAAAAAGGTACACTGATGCTATAATACCATGGTAGTTTGATAAATGCAATGGTATGTATGATTACTATATTCATTTGCCATTGTATTTAACGTTACTGTACATGGTAATCGAGCCAATTCAAAGAACACCATGGTATTACCATGGTACATGGCAAAAGAAATATACCACAGTATATGACTAAATAAAATAGTATTACCATGTAAAATGTCATCACCATAACACACCAAAACATAGTAATACAAAGGCACTTTTTGTATCTTTACACACATCTATAAAGCTGACCTATTACAGTAGCTCAAGACAGATTACCAGCATGATTAACGTTACTTTCCTGCATGTAAAAAAAAAAAAAACATACTTAGTAAACGAGAGAAAATACACTTACCGCTGAATTAATTCAGTATACAGACTTTAAAAGCAGAGGCGTGGAGGAAAAAATCAGCTTTTAAAAGCAAATAATATCCGAAATCATATGTCATTTCTGCTGTGTGGGCGCCGCCATGACATATATCCCACAATGTACTGCGCAGACTGCAGTTCAAACACACAAACACGCGGTGGCGACAAAATTCACAAAGTCCAAAACACCGTCATATAGAAATAGAATAAAAAGTGACGTGACGTGTAGCCAAGTATAGTCTCATGCTCGGAATTTGTGCCAAAGAGTATAGAGCCCAAGAGGCAAAACTTTTTTGGCAACAGGCACTAGGTGGCGCTTCGCTAGCGCGGCCGCCATTTTGGGGTGAAAATTCTAACTGGATAACAGCACAGATACACAGAAACAGTCTGTCTGTCTGTCTGTCTGTCTATTTCTCTCTCTCTCTATCTATCTATCTATCTGTTTCTGTCTATTTCTATCTATCTGTCTGTCTGTCATCTATCTATCTATCTATCTATCTATCTATCTATCTATCATCTATCTATTTCTATCTATCTATCTATCTAATTCTCTCTCTCTCTCTCTCTCTATCTATTTATATCTATCTACCTATCTATCTGACTATTTCTATCTATCTATCTATCTATCTATCTATCTATCTATCTGTCTGTCTGTCTATTTCTCTCTCTCTCTATCTATCTATCTATCTATCTATCTATCTGTTTCTGTCTATTTCTATCTATCTGTCTGTCTGTCATCTATCTATCTATCTATCTATCTATCTATCTATCTATCTATCTATCTATCTATCTATCTATCTATCTATCTATCTATCTATCTATCATCTATCTATTTCTATCTATCTATCTATCTATCTATCTATCTAATTCTCTCTCTCTCTCTCTCTCTCTCTCTCTCTCTATCTATCTATTTATATCTATCTACCTATCTATCTGACTATTTCTATCTATCTATCTATCTATCTATCTATCTATCTATCTATCTATCTATCTGACTATGTTTTATCTATCAACCACCCAGAACATTCTAGCAACCACATAACCACCCAGAACACCCTAGCAACTGCATAGCAACACCTTAGCAACCATCTCGAGTGCCCTTGCAATCACATAGCAACACCCTATCAACCAACCCAAGTACCTAGCAACCACATAGCAACACCCTAGCAACCACCCCAAGTACCATAGCAACCACATAAAAACACCCTAGCAACCACGCTAGTACCCTAACACTTTCTAATCTATCTATCTATCTACCTTTTAAACTACTAAACTAAAACTTAAACTATTTCAAACTGAAATATTCAAACTTCAAGCTTTTAAAACTACTTTAATCTTTCTGGCTAGGCTTTCAAGCCAACTTAAAGTTTGTCTACAAACTTTTTTATCTAGTTTAGTATTGAAATTGTCATGTTCCCTACACGTTAAATGAGTAAATGCATGCATACAGTACTGTCTTTTACAGGTTTGCCAGGTGGGTGCAGCATCTCAGGAATGCATCTCTGATGGGGGTAAGCTCTCAGCGGCTCAGTGGCAGGGTTGATACAGTATACCTGGATCATGCTAAAAATATGATGAATGTGATGCATTGCTGTGTCTGTGTCTTTTTAATATTAACTGACATTAATATAAGACAATACTGCAAAAATAGTCAAGCTGTTATGTTCCTGTTATATATTAAATGTCCAACAATCCCACTTTTTCTGATGCATCCTTATTTTAATTTCATATGTTGGTATTAATTCAGTGTTTATAATGCTAATACTTGAACTTCAAATAATTTCAACCCAAACTGACTGACAAAAAAAGTGGAAGACTGTATAATAAACCGTTAAAAGGATTTGATGATCACTAGTCTAGTGTTTGTACGTTATGCTGTGTTGTCACCGTTCAGGTTTTCAGCTAATTTCAGCTTTAATGTACTTTTTTTTTTTTTAATTTTTTATAACAAAGCAGCTGATATTGCCATAGAAACGAATGGACTGCCGAGTCGCTTTCACCCCAAAATGGTGGAAACACAGGGCTGCTGCTGGACGCCAGTGTTTCAGTGCTTCTTGTCAGTGTATATTCTTTGTTTGTGTTCTGCATTTCACCCATCCAAGCCAAGTACTGGTCTCTGCAGGACAGTAATAGGAGTTACCAGATTATAACAGAGGGGCGTTTCTGATTTGCCCATGTTAGAGTGTGGGTAGGGTTTAGGGGTGGGGTCGGGTGAAGGGGATCATTTTCATTGCATGATTTATAAACACCCATCAGTTTGAAAACGAACGCCCACTTTTGTTCCGCAGAGACCTCATACTCCATCCAAGTGCACACACACAGCAGTGAGTATTGAACACACACACCATCAACACACACCCGGAGCAGCGGACAGCCATTTTTGCTGCGGCGCCCGGGGAACGATTGGGGGTTAGGTGCCTTGCTCAAGGGCACCTCAGTTGTGGGTAATGAGAGTGGAAGAGAGCGCTGTTCATTCACTCCCCCCACCTACATTTCCTGCCAGTAACGTTACTGAAACTCGAACCCGCGACCTTCGGATTACAAGTCAGCATAAAATTAACTGTAAACATGCATAAAATGCTCAGAAACATTTGTGGTAAAACATGTGTAATACCCAACACAGTATTAACATCTTCTTGTACATAAATATTTTGTATATTTCATATCTTCTCTATTGTGTAAATACATCTACATGTTATTTGTCTGGATGCGTTTATATGTTTTATTTATTTATTTTTCTGTGTAGTGGACGCTTCACCGAGACAATTTTTGTGTTAGCATACTTGGCAATCAATCTCATTCTGACACCATTGTATACTTTTTTTTCCCTCTATTTTTTTCTCTCTAAATTAATGTTAGGCCTACCATTGCTTTGGCAATGTAAAGCCTTCTACCATGCCAAAAGATCATCCTTGAATCTCGAATAAGCAAGTACTTGTTACTTTTCTCAGCGCTGCTCTGGACGAACCAATCACAGTCTTGTGGGATTATTGAAGAAAAAACATTTTGCAGATGTGGATTTCTATTTGTACTTCAGATACAAACAAAATGTGTCCAATATTACGTACTGACACTTAAATGAGGATTTCTGAGCCACCAAATCACATTTGTCTCATAGTAAAGTTATTTTTATTATTATTTAATCAAAAAATCGTACAATCTTTTTTATTATCATTATGTTTCAAACACTTCTGCTAACAAATGTAGGAAACATTAGCACAATGCATCACGATATGAGCAAACAAAGCTGCAGTTTTCTTATTTAGAAGGAAAACATTTTAAAATTAGATAAAAGGCAAAATACACAAGTACTCTGGTACATTTACTGGTTTTAACAAATACAGGGTGCATTTCAGCTAAAAATAAACAACAAAAACACTCTGCTCTTCTATTCTGCAAAAAAGGGAAAATGACTGTAATATACAGTAGTCAGAACAAATGAACCACAGCAGTTTTGATGCTACATGCATAGAGGGACTCCTACTTTTTTTTTTTTTTTTTTTACTTTCATGCATGTAATTTAAAAAAAAAGTGAACATTTAACACATGAAATACAAACAATACAAAATACATTAAAAAAAGAACAGAAACAAAACGAGGAGGGATAAGGAAAAAAATAAATATGTCAACCAAGACATGTCAAGATAAACTAAGGGTCGTAGGATTGTTCAAAGACAAGGACTGTTTCTTGGTTGCTTCCTGACTGATTATGCCTGAATACACCTCAGATGGCATAATCATAGTGCATAAATTTGCTTTCACGTGTTCAGAATAAGATGTTCATATTATTTATATGATTCTGGCATAAATAAGTCACAAATGATTTCATCAGAGGTGTTTGCATACTGTAAAACCTTTTCTAACTTCCAGCTAAAAGGGAATATTCTCAGAACTTTGGCTAATGTTCTGGCAAGGTTCTCTCAAAGTTATGAACAAACAATCTTCCAGTAAAGTTAACAGAATATTTGTTCAAAGTTATATGGTCTTTAATAACGTTCTCAAAATGTTAGCACAAAAACATTATTTATAAACGTTGTGTATGCGCAGCCATCAAAAGTTTTTTCGTTTGAACTTTGTTTGCGGAAGCTCTGTATATTTCAATGGCATCACTGTCGAAGAGTAATTAGCTGGTGAAATGGATTTATTGTAGAGTTGACAAATGTTATCATGAGCACTGTAATGTTTGAAGCGGGTGTCATAACAAATGTCAGTAGACCGGGAAGATTTTAAAACTGACAGTTCATTCATAAATCTGTAAGATCTTACCTTCATGCTGTAGAAATATAAATCGGAAGACAGAACACAACAAGCGCAGTGCTGAAAAGGGGCGAAGCTACATATAAGGCCTATACATACATTTTTTCTGAAACATTTTAATTGGATGCTCATCTAACATTTGTTTAAATGTTATTACTTGTTTCAGAATGTTCAAAAAACATCCAAAAGTACCCTATAATGTTTGCAAAATGACAAAATGCAATCCTTCCTTAACGTTCACATAACCGAGAAAAAAACGTTTTTAAAACATTTAAAAAACTGGCGGTTTTGAACATTCAGAGAACATTCAGATAAATAATGCTTTCAGAACTTAAAATAAACATTGGCAAAACCTTCTTAGAACATATTTTTGTATCACCTTAACTTGACTCGCTGAAAATTGTGTTTGTAAAGACTGAATCTATGGTGAATGCTGAATCAAAAAGGTGTTCCGGTTTGCGGTTATCCTCTTCCAAGACAGGGCTTCCTTTTAAAACCTCGTCACTGTGGTCAGGATGAGTCATATGAGGATCAGCGCCGTTCTTACTTGACACCGATCCCACTGACTTCACTGACATAGTGCTATGGACACTGGCACGGCGACTGTTGCCCTCTGATGTGGAGATGACACAGCTGGCGCGGGGTAAAGTGGACAGAGCCTGGCCTGTTTTGGGGCTTCGCATCGGAGTGGCAAAGCAGTTTAAACACCCTGATACGGAGGAGGACTTCCCTTGTGTCTCGAGAGCAGGTTTAGGATCAGACTCTGTACTTTGCACACTCTGAGTTTTATACAGTCCAATGCTTGCTTTGTCCAGCTTTTGTGCTGAACGATCTCCAGCAGATCTCCCACTGCTAGACCTCCGTACCACACTCCCTGAGGAGCAGTAACCCTGCCTGAGCTCCTCGTGGTTGGGCCGGGCTGGTGAAGGGGAGTTACTGAATCGGTGCCGGTTGGACGGGAATGGATCTGGAAGGGGGCTGCCATCACTGGACCAGGCCTCGTTCTCCAGGCTCACGCTGAACTCACCACTGCTCGCACTGGGGGCACGACTCGATTTGCCATTCAAGCCAGCTGAACATGTCAATTAGAGGAAGTTATAGTTCAACAAGATCATAAAACTCTCAGAAAGTTACTTTTGGTCTACCAATATATTCTTACCATGATTTTGGCCTTCTGCGCCAGTTGCAAGACTTTGTGGAATTGTGTCTCCTTGAAAATCTTTACCTGAAGGGACAAATGTGTCACACATTTAGAGTCCAAGTTAAAAAGTGACTTTTATTTCACAAAACAGTGAAGCACCAAAGCAGTGAAATGGTGCTCAGGTATTATTGGTTGCCAAAATGTTGCCAGGGTATTGCTATGCAGTGGTTTTTAGCATGTTGCTATGAAGATGCTATGATGTTCTGGGTTGCCAATGTTTTAATATGCAGTTGCTATGGTGTTTTGAGTGGTTTTAGCATGTTGCTATGTGGTGTTTTGGGTGGTTGCCAGAGCATTGCTATGCAGTTGCCAAAGTGAATGGTTTTAGGATATTGCTAGATTATTTTGGTGGTTACCAGGGCATTGCTATGGGGTTGCTAAGGTGTTCTGAATTTTAGCATTGTTCTGGGTTGCCAGGGTGTTGTTGTACAGTTGCTAAAGTGTTCTAAGTTGATGTTAGCATGTTGCTTTGGGGTTGCTATGGTGTTCTGGGTTGCCAAAGTGGTGATATGCAATTGCTAACACTGCATTCACATGGGACGTCAGCATCAACGCTTGACGGAAAGCGTGTCTGAAGCTTGCACTGACACGACCGTCATAGTACAACAGCCAATCACATTACTTTCCGGTGTTGCATGAACGCAATTGGCTAGCGTCTGTGATCTGATTGGCTGATGCCTGAAAATTCGACGCGACGGAACCCACAATTCAGTTCGGCAACGCATGACGTCACCAATTCAAAGTAAACGAGAAGCGTTAACGCCGTTAATGTTGCTATGTGGTTGCTATGGTGTTTTGGTTGTTGCCATGGCATTGCTATGCCATTTCTAAAGTGTTCTAAGTGTATGGTGTTCTGGGTTGCTAAGGTGTTGCTATGTTCTGAATGGTTTTTATCAAGCGCAACGTAGTTTTTATGGTGTTTTCGGTTGCTATGCAGTTACTAAAGTAGTCTTAAATGGTTTTTAACATGCTGCTTTGTGGTTGCTATGGTGTTCTGGTCTGCCAAGGTATTGCTATGCTTTTGTTAAGCTGTTCTGAATGGTTTGTAGAAGGACTGCCAACTTTTGAGTTTAGTGAGTTATGGATAAGCTTGCCATTCAATTCTGGTCTTAATTCAATATCGATTCATCAGGTACAGTAGGGCCTACGTGTTAATTTTTCTCAAAGAAACAAATCTATCTCAACTAAGGCTGTAAACATAAAGGGAAACCTATCAGCTGGTATTATTATTAAAGGTTAAAATTAACAAATCATTCTTATATTACAATTAATATAATGCTGTTTTTATAATAATGTTATAACATTTTTTGAACGATATAAGAGTAAACCTATTATAAATATGTAATCAATTGCATAAATTTAACAAAATGCTTCTCTCCAGAGTAAATTATTCTAGCTAGCATGGTCATTGAATGGCTTTACGTGACATATTGTTCACAAGCTGTTTTATTCACGTCTTTCCACGGTTGAAACAATCACTGAACGATTACATAAGACATGATACAATTCAGTAAGCTGTACTCTATCTTTCAACATACCTTATGATGTTCATTCATGTTTATTTGGTGCTATAACTAGTAATAAAGAGGAACACAGATCCGTTTATGTGCCGCTTAAACTGAGGTATATCAAAAGTAACCTGCTCTGTCTTGTCTGTCGGCGCATTGCCAGTCCTCTTTGCTCCATGATATTTTTTCACCGCATGAGAAAATGGTATGGAGTATAGCAATAGTAATAGTGATGCTTTTTACAAACACCATTAATGTGATATGTACAGTTTTGACTTACTACCTTGATTACAGATTGCTGTATGATTGTCTATGGAAGAGTAGGCTTGAAATGATGATGATGATGTGGAGTGTTTTTTTGAAATGGCAAATGGATGTTCCTGCTGCCCGGAGTCCTCATCCAAACATCCCTCTGACTGCAGCAGGTCATTCATTGCTGAGATGAAACATGACAAGAGATGAAGATGACATGAGATGACGTTTATGGGGCTGAATTCGAGGCAGCATTTGTCTTAAAGGGAGTCAAAGCATTTATCTTGCATTATCCTTTTCTCATTCTCTGAAGAATAAAACGCCTTGATTTACTTTTAAAAGGCTTTGCTTATAGGTAAGCTATTATGATGCAAAGATCATTAAAGCATCATGTATAAAAAAAAAAAAGCAATGACAGGGAAGGCACAGCCATTACAGGAAAGACAGGATGTGAGGTCTTACACAGAGATCGGCGGAAGAGAGAGTTGACTTTGTCTTTATCCTTTGGTTTGTTACGCTTAACATGAAACATTTTCAGGGCACAGACTTGATCACCACAACGGAAAACAAAGATAAAAAACGAGGGAGGAAAAACATGACAATACAAATGTTTCTGAATGCTTTCATAGGAAAGAAGGAAATTATTTGAAAGAACATGAAAAATCACATAACCACAGACACATACATCTTTTTTTTACTACCTACTTGGAATGTTAAGACGTTTTGTTAAATACTCTGTGATTTTATGATTTTACAACATTTTTTATTTCTTTCTTTGTTTTAAAGAGGTCATTTCAATATTAAAACATTTTTATTATACATTAATACGTTTTTTAATTGGAGCTTATTGACTTGCATTGTTTGGACAAAAACACTTCTCAAAACATCCTCATTTCTGTTCTACGGAAGAAAGAAACTCATACAGTTTTAGAACAACATGAGGGTGAGTAAATGACAGAATTTTATCCCTGGAAACATCCCTAATGGTTGAGCTCTGGAAATTAAAGTCTCTCTTTTATATTAAGCAACATATTTAATTCCTCATGATATGACCCCTTTAAAAACACAAGAAATATTGGTAACAATTTACAATAAGGTTTTATTTATTAACCGTACTTAACTACATTAAAAGATCTAAAACTGTACGAGTTAACATTAGTGCACTGTAAACAAAATTAACTAACAATATAGGTTAATAAATGCTGTAACTCATCACTGTTAGTTCATATTAGTGCATTAGCTAATGTTAATAAATGAGACATTATTGTAAAGTGTTACAGAAATATTTGTGTTGAACAGTGTGGAAAAGAATGGAGGACCAAAGACATGACCCACAGACTTGAAATAAATCAGGAAACATACGTCAAATAACTGCATAAATATTTAATTAGAGTAGCTGAACTCCTCTTGAAGTGCTTTGTGGCGCCAAGGGCTTGGGGAGCAGAAGTTGACAAGTTTTCTAATCAGCAGATTCTGGGATGAGTTACTACCCTTTACTTGGCTGCTCCATGCTATTCTGTTCTCACTCTCCTGACCTGGGGATGTTGGGATGAAGGGTTTGCGGTTTATTAAATGGCTTGTTTCTGGATGTTCCTGGCTAGAATGATTGGACTCTGACAGTTTCATGTAACTAAGGTGATACTCACTGCTGCTCCTCTTGGGGGACAGGGTGTCACCGTGAAGGGAGTCGGGAGCAGATTCTTCTGAGCCCTGAGAACCCACAAAGGAGCTGTTGTCATGGCAGCGCAGGTTATCCAGACCCTCGCATGACTCGGAGCGGAGAGTTGGAGAATGGACGTGCTCCTGATCACGAGCCCTCGTCTTCATCAACTTCCTCATCTTCAGTGTTATCCAGTTGCCTCGTCTTCATTGAGTAACCATTTGAGGAAAGACAGAAAACATGTTAAATCTTGATTTTTTAATATATACAAGAAGCCACTCTTAACATCACATTACAGTACCTGCGTGGAGGCGATGGGTCATAGAACTTGTACTGATCCATGATTTTCTCTTCCAGCTTTTCCTTCTGCCTTCTGAGTTCATTCAGTTTGTCTCTGTCAAAAATACAGTACAGTTAATACAGCGCTTACATGCCATAAACTTCTGTACTGTGCTCTAAAGCAGTGCTTCTTAACCTTTTTGACTTTTGACACCTATTGTCCACAACAATATTCAATGGCCCTGTGAATTTTCCAGATTTTATTACTTTACATGACTATCCAAGGTCTACAAATCACACTTTTTTAAAATTGGGCTTGCTCATATATACAGGTTGTCCATGAATGTGAGAATCTGTGTTATTTTAGTATTACTATTATACTATTATATTTGTTTTAGACACTATTATAGTTTTTATTCATATTTTGAATTAGTTTTTATATTTTCTGTTTACATTTAAACAATGTAATTGTAAGTTTTAGTAATTTTGTTGTTTTTTGTCATTTTTATTAGCTTTTTTTAAAGAATATGTCTACATAGTTTTCATTCATTTTTTATTTCAGTTTTAGTCATTTTATTGCATCAACAAACTAAATGAAAATGAGAAATGTTCCCTTGGCAACTATCTGAAATAAAATTAGTTTTATTTCAGTTAAAGTTTATTTTAAGTAACAATTATTATTATTATTTACAATTTTAGTTTTGTTAACTAAAATAACCCTGGTTACCCAGCTGTCGATAAGTAAATTAAATTTGATTTTTAGTTGTTTTAGCTTATTTTAATGCTTGTTTTGTTTTATTTTAAGTCATCTTTAGCCCTCTAATGGGCCCCAGTCCCGTGGTTGAGAACCACTGCTCTAAAGTGATGGTTCCTAATAGGTTTTTCTTAAATGATCAGATTTTACATTCATGTTGTTTATTGAAGAAGAAGAATAATCAAATGTCCTTAAAACACTGCAATGTATTCATATCAGACCATGAACCATCAACATGGCATATGCTGAATATGAATATTTACAATACTGGTTGCTAAATGTCTCTTGAATTTTGATGGGTTCATGCTCTTGGTAATTCACTGCACAAAATATATAGTGGTCATCACAAACCATGTTTATCTGCAAGTCAGCCCATATTTATTGTCGTCTGGGTTGTATTTTTTGACCTTGCATATTTTTGTTTATGATTTTCTAGGATGAGGGAATGCCGAACAACCTTCCCATATTGGCATCTGTGTAATTTGGCTTCAACCAAGCGACAGACGGATTTGCGTTAAAATGCCAAAGACTTTTACGTCAACAACAAAAATATGGGAATTGTTTTGTCTTTGCATTAAAAAATGATTGGGTTATCCTAAGCATAAATAACTTTGGTCATTTGAGAACCACTGCTTTGCAGATTTGCCAGAATATAAATAAACTGTCTTTAACACAGTTTTGTCTTTTACTCTTTTACTAAATAAATGTTTCTCACATATATTGTCTCTGTTCCACATGGAACAGGTCCTTGCTCTCCATAGTCTGATCTAGCAGGGTCCGGTTCTGCAGCATCAGGCTCTGGATCTGGTCCAGCAAGTGGCGGTTCTCTTCCTCCAAGTTCCCCTTCAGCTGGGTCAGCAACTGAACAGATACACAAAAGGAGGTGATTCATCATGAACTTAAAGTATTTAATAAGTAGCTTTGTTTAAGTAGCAACAAAGTTAGGGTGATGGCAGTTCAGTTGCTACCGGCACTAACCAGCATAAACCAGTCTGGACAATGATATGCTCTGCAGGTATGTAAAAAATGGAAGTCAAATCTTCTAAAAATCTTCGACTCTGTTCGAATGACCATGCCTAATGGGTGTTATATACCTCACACTGGTTGGTCAGTTTAATAGTGGCGATCTCCAGCTGCTGGTTCTGCTCTTTGAGTTTGGACAGCTCTGACTCCAGCTGTGTCTGCTCCAGTTTGCTGGAGTTCAGCTGGCTCTTTATGCTCTTGTGCTCAACCTGAAGTCCCTCATTCTCTGCCAACAGCTTCTGGTAGATCTGATTCAGCCTAGGTAGAGGACAAAGCACAATGTTTGGTGTAAATAATAAAAGAAGACATGAATCTTTATTTATCACTACACGACCAGGGCTGGAGGAGTTTTCCAAAATGATAAAGCCATGTCACCATTGTCGCGTTTTCATATGGTTTCTGTTCTTAGGACATTTAGTTTGTATGTTCTTGTTTCCTGTGTTTAGTTCCAGTTTCTTCTGTTACCTTGAGTGGGTCTCAATCAGCTCCCTACGCATATACGAATTCGAGCACTGGTAAGGACTCTGATTCACTACACATTGGGACACTGATGGCTCTATTTCTGGCAACATCCTCGATGTACGACATCACTACTGGTATTTTATGAACAACAGCAGAAGTGATATCTTTCTGACTTTAATTATTTATGTTATTTAAAAGTATATTATGATAAATACTTTGATTTCTACATATCTCTGCAACATTTCAGCCATAACTTTATTATAAATGTTAGCTAAATTGTTCATTACCTGTCTAACGATGTATCTTTATGCCAAACTATGGTTTGTTTTTAAAAAATATCTTGCGTGTCATAATGTGTGGTGAGTTGGCTTGCTTGATTTATGTTTCAAACTTCAGAACTTCTGGTAAGGGAACACAGTGAGCATTGATGCTCTTTTTATTAAATATCTCTGGAATATTGAATTATTGGATTCTGATTTGTAAACTGCAGCATACTGCACTATTTTTTATTTTATATATATATATATATATATATATACACACACACTATATTGCCAAAAGTATTGGGACACCCCTCCAAATCATTAAATTCAGGTGTTCCAATCACTTCCATGGCCACAACTGTATAAAATCAAGCACCTAGGCATGCAGACTACTTCTACAAACATTTGTGAAAGAATGGGTCACTCTCAGGAGCTCAGTGAATTCAAGCGTGGTACCGTGATAGGTTGCCACCTGTGCAATAAGTCGTGAAATTTCCTCACTACTAAATATTCCACGGTCAACTGTTAGTGGTATTATAACAAAGTGGAAGCAATTGGGAACAACAGCAACTCAGCCACGAAGTGGTAGGCCACGTAAAATCACAGCGCGCATGCTGAGGAGCACAGTGTACAGAAGTCTCCAATTTTCTGCAGAGTCAATAGCTACAGACCTCCAAACTTCGTGTGGCCTTCAGATTAGCACAAGAACAGTGCATAGAGAGATTCATGGAATGGGTTTCCATGGCCGAGCAGCTGCATTCAAGCCTTACATCACCAAGTGCAATGCAAAGCGTCGGATGCAGTGGTGTAAAGCACGCCGCCACTGGACTCTAGAGCAATGGAGACGTGTTCTCTGGAGTGACGAATCACGCTTCTCTGTCTGGCAATCCGATGGATGAGTCTGGGTTTGGTGGTTGCCAGGAGAACGGTACTTGCCTGACTGCATTGTGCCAAGTGTAAAGTCTGGTGGAGGGGGGATTATGGTGTGGGGTTGTTTTTCAGGGGTTGGGCTTGGTCCCTTAGTTCCAGTAAAAGGAACTCTTAATGCTTCAGCATACCAAGACATTTTGGACAATTTCATGCTCCCAAATTTGTGGGAACAGTTTGGGGATGGCCCCTTCCTGTTCCAACAAGACTGCGCACCAGTGCACAAAGCAAGGTCCATAAAGACATGGATGAGTGAGTTTGGTGTGGAGGAACTTGACTGGCCTGCCCTCAACCCGACAGAACACTTTTGGGATGAATTAGAGCGGAGACTGCGAGCCAGGCCTTCTCGCCTTCTGCCTCACCTCACAAATGCGCTTCTAGAAGAATGGTCAAAAATTCCCATAAACACACTACCCTACGGATTAAGAATGGGATGTCATTAAAGTTCATGTGCATGTAAAGGCAGACGTCCCAAAACTTTATGTGTGTGTATATATATATATATATATACATACACATCATTTTAACATTTATACATTTAAGCTAATTTTATTACTGTAGATTAACACTAAACTACTAAAATATAATGTTTGCCATTTTACATTTAATGTAAATTACAGCTTTTTTCTGAACTTGGTGTACACCAAGGAACCAAGGAAACACACACACACACACACACACACAGCACTGACCAGGCTTTCTCGTCTCTGAGTCTTTGGCACTCTGCTGTTGTGTTCCTGTTTGTGCATATTTCATTCTGCATCTTCTGCTGTTCTTCTCTGAGAGCTCTCTCTAACCCCTCCAGCTGAGCGCGCTGTTGAAGTAGCGTGTTATACCTGTAAATGTGAACGTGTCATAGTTTGATGGTGACTGACACTTGCTTATCTAAAGCATACATACATACATATATATACGTATATATATATATATATATATATATATATATATATATATACCACAAAAAGGGTTTGTCATGTACAAAAGTTTAGTGCAGCACAGAGGCAATAATAATTGTATTTAATGCTTTTGTGTCATTATCCACCTTATTTTGCAACATAGACCTAGAAGAGATTTTCGATTTGATCATTTTACAAACATTATGGGAACGTTACTTTTAAATGTTCTCTAAACATTCTTAAACAAGTAGTATCATTTAAATATGATGAATGTCTATCTAAAAAAACAAACGTTCAATGAACAATATATAAATAATGTTTTTGCAATCTAGTTTTCCCAGGTAGTCTTCCTTCCAGGTACTGACCAGATTCATTCCTGCTTAGCTTCAGTGGGCAATCAGTCTTGGGCTAAAGGGGGATATGGCTGTGATAATATCAAGCAGCATAATGGACTGTTTTTGTATGTCTAAAATACCTGGAAGCAGTTGACATTGGAAACCTCACACATTCAAGTTATCTTTATGTAGAATTTTGAATCAGTATCACAACCTGGCATTGTAAAGGCAGCTTATGTTATGTGTACTAACCTGTCCTCCAGTGATCTGTGCTCTATCTCCAGTGTTCGGTGACTGTTCTCCATTGTTGAGTACCTGTGGGAGAGCACCTCCAACTCTGCTGCCTGTCTCTCATGCAGGACGGTCAATCTCTCGTGATCCCGGAGAAGAAGTTCATTAACGATGCGCAGATCTTCTCTCTCCCGTACTGCACCCTCCCTCTCAGCCTCAGAACTCTGCCATTCCCGCTGTAGCCGTTCATTATGGGCCATCAGAGAGGAATTCTGGGAAGATAAAGTGGACTTCTCTACCTAGGAGAGATTGAGGAGTACAAAGATAGGCCAATGACTGATTTGATCTAAAATGGTTTCCACTTAAATCAAAATACAATAAAGACAGTAATATTTTGAACTATTATTGCAATTTAAAATATTTTAATATATTTTAAAATGTAATTTATGGTGGCAAAGCTGTATTTTCAGCATTATTACTCCAGTCTTCAGTGTCACATGATCCTTCAGAAACCATTCTTGTATGCTGATTTGGTGATCAAGAAATATTATTACATTTCTTATTTATGCTGAAAACAATTGTGCTGCTTAATTCGTAGGATTCCTAATTTAATGTGACTTACCTGCAGTTGTGCATTGTGTGTCTGCAGTGCTGTGTTATTCTCCTGCAAGGATGCCGTCTGCTGTTGCAATGCAATTATTTGTGCCTGCAACCCATCTGACTGCGCCTGCAAGGTCTGCAGTTGTGTTTGCAATGCCTGTTTCTCAGCCTGTAATGTTGCATTCTGTACAAGACAAACCAAGGGAACATGTGTCCAGTTCCTGTAGCTCACCCAGTATAGCCTGATGCTTATAACAGCAATGTTGTGTGTTTGATTGTACTTAGCATCTTTGGGAATTAAACATTATTTCATGCTAAAATCCCCCCTCAAGTATTCAAACAGGTTGACTGTGGGTCTAAGTTTGGTTTGGTGGACACTGCCTCCTTCATGAGACTCACATTTCTCTCCACCTCAATGAGTCGATCTTTGACCTTGAGCAATGCCCACGTGGCCTCCTGACTGTCTCTGTGCCATGCCCTCTCTGGTGGAGAGCATTGTCCTGCCTTTTCCTCCTCCTGCCTCTGAAGCAATGCCTCATAGTTCTGTTTGACCTGCAACAGTTCATCAATCACAAATAATATTAGTGAAGACAGAATGTCTTGTTAAGTTCACAACTTCACCCAAAAATAAAAATTTGCTGTTAATTTACCCTCAGGCCAAGATGGGTAAGATGTAGGTGTCTTTTCTTCAGTAGAACAGTAAAGAAGATTTTTAGCTGAAACCGTGGTCCTTGGTGATTCATATAATGTAAGTCAATGGCTACCGAAATAAATATAATAAAATTATACCGTGGCTCCTGACGAGTCATTGAGGTCTTATGAAGCGAAGTGAAACTGAACATTATTTACAGCATTATTGCTTGTAATCCACAGCCTCGGCAAACTGTCCTGAGCGCGTTCACAACAGTCTGCAGCACTTCCTGTCGCTTAATGACGTGAAAATCTGTGAAAAGTCAATCTTAATTTTTATATAGGTTGCAGGACACTGTACAAATTGTGAATAAAAAAGGAATACAATAATTTATAAATCTCATAAACTTCTATTTTATTCACAACATATCAAATGTTGAAAGTGAGACATTTTGAAATGTCATGCCAAATATTGGCTCATTTTGGATTTCATGAGAGCTACACATTCCAAAAAAGTTGGGACAGGTAGCAATAAGAGGCCGGAAAAATTAAATGTACATATAAGGAAGAGCTGGAGGACCAATTTGCAACTTATTAGGTCAATTGGCAACATGATTGGGTATAAAAAGAGCCTCTCAGAGTGGCAGTGTCTCTCAGAAGTCAAGATGGGCAGAGGATCACCAATTCCCCCAATGCTGCGGCAAAAAATAGTTTCTCAGAGAAAAATTGCAAAGAGTTTGAAGTTATCATCATCTACAGTGTGTAATATCATCCAAAGATTCAGAGAATCTGGAACAATCTCTGTGCATAAGGGTCAAGGCCGGAAAACCATACTGGATGCCCGTAATCTTCGGGCCCTTAGACGGCACTGCATCACATACAGGAATGCTACTGTAATGGAAATCACAACATGGGCTTCAGGAATACTTCCAGAAAACATTGTTGGTGAACACAATCCACCGTGCCATTCGCCGTTGCCGGCTAAAACTCGATAGGTCAAAAAAGAAGCCATATCTAAACATGATCCAGAAGCGCAGGCGTTTTCTCTGGGCCAAGGCTCATTTAAAATGGACTATGGCAAAGTGGAAAACTGTTCTGTGGTCAGACGAATCAAAATTTGAAGTTCTTTTTGGAAAACTGGGACGCCATGTCATCCGGACTAAAGAGGACAAGGACAACCCAAGTTGTTATCAGCGCTCAGTTCAGAAGCCTGCATCTCTGATGGTATGGGGTTGCATGAGTGCGTGTGGCATGGGCAGCTTACACATCTGGAAAGGCACCATCAATGCTGAAAGGTATATCCAAGTTCTAGAACAACTCCCATCCAGACGTTGTCTCTTTCAGGGCAGACCTTGCATTTTCCAACATGACAATGCCAGACCACATACTGCATCAATTACAACATCATGGCTGCGTAGAAGAAGGATCCGGGTACTGAAATGGCCAGCCTGCAGTCTAGATCTTTCACTCATAGAAAGCATTTGGCGCATCATAAAGAGGAAGATGCGACAAAGAAGACCTAAGACAGCTGAGCAACTAGAAGCCTGTATTAGACAAGAATGGGACAACATTCCTATTCCTAAACTTGAACAACTTGTCTCCTCAGTCCCCAGACGTTTGCAGACTGTTATAAAAAGAAGAGGGGATGCCACACAATGGTAAACATGGCCTTGTCCCAACTTTGAGATGTGTTGATGCCATGAAATTTAAAATCATATATTAATATTTTATATTTATATAATATTTTTTTCTTTAAAATGATACATTTTCCCAGTTTAAACATTTTATATGTCATCTATGTTGTATTTGGAATAAAATATTGAAATTTGAAACTTCCACATCATTGCATTCCTTTTTTATTCACAATTTTGTACAGTGTCCCAACTTTTTTGGAATTGGGTTTGTACTATTTGATGAACAATATAACCCACGCGTCTTCCTTTACGTCATTATGTGTCAGGAAGCTTGCACTGTAGACTGTCGTGAACATGCTTGGGAGGCTGTGAATTACAGGTAATAATGTTGTAAATAATGTTCAGTTTTGTACAGACTGATCGTTTCGCCTCATAAGACCTCAATGTATCGTCAGGAGCCACTGGTATTAATTTTGTTTTGCCTGTATATGTTTTTTTGATTCTGAAAAGTGACAGTATGGTAGCCATTGACTTGCATTATATGAATCACCAAGGACCACGATTTTAGCCTAAAATCTTCTTTACATTTCTACTGAAGAAAAAAAGACACCTACATCTTAGATGGCCTGAGGGTGAATAAATTAACTGCAAATTTTCATTTTTGGGTAAACTATACCTTTAATGTGCGGTCACATTAGAGAAATTGGCAAAATGTGTGTGACCAACTTGAACCAGTTGTGAAATATGCATCTGGAAATCTTTCGCCTTGAGAAGGAGTTACTTATAGGATGGATTCCTATTAAAATTACTCTATTTCTCCTGCAAAAAAATTCGCTTAACAATGGTAAATGTGACCTCAAGTTTAGAGACAGATCAATCATGCAAAAATGCATGAGCTCAATATGGCAGTTTTTAGTTAGAGTCATATTGGACCAACTAGCCTGATTTAAGAGACCATTTTGGTCAGATTTGAATTGGTTTTAAATTTTGAGTTTGGTAAATGGGTTTGGACTTTCCCAGCTAACAAAAATATGTCCTAAGAATGCTTTGCTAATGGTCCATTAAGTTATGAAAACATTATTTCTGAATGTTGCCTGAACGTTCAAAACGTCCAGTTTTTTAAAAATGTTTTGAAAAAAAAAAATGTTCTTGGTTATGTGAACAACAGGACATTCCATTTTGCAAACATTATGGAGATGTTACTGTTGAGTGTTCCCTGAACATTCTGAATCAAATAGTAACATTTAAAAATGTTAGTTGTCTACTAAAAAATTAAATGATTCAGAAAAAAAGTTTAATTAACGATGTATAGATAATGTTTTTGTGCTAATGTTTTGAGAACATTATTAAAGACCAGATAACTTTGAACAAAAGTTTTATAAAAATTACTGGAAGAATGTCTGTTCATAACTTTGAAAGAACATTTCCAGACCATTAGCCAAAGTTCTGAGAATGTTGCCCATTAGCTGGGTTCCCCATTCAAGCATGTTAGCAAAATGGCTACCAAGTAAACTGTCTTGCTTTGGACTTGGCTCCGACTCACAGTTTTGAGATCCTGTCGTAGTTGCTGGTTTATCTTGGCTGATTCTTGCAGACGGGCCTCCAGGGCAGCCATTCTCTCTTTTTTAATCTTCAGGGATTTCATTAGAGAAGACTCCAGCTCTGACTCCAACTGCTTACACTGACTGAGAGTAGAAGAGAGAGTGATGGAGACAAAGACAAAGTTGGCCATTAGACATGTCTAAAAAGGAATCTGACATTTAAAAGTATTACCTTGGGCTTGACTGAATATATAAGTGAATGTCTGGATACCCCTGGTCTACAGCCTCGTGATCTCCCATTTGTTTCTCCTGGTTTAACTTCATCCTCTCCAACTCATAATTCAATTTCTCAAGATCAGATTCTTTCTGTTGCAACTTCAGCCTCTGGTCCAGCAGTTCCTAGAGCAGAAAATAGAAAAATGAAGAAAGATAAGAAAACATTGACAAAGCATAATAATCAACAAAGCATTCACTGCAGTGGTAACCTCTCTTAATGTCATCAGCATCCTCTTGTCTACTCCAGCCTGTTGAATCAGCTCCTGGTTTTCCTTCTCCAGTTCTTTGTTCTTGGCACAGGCCTCACTAAGATAGGTAGTCTTTTTAACCAGGGTACGGTTCTCCTTCTCTAGAACTGCCAACTTCAAACTGCTACTATTCAACGAGGCCTCCTGGATCTTCACTTGCTGCTGCAATCTCCGATTCGCCTTCTCCAGACAACTTCTATCTTGTCCCAGATGTCCGTTTTCATGCACTAGACCTTTGTTTTCTATATCTACTTGACCTTGGTTTTGGTTTAAATTGACTTGAAGACTCTGGTTCTTCATCTCCAATTCATGGAGCTCTACTTCAAGACAATGAAGATTGCCATTAGTATTTTCCAAGGATGCATGCAGATGTTCTGTGTCAAGGGACTGATTGTTGGTCCTCCCATTTTCCTCAATATGTTTAGATTTAGAAATAAACTCATCCAATGGGTGACTGGTTCCTTGAAGTTCTTCCAGGGACTTCAACAACCTTTGGTTCTCCTTCTCCAGTTTCAGCAACCTGCTACATGTCTTTTCAGTTACCTCCTGGCCCAAAGACTTCAGCTCTAAAACCATAAACACATTTTAGGTTTATTCATGTTTAAGTTTATTTATTACCTGTCAAATGATCAATGAGATGGTAGTGAAATCCATTTTTTCTACCATATGCGTCACTTTTCACTTTCAGATGTTGGTTTCAAAGCAAAGCTTGGAGTAACTTAGGGTGTCTTATTCAATGAAACAATGGTCCACGAGCATCACATTTTAATATGCCTTGACATGTTAAATTGCAGTGTTAATATATACATATACCTGTTCCTGTATTCTGTTGAGGATTCTTGGCGAGTTCTAGCTCCCAGCCCAAGCGTTGTGATTCCTCCATACTACTTTTCTGAGAGAGCTCCAATATGATATTCCTTTCCAGCTGCTCCTCTATTTGTCTCCTGTACACAGTTCTTTCCTAAAACAGATAAGACAGCCAAGTCGAGCAGATAAGAAAACAATTTGGAGTGGCAAAAAGAGAAAATGGTACATAGTAATATTGCAGCAGATAATTTTAGTGGGTACCATTTACTTTTTCTCACCTCTTCCATGTCATGAAGTTTTGCCTCTAGTAGGAGGTTGTGTTTCTCCAGATGGTGCAGTTTGTCAGATCGTAATTTGATGCTCTGTAGCTGTTCCTCCAGCATGGCCTTACTTTCCATCAACACCTGATTATCCTCCTTTAGCTCCTGTCAGTGCCAAAAAGAAAGTTAAGGTGATATTTCTCACTCATGCATATAACGCTACTATTCAAAAATTTGTGGTCAGATTTTTTCATATATTCATAGATTTTTTAAATAAATGGTGTTCTTTTGAACTTAACATTCATCAAAGAATCCTGGAAAATCATTCATAATAGTTTATGTGTTTTGAACACCAAATCAGCATGTTAGAATGATTTCTGAATCATTGACACTGAAGACTGGAGTAATGACAGCTGAAAATTCAGCTTTGCCATAGGAATAAATAACATTTTAAAATATATTATTGTTATTATTATTTTCACAATATAACTGTTTTCAGTGTATTTTTGATTAAATAAATGCACCCTTCTTCTATACACACCTCCAGTTTGGTTTTGTAAAAGTTCATGTTGTGAAGTTTATCTTTGTAGCGAGCCACTTCACTCTCCAGTTTGTCTGCTCTGATGGCTCTCTCTTTCATCGCATCTAGCTCGTCACGGTACATCCTGGCTGCTCGTGCATCTGTTAACAGCTGCATGTTCTGTCACAGACAGAAGAATTGGAGAATTAATATCAATTATAGTTTGCCAACTGTAAGTGACATTTACATCACCAGATGCAGAAGGAAGGCAACCTGTATTATGAGGGACCTTGCCCAACCAGAAAATGGTTTGTTTGCCACTCTCCCTTTAAGAACAAGGTTGTGCAGCATTAGGGCCAGAACCATCAGGCTAAGAAACAGTTTCTTTCCAGAAGTGGTGAGACTGATGTACCATAATGCTGCATTTAAAATAGAAATAGCTGTACTCCACTGTGTGATGATGATATTAATAATAAATGTTATTTGTACACTGTTAAAGTGATTATTTGATTTCAGTCTTTAGTCTTATTGCTTTAGCTGCTCTTTTTAAAGATGTCTATCAATGCAAACAAGTGTCATTTGGTGATTACTTGTCTTTCGAATATCTGAGTATTGTGTTAAAAGGTGCTCCACGCATTTTACTTATAGTTAATTACAGGCCTCCAAAATACACTCCAGCCTTTGTTGAGGACTTTACAGAACTGTTATTAACAATTCCCTCAGAGTTTGATTGTTTTGCTATTACTGGGGCCTTAAACATCCACATAGATCAGGCAGAAATCAACTGTTTTGAATACTTTTGATCCGACTCAGCATGTACATGGAGCCACAAACAATCGTGGACACACTCTAGATTTTACTTATCATAAGGGTCTAGACATATCATCCATTATTATGCTATCTGATCATTTCTGTATTTTCTTTGATATATTGATCTTTCCAACTGTTGAAGCTAGATCTATCTCGGTCAAAAAGCGATGCTTAAATGAGAACGCTAGTGTGTTGTTTATGAAGGCTATATCTTCACCACCAAGCATATCTGCAGACTCTTTTGATTTTCTCCTTGATTCTTTTAACTCAAAAGTCAAGAATGTTATTGATGACATTGCTCCTGTGAAAGTCAGGAGGAAGAGTGGCAGACAAAAAGCACCTTGGAGAAACTCAACGGCAGTGCAAAATGTGAAAAGCTGAGCACATGTTGGCACAAGACAAAACTTGAAATCCACTATAACATCTATAAAGATAGCCTTCATGCTTTCAATGTGGAACTAGGCAAAACTAGACAGACCTTCTTCTCAAATATTATAAACAGCAACTTAAACAACAACCCCACTCTTTTTGCTACCGTAGAGAGACTAACAAACCCCCCCAAATCAGATTCCCAGTGAGATGCCAGAAAAGCAAATGCAGTGAGTTTGCTTCCTTCTTCTCTGAGAAAATCAATAATATCAGACAGGCGATCAGCACATCCTTGAGCTGCATTGGGGTCAAACAGATCACAAACTCAGAAAGTAGCTATTATGTCTGATTTCGAAGCAATTGATGGTAAAATTTTAGAAGAAACAGTACAGCACCATAAAACATCAACCTGTGCCCTTGACACACTTTGTGTGTTTAACTGTTTAGAAGCAGAACGCCTCACTTCTTTCTGGGACTGTTCCACACTCCCTGAAAACTGCAGTGGTTAAAGGATTAGTTCTGTTCTGAATTAAAATTTCCTGATAATTTACTCACCCCCATGTCATCCAAGATGTTCATGTCTTTCTTTCTTCAGTCGAAAAGAAATTAAGATTTTTGAGGAAAACATTCCAGGATTCTTCCCCACTTCAGTCCACTCCAAATTGCAGTTTCAGTACAGCTTCAAAGGGCTCTACACGATCCCAGACGAGGAATAAGGGTCTTATCTAGCAAAATGATCATTCATTAAAAAAAAAAAAAAAAAAAAAAAAAAAAGTATATACTTTTTAACCACAAATGCTTGTCTTGCACTGCTCTGCAATGCACCACACATTACGTTGAAAGTTCATACGTGACGTAGGTGGAAGTACTATGGTAGGGCGAATTCTCCTAATTTTCTCTTTACCTTTTTTTGTAAAGGGTGTTTGGCTTGAAGCTGCACTGAAACTTCAACCGTTGAACCCCAGTGAAGTCCACTATATGGAAAAGAATCCTGGAATGTTTTCCTCAAAAACTTTAATTTCTTTTCGACTGAAGAAAATGTATTAGGAAATTTTTATTCAGAAGTGAACTAATCCTTTAACCCCCTCCTGAAAAAGAGCAATCTAGATAACACCATACTATTATAAAGATAATAAATGATATTCACGTAAATACAGATACAGGTAAAATATCAGTGCTGCATTTGACACTGTCGATCACAACATACTTCTTGACAGGCTGGAAAACTGTGTTGGGCTTTCTGGGATGGTCCTTAAATGGTTCAGGTCATACTTAGAAGAGAAAAGTTATTATGTGAGTATCAATAACCATAAGTCTGAGTGGACATCCATGACATGCGGAGTCCCTCAAGGCTCAATTCTTGCACCGCTCCTGTTTAACCCATATATGCTGCCACTGAGCCAAATAATGAGAAAGAACCAAATTGCATATCACAGCTATGCAGATGACACCCAGATTTACCTTGCCCTATCAAAGACAAAACTGAAGTCATTGCGTTTGACCAAAAAGACCATAAGACAGCTGCAGCTCATACAGAATGCTGCTGCTAGGATTCTGAACAGAACCAGAAAATATGAACATATCACACAAGCCCTCAGGTCCTTGCACTGGCTTCCAGTTGCACTTAGAATTGATTTTAAAGTACTGTTACTTGTTTATAAATGGCCTAGGACCTCAATACATTGCAGATATGCTCACAGAATATAAACCTAACAGATCATCAGGATCAAGTCACTTAGAAATACCAAAGGGTTAATTCAAAGCAAGGAGAGTTTGAGTAGTCGAGTAGAGAGTAGTTGAGTAGAGAGTAGTCACATTCAAATCCAGACTCAAAACACATCTGTTTAGCTATGCATTTACTGATTGAGCTCTGTGCTATGTCCGAAATGATGGCACTTTATTTTATGTGTATCATCATTTTATACTTCTTTTATAATTCTTTTATTTATTTTTTTCATTTTTAATACATTTTATATCAATCTTTTATGCATCCTCTTTTTATTTCTGTTTTAATGCATTATAAATCTTGCTGTCTTGTTGAAAGAGCTGGGAGAATTAGGAAGTAAGCATTTGTTATCCCTGGATGGAGCTCTGGACAGAGTTAGTCCAGGAAGATTTGTCTGTAAGGGTACTGCTTAAACACACAGCTACCTGACAAATATAAATATTTTTACAGTTATCCCTCCGGCGTGAGGAAGATCCATTTAGATCCGCTCTAATGGATAGATCCGTTTAGATCCGCTCTGATGGAAAACAAAGTTGAGTTAGCCCTGGTTGTTCCAGGAAGATTTGTCTGTAAGGGTACTGCTTAAACGCACAGCCTCCTGACAAATATTTTGACTGAAACTCCCTGAATCTTCCATCCAGACAGGGGTATTCTCTGTTTTTATTATTATTTTTATTTCTTACGCATTTCATTTTATTCTTAAAGCACTTTGAATTACAAAGTTAAAAAATTGTGTCTGATGGATTAGTAGCATTATTTATGTTTTATATTGCTGATTACTTATTTTTATTATTATTATTTTTGTTATTAATGCTGTTATTTATTGCTATGTTGTGTTATTGCTGGGACCTTAGTTCGTAATTTCGTTCCTTTCATATACCACGTGTTGGAATGACAATAAACTACTACTATTACTAGGAAGATATGGTGTAATTCATAAGTTGTCATGTCAATAAACCATGAGCATATGTAATAAGGAATAAATAATAAATAACTATGTAGCAAAATATAAATTGCCATGAAAGTTACTAATAGGAGCGTGAGATCATTTTCTTTTCAATACCTCTTGCTGGAGTCTTTTAAGCTCCGCCTCCATACTGTCCAGGTCCTGCCTGCAGTCTAAGAGCTGTTCACTTTTCTCCTCTCTGTTGGGACACAGGAAACAGATGTTTGAGAGATTTAAAGATTCAATACTCATACAGGTTCAGAGGAGTGATGAACATGTAAGAACTTAATCAGAGAAGAACAAGGATGCACACAACCACACAACCAAATATGTGTGCACATAAGCATAAGTAGTCTTGCAAATATAACCACATGCAAGTGTGTACACAAATGCACATCTACTACAAGTACATCCCAAACAACAAAGAGGCACAGCCATCCTACGATATATATATACACACACACATATATATATATACACACACACACACACACACACACTCACTGGCCACTTTATTAGGTACAATTGCTTGTTAATGGCATGTCTGTTGGTGCCAGACGGGCTGGTCTGACTATTTCAGAAACTGCTGATCTACTGGGATTTTCACGCACAATCATCTCTAGGGTTTACAGAGAATGGTCAGAAAAAGAGAAAATATCCAGTAAGCAGCAGTTTTGTAGGCAAAAATGCCTTGTTGATGTCAGAGGACAACATGTCCAACCTTGAAGCAGATGGGCTACAGCAGCAGAAGACACACTGGGTGCCACTCCTGTCAGCTAAGAACAGGAAACCGAGGCTACAATCTGCACAGGCTCACCAAAATCTGACAATAGAAGACTAAAAAATGTTATCCCTTTATGACCACAGAGTACCAAATTGTCTGATGGCTATTTCCAGCAGGATAACATGCCATGTCACAAAGCTCAAATCATCTCAAACTGGTTTTTTGAACAGGATAATGAGTTCATTATACTCAAATGGCCTCCACGGTTACCAGATCTCAATCCAACAGAGCACATTTGGGATGTGGTGGAACGGGAGATTCGCATCATGGATGTGCAGCCAACAAATCTGCAGCAACCGCGTGATGCTATCATGTCAGTATGGACCAAAATCTCTGAGGAATGTTTCCAGCACCTCGTTGAATCTATGCCACAAAAAAATTAAGGCAGGTCTGAAGGCAAAAGGGTGTAGCAAGGGGAACCTAATAAAGTGGCCGGTAAGTGTGTGTGTGTATTTGCTACTTTAAGAAATCCAGTAACAGAAATTGACATGAAAAACAGCACAATGTGATACTGAAAATACTTTTTGCACATATGCATTTGCATTTTCCCAATAAAATATAGTCCTCATGAATACTGGTTTGTTAATAAATAGCATTTCCCACTCTTGAACAGACTGCGCACATGCATTTTTCTGTGCCATACATTTTTTACAGACAGTAGGGGTGTAAAAATGTATTGTTGATTAAAATGCTAAATTTGGTATTACATTGGAGGTGGAAATGAATAGGCTTGGACTTGGTGCTGGTAACCCAATGTACAGGACAATGGTGACACCTGAATAAAAATATTCATGATTCTAACGCTGAAACACAGATTTATTTTAGATGAATATATTTGCACTCTGTCACTGACTATATATATTTAAAATAATGTAGGCCACTTTTTACTGGTGACATAAGACATTTGCCATTATCAGGACCCAAAAATATTCCCCCATTGCATTATTATACATTATATTCAACATTTGATATAGTAGTTTAATGTAGTACTGACACTAAAACTCTGTAAACTTGAATTTTTTCCTCACAGTAATTTTCATTTTGGGTGAACTATACACAATACAGATTGTCACTATCCATGACACGATATTGTTGCATTTTTGTATTGCGATATATTGTGACATGATATATTGTTACACCCCTAACAGACATGAAAATGTGTTATATTAAAATCATTGTGCTTTGTTTTTAGCATAGATAGTCTGTCCGTATTGTGTCAGAAGTCACTAACAGAAGCATAAATATAAGTGTCCTCTCATGCTTATTGGGTAGATTATCTGAATATGTACCTCTCAAACTTTGTTAAATAAACATCATATAATATTTGTAGCCTATGGGTCACACTAAAAATGTAGTATAATCACCTAAAAATGATTATTTAATGAAAGTCTATCATTATTCCATAGCCCAGTATGTCCAGAATTTTCATTTCAGGGCATCACTAAAAAAGATGTTGCATCACAACATGAAATTGATCACTGTTGCTAAAATGAAGTTCACTTCCTTTGAATGGTAAATGAGACATCATATCTTCACTTTAAAACACTGATAAAGCTGTGCTGCTTTTTTCCATACATTAACATTCAAGTGCTGCTCCAGGATATACTCCAAAATAGAAGCTTAAGAATGCAGCAGTATTGTACACTGGGTTTGTGGATGGATGGAAAACATTGATGGATAGAAGGACGGATGGGTGAAAATGAGGGGGGTTGACTGTCTGTAGCATTACACTAAGAGGATCAAAGTGGGTCAGCAGAATAAGGACGGACCCTGCACCGTGCCAGGGTATTTTTAATCTGCGGCAAGCTTCCTACAGACATCTTACCATAACCACAGAACCAATTACTATAGATTAATCAGCGGACCTTTACTATCACATAAGTGAATTATAAAAGATAATGCAGGATTACCTTTAACTGGAACTTTGGGATAGTGCAAATGATGCATAATTGCATTAAAAGATCTATAACTATAAGAAATATAGGTATATTGTTGTGGACATCGAAAACTAATATTATAGGCTTTCAATATTACTTGAAACTTTTAAAATACATTTAAAATATAAAAAAACCCCTCCAAATCAAAATAAAAATACACAAAAATAAACAAAATAATCAAAAATGTTGACCGATGCAGATATGGGTGCCAATATAGTGTCTATCACTAAGACCCCAGCATAATGGCTTGATAAGTGCAGTTTTCTTTTATGTGAATATTTCCTATTGAAACAGGAAGTGACAGCCATGAACCAAGATTTTCTACTTGCTAAAATCATTACAATCATATACCCCCCATAAACATACAAGTCACTCTGGATTTGTTTCAGTCAACATGTTTGATGATTTGTCTTGTCTGTGCATGTGTAGGTCAGTTTTATGTGTGTGTGCATATGCTCACAGCTCCTGTCTGAGGCGTTTGATCTTGGCTTTAGCGTCCATCAGCTCTAGTGGCAGATGCTGCTGGGATAAAGGGAGATGGCTGCTGGCGGACTCTGTAAGGGAGGAGTCATCACCAAACACTACAGACTTCATCGTCTCTTTCCCCTGCATCAGCTCCACGATGACCTACCAGCAGGATGAGAGGGGTCAGATGAGAGAATGAACTAGTTAACCAAAAAAAACTGCTCTGGCTTCACCTAATAGGCATTTAAAGTCACATGCATTGACTGGTTATCATTTTCAGCAACTGGCTACAAGTTATTTTCCTTCGTACTGCAGTCAACAAGCACAATAAACCTCTTTAAATCGAACTATTATCTTCCAGAAAGGTGGGGAGGGGAATGAATTTGGTAATTTCTAAATGACTTTTGAAGATACCTCAAATTGCCGGTCTCGCTGGTCCACTAACATTTTGAGATTAATGTTCATACTTCTGCAGAGATTTTCCCATTCATCTGGACACACATCCTCCATCTCCAACCAATGCAGATCAAACACATTCTCCTGACAATGAGTCACCTGGAGTGCAACAAAAAAAATGTCTCAGTCATTTTGTAGAGCCTTATAACATTATAACATTTTGTAGCATTTACCTACTGCTTAATTCAAAACACCCTTCTGGCAAGAAGGTGCATAATAGATAATAGAACTTGCATGTCATTCACAATATGAAAACAAAAGGGGTTCTGATGTAATACCTTCTTAAGATATTAAGACACACATTGTGCCTGTAGGTGGCTTATTTCAGGCAGAGATTATTTAAATTAGTTCTCCCTGAGAAGTCCAATCAAATATAATTACTTCATAACTATACAGATAATCAGCCATATGTGCCATATTTGCCAAGCGATAGTGTCTCATGTAGTATATTCCAGTACCTCTTGGATATGAGCTGCGATTGCTGCTTTTGTGTCAAAATCAAGACATTGTATCTTCTCGATATACTCCTCTTTTCTTTCGCACTGTAAAACAACAACAGACAGTTTTAGGTCTACATGCTGCTTTATTTTGATTATAAACTACTACTTTTTGATTAAAATGACAGTCAGTTTGACAGCCAGTTTGTACTATGAAAAGTTAACTGAATATTCAAATGCTTGGTTTAATATAATCTATGTAATGCACACAGTTACTTATTACCTGCACAGCACAGCCAAGCAACAGCAGCAGCAACTTCCTGATCTCTTCTAGACCTTCCTCTAGAAAAATATAAAACAGGAGTATCAAACTCAACTCCTGGAGGGCCACAGCCCTGCAGAGTTTAGCTTCAACCTTGAAGGGTTAGTTCACCAAAAATTACTCACCCTCATGTTGTTCCACACCCGTAAGACCTTCGTTCATCTTCGGAACACAAATTAAGATTTTTTCATAAAATCCGATGGCTCAGTGAGGCCTCCATTGCCAGCAAAACAATTAACACTTTCAATGCCCAGAAAGCTACTAAAGATGTATTTAAAACAGTTTGTGTGACTACAGTGGTTCAACCTTAATGTTATGAAGTGACAGGAATACTTTTTGTGCAGCAAAAAAAAGAAGAAGCAGTGTTTTGAAATCGTCCATCACTAGATATTGTTGAATAAGGTCATTATTTGTTTGTTTTTTTTGGCGCACAAAAAGTATT
Source organism: Elopichthys bambusa (assembly GCA_037101425.1). Lineage (NCBI taxonomy): Eukaryota > Metazoa > Chordata > Actinopteri > Cypriniformes > Xenocyprididae > Elopichthys > Elopichthys bambusa. The sequence goes on along the minus strand of CM074440.1, from coordinate 26,813,265 downwards.
CTCATCACTTCATTTCAAAACACTGCTTCATGAAGCTTCGAAGCTTTACGAATCTTTTGTTTCGAATCAGCGGTTCAGAGAGTGGATCAAACCGCTGAAGTCACGCCCCCCAGTGGTAAACCATTCAAATTTTGAAACATTTATGATGTAACGAAGCCTCGTTTACTGAAATCATGTGACTTTGGCAGTTTGATACATGCTCCGAATCACTGATTCGAAACAAAAACAATTCGAAGATTCATGAAGCAGGGTTTTGAAATTGCCCATCACTAGATATTGTTCAATAAAGTCGTTATTTGTTTTTTGTGGGGTTTTTTTGGTGCACAAAAAGTATTCTTGTCACTTCATAACATTAAGGTTGAACCACTGTAGTCACATGAACTGTTTTAAATACATCTTTAGTAGCTTTCTGAGCATCTAAAAAGTGTTAATTGTTTTTCTGGCAATGGAGGCCTCACTGAGCTATCGGATTTTAAGAAAAAAATCTTAATTTGTGTTCCGAAGATGAACGAAGGTCTTAGGGGTGTGGAACGACATGAGGGTGAGTAATTAATGACAGAATTTTCATTTTTGGGTGAACTAACCCTTTAAGTAAATGCACTTGATACAGCTAATAAAGTCCTTCAGGCTTATTTGAAAACTACAGGGTATGTAGGTTGGAACTAAACTCTGCAGGACTGTGACTCTCCAGGAACTGAGTTTGTGCTTTACAATGGAATGCAAATGAACCTGAATCTTGTGTACTCCAAGATGTACACCATTTCAAATGTTTTTGATTCACTTATAATCACTAAGGCTGCATTCATTAGATCAAAAATACAGTAAAATAACTGTTGTCTATTTTAATATAGCTGCAAGCAGCGATTACGGGCCCAAGCCCCGGCGCCACCGCCACCCCGGTGGCTTTAAGGCAACTGTGCATGGTGGGCAATGTGCATTTAAAGTGGGTAATTGTAAAAGAACTACGTCAAAATCGTTTGAATATGCCACATTTGCTGCAGCTAGCCTGTGCCACTATGACCACGAACCACAACAGCCACATCCATGAGATCATTTAAATTTAAATGTATATCATGTCATAAGTCACTTTCAAATGAGTGAGAAGTTATAATTTGCAGCTCAAAAGTATTTTTTATATTTTCTTTTTATATTACCTTATAATTAAACTAATTATATAAAACTATGTTGTCAGTGCACTACAAATAAACTGGTTCTTGCCTTTATTTTTCCATTCAAACTTATAGAAAAGAATAAATAGATTTATTTTCCTTTAATGCAGGCAAAAGCACACAGCAATGAAAGGGTTAAACTTTAGTCTTAAAGGGATAGTTCACCCAAAAATGAAAATTATCCCATGATTTACTCACCCTCAAGCCATCCTAGGTGTATAGGACTATCTTCTCTCAGACAAACACAATCAGATATATATTCAAAAATATCCTTGCTCTCCAAAGATTTATAATGGTAGTGAATGGGGGGGGGGGGGTATTTAAAAATAAATACATCCACCCATCATAAATATAATCCACACGGCTCCAGGGGATTAATAAAGGCCTTCTGAAGTGAGGCGATGGGTTTTTGTAACAAAAATATCAATATTTAAAATTTTATAATCTAAAATAACTAGCTTCCGCCAGACACATACTCGCCCGACACATAGTCGACTTGCCCCAAATGAGTAACCCGTGATGCAATGTATGACGCAGGATGTGGGAGTAGCTTAGACGCCTCTCACGGTTTAAACAAATAGGGCTGTTTAACAAACTGAAGCTCCTCTTCTCTTATTTCGAAATACTCTGTAATTTCTCTTTAAAATGTCTCATTTTAGACTTCTAATTCGTGACCGTTGTTTTGTTTTGCTCTATCCTCTGGAGAGCCATGATATTTTTAAATATATCTCTGTTTTCATCTGAAAGAAGATAGTCATATACACCTAGGATGGCTTGAGGGTAAGTAAATTATGAATTTTTTTTAATTTTCAACCATCAAGAGTGTAACTGACTTCTGTGATAGCAAAGCTGAATTTTCAGCATCATTACTCCAGTCTTCAGTGTCACCTGATCCATCAGAAATCTAATATTCTAATATGCTGATTTGCTGCTCAAGAAACTTTTATTATTATTATTATGTATTATGTTGAAAACGGTTGTACTGCTTAATTTTTTTTTTTTTTTTTTTTTTTTTTAAATTGTGATACATTTTTTGCAGGTGTCTTTGATGACTAGAAAGTTTAAAAAATGTAGTTCCAGACGTACATTCGGGAGGAGCCTGAACATTCAGTCCTGTCAATCATCATTACGAGCATGTTATGAACCCAGTATGGGTCATATTGGTTGGTTGCATTTTTCTTTTCCTTTTGTTTGTTTGGCAGGATGGTGTCAGGGTGAGTGACGTCATTATTACTGGGGACTTATGCCGTGTTCCAGGCAACCCGTAACCCGTGTTTTTCCAACCTTCTACCCGTGAAAGTGCACTGGAACGGCAGTCAAACCCGTGACTTCCTACCCGTGAACTCGTACTAGATCGATGTACTCCCAGTTCCGCGCTCTGACGTCACAAAGCCCATGAAACACCAATGGCTACCCCTACAGATGCGGTGTTTAGAGCAGTCATCTCGGGAACATATCCGTGGTTTGAGTGAGTGCCAGCGTGCTGGTTGCTTTTCTTGTACCAGCGGGAGTTGGCAGTGGAAAAGGGATGAAATGTTTGAAGATAAAGTAGATCATACACCCAGAAATTCATCTCTGATCTCTAACTACTGTCATGGTAAAGGCCACTGGAAAAATTAGTGCCCTGTGCTTAAAGGTAAGAGTAAAGGGGGAAAGGCTCCTTGTGTTAAGCCAGCTGTCCTTGTTGCAACAGTGTTAAATCCTGTTAACTCGTCTGCTGAGGGTTTTCTCAAAACAGTGAACCCCATAAAAGATGGAGATTATTCGCCTTTTATTACCTATGGGCATGTGTCGATTGTTGGTGAAGAGACAAAAGTTCCAGTGACTGATATTGAGGGACAATGGAGTGTCGGAGTCCTTTATTTTGCAGGATGTGTTGCCATTTTCCTTTTTGAGTGACACTGCTACTAGTGTGCTTATTAGAGGAATTGGGTTAAATGTCTTATCTGTTCCCCTACACAAAATAATGTTGTCATCTCAACTTGTGAGTGGAGAAGTGGCGATTGGTGTGCGTCCGTCTTTGCCAGTGGACGATGTTGACATAATAATGGGAAATAATTTGGCAGGGGCCTGATACTTTTTCACCTCCTGTGGTTTCATCTTTTTCCATCTCAGATCCTGATGAGAGCAGCAAGAATTTTCCAAAACTATTTACTGCATTTGCTGTGACTCGATCCATGGCCTCTGCACAACCAAAGTTGTTCTCTGATTCTACTGTAGTAAGACCAACATTTTCATTGCCTGATGACTTTTCTGTTTCCCTTTCAGAATTGATACAGGAGCAACAACTTGATTCTTCTCTCCAAAATGTTTTTGAGAGCATAATGTCGTCTGATGAAATTAGACATGTTGCTCATGGTTATTTTTTGCAGGATGGAATGTTGGTGAGGAAATGGATTCCGCATGGTAGTGACTTTGCTGGTGATCCTAGTATGCAAGTGGTAGTGCCAGAGAAGTAAGATTTCTCATTTTTAACCCATTTAGGGGTTAAAAAGACCTATGACAGAATCCTTCCTCACTTTTATTGGCCAAAGTTGAAGAAGGATGTGTCAAAGTATATCAAGACATGTCATACTTGTCAATTAACAGGCAAGCCAAATCAGAAGATCAAGCCTGCTCCATTGTTTCCTACTCCTGCTGTCAGTCCACCATTTGAGCATCTGATTATTGACTGTGTAGGCCCGTTGCCGGGATCAAAATAAAGTAGTATTTATTTGCTCACTGTTATGTGTGCATCGACTCGGTAACCTGCGGCCTATCCCCTCCGTACTATCATTGCGAAATCAGTGGTGAAAGCCTTGACTCAGTTCATTTCCGGTATTCCGAAGATTGTGCAAAGTGATCAAGGTACTAATTTTACCTGTCACTTGTTTTCTCAGGTCTTGAAGCTGTTGCACATTAAGCACAATAAAGTTGGTGCTTATCATGCCCAAAGCCAGGGGGTATTGTACGGAGATGGAGGGTGACTGGGAGGAGGGATTGCCGTGGTTGATGTTGTCAGCGCATGAGGTATGTTAGGTAAGTACAGGGTTCAGTCCCAATGATTTGGTGTTTGAGCACATCGTTCGGGGACCCCTGGCTGTGCTTCATGATAACTGGACTGAAAGTACACCATCTAGAAATTTGATAAGTTATGTGAATGATTTTAAGCGTAGATTGTATGATGCGGGTAAGATGGCAAAAGAACAATTGAATTTTTCACAGAAGCATATGAAGTCACTTTATGATAGGCAAACTGAGAAATGACAATTTATGCTGGGCGATCAAGTGTTGGCTCTGTTAAAGGCTCACCATTTCAAGCTTGGTATACTGGTCCTTTTGTAGTGGTAAAGCAAGTTACTGATTTAAACTATCTGATTGCCACTCCAGATAGAAGGAAATCAACACAGTTGTGTCATATAAATTTGTTGAAGCCCTATTACTGCCGTTCTCACCCAGCATTGCATGCTAAGACTGAGGTGAAACCGGTATTGGCAGTTGAGAGTACTCCACCTGTTCCCTTGGAAGAGTGGATTGATGAGGGAGTTTCTTTTCCTGAGGATACGGTACTGTTGGGTCGTCTTTAAAATTCAGAGAAAATTTGCATAAAATGTTGGCCCATTTACCAGAGAGTAAATGTGCTGACTTGATTGCTCTTATTAACCGCTATGTCTCTTTGTTTGGTGATGTACCTTCACGTACGCACTGGTTGGAGCACGATATTGATGTTGGGGATGCTGAGCCCATTCGCCAACATTTTTATTGGGTGTCCCCACATAAACTCCTGCATCTTAAGGTTGAAGTTCAGTATATGCTAGATCACGACATTGCACGGCCATCATTTTCTAGTTGGGCATCTCCCTGCCTGCTTGTGAATAAGTCTGATGGAACTTATCATTTTTGCACTGAGTATCAGAAAATAAATAAAGTGACTAAACCAGACTCATTTCCACTTCCTTGTATTGAGGATTGTGTTGATCGAGTTGGGTCAGCAAAATTTGTTAGTAAATTCGATCTGCTTAAGGGCTATTGGCAGGTTCCGCTGAGCCAAAGAGCTCAAGAAATTTCTGCCTTTATTACATCTGAAGGGTTATTCTTTTATAACATTATGAGTTTTGTCCTCAGAAATGCGCCCGCAACCTTTCAGCGACTTATGAATAGGGTTGTTTCTGGGTTGGAGGGAGTTGCGGTTTATTTAGACGATGTAGTGGTTTTTAGTGATTCATGGGAGCAGCACTTGAGTCGTATTGCAGACCTCTTTTCTCGTCTTAAAGAGGCTGGTCTTACAGTGAATCTGGCTAAATGTGAGTTCGCTCAGGCCACCGTGACTTAGGTAAGGTTGTTGGACAGGGCTGTGTGCGGCCAGTTCGAGCCAAGGTTGAGGCCATTGACCAATTCCCTTCTCCTACTACCAAAAAGGAGTTGATGCGATTCTTAGGGTTAGTGGGTTATTATCGGGTTTTTGTAGGAAGTTTTCTACCGTAGTAGCCCCACTCACTGATTTGTTGAAGGCAAAAGCAGCTTTTGTCTGGTCTTCTGTCCATCAGGAAGCCTTTGAGGCAGCTAAATTGTTGCTCACTTCTGCTCCTGTGTTAGCAGCTCCCCAATTCGATCGACCTTTTAGGTTGTGTGTAGATGCTAGCAACGTGGGTGCAGGAGCTGTTTTGTTAAAGGCCGATGATGCAGATATTCACCGCCAAGTTAGCTATTTTTCAAAAAAGTTCTTATCAGTTAAACTATTCTGTGGTTGAGAAGGAGGCTTTAGCTTTGATTTGGGCCCTGCAAAATTTTGAGGTGTATGTGGGATCTGTGTCGGACCCATTGGTCGTGTATACCGACCACAATCCGCTCATTTATTTACATTCTTTGCGGTGCCCAAACCAGCGATTGACTTGTTGGTGCTTCTTTCTACAATCATATGCCCTTGATATCAGACACATTAAAGGCACTGACAATGTGGTGGCTGACACATTGTCTAGAGCTCCTTACTCCTCTTAGCTGTTGACTTTCCATGTTCTGTTTTGCTCTCTTTGACTCTCTTAAAATTGCTTCTACAGGGCCCGTAGTTGCTGAGGACATTGGGAGTATGACAGAGTGGTGGGTGTTCTCCAGTATGAGGGAGTTATCTGGTTGGGCACCCTTTTCTATGGGGGAGGGTGTTATGAACCCAGTATGGGTCATATTGGTTGGTTGCTTGTTTTTTTCCTTTTGTTTGTTTGGCAGGATGGTGTCAGGGTGCGTGATGTCATTATTACTGAGGACTTACACCTGTGTTGGAGCTGATGCCGGCAAATTTAAGCAGTTCCCTTCAGTGTGATGGCGCTCCCTCTCCCCTCCCTACCATTAACCATTCAGACTGAATGGGCAGGCGAACTTATGAAACAGCACTTATTTGAAATAGAAATCTTTTGTAGTATTATAAATGTTTTTACTGCCACTTTTGATCAATGTAATGCCACTTTGTTGGATAAAACTATACATTTATTTCTGGAATAAAAAAAACAATCTTACTGACCCCAAACTTTTGAAAGGTAGTGTACTTAGATGAGGGAAATATTCTCAATCAAAATGAATGCCTTTTGCTACCCACTATGTACACATTATTCTGAACAAAGATATGGATCAAGATATTATATTATAATAACAACTTCTGAAACTATAAGTGTGAACTGGGGGACATGAAGGCAGTACTGGAAAGGGGAAAATAAAACTAAAATTACACACAGTAGCTTTATGATTTATGTAAAAGTTTCCTGATGTATTGTTCGCGTGTGCGTCATTAGATTCAAGCCTCTGGAACTATTCAGCACATTTCAGAATCTGTTGTTCAACAGCTGACATACCACAGAGCGGGTTTTTGCCCAGCAGCAGCACATTGGGAGGAGACATCATAATCAGCTGATGCAGGGTCTCCTACAGTAGATAGAATGCAAAATCAGAAACAGGAGACAGGAGAGATGAGATACACAGAATCTTGTTCAAAAATCAGCAGCTTTCAGTTTCATTAAAGAGCAAAAACAGATCCAGCTGCTATCAGTTTCATGGCATTCAACCGTTTTAAGCTGTAAATTACAGGCAGGACTGGGGTAATTGTTCAGAGAGACGTCTCAAAGAGTTCAGGAAACTTGTGTGCGGGCCCATGGGGGATGGTTTAAATCAAGACAATTATTAAACTTTGATGTGGTGCTTCAGATGAACTTAAATGTTGTGGTCACCCTTTTCTGCAATCTTATTCATGTCTAAAAAAAAAACACATTACAGGACCAATGCAGAGGTAATTCAAGAAGTTAGGTTGCACAGTACTCAATAAAAGACTTATTAGACCTCCTTAAAAAGCCACACAACCAGGGGGACCATTCATTACAGAGCATTTCAACTTAAATCAGCATGACAATATGTATTATTAATTATAAAACACCTTTATCTAATAATGTCTCCTTGTGGCTGGCAGATGCCCCAGAATATCCAGGGCTTTTCGATGTGACAACACAAAACAACAAAAGTATGTTTGGGCTTGTCACTTTTCCATATGGGAATTTGTTAATGCAGATTCTTCTTGAGCAAGATCGTTTTAAGTTTCGCTGAATAAGCTAGATCAATGATTAAATGCTCTGAATTTCCTCAGGCTAGCAAAACTTAAGGGAAGTCAATGAAGTTAATCCCAACGATTCCAGAGTGCTTTTCATGAATGCTGCTGAGTATGAACAGCTCTGCTACATGTCACTATTTTAAATGCACTATGCACATCTATTTTCTTAGCTATGCTTTGCATTTAGATTTGCATTTCTTGAGCACTGAAAATGTGACAACTTAAGACAACACATGGTTTAACAAAGCCATAATTTCACTGACCAATTGAAAACCAGTGACAATTAAGCAACAGGAAATAATTCCGTTATTTGGCTTGTCTACATTTCAGGGTACTTTCATTACTTTGACCGCTTTACCCGCACCATGAGAGACAGGTCTCATGGGATGTAAAATGGGTCATTTTCCAGCTTTGCTCCAGGCCACTGCTGTTTCCTAGCTACTGATTACACAGATGTTGGCTTGGCATGCTAATATCTAGGCCAGTCTCTTTGAGAGGAGCTTGTAGGTCTGGTGGCGAGACTATTTCCACACGGACAGATGTGCAGGATGAAGGGTGGGCTCTGTGAGTGGAAGGGGGTATCTTGCCCTTCCACCCAAAGGGCCTCAGTTTGGGAATATGCAGAATCCAGTAAAGAGGAATTTAACATTGAACTTATGCATGCATAAAAACATATGTGAAATAAGGACTTTGGTTATATATTAACTTTTTCAAAGAAGACAAGGCAGAAAATGGGCATAGAGAGCAACTGTACTGCCCACTTTTTATTGCCCTTGGTTTGGGTAGCGTTTCTCTCATTCATTTTCTCAAAAGGAATCCAATAATTTTTAAATATATAGCCTGTAACAAATCCAATCAGCTCAGAGATTCCAAGCAAACATGTAACCTGTTTGAAAAAAACGTACAAGGCTGTGTATTATCTGACTCTGTTTTTATCTCTTTTATTGGCTGTATTCATTGATAGCAAGTATACAATACAATATGTTTGATGTTTATTGCAAAATATTTAAACAAATACAAACATAACCTATTTTTCATTGTAATGGCAATTTATCTGATTTCTCTTCAGAGATTATGGTTGGTGTAGTTCTTCACTAGAAATTCAGCAATAACAAAAAAGGGTAACACTTTACAATAAGGTTAATTAGTTAACATTAGTTAACTACATTATTTAACATGAACTAATAATGAACTACACTTCTACAACATTTATTAATCTTTGTTAATATTAATTTCAACATTTACTAATACATTATTAAAATCCTGTTAGCATTAGTTAATGCACTGTGAACTAACATGAACAAACAACGAACAATTGTATTTTCATTAACTAACGTTAACGAAGATTAGTAAATACAGTAACAAATGTATTGCTCATGGTTAGTTTATGTTAGTTAATACATTAACTAATGTTTAACTAATGAACCTTATTGTAAAGTGTTACCCAAAAAATATATTTAATTATATATATATATATATATATATATATATATATATATATATATATATATATATATTATATAATAATATATAAATATATTTAATAATATATAAAAAATATGTTTAATAATTTATTTTTATAAACTTTTTATTATGTTTATTTTTATTTTTCTATTAAATTAATATGTTTTAAGAGGTTTGTGCATTATCTGTATCAGTACCTACATTTTTCTCTGTGCCTTACCTGGTAGTATGATTTGATGTGGTAAATGAGAACAGACAGGTTTTGAGCTCTCTGGCCGACGTCATTGTACACTTTGTTTAAAACTTGAACAGTCCCTTTGGGATTTCTGCGGGGAACAAAGACAAACTTATTCCTGTAACATAAAATCAACTCAAGCAAGAAGCATCTGAAACGTCATGTTTCTGAAAAAGACCTGTTTAGTGTATGAACCTAGAATGAGAGTAATAATAGCAACGACACACAATCCATTCATTCAATCTGTTTTCTGTTTTTTCTCTTTTCACATGACTTCATTCCTCAACTAGCCAGCACTAAGGCAGACACAAACAGAGCCAAAGAGCAGCAGACTTCAGTTCAGGTCAAGTCTTGACTGAGACTTTAACTCTCTTATTTCAGCATCTCAAGGTTCGAGTACTGACACAGTGACCTGAAACGCTGCTGTCCTATGATGCACTTCTGTCTGGAATGTGGTCTGTGCCACCATCAAAAAAAAAAAAAAAGTCTACAATCAAGCTCTAATCCATCATCCTCCCTGAATCCGTGAGATTACAGTTTTCAGCGTCATACTGTACTGTTTACTATCACAGCATCTTTACAGATTAGCTTGCTTTTGAAAATACAAGTATCCTTTAAATGGCAATGAAATTTGCACACTTTACCCTACAATGGCATGGATGGGTTTTAAACATTTAAATACAGCTATGGGTTTTTGTCTAAGAGATGAAAATAGAATTTGGGGCAAAAACAACTCACCCATATGCACCCATCCAAATTCTGTCCAGCTGAACAGTCTGAACGACTGACTACAAAGTGTTCCTTCATTGCCATGACAAAGCATACAGTGTTTTAGGTCTCCTGCATGGAATGAGTCATTTAAAAGCTGAAATACATGCCGTCTACAATAAATGCCCGATATATATTACACGCAAACAACACTAAAGGGTGGTGGTAACTTCACGTCTGTTATGGGAGCACGAATTTGATCACATGTACAACCTGTAAACTGAAAAGTCACTGAGAGACCCCTTTCAACAATATGCCTTTAAGCAAAGCACTTAACTAAGTGTTTAATTGCTTTGGATGAATAATTTAGACTCAATAGCTGATTGATTGAATGTGTGCTTAAAGTTTCCTTTGATGTACATACACTATCATTTAAAGGATTTGGGTCAGCAAGATTTACATTAACTAATATTAACTAATGAAACATTATTATTGTAAAGTGTTACCAAAATCTCTTATACTAACCAAGGCTGGATTTATTTGATCAAAAGTACAGTAAAAACAGTAATATTGTCAAATATTTATTTATAATTTGTTTTCTATTTGATAAAAATAGATACTTTTAATCAATTAAATTCATCCTTTCCGAATAAACGTATTAATTTCTTTTTTTTAAAAATAATAATTTAATGACACCAACTTTTGACTTCTTTTTTAAATAAGTTGAGATCAATAAAAACCTCAACTACATTCAAATGGAATTCTTACTACTTATTGTATACTGAGTTAAGTGCTCGTATAATGTATCTGTGTGCAGATTTATGACATACACATACTTACATTTGATTCATGACCTTGTTCAAGAATATTCCGTCCACTAATTCAGTGTATTCAGAGAGTATGTTCCCCTCTTTGTCACCTAGTTGACCAAATGTCTTAACCTTTGAAACACAGACATAAATGGGTAGTTAAAGTGACGTCATGAAGTGCCAGCAGTGTCCTGAAGAGAGAGATTCTCTATAAATGACAATTATCTAATTATACATGCAGTTTTGTGGCATTCAGATTGAGAAATTACATAGTAAATTTGTACTTTTAAACACATATTAGTCACACTGATTAGGCAATTTAAGCAAACTACAAAAATACAATAATCAGTGAAATCCATGGCAAGTTGTTACACTTCACTCCAGTGAATATTTCTCAGAGCATGTTTATGATCTATAACGAAAAGACCAGTGGTACAGACACAAGGTTAGTTCACCAAAAAATTAAAATGTTGTCATCACTTACTCACCCTCAAGTTGTTCCAAACCTGTATGAGTTTATTTCTTCTGTTGAACACAAAATAAGATAGTTTGAAGAATGTTGGTAATCAAACAGTTGACGGTAGCCATTGACTTCCATAGTAGGAAAAAAAAATAGTATGGAAGTCGATGACTATCGTCAAATGTCTGGTTACCAACATTCTTCAGAATATCTTATTTTGTGTTCAACAGAAGAAAGAACCTCATACATGTTTGGAACAACATGAGGGTGAGTAAATGATAACAAAATTTTAATTTTTGGGTGAACTATCCCTTTAAAGTCTCTACATAAAAATGCCCATCATTATATAGTATTCACTTTTTGTGACAACATGCCCCCATATAGGAGGAAACCACAAAGTGTACACATAGAACATATAGAAAGATATACACTTATAAAAATACATAAAACAAATATATAGAACAAAATAACAATATATAGACATTAGGCACACACACACACACACACACACACATATATAGGTCATTGACGAATAAGGTTTTTAAAAGTGTAAAAAAAGAACATAATGGAGATATAATTTTGTTTTTATAATATAAAGTGTTAACAATGAGATGATGTGGTTTTTATAATCAATTAATACTGCTTTTGTCATTTTTTACAAGATGGACAAAATTTGTCACTAAAAAAGTACTTTGGTTAAACCAAAATTTCAGTTTTACCGCATGACACTTTTGGTTATACCGAATGACGATATTTTTCAAACAATGCTAACAGGCAGATATATAGCTAGGTAATTAGTTAGCTTGCTAGCTAGCTAGCAAAAGGATAATCAAACATTTTATATTTAGTACAAGTTTTCAAAAAAATTACTAAATTTTCCATGTTTTATAGCGGCTGTAACCAAATGGCCTGATATTTCGGGACATGCGTATGAGCAAGTAAAAAAAAAAAAAATAGTACTTTGCTTTATGACCATGTGGTTCTTTGCAGGTGTCTGAATGATGTCACCTCCTGTTACATGATATTGACCCCATGACTTGATCCAAAATGGTCCCTTTATATTGGTTACTCCGAATGACATCAATGAAATTAATTTTTTCCGGACATTCTTTCTCATAAAAAACCAACGGCTTCCACACATAATTTTAATACCATTTTGCACTATGTTAATATATGATGTTTTAAAATCACGCCAGAATAATATATATATATATATATATATATATATATATACATTTACTACATTTTAAGATATTTTAATCACAATTGAAATGACTGTATTGGCCTTTGGATGGTTAAACCGAATGACATTTTGACACCTCAAAATCTTTAAAATACCTTTATATGTAGCAAAATATAATTAAAACCTTTTGGATTCAATAAAAGAGATCTACTACCTTACATACTTTGGATGTCATATCTTTTTTTTTTGTTTGTTTGTTTTTTTTTTTTTATTATTATTATTAAGGCCTTTGGACAAAAAAAAAAGAAGAAAAAAAAAGAAGTCTTTGACCCATATATATTTTAAACATTTATAATACAAGCTACAACTACACAAAATACTGTTAGTTTTTTTTTGTCAGTCTGTCAGTTTGTCAGTTGTCATTATGAATAAATGACATTATGACAACTGACAAACATACAGTTGATCTTCCACAGAGATAATTGTTATTACTCAGATTCTCTGATAATCTAATACATTGTTTGCTATGTTTTGCACGTAACAAACAGAAGAAAAAAAACTGCAACTTACCCAAGTGACAAGAGAGCTGCTCATGAACTGCTCTAATATGACTGGAATGTTACCCTCCATATTACAATTACACGATCAGACAGATTTACTAATCAGAAAACACTTGGAAGACACATATAAAGCAATATAAATCCAGCAGCGATGGTTTAACCCACTCCATAGGCAGCTGAGCGGAGGAAATGTAGCTACATCATTGAACAGGAGGAAAAAAATCTGCAATTCACACGGCTGCGACGCACGACTTCATATTCATGTAGCTCATTTCTCGTCAACAAACTGCTATCTGTTATTAGATTAAAAATAAACGCAGAATGTTGCCGTTTAAACGTTCCATCAGGACTGCAGCATCTTCCGGACCCACTCAGACATCAAGCCGAAACTGCAGTGCGCGTGAGGGGTGTTGACTGCTGGAGGTCTAGCACTAGTGCATGTGAAGTTATAAAGTAAAAACCACCAACAATTATAATCCAAATAGCATAGGGCTTTAATAACTAAATTAACTGTACGACATCCAGAGTCATTTTATGCTTCCTTCATCAAAGGAAAACAAAAAACCAAGCAGGTCTAAGTGAAAAAGTTTTAGTGGGTGTTTATGTTATTTTCCGTCCCAGCAGCATCAGTCTGATCTGAACAGCAGTAATTCCATGGCAACAGTGGTTTAGTACATCTCTGACCTTAATCTGTTACCATAACAACCCCCAATCACCACCAGTTAAAATATCATAACAGGCTTATTGGGTGTAAGCTCTCTTGGTCTGTGCTTGAACTCGTCATTATGAAGCATGAAATAGCTAATGACCACATTAACAAGTTCTGCGGAGGGATGGAGTCAATTAAACTGTACTCGCAGAGCTATTTTAATTACCTGGAAAGGTAAGGTTCACTTAAATATGTTAGTCTGTGAGTCAATATCTCATAATATGATTGTTAAAAAAATTACAGGGCAAGTACTCATTAAATTATGTAATGTAAGGTTTTGGCGTCATCTTGCGGAAGAGTTGAGAATTCCACTTTAGACTGCACACTGCAGATTCTTGACTTAGCGCCACTTGCACTAAAGAGGTGCTGTAAAGTAAGCGATGTTGTTCACCGTTCTAGAACTTCCGCTAGACTTTAGCCACCGTGTATTACACACGCCTCCTCTTTCTATAATATATTTGGCGTAACCACGGTAAATTACCTTACTTCTAAAGCAAAGCAAGCTTTGGCTCTCAGCTCCCTCCAGCGATGAAAGACGTTAGCGATTTGTCGTCTTGCTTTTTTGCTCTATTTATTCTCCTCCTTATTTTCTTCTGTCTTATTCTTTTTAGGTCGATTGGCTGCGTAAAACATTGACAGATAAAAATGTCACTGATTTTTGAGATAAGGGACAAAACTTGATACATTATTTTTAAACTGATATATTTAGATAAAGGTCTCAGCTAATGAACCATGAACAGGTTTTTCTGAAAATGTTTTTTTTTTTCTCCTAAAAATGGACATTTGTTCACTTCAGAACTTAATGTGTCAACTCCGTCAGCCGCATTAGACATTTGTTCACTTCAGAACTTAATGTGTCAACTCCGTCAGCCGCATTAAAAAGCATTTTAATTAGATCCATTCAACAACAGTGTAAAGTCTTCAGTTATGTAATAATAGTGTTCAGTAAAGGAGCTAAGTGTTACATTCACATGGACTTTCTGTTTGTGTTTTCATCTGTCACATGTTCCTTTGTTCTAGTTTCCCGCCACAATCTGTCACCATGGACACTATCTCATTCATCTCAGCTGTTCCTCGTTTGAGTTCAATCATCTGTGTATTTAAGTTCCAGTTTCTGTTGATCATGTTGTCGGGTATTGCTTATGTTGGGATGTTCCTGTGTGTTCCTGTGTGTTCCTGTGTGTTCCTGTGTGTTCCTGTGTGTTCCTGTGTGTTCCTGTGTGTTCCTGTGTGTTCCTGTGTGTTCCTGTGTGTTCCTGTGTGTTCCTGTGTGTTCCTGTGTGTTCCTGTGTGTTCCTGTGTGTTCCTGTGTGTTCCTGTGTGTTCCTGTGTGTTCCTGTGTGTTCCTGTGTGTTCCTGTGTGTTCCTGTGTGTTCCTGTGTGTTCCTGTGTGTTCCTGTGTGTTCCTGTGTGTTCCTGTGTGTTCCTGTGTGTTCCTGTGTGTTCCTGTGTGTTCCTGTGTGTTCCTGTGTGTTCCTGTGTGTTCCTGTGTGTTCCTGTGTGTTCCTGTGTGTTCCTGTGTGTTCCTGTGTGTTCCTGTGTGTTCCTGTGTGTTCCTGTGTGTTCCTGTGTGTTCCTGTGTGTTCCTGTGTGTTCCTGTGTGTTCCTGTGTGTTCCTGTGTGTTCCTGTGTGTTCCTGTGTGTTCCTGTGTGTTCCTGTGTGTTCCTGTGTGTTCCTGTGTGTTCCTGTGTGTTCCTGTGTGTTCCTGTGTGTTCCTGTGTGTTCCTGTGTGTTCCTGTGTGTTCCTGTGTGTTCCTGTGTGTTCCTGTGTGTTCCTGTGTGTTCCTGTGTGTTCCTGTGTGTTCCTGTGTGTTCCTGTGTGTTCCTGTGTGTTCCTGTGTGTTCCTGTGTGTTCCTGTGTGTTCCTGTGTGTTCCTGTGTGTTCCTGTGTGTTCCTGTGTGTTCCTGTGTGTTCCTGTGTGTTCCTGTGTGTTCCTGTGTGTTCCTGTGTGTTCCTGTGTGTTCCTGTGTGTTCCTGTGTGTTCCTGTGTGTTCCTGTGTGTTCCTGTGTGTTCCTGTGTGTTCCTGTGTGTTCCTGTGTGTTCCTGTGTGTTCCTGTGTGTTCCTGTGTGTTCCTGTGTGTTCCTGTGTGTTCCTGTGTGTTCCTGTGTGTTCCTGTGTGTTCCTGTGTGTTCCTGTGTGTTCCTGTGTGTTCCTGTGTGTTCCTGTGTGTTCCTGTGTGTTCCTGTGTGTTCCTGTGTGTTCCTGTGTGTTCCTGTGTGTTCCTGTGTGTTCCTGTGTGTTCCTGTGTGTTCCTGTGTGTTCCTGTGTGTTCCTGTGTGTTCCTGTGTGTTCCTGTGTGTTCCTGTGTGTTCCTGTGTGTTCCTGTGTGTTCCTGTGTGTTCCTGTGTGTTCCTGTGTGTTCCTGTGTGTTCCTGTGTGTTCCTGTGTGTTCCTGTGTGTTCCTGTGTGTTCCTGTGTGTTCCTGTGTGTTCCTGTGTGTTCCTGTGTGTTCCTGTGTGTTCCTGTGTGTTCCTGTGTGTTCCTGTGTGTTCCTGTGTGTTCCTGTGTGTTCCTGTGTGTTCCTGTGTGTTCCTGTGTGTTCCTGTGTGTTCCTGTGTGTTCCTGTGTGTTCCTGTGTGTTCCTGTGTGTTCCTGTGTGTTCCTGTGTGTTCCTGTGTGTTCCTGTGTGTTCCTGTGTGTTCCTGTGTGTTCCTGTGTGTTCCTGTGTGTTCCTGTGTGTTCCTGTGTGTTCCTGTGTGTTCCTGTGTGTTCCTGTGTGTTCCTGTGTGTTCCTGTGTGTTCCTGTGTGTTCCTGTGTGTTCCTGTGTGTTCCTGTGTGTTCCTGTGTGTTCCTGTGTGTTCCTGTGTGTTCCTGTGTGTTCCTGTGTGTTCCTGTGTGTTCCTGTGTGTTCCTGTGTGTTCCTGTGTGTTCCTGTGTGTTCCTGTGTGTTCCTGTGTGTTCCTGTGTGTTCCTGTGTGTTCCTGTGTGTTCCTGTGTGTTCCTGTGTGTTCCTGTGTGTTCCTGTGTGTTCCTGTGTGTTCCTGTGTGTTCCTGTGTGTTCCTGTGTGTTCCTGTGTGTTCCTGTGTGTTCCTGTGTGTTCCTGTGTGTTCCTGTGTGTTCCTGTGTGTTCCTGTGTGTTCCTGTGTGTTCCTGTGTGTTCCTGTGTGTTCCTGTGTGTTCCTGTGTGTTCCTGTGTGTTCCTGTGTGTTCCTGTGTGTTCCTGTGTGTTCCTGTGTGTTCCTGTGTGTTCCTGTGTGTTCCTGTGTGTTCCTGTGTGTTCCTGTGTGTTCCTGTGTGTTCCTGTGTGTTCCTGTGTGTTCCTGTGTGTTCCTGTGTGTTCCTGTGTGTTCCTGTGTGTTCCTGTGTGTTCCTGTGTGTTCCTGTGTGTTCCTGTGTGTTCCTGTGTGTTCCTGTGTGTTCCTGTGTGTTCCTGTGTGTTCCTGTGTGTTCCTGTGTGTTCCTGTGTGTTCCTGTGTGTTCCTGTGTGTTCCTGTGTGTTCCTGTGTGTTCCTGTGTGTTCCTGTGTGTTCCTGTGTGTTCCTGTGTGTTCCTGTGTGTTCCTGTGTGTTCCTGTGTGTTCCTGTGTGTTCCTGTGTGTTCCTGTGTGTTCCTGTGTGTTCCTGTGTGTTCCTGTGTGTTCCTGTGTGTTCCTGTGTGTTCCTGTGTGTTCCTGTGTGTTCCTGTGTGTTCCTGTGTGTTCCTGTGTGTTCCTGTGTGTTCCTGTGTGTTCCTGTGTGTTCCTGTGTGTTCCTGTGTGTTCCTGTGTGTTCCTGTGTGTTCCTGTGTGTTCCTGTGTGTTCCTGTGTGTTCCTGTGTGTTCCTGTGTGTTCCTGTGTGTTCCTGTGTGTTCCTGTGTGTTCCTGTGTGTTCCTGTGTGTTCCTGTGTGTTCCTGTGTGTTCCTGTGTGTTCCTGTGTGTTCCTGTGTGTTCCTGTGTGTTCCTGTGTGTTCCTGTGTGTTCCTGTGTGTTCCTGTGTGTTCCTGTGTGTTCCTGTGTGTTCCTGTGTGTTCCTGTGTGTTCCTGTGTGTTCCTGTGTGTTCCTGTGTGTTCCTGTGTGTTCCTGTGTGTTCCTGTGTGTTCCTGTGTGTTCCTGTGTGTTCCTGTGTGTTCCTGTGTGTTCCTGTGTGTTCCTGTGTGTTCCTGTGTGTTCCTGTGTGTTCCTGTGTGTTCCTGTGTGTTCCTGTGTGTTCCTGTGTGTTCCTGTGTGTTCCTGTGTGTTCCTGTGTGTTCCTGTGTGTTCCTGTGTGTTCCTGTGTGTTCCTGTGTGTTCCTGTGTGTTCCTGTGTGTTCCTGTGTGTTCCTGTGTGTTCCTGTGTGTTCCTGTGTGTTCCTGTGTGTTCCTGTGTGTTCCTGTGTGTTCCTGTGTGTTCCTGTGTGTTCCTGTGTGTTCCTGTGTGTTCCTGTGTGTTCCTGTGTGTTCCTGTGTGTTCCTGTGTGTTCCTGTGTGTTCCTGTGTGTTCCTGTGTGTTCCTGTGTGTTCCTGTGTGTTCCTGTGTGTTCCTGTGTGTTCCTGTGTGTTCCTGTGTGTTCCTGTGTGTTCCTGTGTGTTCCTGTGTGTTCCTGTGTGTTCCTGTGTGTTCCTGTGTGTTCCTGTGTGTTCCTGTGTGTTCCTGTGTGTTCCTGTGTGTTCCTGTGTGTTCCTGTGTGTTCCTGTGTGTTCCTGTGTGTTCCTGTGTGTTCCTGTGTGTTCCTGTGTGTTCCTGTGTGTTCCTGTGTGTTCCTGTGTGTTCCTGTGTGTTCCTGTGTGTTCCTGTGTGTTCCTGTGTGTTCCTGTGTGTTCCTGTGTGTTCCTGTGTGTTCCTGTGTGTTCCTGTGTGTTCCTGTGTGTTCCTGTGTGTTCCTGTGTGTTCCTGTGTGTTCCTGTGTGTTCCTGTGTGTTCCTGTGTGTTCCTGTGTGTTCCTGTGTGTTCCTGTGTGTTCCTGTGTGTTCCTGTGTGTTCCTGTGTGTTCCTGTGTGTTCCTGTGTGTTCCTGTGTGTTCCTGTGTGTTCCTGTGTGTTCCTGTGTGTTCCTGTGTGTTCCTGTGTGTTCCTGTGTGTTCCTGTGTGTTCCTGTGTGTTCCTGTGTGTTCCTGTGTGTTCCTGTGTGTTCCTGTGTGTTCCTGTGTGTTCCTGTGTGTTCCTGTGTGTTCCTGTGTGTTCCTGTGTGTTCCTGTGTGTTCCTGTGTGTTCCTGTGTGTTCCTGTGTGTTCCTGTGTGTTCCTGTGTGTTCCTGTGTGTTCCTGTGTGTTCCTGTGTGTTCCTGTGTGTTCCTGTGTGTTCCTGTGTGTTCCTGTGTGTTCCTGTGTGTTCCTGTGTGTTCCTGTGTGTTCCTGTGTGTTCCTGTGTGTTCCTGTGTGTTCCTGTGTGTTCCTGTGTGTTCCTGTGTGTTCCTGTGTGTTCCTGTGTGTTCCTGTGTGTTCCTGTGTGTTCCTGTGTGTTCCTGTGTGTTCCTGTGTGTTCCTGTGTGTTCCTGTGTGTTCCTGTGTGTTCCTGTGTGTTCCTGTGTGTTCCTGTGTGTTCCTGTGTGTTCCTGTGTGTTCCTGTGTGTTCCTGTGTGTTCCTGTGTGTTCCTGTGTGTTCCTGTGTGTTCCTGTGTGTTCCTGTGTGTTCCTGTGTGTTCCTGTGTGTTCCTGTGTGTTCCTGTGTGTTCCTGTGTGTTCCTGTGTGTTCCTGTGTGTTCCTGTGTGTTCCTGTGTGTTCCTGTGTGTTCCTGTGTGTTCCTGTGTGTTCCTGTGTGTTCCTGTGTGTTCCTGTGTGTTCCTGTGTGTTCCTGTGTGTTCCTGTGTGTTCCTGTGTGTTCCTGTGTGTTCCTGTGTGTTCCTGTGTGTTCCTGTGTGTTCCTGTGTGTTCCTGTGTGTTCCTGTGTGTTCCTGTGTGTTCCTGTGTGTTCCTGTGTGTTCCTGTGTGTTCCTGTGTGTTCCTGTGTGTTCCTGTGTGTTCCTGTGTGTTCCTGTGTGTTCCTGTGTGTTCCTGTGTGTTCCTGTGTGTTCCTGTGTGTTCCTGTGTGTTCCTGTGTGTTCCTGTGTGTTCCTGTGTGTTCCTGTGTGTTCCTGTGTGTTCCTGTGTGTTCCTGTGTGTTCCTGTGTGTTCCTGTGTGTTCCTGTGTGTTCCTGTGTGTTCCTGTGTGTTCCTGTGTGTTCCTGTGTGTTCCTGTGTGTTCCTGTGTGTTCCTGTGTGTTCCTGTGTGTTCCTGTGTGTTCCTGTGTGTTCCTGTGTGTTCCTGTGTGTTCCTGTGTGTTCCTGTGTGTTCCTGTGTGTTCCTGTGTGTTCCTGTGTGTTCCTGTGTGTTCCTGTGTGTTCCTGTGTGTTCCTGTGTGTTCCTGTGTGTTCCTGTGTGTTCCTGTGTGTTCCTGTGTGTTCCTGTGTGTTCCTGTGTGTTCCTGTGTGTTCCTGTGTGTTCCTGTGTGTTCCTGTGTGTTCCTGTGTGTTCCTGTGTGTTCCTGTGTGTTCCTGTGTGTTCCTGTGTGTTCCTGTGTGTTCCTGTGTGTTCCTGTGTGTTCCTGTGTGTTCCTGTGTGTTCCTGTGTGTTCCTGTGTGTTCCTGTGTGTTCCTGTGTGTTCCTGTGTGTTCCTGTGTGTTCCTGTGTGTTCCTGTGTGTTCCTGTGTGTTCCTGTGTGTTCCTGTGTGTTCCTGTGTGTTCCTGTGTGTTCCTGTGTGTTCCTGTGTGTTCCTGTGTGTTCCTGTGTGTTCCTGTGTGTTCCTGTGTGTTCCTGTGTGTTCCTGTGTGTTCCTGTGTGTTCCTGTGTGTTCCTGTGTGTTCCTGTGTGTTCCTGTGTGTTCCTGTGTGTTCCTGTGTGTTCCTGTGTGTTCCTGTGTGTTCCTGTGTGTTCCTGTGTGTTCCTGTGTGTTCCTGTGTGTTCCTGTGTGTTCCTGTGTGTTCCTGTGTGTTCCTGTGTGTTCCTGTGTGTTCCTGTGTGTTCCTGTGTGTTCCTGTGTGTTCCTGTGTGTTCCTGTGTGTTCCTGTGTGTTCCTGTGTGTTCCTGTGTGTTCCTGTGTGTTCCTGTGTGTTCCTGTGTGTTCCTGTGTGTTCCTGTGTGTTCCTGTGTGTTCCTGTGTGTTCCTGTGTGTTCCTGTGTGTTCCTGTGTGTTCCTGTGTGTTCCTGTGTGTTCCTGTGTGTTCCTGTGTGTTCCTGTGTGTTCCTGTGTGTTCCTGTGTGTTCCTGTGTGTTCCTGTGTGTTCCTGTGTGTTCCTGTGTGTTCCTGTGTGTTCCTGTGTGTTCCTGTGTGTTCCTGTGTGTTCCTGTGTGTTCCTGTGTGTTCCTGTGTGTTCCTGTGTGTTCCTGTGTGTTCCTGTGTGTTCCTGTGTGTTCCTGTGTGTTCCTGTGTGTTCCTGTGTGTTCCTGTGTGTTCCTGTGTGTTCCTGTGTGTTCCTGTGTGTTCCTGTGTGTTCCTGTGTGTTCCTGTGTGTTCCTGTGTGTTCCTGTGTGTTCCTGTGTGTTCCTGTGTGTTCCTGTGTGTTCCTGTGTGTTCCTGTGTGTTCCTGTGTGTTCCTGTGTGTTCCTGTGTGTTCCTGTGTGTTCCTGTGTGTTCCTGTGTGTTCCTGTGTGTTCCTGTGTGTTCCTGTGTGTTCCTGTGTGTTCCTGTGTGTTCCTGTGTGTTCCTGTGTGTTCCTGTGTGTTCCTGTGTGTTCCTGTGTGTTCCTGTGTGTTCCTGTGTGTTCCTGTGTGTTCCTGTGTGTTCCTGTGTGTTCCTGTGTGTTCCTGTGTGTTCCTGTGTGTTCCTGTGTGTTCCTGTGTGTTCCTGTGTGTTCCTGTGTGTTCCTGTGTGTTCCTGTGTGTTCCTGTGTGTTCCTGTGTGTTCCTGTGTGTTCCTGTGTGTTCCTGTGTGTTCCTGTGTGTTCCTGTGTGTTCCTGTGTGTTCCTGTGTGTTCCTGTGTGTTCCTGTGTGTTCCTGTGTGTTCCTGTGTGTTCCTGTGTGTTCCTGTGTGTTCCTGTGTGTTCCTGTGTGTTCCTGTGTGTTCCTGTGTGTTCCTGTGTGTTCCTGTGTGTTCCTGTGTGTTCCTGTGTGTTCCTGTGTGTTCCTGTGTGTTCCTGTGTGTTCCTGTGTGTTCCTGTGTGTTCCTGTGTGTTCCTGTGTGTTCCTGTGTGTTCCTGTGTGTTCCTGTGTGTTCCTGTGTGTTCCTGTGTGTTCCTGTGTGTTCCTGTGTGTTCCTGTGTGTTCCTGTGTGTTCCTGTGTGTTCCTGTGTGTTCCTGTGTGTTCCTGTGTGTTCCTGTGTGTTCCTGTGTGTTCCTGTGTGTTCCTGTGTGTTCCTGTGTGTTCCTGTGTGTTCCTGTGTGTTCCTGTGTGTTCCTGTGTGTTCCTGTGTGTTCCTGTGTGTTCCTGTGTGTTCCTGTGTGTTCCTGTGTGTTCCTGTGTGTTCCTGTGTGTTCCTGTGTGTTCCTGTGTGTTCCTGTGTGTTCCTGTGTGTTCCTGTGTGTTCCTGTGTGTTCCTGTGTGTTCCTGTGTGTTCCTGTGTGTTCCTGTGTGTTCCTGTGTGTTCCTGTGTGTTCCTGTGTGTTCCTGTGTGTTCCTGTGTGTTCCTGTGTGTTCCTGTGTGTTCCTGTGTGTTCCTGTGTGTTCCTGTGTGTTCCTGTGTGTTCCTGTGTGTTCCTGTGTGTTCCTGTGTGTTCCTGTGTGTTCCTGTGTGTTCCTGTGTGTTCCTGTGTGTTCCTGTGTGTTCCTGTGTGTTCCTGTGTGTTCCTGTGTGTTCCCTAGTAAAGTTTGACTCTGGATATTACATTCCTCTTCGTGCGTGTGTCTACACACCTAACACTGTAACACTAAGTGGGGGGGGGGGGGAAGGTTATTATGAACAATCCAGTTCCTAAATTCCTTAATTCTCTACCCTCCTTTTTAATTTTTAACACATATAACCAATGTTCTTAGGTAAATCAGACATGATATCATGTAGTTCAGTTGATGTTTTAATATTTTAACACAATAAAATAAAAGAATAAGACATTTCTTTCAAAATTAACAAAAACCTTCATCTGACGGTGTTAAATACTGCTGGATTTGACAAATACTGACGGTGTTGACAAAGGTCCAGCTGGGGCCAAATATACAGTATGTAAGTAGAATTGAAACAACATTAGAAGAATATTCAAAAAAACATTAAATCACATTAGACTTTTTAAGAGCACTTGCCAACCATCAGACATAAAACCTGACAGAGTTGACGTCTGACGGAGTTGACAAACTCGAATATTTTTCCACCTTAACCACATGTTGTACAGCAGAGCAATTTTGTTTTCTTTCTCAGTTGTAGCTGGCTTAATAAACATATAAAAATTGCCAAGATTTATCCCACAACTATTTACAAAAACTATTACACCGGGATGACGGAGTTAATGTTAAAGCTGTGACCTCAGAGACTTCAACATTGTTTGTATAATATAAGAAAATATAAAACTTCCAGGACTATGTAAGATCCACAATGAGCAGCAAAAAGGAAAGGGGTCCTCAGAGTTGAAGATGACCATGACATTGCCTGATTTATTCAGAATTATAAAAAATTCTGACGGAGTTGACTCAAAGTGAGGACACAACTTTGATAGGCATTTGTTTTGTTTTTTTATATATGGAAAATATAATTCAAGGCTTACTTTTTGTATTGTCTGATGTATTACAGATCTCTGCCTTTCAATTTAAATGTATATTTTTTCAATTTGTTGCATTTTTAAACACTTTATTTGGCAATTTTACAGTGTGACCTCATGCTGAGGACTAAATTACATGTATTTTCCAAGTATAGAGTATGTATTTAAAATAGTACTAACAGAATTATTTAAAAATAAAAGCAATGAATGTCCTGAGTATCCAGAATTCCTTTAGATGTAACGTTTTAAGTATTTTTATTTTGATTAATTAATTTATTTTTAACATAAAGAGGGCTTTTTTGTATAGGACGTTTTGTCCCTTATCTCAAGGACCAGTGATTTCACACCCTCCAAACTCACCTAGCTCATCCTGCTTTAAGTTTCTGGTTTCCCTTATATGGACTGCTTACTGTGGACGTGCAAAATGATTGACAGACGGACAGCGCCTACAAATCATGCTGGGTAAATAGTGTAAAATGGTGTATCTCTTTTCAGGATGATTTTTTAAAAATTTATTTATTTTATTTTTTTACGGTTTACAGATTCTAGTGCCGTCAGAGATCGGTCTAATATATCACGATGACAGCTATTGCTGTGAAATCTTTCAGAGAGCAGGACGATTTTCTACAATTACATAAAAATGTCTTAATTATTTGTTATATAGGCCTATTGAATTTTCATTGCATTAAAACAACATATTGTATCACATAATAGCTTTCAGCATTTTCAGCTCTACCGGATCAATCTCAGCCCCACAAGTGATTTTTTTTTTTTTTTAATCAGTCAGCATTATGTTGCAAAATTGAGATCAATTTTGGAACAATTCATTTTTTGCTATTGTAACTGACATCCCGTTTCTCATTAAAAATGTGTATGATTTGTATTCTTTATAGATTATGTTTAAGAAGAGCATGAACATTTGTCTGTGAGTTTTCATGTGTTCACTGAGATGTACAGTATGAGAAGTATGAATGAATTCAAACAATCTGTAACTGCTTTTGCTGTACCAAACAAATGGCCCCCCCAAAAGAGGCTTTAAATTGATTTGGTTCTGAGAAAGGTTTGCCGACAGTCTAACACAAATTGCTAAACATCAACACAGTGAGAAATCAATGTTGCCTATTTACAACTGGCAGTCAATTTTTAATGAACTCTTTAATATTTAATTATAACAGTCAGTTAAGGTGCTATACATTTAATCACATCATAAACTGTTCATTCCATGTAAAAAAAAAAAACAGTATCTTATGCACATGGGACTATAATTTATTTCAATATATGACCCATGCTGCAGCAAGCAGTTTTATATGTCTATATGTATACAGTATATCATAAGATGCATCATAAGAGGTAGTCATCCAGAAAGCAACATCAGCTACAGTTTATGGCAGCATATATAAGGCAAAACATGCTAAAGCATCAGGCCATAAACTACTGAGAAATTAATGCAACACATATGGCCTGTATTATAAGATCAACAATCATGACTGTTTAATAAAAACATAACTGTTCCATTAAACAATCAATTAAAGGATAGTATATAAAGCTACATATAAAAGCTACATTTAAAGGGTGTAAGCTTAACTTAGTATTCAATAAGAAAAACAGTCTCTTCTTGTGCGTACGATTGTACATTACTTCAAGGCTGTGCATGCTGCATCATGTAAACATTTTATATATATTCTGTATATACACAGTGTAAGATGTGCCATAGTATCTAGTTGACCAGAAAGCAATGACAGTATGAGGCTGCGTATGTAATCAGCACGCGTGTTGGCATATATGCGATTTTTTCAAAATTTCTTTTACTAAAAATGTGTTTGATTTTAAAAAAAGATGGCTGATGAACATCTTGAGAAAAACACAATTATAAAATCTTGTTAATGTCCTTTCTTGACAGTTTTCCATGAGCCTCGGAATATTTTGGTTTAAAATAAGAAAAGTCTGAATATTGGAGTAAATCATTTCAACAGTTCTGCTCATCTAAATAGGCATGCATTATATAAAGATTTAGTGAAAGAGTAATCTGTTTTTTACTGAAAGTGCTGTACTGTATAATGTTAAAAAGAAAGCACACAAAAATCTTTTCCTTCACAGAAGTCCTTCAGAGATTATAATTCAGTTCCATTGACAGCATTTGAAAACTCAAATGTTAAGAGTCATGGCGCAGATGTTCTGAGGCACAAAGTCCTTGGCTTATTGGTCCCGCTTCAGAGAGAAATTCCCGCCGCTCACTCATGCTCTCTGCTCTCTGCTTTTGTCTTCAGAGAATGCAGTTTCTGCCTCCCATGTTGGCTCTCCTGAAGGGTTGTGCTGCCAGATAGCAGGCTTATTGTGTAGGGTGAAAACCAGTCTCTCTCAAAAGCAGCAGTCAGCTGCTCTACAATCGAGTCCTGCCCTTTCCGCTGGTTCTCTGATTCCTGAATCACCAGCCCGGCTCCTGCGTTGAAGGCAAACTCACTGCCAACCCAGTCCAGATTCCCTTTTTTAAAGAAAGTTTGAATATTAATGTGAATACGCTAAATTGTATATGAAGTGAAGAGGACCTATTATGCCCTTTTACAATGTCTTGATTTTGTTTTTGGGGTCTGCTAGAATAGGTATTCGTGCTTGAATGTTCAAAAAACACTGTACATTGTTGCAGCTCCTCTCTTCCCAGTCTGTCAGTAACACTCTGTTTAGTTCCTGTTTCTATGAAGCCCCTCCTTCTGAAAAGCGCAATGTGCTCTGATTGAGCGGAGGGATCAGTGTGCTGTGATTGGTCAAGCACTTTGTGCGTGTTTCGGAAATGTCACGCCCCTTACCATAACCGTGTTTTCCGGGGTGGAAAAAACAGCATGTCTTGGACATGGCGACAACACAACTCAACCAGGCCCCGCCCCTTTAATTTGCATATGCTTTGGCAGGAATTATTTAAATGAGGAATATTGTGATGTGTTTGTTCCTGGAAGAAAACTCAAGACTACGAGGCATTTCAGGGAGTTCAGAAACAGTGTGCACTAATATAGAAAATAACTCCCTTTAGAGTGACTTTGTAACTTTGCAGACCTTTCTAATCCTCAAAAACCAACATTACACACTAAAGAAAACTGAAAAAAAAAAAAAAAAAAAAATGGTCCTCTTTAATATGATACAGCTGACAACAAAATAGTTATATAAGAATATAAGATAATTATTTGCATACTTTTCATTTTACTACTATCCTTTTTAATATTACATTTAATTAAAAAAATTACAAATTAAATAAATTGAATTAAATTGAGTAAGTTCAAGTATATTTTTAAGTATACTTCATGTAGTAAATAATATCAATGTAATAGAAGTATACTTGAAAGTGTTTCAATACTACTTGGACTAAATATTATACACTTTTTAGTGTATAAACATATACTTTTAAGTATACTTTAATTGTAACAGTATAAACTGAGTACACAACTAGTTTACACCTTAAGTTTTTTATTTGTACTGCAACTATACTACAAGTGAATTTATAGGTATACTGATAGTTTACTAGTCAAATACTTGTATCACATATTTTAGTTTTTGAAAGTACACTTTGATTTATAGTCTCAGTAAACTACTAGTTTAGTAGCTTTATACTGCAAGTATACTAAATTTTCTTTAAGTGAACATAACATCATACTTATAGTTTACTATTTATATATTATTTTTCACTTTAAGTATAGTACTATGTTCCTATTTTGGTTTTTTTATACTTGAAATATACCTTTAACTGTACTTTAACTCTTTCTATTTTAAAAACATTTTATTCCAGCTTCCTGCATCCTTTTTTATCAACACTTGAATGTGGGTAAAAAGCAACATTTTAAACAAAAAGCTGAGAAAAACGCATTGTCAAAGGCTACGTCCATATCGGATTCAGAATGATGATCAAAACATAGATGGAGTAGATCGTGTCCATCAACACCCCAAAGCTTCACAGTCGTTAACCCTTTCTGGGTAACGTTAGGCAGTTTTAAACTTATATGCTATTTAATGTTTGATGATTGTGTTATTTTACATTTGCGTAAGCAATCTTCTATCACTTTTTTCTGTTTCTTCACCTGTGTTTTAATCCAGAAATTCTGTACTATTTCGAAAGATGTATAATAGTGCCTCCTACAACCGTATAACAGTGAAAACTTGGATAGCCGGAAAATTCAGTCAATTGCAGGGATAGAGTAAAGTAGATTTGAAGTAAATTCCTATGTTCACTACCAGTGGACTAGCCTACACAAAAATACAGATATTCAGAATTAGGAACATATCTGTTTTCTTTATAAATTAATATTTTCAAACAATGTAAGTTCATAAGACAGTATGTAAAACTATGTGAAAAAGTATTTAATAGGCTACTCAATCAAAAAAGTAAACACAACTAAGCCAAGTATATTTAGAATACTTAATTAGACTTTTAAGTATATCTCGATCAAAAGATTGAGTACAAGTATATAGGCCAAATATACTTAGACTTTTCTGTAAGTATAAGTCAAGTATACTTAAGTGCAATTTTAAGTATATTTCTGAGAAGTAGGGAATGCACTAACTAATGTTAACAAATGACACCTTACTGTAAAGTGTTACTCTTTATTTTATTTGTTAATACGTCTTTTTTTACCCATTTGTAACTTTGTTATTTTACTTATTAATACTTATAGGCCTGGTTTCACAGACAGGGCTTAGCCTAAGCCATGATCAGGCCTTAGTTCAGTTAAGATATAAGAATCTTTTATAAACTTATACTAGAAAAAAACATTACTGGTGTACATCTTGAGACAAAACAATGGCACTAACATATTTTAATATATGGCATTATAAGTTGCTTTCAGTTAAAACAGCTCAAACATGCATTTTAGTCTAGGACTATCTTAAGCCTTGTCTGTGAAATGGGGGGATAGCTATTTTTATTTGACTTATTTTGAACTGCTTTATGTCATGCCAGTAAACCACACTAAATTTAGTGTGTGTGTGTGTGTGTGTGTGTGTGTGTATGAGAGAGAGAGAGAGTCTTACCAATGAATCCTGCATTGTCTGTCACCATAAATTTATTCTCATTTATTCTGTGCTGAAATCCTCCCATCTGCTCCTTGCCTCTGTAAAATCTCTGAATCAAAATAAACACGCATATATAAAATACAGCCTATTGTAAAATAGATTTAAATATATGTTTGGGTGTGTGCGCATGTATATCAACAGATCAATAAAGTAGATTCTTTCCTCACCACCTCTATAGAGCAGACTGGCAGTCCTGTGCATAGAGCCTGCATTGATGTCATAAAGTTAAAGGTCAGCGGATGTGTATGTGTCCAGAGACTAATTAAGAGACGAACTTTGACCTCTCTCAGTATTACAGCCTCCCGGAGCATCTCGTCTATTGGCGACCAGTATCTGGACCAAAAAGTAATAAAAGACACAAACTTTATTCAGTGTTATCTCAATATTTTTTTTTTTTTTTTGGAAGCAGGAAAGGGGCATTTTAAATAATTCATACTTTTAAAAAATAGAGCAAGACTTGATTTAGACAACTTGAAATGTGTACATTTGATTAAAATTTCGTATTGAATATCAATGATCAATTTTCTTAAAATGGCAAAAAGACTTTGCTCATCTTCATGCTGATTTTAAATTTTAAAAATAAACAAATCAAGTTGATTAATATAAAATTATAGGTAAAAATACAAAAATTAAAAGCATAAAATATAGCATGAATATCTTAGCTTAACACTATACACACACAAAAAAATTAAAAGTTAAACCTTTCAAAGATTTTCTAAATAATTTCAGTGTCTTTATTTTGAAATGTTTATTGTCTTAAATGATTTTACAAGATGTAATATAAGTTTTAGGTGTCCAAAGAATGTGTCTGTGAAGTTTCTGCTCAAAATACCCCACAGATCATTTATTATACCATGTTGTAAATGCCATGTTGTAAAAATTTTTTGTGCATGTAAATGTGAATAAGCTGCTGCTCCCCACCCCCCTACCCAGAATAGCGCTGTGCCTTTACAGCTCTTACTAACAAAACATCTGTTTGGTTTTGATTATCATCTCTATTGCGGTCACGCTCACATGACATTGCAGTTCTTCCCATCATGAAAGTTTATAATTTGCATGCGTTTTAAAGCCATATCAGTTTAAATCTCTGATATATGGTTTTCTGAGCGCACACATCCGAAGCACGCGCACAGAAAGCTGGCTGTCAGATGCCGCATCACATGAGTATTAAACTAATTTCTCTTTCACATCTTATTGCACTTAAACTATCAAATACACACAAGGTTATGTCAAAAACACAAAGTTCACAAACACAGTCGTAAACCACAGGGAAAGAAATCGCACGTGTATATTAGGGGTGTAATGGTACGCGTATTCGTACGAACGGTTCACGAGGCAAATTCCAAATGGAAGTGATCATCCCTATGCCCTATGTGATCATCCCTAAGTGAGTAGGGCACGCGCGTGCCGTATGTAGTAGTTTGGAATGCACTTGGCAAAGGGAGCGGCGTAATTTCCTCATTATCTTCAGCTGGGATGTTACCGTGACAATGCAGCACCGGCATAAATAAAACTTTTTTTTAAAATTTGCTAAAAAGGCTAAAAAGAAAAAGAAAAAAGTGCATTCCAAACTGCTACATACGGCACGCGCATGCCCTACTCACTTAGGGATGATCACTTCCATTTGGAATTTGCCTCATGAACCATTCGGTATGAATACGCGTACCGTTACACCCCTAGTGTATATTAGATATAAACCAAAGTACCTACTGCTGCTGTTAAATGCTCTAGTGAGGAGATAAACATGGCAGACTGTGTACAGCTCACTTAGGGGAGGAGCTAAGCTAATAGGGCAGATTCCGTCACCAGTTGTGGGCGGGGCCTGTTCCAATGTGATGTCACACTGGAGTACATTCCTGAATGGCTCATTTTGAGACACTGATAGTTTCTTAATTCCAAGAATGCAAGAACATACATCCGGATACTTGCATGCGTTCTCAAGCAATTTTTGAGCAGTGTTGGGGGTAACGCATTACAAGTAATCAGATTACTTTTTTAAGTAATGCATTACTATTTCAACGCAAGTTACTTTTTCACATTTTTTTTGACTGACAGCTCTCCTGTTCCCATGTTGAGAGAAATAAAGTGCAAAGACGCTGTGTGAACATGATGATTATTGTAGTTCTAGTCTAAATGTGAACATGCATTTACTTATCTCACTTGCATGAAAACATTCAGTATTCCCCAAAATTAATAAAAACAGTGAAATTCAATCTCAGAATTTTACACAAATGTAATAATTAACTATTAAATTACACAAATATACTTTATGTATTTAATCTCACTTTATTAACCAATGTCTTTGCTGCTGACCTTCAATGATCTAATTCAACCAATAAGCAAAAATTACTTTGGATTAGATTTAGAAATAAGAGTGTTGAACTTCCGTCTCCTGTATCCTATTCTTCTTTAATCCAGAATAGCAGCACAGCTGAAAGGTTTGTTTGAGCTGTGCCCTCTACTATACAGGTGTAAATATGCATTTCCTTCATTCTGAGGCTTATTCATTTCACTTTTGGTGTGAAAGGGCCTTAACATTTGCCAAAAATAGAACTTTTTTGTTGTTATTAAAAAACAAGCATGCCCAGCCCAGGTGAGAAAAGTAACTAAAAGTAACTAAGTAACCAAGTATCGCAATTAGTTATTTTTTTAGGGAGTAAAGCAAAGTTGTAATGCATTACTTTTAAAAGTAACTTTCCCCAACACTGTTCTTGAGTATTGGAATTGTACTTCGATGGCTGATGATGATGTAGTACGAGAACACAAGGATGCAAGACCGCTTAAGAAAGCATATTGAGAAATGGCCACTGTTTCATATTTATGGGGAAAATAACAAATAGAGTAAATGGATTTTTACCACAATACGGTGGTTGTGTACACACTGCGGACACATAATTATGTTCAAAAACGATATAAAGGTGAATTTTGCTCCCCTTTAAGAAATGGGTTTTTCAACTGGCAGGTTTTTTTTTACTTGTTTTATCAATATACATTATACATTATACATTTTCCTAGCGTTAGTCTTGCTCATTTGCAGGGT
Source organism: Elopichthys bambusa (assembly GCA_037101425.1). Lineage (NCBI taxonomy): Eukaryota > Metazoa > Chordata > Actinopteri > Cypriniformes > Xenocyprididae > Elopichthys > Elopichthys bambusa. Next base: position 26,781,800 of record CM074440.1, on the reverse strand, counting down.
CCGCTACATCAGAATCATCCGCACACGCACATTGGATTTGGCAAAGGTTTTACACCGGATGTCCTTCCCACACTCACACATACTCCTACAGCCAATTTGGCATATCCAGTCCACCAAACATGCATGTCTTTGGACTGTGTGGAGGAAACCAGAGCACCCGGAGGAAACCCACACTGACACAAGGGGAACATGCAAACTCCTCGAACTAGGGACCTACTTGCTGTGAGGTGACAGTGCTACCCACTGAGTCACATGTCCTTTTTAACAGCTGTTAGTGCTGAAATGTAAAAATGCATTACCTTATGATTGGTGATCCTCTGAAGCTGCGGTTGACTAAAGGCAGGTAATCAGTTACAGAGATGTAGATGAATCTCTTTGCTTCTCGAATCACATGTCGTATAGCATCTATATCTCTGCTTCGACCCTTGGGGCAAAACAGATCTGGAGACGTCTATGAAGAAAAGTAGGGGGGAAAAGATAAAACAGCAGTTTTCTTTTAAAAAATGTTTTTCAGCTTTAATTCCTCTGGCCGGCACACCAGAGCAAAGGAAATGAGATGGCCGTCTGTGTACATACATCACTGTCAGGAGAATTTTATCACGGAGTTAGAAATGTCTCCCTACAGCCTATAACATTACAGCACTATTCATTTGAATAGGATGATGGATTTCTCAAACGTGTCGAGTAAACATCCTGTTGCTGGAAGGGAGTCAAGATTCATTACACTCAAATTAGAATCCAATGACCAGTGTCCTCACATGTGACGCAGCTGGGTGTAGAATAAAGTGTGGGATAAATTACCTGCAGAGTGAGTGATCTTTCCTTAATCAGATAATATACAGTGAAACCAATGAAAGAGCAGTTTATATGAAAATCTTTGTAATTAGAATGGACAAAGACGAAAACATATTACAAACTGCATGGAACTGGGGAATTGATCATGACATGTTTGTGCAGTAAAATGTCAAATGTATTAGTAAGTCTTGTCATGAAAATGGTTCTGCATTTTTACATTTTCAAAAAACATCACTTTTATAAGACGTTTTCCTCATGGAGATCAAAAAATTCCCCCACATGGACATGGCTTTTGGATATTGCCATCTTTGTGGAGATATTTTGTCTGCATAATGTAGGGTTTACCTAGACCACACACACACAGAGACACACACACGTTTACTTAGCTATAAAATGGGGACATTACATAGACTTCTACTGCTTTTTATGGAGCTAAGTAACCCTACGTCAGTGTTATGTTTAGTTTCATTAGTGTTTTAGTTTCATAGTGTTTTTGTTCATGTGTTTTGGTTTCCTGTATATGCTTTCAGTTTAGAGTTCTCCTCTCCCTTGTTAGTTTCCTTGGTTTCTCATGAGTTAATGATTACTTTCACCTGTTGTCTAATTAGGTACCTTGTTATCTCTGTGTATAATGCTGCCTTCACGTGCTCTCAGAATTAAATACTTAAATACTAGTTTCCTAGGTAAAAATTGCACACGAACGTCCTTTGATGTCGTGTTTACCACTGGGAAGTTCACTGCTCAAACTTCAAAAACTTGGTCAGCACTTGCTGTAGCAGTTGCAGTGCCCACCTTCCCTCCACCTTCCCCAGCTCCACCTGTATAGATTTGTATGCTATTTTGTACAGCAGCAGCATGTCTTACTTGCTTACATTGGCAGTATAAGTCCCATACTTGCTCTGCAGCAGCAGCAGCAGCAGCAATGTAGCAGATCTGTTCCGTGAAGTTCAAATATATCAACACTGTCATATCCATTACCATGCCATTGATGCCAAACACTCCGACAGCTGTCATGAGAGAAATGAGTTTCAGGATACTGAAGATAAAGTAAAATGCGTGGCAACTAGCCCCTTCTTCCCTTTGTACTTTAAAAATAGATGTACACTGGCAGATCACAGAGTCAGACAAAGAAGTGAGATATTTATTGATCTCACCGACACATAGGCAGAAGCGTCTGTATTGTTAAGTCTGAGCTGGAGTGGCTGGTCTCTGCTGAACACGGCCGTGACTCTCTTGGACCAGATTGAAGGGATGTAGTCTCTATACTGCAGCTGCCAGTAGAAAGAAAAGATCCTGTGCAGGTCCAGAGCTAGACAACTACAGTCGTACACTATCACCCCAAGCTCCTTCAGCTGAAACAAACAAAACAGGAACAAGAATCACAATATCTCATGAAATGTGAAATGTTCTACTTGTAAAGTGTGCTGGTGCTGTTTCTTCAAACTAAATGCTCCTAGGTTTCATATTTTGTTGTTTTGCAATAACATTCATACATCATCCAAGTGCTTTTCGAGGCCGCAGTAAATCGAAATTCTTTACCTTGGACAGCGCCTTCCAGTTCATGCCAGCACTGCCAATGTAAATGTGCTTCCTGTCCACTACCCAAAAGCAGGAAAGCAGTCTACCTCTGGTGAGGGCTGTCATGTTGACATAGCGGACTTCTGCATCTGGGAGAGACAGACAGGGCAATGGTTGGGGAACAGTTAAGCTCTCAACCTTGACGAGAGATCTGTCTGTCTGTCATTCAACTCTGGCATAAACAATATTGCACATTCGTGATGTTTTGACCTTGTGCGTCGCCTTGGGGGACTGGAACTGAGAAAAGCGCAAGGAGCTATGCCAGGTTATGACAGATGGATGCCTGTGTGTGTGATCTTACAGCGTTTGCCTCGAGAGAACTGCTTTAGTACTTTATTCAGCACTTCAGCAGACAGAAATCAATGCATCACTAAATATAAGAGAGATTTGAGTTCACTTACAGCGGTCAGACAAGCTTTTTAGCTCAATGGAGTTGGGCTGATCACTGACAATCTTTAATTTGACACCTCGAGACTTCAGGTTTAATAATCTCTGGAACAAATACTGACCCTGGAAAACAGGAAAAGATTTTATAATATTAGTACCATACGCAATATATGCCAATGACAATAAATCTGACTTTTTAGATGTAGAATTTACCAGTACATGATCATAAGTTGGAAGTATATGCACAATATATCTATACTACGTTGGTTACTGGCCAATATTATTTTTATTATTTTTATTCCGATATTTTGTGCATACTTATTTCCTCAGTTATGATGGTAAAAATTATGAGATGACAGGAAAAAAATAATTTCAATGTTTTTGCATTCACTCACAAAAGTATTACATTCCACTGAGAAACTTTCCATTCTTACGCATAATTGTTGCATTCCCCTGAGAAATGTTTTGCGTTCCCAGAGAAACTTTACATTTACTCACAAAAGCTCTCTTGCAAAATTATTGCACTTCCCCGAAAAATGAGCAAAAGCATTGAAATATATTTTTTCCTCCCATCTCATTTTTTTTACCATCACCATGTCCTTTTATGGGCTCCATAAATGCAGGCTAACTAACCTGATAGGCAGAATAAAGTCGTGACCCCTGATCGGCGGAGGTCAGAGCCCAGTATGGGGACACTATCTCAACTGACAGTTTTGCTTGGTCCAAAAGGTGGTTGAGACCCACAGAGAGAGGGACATGGGTTGAACTATTGAATGACATCTCCCCTGGGATGTTCTCCACAAGGACAATGCTAAAAGCACATTGATGTAAAAGATGTTACTTTGCTGGATATATTCATAGTTTTATTATATAACTGTTATAACTGTTATATAACTGTTGGGCAAACAGTTTGAGGGTTTATCCACCCCAAAATGACATGCCATCCTAGGTGTATATGACTATCTTCTAAGCAACAGGATGTTTACAGATGAACACAATCGGAGATATATTTAAAAAATATCCTTAGTCCTCCAAGGTTTATAATTTTGAAGACAAAAAAAAAAAAAATGCATCCATCCATAAAAAAATGAATCCACACGCCTCTAGGGGGTTAATAAAGGCCTTCTGAAGCGAATCGATGCGTTAGTGTAAGACAAATATCCTTATTTAAAAGTTTATAAAGTAAAATAATGAGCTTCCAGCAGGACAGGACAGCCATACGCATTCGATGTACTTCCAAAAAGTGAACTTCCGCGACATAGTACACAATGACATGATGATTTTTTAAATATACAGTTGTGGTCAGAATTATTGGCACACTTGGTAAATATGATCAAAGATGACTGTAAAAATAAATCTGCATTGTTTACCCTTTTGATCTTTAATTCATAAAATTAGCAAAAAATATAACCTTTCATTGAAGGAAAAGAATTGAAAGTGGGTGGAAAATCACATTATGAAATAAATGTTTTTCTCCAAAACACGGTGGCCACAATTATTGGCATCCTTTCATTCAACACTTTTTGCAACCTCCTTTTGCTAAGATAACAGCTCTGAGTCTTCACCTATAATGCCTGATAAGTTTGGAAAACATCTGACAAGAGATCAGAGACCATTCCTTCATGCAGAATCTCTACAGATCCTTCAGATTCCCAGCTCCATGTTGGTGCTTCTTCGCACGTCCTCTTCCAGGCAGATTTGTAACATCTTTAGTTGATTGGAACTTCTTAATTATTGCCCTGATAGTGGAAATGGGGATTTTCAATGCTTTAGCTATTTTCTTACAGCCATTTTCTATTTTGTGAAGCTCAACAATCTTTTGCTGCACATCAGAGCTATATTCTTTGGTATTATTCATTGTGATGAATGATTACGGGAATCTGGCCTTTGTGTTTCCTCATGTTTATACTCCTGTGGAACAGGAAGTCATGGCTGGACAATTTCATGGTCATGATCACCCTGGTGTGCTAAAAAAAAATGTAATTATGAATGGGAATATACTTTAGAGATTTTTTTACTAGGGGTGTCAATAATTGGCCAACGTGTTTTGGAGAAAAACATTTATTTCATAATGTGATCCCCCCCCCCCCCCCCCCCCCCAGTTATTTTACTTAGATTTTTGCTAATTTTATTAATTAAAGATCAAAAGGATCAACAATGCAGATTTGTTTTTACAGTCATCTTTGACCATATTTACCAAGGGTGCCAATAATTCTGACCACAACTGTATCTCTGATTGTGTTCGTCTGAAAAGAAGATATACACACCGATATAGAAAATCAATGAGGAATTTGACTGTTGAGTTCCAAAATTACATAAAAAGCATCATAAAGCTAGTCCTCACAACTCATACACAATATTTCAAGTCCTGTGTGAGGAACAGACCAAAACCGAACTTGATATTTAAACAAAATCTGCCCTATCTCTCCTTGGGATGTTCATGAGGGAAGCAGTGATGGCCAATTCATTAAAAAATTATTACTTTTAGTCAGATCTTTTCTTTCATTCGATCAATTCAGTTCACAATGGTCTAAATGATTTAATAATGGTTAACAGCTCACTGGAGGGTTATTATCATTAACTAAAACTAAACTGAAATAAGTTTAAGTTGAAGCACTAAAATCATTAACTGGAGATAATTAAAAACTAAAACTAAACAAAAACTGAAATAAAAATAAATTAAACCTAAATAGCATTACTAAATAATAATAATAATAATAAATTGATGAAAGCACATAACGAAATTTCTAAAAATTAAAGTAAAATTAACATGAAAACTAAAAATATTAAAATAAAAGCTAATCCAAAATATTAATAAAACTATAATAAAAATTAAATAAAAAGTGCCCGAAGGAACTTGAATTAAATTTCAGTCTGTTCCTCATACAAAGCTACAGTAGCATATTTTTACTTGTATGATCATTTTATGAAACTGTTGTGCCCCTCCAGACCACATTTTTTGCACCTGCATCGAAAAGTGTGGTGTTGGCCTAAAGTACATTATTCAGAATTTCTTTTGTTCTATGGAATAAAAAAGTCATATGGGTTTGGAACAACATGAGGGTGAGTAAATGATGACAGAATTTTGTGTGAACTATACTTTTAAGTCAGCTGTAAATTTAAAACTGTTCCAAATGAAGAGGATACACTGCCAAGATGCAATTAACTAGCTCATGTTGGCTGAAGATACAAAGCGCAGAGATGTACTTTTGGGGTTTTTTAAATATTGTAGCAAATAACATCATCACAGTATGATCTGTGAGGACTGCTTCTTACCGACAATTTTTGCTGCAGTTCTCCTCAGTGACACCATCCTCATCCTCTCCCCAGACGTCCACAGCAGAGAAAATTAGAGCCACAAGGACAGCAAAGCAGCAAACCAGCGCAAACACAGCAATACACTTCTGCTGGGACTGTAGAAGACATAAAGAGAGAAGGTCTGCTAGTCACATCTTTCAGATATAAGGTTTATGATAAGGCAGAGGCTATTTGCATAAATAGTATCTAACAACGTTTTACACTTAGTGCAAAGAAAATACTGCTGTTCTTCATTTAGTGTAAATAGCACTGATCGCTATTTGCACTTAGTATAAATAGCATTTAACTGTATTTGCACTTAGTGCATATAGCCTCTGCCTTACTGTATCTTAGTGTATAGCATCTATCGCTAAAAAATACTGATATCTGCAGTTAGTGTAAATAGTATTTAATGCTATTTGCACTTACTGCAAATAGTGGTAGATAGTATTTGCACCTCACTGTATTGTAGTAACGTTACATTATAAAACAGTATGCAATAATGACGACATATTCAGTGTTTATGATTACATTTATTAAAATCATAAATAAATGCCACCTTATTGAGACATTACTTGTCCCTGTCCCTAAAGCCCACCCCTAACCCTTAGTTACCCGTTTTACACTTTTTTCCCACTATTTCTATACTTGTCACTTTATTTCTTTTTTTAAATATCATAAATCTTTATTCCATGATTTACTCACCCTCAAGCCATCCTAAGTGTATATGACTATCTTCTTTCAAACGAACACAATCGGAGATATATTTAAAAATATCCTTAGTCCTCCAAGGTTTATAATGGTTGTTGTGAATGGGGGGCTGCGTTTTGAAGACAAAAATAATGCATCCATTCATAAAAAAAAAAAAAAAAGTAATCCATACGACTCCAGTGGGTTAATAAAGGCCTTCTGAAGCGAAACGATGTTTTGGTAAGAAAAAAAATATCCATATATAAACTATGAATTCAAATAACCTAGCTGCTGGCGGACGACCGTACGCAGAACGCGCAAGTCGATTTGCGGCGGAAGAGTGTCCTTTGACCTGATGCACAACGTAATGACGAACGCGGAGGGGCAGAGGATAGAGCAAAACAAATCACCGGTCATGGATTATAAGTCTAAAATGATCATTTTTTAAAGAGAAATGTTGGAGGATTTCGATATAAGAGAAGAGGTGCTTAAATTTGTTGCACAGCCCTATTTGTTTGAACCGTGAGAGCCGTCCATGCTTACAATACTCCTACATCCTGCGTCATACATCACGTCAGAGGATTACTCATTTGGCGCAAATCGACTTGCGCATTCTGCGTACGGTCGGCCGCCGGAAGCTACTTATTTGAATTTATAAAGTTGTAAATATGGATAGTTTTCTTACAAAAACACATTGCTTCGTTTCAGAAGTCCTTTATTAACCCCCTGGAGTCGTATGGATTATTTTTATGCAATAATGACATATTCAGTGTATATGATTACATTTATTAAAAATAAATGCTGCCTTGTAACTGTCCTTAAAGCCCACCGCTAACCGTACCCATGAAACACTTTATTCCCACTATTTCTATACTTGCTAGTCACTTTATTTCCACTTTTTTCTTCATTTTTATTTAAAATAAACTTCATTCTGAGCTGATATGCGAGAGAAGAGCTGATGAGAGAAGTAAGAGTTTGGAAAAAGGCGGATTTGAACTTAGGTTGGTCGCGTCAAAAGCTAATGCCGCCCACCTTATTCTTTACACCACTGCTACTGTTATCAGATGGGTTTCTTTTGTAATTTTGTCTAGCTCAACCAGGCATTGGTGGGCAGAGTTAGTGTAAATATCCTCTGCCAACAAGCTGGGCTATCTGCACTTGGTGTAAAAAGACACTCCGTTAGGATAACTTTGTCTCGAATTAAGTTATTAATATAGAGTTTCTAATTTCAGATACTGACAGTTCAAATTTGCAGGGTCAAGATTTATGTTATTTAAAATTCTACTTTTCTGCTCTGGAATCTGTTCCCAGTTATAATATTTTATGACTTAGAGAGAATGGTTGAGCATCTCTGTCAAAATTTCCACCTGAATTTTATTATACAGAAGGATGGCTTTTTTTTAAAGAGAGCTTTCCTTGCATGCTTGGTGGATTTTTCTAAGGTATTAAGGTATTAATGTTCGTGAGTGTTCTCTCTATGCAGCATTCTCTCCAAACCACTACTGTAAACAAGCATCAGCATGAAACCGAGGAAAGTGTCTATAAATATTGATGTGGTCAGTGGATAACGTGGTGTGCTGTAAGGCGGTAGTTTTCATCTGTGGGTTGCTGATGGTCATAGATAGCAGGGAAAGAACAATATATGATTTTTATTTTAATTTGAAAGAAATGAATACTTCTATTCGGCAAGGACGCATTAAATTGATCAAACATGACAGTAAATACATCTATAATGTTACAAAAGATTTCAGTTTCAAATAAATGCTGTTCTTTTGAACTTTCTATTCATCAAAGAATCAAAGTGTATCACTGTTTTCACAAAAATAACATGGATTTTTTTTTAACAAGTCATAACATGGATTTTTTATTTTTTATTTGAATATGTTCCTTGAGGTTTGCTTATAATGTCAATAAAGTTTTTGCACAAAAAACAAAATGTATATGTCAGAAAAAATAGCTGCTTTTATGATTGGCTAAAGTCATTAAATGGGAAACGGTATTAATGCCCACTCGCTATTCGCTATTTGCTATAGTGTTTTGAAAATGTTATCCATATAAAACAGTCATTTACAAACAAAGCATTATAAAATCATTTACTTATGGTTTTGTGATGCAGCTGCTGTCAGATCCAACACAGCTAACTGTTTGATTTGTCAACAAAAGTTTCGATTACACTGTGCCTCGTTTACAAAACAATTTGCAGTCAAATTCTCTGAACAAACGTATAATCCACCGACGTGATCCAGGACATTAAAAATAAACCATCCACTTGTTCCTGATACTGATATCCTTCTGACGTCTCCACAGAAATTAACAAATGAGCTGTTTAAACAGGACGCATCAAAGTGAACGTTCCTTTATGCATCTATTTACTCCTCCATTTGTCCTCTGTCAGCAGACTCAAGCGCGTGGAGTCAATGGGCTGTATTCTGTATCTAGTGTAGACAGCATCAGTGATTATAATGGGTTTTATTTGCCACAACGCTCGCATCTGGTGTAGGCAAGTGTCAGACATTAAAGGGATAGTTCACCCAAAAATGAAAATTATCCCATGATTTACTCACCCTCAAGCCATCCTTGGTGTATATGACTATCTTCTTTTAGATGAACACAGTCGGAGATATATTTAAAAATATCCTTAGTCCTCCAAGGTTTATAATGGTTGTGAATGGGGGGCCGCGTTTTAAAGACAAAAATAATGCATCCATCCATAAAAATAAAAAAAATACATATGACTCCAGGGGGTTAATAAAGGTCTTCTAAAGCGAAGCGATGCGTTTTTGTAAGAAAAATATTTTTAAAACTTCATAAATCCAAATAACTAGCTTCCGGCGGACGACCGTACGCAGAATGCGCAAGTCGATTTGCGGCGGAAGAGTGTCCTTTGACCTGATGCACAACGTAATGATGAACGTAGAGTCGCAGAGGATAGAACAAAACAAATCACTGGTCATGGATTATAAGTCTAAAATTATCATTTTTAAAGAGAAATGTTGGAGGAGTTCTATATAAAAAAAGAGGAGCTTAAATTTGTTGGCACAGCCCTATTTGTTTGAACTGTGAGAGCCGTCTAAGCTTACAATACTCCTACATCCTGCGTCATACATCACGTCAGAGGATTACTCATTTGGCGCAAGTCGACTTGCGCATTCTGCTTATGGTCGTCCACCGGAAGCTAGTTATTTGAATTTATAAAGTTTTAAATATGGATATTTTTCTCACAAAAATGCTTAAATGCTTAACCCACTAGAGTCGTATGGATTTTTTTTTTTTATGGATGTACGCATTATTTTTGTCTTCAAAACACGGCCCCTTAATTCACAACCATTATAAACCTGAGAGGACTAAGGATATTTTTTAAATATATCTCTGATTGTGTCAGTCTGAAAGAAGATAGTCATATACACCTAGGATGGCTTGAGAGTGAGTAAATCATGGGATTTTTGGGTGAACTAACCCTTTAAGTATGGCAAGCTGTTTTAGCCTTAAATACCCCTGGCTGTACTAATAATTTAGTTTTGAATATTCAAAATTCCAATTCTCAGACATCTATTCTGCAATTTTGACTCGACGTAATTGGAATTAGGATATCTACAGTATGATTATGACTAGTCATAATATGCATTGAAGATTTCTACAATGTTATTTTGACTAGTCATATTCTTCCATTCACTTCCACTGGAAAATATTTTCTGATATCTACAAATGAGTTTTGACTAGTAGAAATTGTAATTAAAGATATCTATAATTGATCTTGTACTAGGCATAATTCTAATTAGAGATATCTCAAATTAAAATTTTACTAGTGATAATTAAATTTAAATGATAATTAACCAAAGTATAGAGATATCTCAAATTGAGTTTCTTACTAGTGCAATTATAATTGCAGATATCTTTAATTATCATTCTGACTAGTCAAATTATAATTATGACTCATCGAAATACAGTTGTACCTATCTAAAATATATTTATGGATGGTCAAACCAAAGTTTTATATGCTAAAGCGGCTTGCAATAGTATGGCATCTGAATGCCAGTGGGCGGGGCCTATGGTGTGATGATGTAAAACTATTCATCGATGTCTATGCAAATACAATACTGTGTGACGTCACAAGTCCCCCAATAACCAATAATCATTTTTGGAGCTTGATTAAATAAATGCTTTGTTTGTAATGAGGAGGATGCTTTAAGATAAAACATGCAGGATGTTTTAACAAAGACCTGTCAAAAGATCAAGGTAATTTTTTTTATTTCTCATGTCATGACCCCTTTAAGCAGCACAACTGTTCACAACATTGATAATAAGAAATTATTCTTGAGCTTATCCTCGTACTCAGAAACAATGCAACATAATAGAAAATATGACCTAGACTACACAAATACAGAACCTATAAAAACAGGTTGACTATTTTAAGTCATAATTAGTTATATGGACATTTTATATTCATAGACATTTTTGTTGTAACTGTGTTGTAAAATATCGATCCTGACGCAATACTATTTGAGAACAACTGCTGTAATGAACACAGAACTTTTAATTTTCCCTCAACACTAGTGCACACTAGATTTTTGCTTAGCGCAGCACTTCCCTGAACATTTCTTCCCTGAGAGAGATTGTTTCCCTTCCCATCTGTTGGCCTCCATCAAAGTACCGGCTTTACAGCTATCTGCTGAGTGACATATACATCATATATCATTTTCCACTGAAGAAGACATGCAAAGTGAAGTTTAATTAAAGGAGTACACCACAAGTATTATTCTTTTTGCCGTCAAAGTGGATTTAGTCAATTAGTGTTCCTTTTTTTACCCTTACACACTTTATGTTTGTATTCCCACAGACCAAATGTTAAAACTTGGAGGAAATAAATAAATAAATAAAATTGACATTCAAGATGTTATTGAAGCTGTATCCTTTTTTCTCAAGGTTTAGAATATTAAGTTTGAATATCAAGTGGTTTAAAATCAGTTCAGAAACACTGGGAAAAACATGTAACATGTACTTGGTGAAATCACATTCACCTACACTGAAGTGTCTAGTATGTTAATGTTTTGTTGAGCCATTCAAAAGGTCTTGGGGTCTCTCAGACCACAAGAGAATGTGATATTTTGAAATTGAATCAATCAGGAGTCAATTAGTGTTACAGTATTCAGATGGCTAAGAGCATATACTGCAGTAATCAAAAGATATGTCAGATTTCTGCCACTGTAATAAAAATGAAATCTGCCTTGTCGGTGGCGATGGAAGGATTAAAGTTGTCTGTAAACAGAGACTTTCTCTGCCTGAAGGGAAATCCTGTCAAATTACTGCTGTGTTTGCATTGAGCTGTCTGTGCTGACGATTTGATTGACATGACGATGTGCTGCTCCTTCCAACCTTATCTGCTACTTTTCGGAGTTCAGTCTTGCCGAGTTAAGCGTTCTGACATACAATCAAAAATGCCTGACATGCAGTTTAGTCAGACTACTGTAAACCATGCTGTTGCGAATCAACGTGTGAGAGGAAAATGAATTTTTACAAAAAATTTTCTCACAAAATGTAATTACACACAATGCATTTTCTTATGTATTTTAAAAAAAATGCATACAATCAATTGCCATCACTGATGGTGGTAAAAAATATGTTTACATTTATTCATTTTGTAGATGCTTTTATCCAAATACAGCAAGCGATTTTTCATAAAGAGGCAAATAAACACAAAAAGTGCTCATGATACAAAGTTTCAGACATTGTTTAGAGAAGCATAAGCTGGAATATGGAGGGATTAAGGGAAAGTGAAAGCACAGGATTTTTTTTAATGATGAGGTTAAGTGCTTACGGAACAGACGAGTTTTCAGCTGTCTTTTGAATATATTTATTAATATTATATTATATATATATTATATATTTATTATTATTATTATCTGCTAATCTTTCTATGTATCTGGTAATTATGAGTAATTGGGTAATTTTCACAAATAAATGTCCAGGTCATATTTCACATTATTATATTATATTATATTATATTACAAAAACTATTATAAAGAGCATTTTTACAGTTCTGCATTTTGACATTATTTTCATAAAATTATCCATATTATCCCAAAAAATTGCCATTACTGTAACACACACACACACACACACATATATATATATATATATATATATATATATATATATATCATAAATAAAATATTTCATTTTAAAACACAGACACTTTCTATGGGAAAATTCTGATGGGGTTTTAAGAGCCTGAAGAGAAAGTTAACCCTCACCTTCATGATGTTCTCCTGAGTGGCAGAGCCTGGCATAACAGCATTTAAGTTCCTTCAGACTTCAGGAAACATGGAAAACGAGACGCTAGTGCATTTCATCATTGTAGTCTCCTTGGTAACGTGTCCCGCTCAGCCTCTCTCTTACGCTCATCACTGTAATGGAAGTGCAGGTCCCCGGAATGATATAGTGGGTGATAGATGGTGTGCCTTTTGTTTTAGCACCCTGAGCTCATACATGATTCCACTGGCTGTGTGGTTTCCTCGCCTCAACTCCATAGTGATGGAGACAGAGAAAGAGAAAGGAGGAGAGAGAAAGACATGGTCCACTCCCTCTCTCGAAACATCCAATGCTGGGCTAACACAGAACAATCCCCCTCCCCTCTGCATCTTTCTCACCTGCCCTGTGAAGCAAAACTCTCCTGGCAGAGTGCAAATGGATTTGGCAACAGCAGAAGAAAGACCAGGGGGAAAAAAAGGCATGTTATAAAACACAACCTTCTGACTCCAAGTATCTCTAAGGTATTCCTTCCGGCATGGCAGAGGGGACGTTCAGCGCAAGCATAAATGAGCTTGACGTTCCCTATAAATAATTCAGCATCGTTGCAACTGGCTGGTCAGCTCGTGAACTAATCTATCAAGTAAGTTGTTTATTAGAGTCACCGGTATGCGACCCAGGCAATCTGAGAATCTGAATAACCTTCCCTTAGGAAAGAAAAACCCCAGAGGAGATCTCTTTAATATCTGTCTTCTCTCATAGCCTACAGCAAATTACATTGAATGGAAAGCAAATAGAGACTTTTAAGTCTCCTGCTTCTCAAATTGTTCTCATGAGAAAAAGATCCCAGTGATCTCACAAGTCTCCAAAATTGTTCTCAAACTGTGCTTAGATTTGCCAAAGCACAAAAGTCTGCAATCAAAAGCACATTTGAACTCACAGATTTCTCATTAAAGACCAACTATTCAGAGCCTGCTTTCATTGTATAGCTCTATACTCATGCTGTATTTTCTCATTTGTGTCTAATGCCTGGCAAGGTTTTGAACTAATCGATCAAATAAAACTAGTAGGCTATATGAGATTCACCGGAATGCAACTGTTTCTTAGAAACAGAAAATTAGAACAATTTGGATAGGTTTCCTCAGTGGCGTATAGCGCAAATCCGCGGGCCGAAAGAGGGGGAGAGATACGTCACAGTATTGGAAATCTTTTCGTTTTAAACCAAGAAGGTGAGCCAATGGAGATCACACAAGAAGCAACGTGCAAACTTTGCGCAAGAGTTATGCCGGTGAAGGCTTAACCTCGGTCAATATTCAAAGTGAAAGTAAAAAGTGACGGAGCTGTCTGGCGCTGCAGTAACGGAGCATTTTCTCAGAGACTAATTTCAACATAATATGCTGATAACGGTATATAACTGTCTTCATTTATTCCATTATTTCTCTTGTGGCCGTTACATATAGTGAAACAAATGAAAAGAATAGTATTTCGTGTTAAACAGCTTGTTTTTTTTAAAGTCGGTGCTTGAAGTAAAACTGCTCTTAATTTTCATTGATGACTGCAGTGTTAGGAAATATTATAGACTGTTAATAATTTTAATTATAGGCCTATGGTTCATTGTATAATAGACCTAAAAAAATGTTTAAAACATGTTCAAAGATAGCTAATAGCCTAATCTGTTATTATCCTCACAGCACGTCAGTTATGCGGTGATGCGCTATGAAATTATTGCGGGACAAATTTATTATAATATTACTCTAATAATAAAAATAGTAGTACATTAATTGGAAATGACAAATCCTCTTAATATTGACAATATCTATCGTCGACACATGATCATCGTCTGTTGACGCAAACCGGGTTATCTCGGGGCTCCCCCCGCAGTGCGTGCCCTGCGTGCCCGTCCGCTACGCCACTGGGTTTCAACGATGTCTCAAACTGTGCTCAGATTTACTGAGATAAAGTGAAAATGACATGACGTATAGCCAAGTTTGGTGTCCCATACTTGGAATTTGTGCTCTTCACACACACAGCAGTGAATATTGAACACACACCCACAGCAGTGGGCAGCCATTTTTCGATTTTGTTCAAGGGCACCTCAGTTGTGGGTAATGAGAGTGGAAGAAAGTGTTTTTCATTCACTCCCCCCACATACATTTTCTTGCTGGTACTGAGATGCGAACCCACAACCCAAGTCTGACTCTCTACCCATTATAGGCCACAACTTCCCCAATAGTCAGTTATTTCAAAAGGAACTCTTCTAAGACCATATTATCTGAACTATGTTATCCACAATAATTGTAGCTCTAATACTTTTACTCTATTTCAAAAATTGTCTCATTTTAGTAGAAAATGTTTGAGAAAGCGTTATTGTACTATTACCTATATATTACTATTAGGGGTGTATTAGTGGTACACAAAAAAATGACTTGCATTTTAAATAAAATGCATTAACTTCTAAATCTGTTTCTGCTCATGTCCAATTCAATGTTAAAATAGATTCATTTACACAGTGGCCATCATTTATTTAAACATACATTTAACATATACATAAAATAATCAAGAAAGGTTAAGTAAAATATAATGAATAAATAGGCTAATATAGTGCATATATGTAGGGAAAGAATTTCTCTAGCGAACTAACAAGCTGTGCTGAATGGCATTTCTGAGGTAAATAATGCTACGTGACATAATTGTTTACAAGCTGTTTCACTTATGTCTTTCCGCGGTTGAAACACTCATTACACGAGATATGTTTCAGTAAATTGTGCTGTATCTTTCAACATACCTTCAGATGTTCATTTAAGTTTAGTCTGTAATTAGTATTAAAGAGGAAGAGATGATCGCCTTCACTCGCGCTCCGCGCTGCCGCTTGCAATGAGGCGCCTGTATAGTAATCTGTCATGCCACATCAAAGAGCGACAAAACGGCATTTATTGTTTAAATTTCATGATAAAATGGACAGAATTTGAGGGATGAGATTTAGTTTCTTGTTGAAAGTAACAAAACACAGAGCTTATTGCGATTATTGGTGGTTAATGGTGGTTAAAAGTGGTTAATGGGCTATACAACTCTGTATTCGCAACCGAAAGATGCGTACGCATATAATTTAATAATATTATAATTATACACAAGTATTATATTTTGCATGCTGAGACAGGATTGGAAGAGGGAATGCTGGTGGACCCAGCTCAGTTTTGTTGGAGAAAGCTGACTATGCTGGATCACCAGGTAGATCAGTATATACCAGTTCTACACTGTAAAAAAATGAATGTGATTTTAACGATAAAATATTGTAAAAACGCAAAAATTGTAAATAGGTTAACAGTAAGTTCCGGTATTATATATAGGGAAAAACTGTAAAAGCTCTTACCAGACATTTTATGTAATTTTCACAGTAAAATGCTGTAAATTTTAAAATTTTTATAAGTAAAAAAGACAAAATCAATGTATAATTTACAGTCAAAAACTGTAAACTGATATGACACTCCACTGTGTGACACTCCACATTTGAAAGTATTTTGTTTAAATAATCATGTTTCTTAATAGTTTTTGTTATCAGTTATGTACATTAGGGTTTTATGTTACATCTTCTGTTGTTTAATAAATGTTTATTGCATTAGGTAAGTGTTGTGGGTTACCATGATGGTGCTTTGTGTTTGTGTGAATGACACTTTATATTGTATACTTCAGCTCGTGGAAAAGCTACTTGTGATGAACTCTGATTCTTCATGTGGCTTTCTCTTTTATCACCTGCATTATTATGGTGGTTGTTAGTATATGTTAAAGGTACAAAACAGATTTTAGTAGTGTACATTGTTGAATTTATTGGTTTACATTCAAATTTTCTTGTTTGTAAATTACAGTTCCCTTTCAAACGGAACTCAACTCTGCGTTTGGAAACGCTTTGGGAAACGCCTCCGCGTGAACCGGTGTCTGAAAACAGTATCACCTCACGACAATCCTATTGGCCGGCGACAGCCTATGGCGTCATCATAGTGCAACCCGGAAGTATATAAGGAGCGCCTAGAGAACCAGTCAGTATCTTTTTCTTCTTCAGGGACTGTTTTGTTTGAAACGATATCAAACCGACATTGAGGTAAGATTATTTATGTCTGAAAAACGTTTCAGGAAGTATGTGTATTTGTGTCCCATAGAGTTGACATCTGATAACATACATTACTTATAACATTGCCTTTTATGAGAACAAAGAGCATGTACAGGCAGTTCTGGTGGGATCTGTCTGTTTGTTATTATGAGTGTGTTTTACTTGTAAAATATTCCACTCTCTTCTGGTCTATTTCTCGAGGGAAAAGGACCGGCAGCTGCACCTAATGGTTTGGGTCTTACTCTTGCTGAGGCAGAGTAGAGACTAGATCAGGGGGTTTTCAGCTGGAGCTTGTTGGAGAGTTGTGGGGTGAAATTCCCCGCGACCTTAGATTGCTGACGGGAGAGAGCTGTGTGATGATGTGTTGTTTATGACGTTAGATTCAGCAGCGGTTGCTCTTTGTTCTAAGCCAAACAAGAGAGCAGGAGATGGCTGATGAGGATGAAGATGGTGAGCCTCTTGAATCCTCAAAGCCACCCTGCCCCCGCGTATATACAGCTGTTTGAGATTATGGAACATGCCTCTGGCAGACTGCGGCTGCCATTGGAGCTGGTTAAGAAATAAACCGCTCGCGGATGGTTCGTCGAACGGTTTCTTTTTGCCATAATTCTCCAGACATCGTAAGCTTTCCATTCCTTCTTGATCATTATACTGAGATCGAGAAGGACCTGTCTATACGCAGTAGCGGTTCAGGCGGGTGTTGAATCCCTCAGATTTGGCTGCCTTACAGCTTAGGCACTGCCACTAGCTAACGCCACATGTCTTTCTGGAGTCGCAGGCCCTGTTTGGGCCTCCTTCAGAGCATGATGCCGTAAGTTTGTACTCCTCTTGCTTAACACTAAGGGGTTGGCTGGTCGCGCCGGCGATACCACCTTGCTTTTTTCTTGTATGAAAGAGACTCAAAATACTCTGTCAATTTTGCACATACAATTAAGAGTTATACACCATTTTAATCTGTGAAATATCTTATTTTATTTGTGTACACTCAGAGTAAAAACAAAATGTTGTGCTTTTTGCAAAATAAAGAAGACTAACATGATGCATGATCTTTCGTCTCCCTCTGAACGAAGTCCAATCTGATAGTTCTCAGAAAATGAACTGTAATTTAGTGAATACTCATCACAAAAAAATGAGACTTATGTCTAAAGAAATGTTGAAATGTCAGGTTTTAAATAATGTAAGTCAAAATCATTGAAAACAAAAATTCTCTGTTTATGTAATCTGAATGAAAAGAGAGACATGTCAGACGTCCGTGAGTCAGCTCATTATCCGCTAATGCGGCCATGCCCATGGAGCGAGCGCTCTATTCAGACGCAAATTCTGAGGCAATACATGTATACATCGTAGCAATCGTGTATTTATTATTTTCAAAAGTGTTTATCTGCATGTTATAGCCATGGTTAAAGATCTCTGGAAGCCTCTGTTAGTTCCTGGAATGTCACATGGTATGCCTGGACTAAATGTGCACAGAGCGCCCTCCGGCTGCAAGTATGAATGGAAAACACAGTACATCAGAGTATCCAGCGCTCATAGTGATGACAATAAGTACTGAATAAATATTACTCCTTTGTATAGAAAATTGACATAAACATATGAGAATCCATCAATATTTCTCCAAAATTTGCATGCTTTTAAGCTAAAAGCCCTGATGGATGTTTTGTCAAAGGTAACGACTCTGTTTTTCGTATTCATAACTCCTGATGCATAGGCTATTAACAAATTATGGTCACTATAAGAGTAAAATAGAGGTCAAAATGTGAAGCTTGAGTCTTAGATCTTTTTAATGATGTATAGTTTGTCAACTGCACATTAACAAAGTATATTAAAATAGAAAACCATTATTTGGTTAGAAACTTGAGACTTCTTTTAAAAACATTATAGTAGTAGGCTAATGCGTCCAATCTTTTGACTGGTACTGTAATTTAAACTGTAATAGGCCTATAAAAAATTTTCTTCACATGTACAATAATACGTGCATGCATGAGATCACAAAAATCATGTTTTTTTTGTCAAGAGTGGACATTATATTTACGTTAATACAGCTGATATGATCATGTTATCAGAGGGTTTTTTCACATAGCCTACCTGACTGAAAGGGCTCATTATGCAGGTCATTATGCAGGTCTTTGTCTTCTCAGGTGTGAATCACAGCATTATTCATGAAGATTCACGCCTCCACGCATACTGTGTTTCTTGACAAAAAGTGTCTTACAAAATTTAAATCAATATATTGTTTTATATGAACGAGTTGGCAGGAAGCAAAAACTCTAGTCTACGACCTCTAATACCCAGAAGTCTTGTGAACACATATATAATATTAGTTTTGTGGCCTTATTTCAGTGACTTAAGTTTTTTGTTTTTTCAATAACCACGCTAAATGTTATCCCTTCAAAAATACAAACATGTACGTACATGTTGCTCACATATTATGGTAGTTTGTGCTGAATACAGTGTAATGACACTTTTTCCATTAATGTGTTTATGAACAACTGAAAAAAAAGCACAAATGTCAGGGCATGTCAAAACTTCTCCAGGGCCCCAAAAATCCTCTCTACGCTAACTCTAGTTAGTTACTGCCTCACTGCAGTCACTCTTACTGGATATCTTCTCTGAAGAATGTGATTGGAGACTCTGTGATCATACAGGTTGTTGGCCAAGACTAGGTTTCTGTAAAGTAGACCAGGTCAGGCCTCCCTAGTGGCAATCAGGGTCAGGACGTTCCCCTGACAAGTGACTGGCTGGGGTTCCCTTGGGCCACCTGGCCACATTCCCTTAAAGGTACCCTGTTTTCTTTGAAAAGAAGTTTGGTTCCAGAAGCCTTTGAACGGCCTTGGTAGGCCTTCTGCGGAAGGCCTCTTTGAGGCTTTTTAGCTTGGGCTGTTGGCCATAGGAAATGCTATCACTGACAGCCTATGTGTGTGACCCGTAGGGGGAGTGGTTCTGGCACTTCAATTGAAGCTGCTAGTTCTGACGTTTGTCTAGCCTTTGGCATGCACTCCCCTCAGCATGGCGGCGTGGGTATATCGTTCCCCAAAGCGTTTTCGAACGCAGAGTTGAGTTCCCTTTCAAAAGGGAACGTCTCAGGTTACGTATGTAACCATGGTTCCCTGAGAACAGGGAACGAGTTTCCTAGCCATGCATCGGGGCTGCCTGCTGAACAGTCCCTTTAGACAAAAAGATACTGACTGGTTCTCTAGGCGCTCCTTATATACTTCCGGGTTGCGCTATGATGACTTCATAGGCTTTCGCCGACCAATAGGATTGTTGTGAGTTGATATTGTTTTCAGACACCAGTTCACGCAGAGGCGTTCCCCAAAGCATTTCCGAACGCAGAGTCTCATTCCCTGTTCTCAGGGAACCATGGTTACATACGTAACCTGGGATGTTTTATACTGTATGTACAGTTTGTTCTGTAAATGTGTTTACAGTTTTTCTGTATTTTTTACTAAATTATTCTGGCAACCACAGCTGCCAAAATTATTTTGTAAAAACTACAGAATTTTTTTTTTACAGTGTAACCAGCATAAACCAGCCTGGACCAACATGGTATTCATACTGGGTTTTGCTGGATTTTTTAATAGGGTAGTTAGCTGGTTGTCTCACGTGATGCGGGATGCAAAAAGGGCAAGTGCTTGAAGTAATAAGTACTTGAAGTTTTCTCTGGAATCACTCAGTAGATGTTTCTGGCACACTGTAGCCATGGAATGGAGCATATGCTGCATACAGCAGGAGACTCCTGCTGAATCTCACCTCACTTATGCTCTGTTAATTACTGTCTATACTCATGAGATACAGATACATCCCTTCACTGGGATTTGTATCATTACTTAATGAGATTCTTCGCAGTTCTGTGATTACAGAGTGGAGTTTGTGGAGTAAGCGTATTTAAAAGAACACTTTTTTTTGTTCTTTTTTTTTTTTTTGAACATTTTAGAGTCAGCAAAAGCCATCTGAATAAATGCGATGTTGACAGACCCCAAGACTTGATCGCACTTACAGCAGTTGATACATTGAGGAGAACTGGCAGGAAGTTGGACATGAGATATATAACTTTTCAGTGAAGGAAAAAGAGAGCGAAATGAAATGGGAGTGAACCTGCCCATATACCCATAAGTTGGAATAGAGGTCACTGTCAGCATGACGTCCATTAGTTACAGCTGAGCCCCTTACCTCAAAACGCCAAGCACTCCATCACTGCACAGCAGCTGAATTTACATACAGTAGAGCACAGAAGTACAGTGTTTGTTATGTTTTTGTTATGTAAAAGTGAGTTTTAATTATTATACAATAAGATGATATGGATGATGAATTATTAAATATTATTAAAAGGGGAGAGTTAGGCATTTTGTAGAAGTGTTTGAGTGCTGCTGATGGGGTGCAAAAGAAGGTCAAATGGAAAGGAGAGGGGAAAAGAAAGGGAAAGTGTTTGCATCTCTATTACTATAGCTTATACACTATTAAAAATAAAGGTTCTTTATTGGCATGTATGGCTCCATAAAGAACTTTTTAATATCAGTGGAACCTTTCCATTCCACAAAAGCTACTTTATAGTGGAAAAAGGTTCTTTAGATTATTAAAATGTTCTTACTAAGAAAAAAGGTTCTTACTCACTGCAAAAGGTTATTTGAGGAACCCAAAATGGTTCTTATATGGCATTGCTGAGAAAACCCCCTTTTGGAACCTTTATTTTTAAGAGTGGAGTGTTACAGATTTCAACAAACCCTCTACCCTAAATATTAAAATTACATTCATGTCCTGCACCATATATGAAATGGACACAAATAATAATAATAATAATAAAAAACAACAACTCATATACTGATGGTCAAGGCCCATCTAAGGACCTGAAATTCATAGACATTAGGATTTGGAACATTAAGCAACATTAACATTAACAACTCCCTAACAACCACCCAGAACACCTTAGCAACTGCATAGCACAAGCCTGGCAACCAGCACCAACACTTTCGTATTGTGGTGAAGCGTTTTACACAGGCTAATAGCACTCAATGTCTTAAGAAAATGTAAAAATATATTTTATAACTTTTCCTATGAGTCCTGCATTAAATAAATACTTGTGGAAATAATGTTAGAGCGATAAAATGTACTGGATTGAAAACTGAGAGAGAGAGAGAGAGAGAAAAAAAATAAAAATAAAAAAAAGAGGCTGATGGCCCAGACAATGCTAGGTGAGTCATTTCTCCAGGGAGTGGTGGCGCAGACAGGATGTAATATATAAGAGAAACTTGACTGTCCTTCTCTGACAAAGGACCCTTATGGCCAGGAGGAAAACTTATTTTAGGACTTGGCACTGTATGAAATACTACACAAAAACAATCTACTCTTTCTCTAATAGTTTTTGAACCTAGCAAAAAGATCTACACATTTCTGAAGATCTGTCAAAATTATAATCAAATTTAATTAAATGCAATGAATCAAATATATCAATATTTTCGGAGAAAAGCCACCAAACAGTCTAGAGACAATTCGAAGGCATTTCAACATTGTGGAAGATGAGAAAAAAACTAAATTCACTTTTACACATTTACATTAATGCTTTGCATCCTATGTAGTTGTTTCTGGCTTATAAATTGCAATTGCAAAGTGAGGTAAGTGTGTTTTGGAGAGATGTGTTGCCTCTAGTAGCAGCTGTGTCTGCTCTGAATCCAAAACATGAATCTGATACTTACTCGCAAGAAGAAGAAGGTGGTAATTCATGCAAAACACAAATACTACAACAAAGTCATAGCAGAACCATCGCACATCTTAAAATAACACACTCAGTGTTGAGCGAATGATTCAGTTTCAGTTGTTCAGTTCCTGAAAGAATCAGCTCTTTTGAACAAAACGGTTGAATGGATGATTTAATCTCACTCATCAAGACAATGGGCCCTATCATACGTCCTTAATGATTGAGTTAAGGACCTATCAGTCTGCGCCATCTAGAGTTTCATGACAGAACTTTGTATATGTTTGTACAGCGTTTTCATGATTCGCTATATATAAACGAACAAAGATGAGGATGAAGATTCCAAAAGTCTTTAATTCAACACACAAGCAATTCAAATAGGGTAGCTTCAGCGTAACACAGACGAGACCGGACAACTTCACAGGTACTCAGATACACAGGCAAACGAGGTGACACAGCTGAATGTGATGGCAAATCAAATCAGTAATCATAGTGACTAACACAGACGGGGGAATGGTGCAAACAAACTCCAAACTGAACTGAAACTGTGACAAGAGTCTGTCTGTGCCTGATTACAGGGATAGTCTGAAGTAACCTTGTGTTAAGCAACAATCCTAAGCTTTAACCACTTTCACACCATTATCTAGTTTACTCAACAGAGACCATTTTTAAGATAACACCATCTTTCCCAGTGAAAGCAACTGTCAAAATCCAGGCAGGTTACATCCTCAGCATCCTTAGAATTTATCCAGGACAAAATCTTGGAGCTGAAGTATATAATCCACAGCAACACCTCTGAAAAAAAAGAGCATCATTAGAGGACAGAACTGAGACAATCTTTCTCCCATAAGACTCATTAGGACGGTCTAACTGCTCCAGTGACTGACCTCTCTGTCCACTGTGAGATGAGAGCTCCCACTGCATGATACTCAGTGTTCAGAAACCCGATCATACTACAACAACACGTTTCCATGCATTATTAATCAATATGTACATTGGCTGTGATTTTCATAAGAGCCATTTTTGGGTGTCAGAAACACTCCTGTTCATATTCCTGACTCATTCACTCCTGCTGTGCATCTGTGTGCTTTAAGGTCAGTGAATGTGTGTGGGCGTCACACATACTGAGGGCCACATCAGTGTTTAGTGTGTATGCTGTGCTTCTGTCTGCAGGATATCGCACTTTAAACCCTGGCGAACAGCACACAGTCAGGCTGACTTTGATGAAAGGGCAGAATTCACCCAGTAGCTTGCACAGGAAGATCTAGAATGAGCAAAAATTGATATAAATGGGGGGTTCCACATGAGAGACTCATAAAATCACTGTGCCTGTATTGAAAAAACAGGCCCAGCTGAATAAGCTCTCATTATTTTTATATAAAAAACAGCTGGAACCTTCTTGGGTTATTTGGAGAGGGCAAGCAAGTACGTTTATTGCATCTCAGGCTGGAAGATCTATTATTTTCTTTTTTACTGGATCATGATTTTGCTTTTTTAAGAACCATACAAAGGAATATATTTGTGTTTCATTGTTTTATTGGCTCTTGCTTTTATTAAACGTTGAAATCTGAATGAATGATCTGATGTAAAGCTGTTGTTAAATGCTGATAAACAGCATAACGGGGAAGAAATGGAAAATTTGATATTATGAAAATATTATGAAAATATGAAATTCTCTCTATTATGCCATGTCAGCATCTAAGGCTATTTTCACAGCAATAACAGGGTACATTTATTTATTTCTTTTAATAAGGGATAGATTATAAATCTATCTATCTAAATAAATAAATACAAATTTCATCATGTAATTTGCAATCAGTGACTATACAATTTGTAATTAATCTACCCAGCACTATTACATTTTTTTAAAAATTGCTTTAAAGCAATTGTCGAAAGCAAGTGTTACATTTTCAAAACTTTCTGATATTTTACATGAGGACATTTGGTCCCCATAACGTGGGGAATACCATGACCACACACACACACACACACACACACTTAAATATGTGGTTTACGGGGACTCTCCATAGGCATAATGTTTTTTATACTGTACAAATTGTATATTCTACCCCCCTACACTACCCCTACCCCTAAACCTACCCATCACAGAAAACATTCTCCATTTTTTTGAATGTCAAAAAACACCTTTAAGTATGTTTTTAAAACCAAAGGGGAAGTGTCCTCATAAACCATGTTTACGTTGTAATACCTATGTCATTATACATTCATAAATACAAGAATAAACCCCCCCACCTCTTTTTAGTTTGCATGACTTGTACAAATGTGTACAGTGTTTAATATTTGATGGAAGCATGCATTAGCAATAAGTTACGAGATGCCATCTGTTACAGTGATTTTACTAACGGTGCTCATAAAATAGCTATATAATATATGCAATTAATACAGTTTTTTTTTTTATTAGCTTTGGTACTATTTTCACATGTAAGGTGTACATTTTCAAAACTCTTTGTACAAAAAATCCAAACTGATCACACTTGTATGTAGGGATGCATCAATACCACTTTTTCCAGAACGTGTCCGATACTTTTATTTTTAGTACTTGCCGATACCGAGTACCGATACCTGTATTTTCATTGCATTTTTAAAGATATTGGGCAGAGAAAACAAAATAATATGAATCTAATTAGTTGGCTTAGCAAATATATATTTCCTTCAGTTATTTTCATACCTAATTATGCCTGTTAAAATGTAGGAGCTACTGTTACTTTGACTGTTCATTTTGTTCTCGTCTTGTTGTTAAATTAAGATTAGACAACACTATCTCACGACCAATTCGTACGTATTTTACGAGGTGGCTAATTCGTATGAATTCATACGACCTCACTCGTACGAATTCATATGATTTGTCTAAATCCCAGTGATGGTTAGGTTTAGGGGCGGGGTTTGGGCCCTCATGTCATTCGTATGAATTCATACGAATTTGTCATCTCGTAAAATACATACGATTTAGCAAAAAACGTATGAATTCATACGAGTGAGGTCATATGAATTCGTACGAATTAGAAAATATGTATGAATTGCCGTGAGATCGGGTTGGATTAGACAGCTGCTGTCACTTTAAGACCTGCACTTATCCAACATACCGTTACACACGTGTTTTCTTTCTCAACTGTTTACATTCACTTAAGACATAACCGACTATGTTTCACAAGACTACTTGCCTTTACAGGCATTTTGCCATAATGTCTTGGGAAATTATCAGTTCAAGAGCAAGAAGACATGAAAGAGAACTTGATTTAATAGGCTATTCGCAGCTTTTATAGCCAGCTTTTTGGGTGCGCGCTTCTCTCACTTTACCATCAGTTAACGTTAATATGCTCCTTATTTTACTTTCTTTACTATTGCCATATCCGACTGAACTACAAACTATCCAGTGATGTCTGTGAAAAAGGGATGCGTGCTCGACAAGCTCACACGTCTATATAGCTATAGAGGCATAAATATTTAATCTGTTTAACATTCTATTAATTCGATACATTTACTTCATAGACATCCTTCTCTGATATATCCACTGTACTCTCTGTTTGCTCTGTTGTCTGTGTTTTTTTTGTCACAAGCACTATACTGTGTGGTATCAGTTGTTGGTATCGGAGCATTTTATAGTTTTTTTAATTGCTTTGGCACAATTTTCATAAGCAATTGCTACATTTTCAAAACTCTTAGTACTAATATCACAACAGATCATCAAAAGTGCACTTTTTTCAGACATTTCAGCATATACATATACAATACACAAAATCACAAAGTATCCTTTTCACTACACAAAATGTTTAATCTATATAAATGTTTTATTCACAATAATTACATTTCATAATGCTATTACACTGTGTGTGTGTGTGTGTGTGTGTGTGTGTGTGTGTGAGTGAGAGAGCGAGAGAGTGAGTGAGAGAAAGTGAGAGAGAGAGAGAGAGCGATCAGGCTGTTTAAGGACAAGATGTCCCTCCTGAGCAGAATACTTAAAACATCCAAAGCTTTATCTCAAAGATTTCAGTCTGAACCCAAAGGCTAAACAGAGCTCATTTAAACAGAAAGATCTATAGAGCCAGGAATGAAACGACTGCTTTGATCAAGCACTACACTTTTACAACAGACATACGTTCTTAATTCACAGGTGTGGCCTGGTTATGTAACTGGGTTTTAGGTTGAAGGAGAAGTCAAAGATTTGGCACATAGAGCATGATTTATATTTATGTGAGAGAAACACAGGGACAGTGGCAGAACAGAGAAGGTAATCAATTCTTATCGGGTAAGGCAGAGCACAGCACACTTCCCTCCCCACAACTCCCGAGTGGCTCATTTCACCATGAAAGAGAAAGACATAGAGTGATAGAGAGAGACCCAGCAAGCCAAATGAGACAACCTGCTACAGTACACAGTTAACAGAGAACAAATAAGAAATGCTGGCTTTCTGCAGGCTGGGAGCATCATTTAGATATATGTCAATCTCACAAAAACATGTTCAGGCCACATTTCACCCCAAATTCAAAAACATTACGTCTATTTTTAGGACCATTCAGATTATTATTATTTTTTTAAATTCTCAGCTAATTCTCAGTATCCTAATTATTTGTGTGTGTGTGTGTGTGTGTGTGCATATTTTACAATTTAAATAAAATACATTTAATGACTTTGTTTACAAGATCAGAGAAAAGTATAATGTTTTGACATTTTTTTAATTTTTTGAGATAAATTAAGTAAAATGAGGATACCAAAATGGCATACCCAAACTATTTTTATTTTGACCATAGATGGCACTAAATCTCATTTCAGCACATTGATTCAATGACTGTTTCATCTATACATCAACATGTATGACATTTGTTCTAACTGAACAGTATTGATATTAAATGGTCAGAATTAATAAATAATTAATGATAATAATAATTTAATTAATAGCAATAATTAAAATTGAAATTATATATATATATGTTTTAGATCAGTAATATTTTTTAAATATTTTCTGCTCACCAAGGCTGCATTTATCCAAAATACAGCAAATACAGTAATATTGTGAAATATTTTATAATAACTGTTTTCTCTTTGAATATATTTTAAAATGTAGTTTATTCCTGTGATCAAAGCTGAATTTTCAGCATCATTACTCCAGTCTTCAGAAACTTCAGAAATCATCCTAATATGCTTAATTGATGCTTAAGAAACATTATTTGTTGAAAACAGTTGTGTACAACTGTACAAATTCTTTCAAACTTTTGTAACATTATAAATGTCTTTACTGTCATTTTTGATCAATTTAATGCATCCTTGCTGAATAAAAGTATTAATTTCTTTCATTTCTTGCCAAAAAAATTCTTACTGACCCCAAACTTTTGTATGGTAGTGTATAAAGTTTTCTATTCATTCAATTTTAGCACAGAAAATATTGTTTTCATTTAAAAGAAATCATCATTGGCATATTGTTTTGCATGTTTGCAGGTATAAGTATTATTTTAAGTATAAGTATTATATTATTACACATTTATGCATGTTAAAAGTATTTTTCTAAATATTCTAAATATAAATATAAATACTGTATCTAAAATATATATATAGAGAGAGAGAGAGAGAGAGGGAGAGATTTTATAGATCAATCTCATTAGACTCTCTAGAGTCTCAAGAACATTTTTCACCCTAAATATATATGTTTGTATGTGTGTGTGTGTGTTCGTTAGTGTGTTCTTCAGATTCTAGAGAGTCTAGTGAGATTGATCACTCATGTTACAGGCTGCATCACTACAGTCTGAACATGAACATGTTCTCTCAGCTCATCTTCAAGTAGAAACTTAAAACTGCTTCTGTTAATCAAAAAAAAAAACAACAACAAAAAAACAAAAAACAAAACCATGATACAATCAGCACACAGACACACAGACCTGCCCACTCCACCGTGTTCAGGACAGTGTGTGCTGTGCCTTCATGGTTACAGGTGGATGGTTTCTGTGCTGAGGGGAAAAGGGCAGCGGTCAGCAGTTACTGTCAATATCAGCGGTCAGTCGTTAAAGGTCAGCCTTACCCGTTCCAATCTATCCCTTCTTTTGAGCCAAATCATGGCGGAGTAGTCCTGCTGCTGGACGGCGCTGAAGATGCTGCTACCCGGCCGGGCAAGAGGTGCAGAGAAGAACCCAGTTTCGGGCGGAGGCTTCAGCCCTGGACCCTCAGAAACAAACCTCCTATCTTGCATTTTTCCAACGCATCAAGTAACCAATACTTTATCTCCAAGAGATGTTCACCCACAGGTAGCTCGTTACAGTTCAGTCCCGAAGGGAAAGCCTCTAAGCCAGTCCCAGCAGCAAGCACTGTTGGAGTCTGTGCTAGACTGAGCCGTGTCTTGCAGAGTGCCTGATTTCTTTGGATTTCATCCACACACTGGCAGAAAGGGGTCTCCCTGCTCTGCTGGGAGGGGCTGGCAAAGTCTGAATGGGCACAGTGACTAAGAAAGTGTGTGGGAGTGGATGCATAGACCCCACATCCTGCACCTGGAACCCTCCCCTCCGCTGAGTGTGTTCGTGGTGTTCTGATGCATGACTGCCAACACACTCACACACACATAGGCATCAGTGCATATTAACTCAGAAGTGCTGCGGGCAAACTCAATAAAGTATTCATTTGACATCACCCAGAAGTTCACAGCCGTCTGCCTGCACACTGCACACTCTTTCAAAAACAAATACCCATCTGTATTATTGGGTGATGAGAGGAAATTATTTTCTTCTACATCAGAGGAAGCAGTTGTGATTGCTTTTGATTGCCTCATATTCCCTCGTTTGCATCGCACTGCATTTCTCTGAAGTACTTCAATCTATTATGATCCTGGAGATAAGCAATATGTCAATGCAATACTGATGAATCTCATAACATAAGCAGGAGCCATGTTGTCATAAACCATAAGTCTGTCGATATAAACAGATGAACTAGACCACCAGTCTGTTGGAAGACCAAGATTTCTTGTCCCTTGAAGCATAACATAAAAACATGAAATTTGATAATACTTCTCATTTCACACTTTAAAGTCAACATTAAGCTGTATTCGCAACCTATTTTACTTCTGTAATGTGGTGAATTTCTGTGTAAAATGGGAAATTCAACAAGAAAATAAGTATGTCAGAATAAGATGTTTATTAGAAAATATGGTCCCATTAGGTGACATCAGTTGATGCATTAACTAACATTAACTAACTATGAGCAATACATTTGTTAAAGTATTTGTTCATCTTTGTCTATAATGAATAAAAATATTACTATTCATTGTTAATATTAGCGCAAGTTCAACTTTTGATTTTAATAATGTAAATAACATTAACTAAGTTTCATAAATGCTTTAGAAGTATGGTATTTTTTGCTGTTAGTTCATGTTAAGCTTTGCAACAAAATTGTAAAGTGTTGTCAAATAAATAGCAGTCCAATTTTCATTTCATGTTGACTTAAAAAATAAGATCAGAGCTTATTCTGGAGTATATTTTCTGTGATCTCGGCTTTATACTTTAACTAATTTCTCCAGACTGTGGTCTTTCCCACATGCTCTACCACGAATACTAATTCCTCCTCCATCGGTCTGTTAGCATAATTAAACCAATGACTCAGCAGTTTTTTCCACACTCTGTTCTCCTGAAACACAATCAGACCCTCAGCAATAACTGCCCATCGACCACATGTACAGAATATGTAAATGTGCTGTCCCCTGTGTTGCCAAAATCCTCCGGGAAGACGTGTCTTCCTGAGCAGCTGTTTGACTGATTGATTGGTCGTGATTATCAAACACTGCGGAAAAGCTGTTATGTAACAAACAAAAAAACATACTCTGCACAGTCCACACACATTCCTCTCTCTTTATATACAGTAAGGCTAGGAGTTACAATATAAAGGGTAATGCTTCGCTGTGAGATTAGTCAAAAAAACTTATCCTTTTTTTGCTCCAGCACTTTCCTGTTTAATGCAGGGCTAGTATAGAACAAAAGAGAGGATTAAGGAGTGCTATATATCAGGAATGCTTTACCTGAACTAAAGCCTCATGGGATTTTAAACTTAATTTATTTTAGAGCATGATGTGCAAATCAGTCTTGTCTCATCCTTGAAGTGTATGTGTGTTAAAGTGTATAGGAATAAAGAGGGCAAGCAGCTTTATTTGCGGTCACTTCTCTTATTCAAATGTTATTTAGTTTTTCAAGAACTACAGCAAGAGCCAGTGGAATGCAAGAAAAGATATATTTTAGAAATTTTATTTAAATATATCATTAGATGAAATTTATAAGAACATATAAAATGAGAATTACCAGTCCATTGACTTCAATTGATTTAATGAAATTCATTTAACTCATGGCTGCTCAAAGCAGTCTAAATTCATGAAACCTTTACTGAATTTATGAACATTATTAAAAACAAAACAACATAAATATTACTCATATAATACTGTTTTCAAACTAAATATATTAATTTTAATTGCATTGACTTTTACTTTCATATGAAAAAATGATGATGATAAATAGCCTGAATCTCCTTTTCATGCTGCAATGGTTTATCAATAGGTGGCAGCAAAGTGAAATCTGTATTTTTCTTGTTCTGGATTTTCACTGTTGGCTAGGGGTGTGACTAGATCTTGTGCCACGAGATCTCGTGAGATTAAAACGTGATGAGATTTCTTTTATAGAAATAAGAAACATTTATTCAGCTGGATAATGGTCGCTTCAATTCTACTCAACACGAGCTGCAGAGTCATATGTAGTGCAGCAGGAATCAGAGTTCACTGATCACGTGACGGGAGTAAGTGACGAGATGACTGATAAAACCACGGCGGAGGATTTGTTGCACAACAGAGCCTAAGCATCTGACAAATGTCTTATCTTGTAGAATACGCGCTCAGCACCGCCACACCCTATTCACAGAGTACGCTCGATCGCGAAAGCGAAAGTAAAACGCGAGCACGCATTCAAACGCGATTTCAATACCCCGCATTTTGAGAGCTCCTGTCTTACGCATGACCTTGCGTTACTTCCTTATCACTTCTCGCATGTGTTTGGTTGTGAATAGTAGTTTTCAGACCAGACAAAGGTGTCTGTGATTCTTGTAAAGTCATGCAACGTGAAACCCCCTGTCGCCGATCCATCGTGCAATGTGCAGACAGCATTGACTGAATGCTACCCCAGATAATCGTGCAGTGTGAAAAGAACAATGATCTGACGACTTTGAAAATCATACAGTGTGAACTCTGCATTAGGCTGGGCTGTGTAGTTGTAACCATCTCTCAGCTCTCATCTATCTTGAAGAAAAATTTGGTCTATTTGCACTTTGAATACTGAGAGACTAAGAGAAAATTGTTATTCATTTTTACTTATACTGTTTTTCTTTCTATGATCAATTTGTGGAAAGGAGTTCAGTTAGAAGGCCAAAAGTTGTAGAAGCTCATAAATCATGTACAGTTCTAAGGTCTGAAGAGACTCATGGGAAATCATACAGGAGAGAAGCAAGTCAGTTGAGTTTGTGGCAAAACCTTTTACAGCGCTTGAGTATTGTTGTCTTTTACTACATAGAATTCATACTCAGAAAGTAGAACTGAAATGACATCATTACAAGGTGATTAGTTAAAACATTTCAAATGTACCTGCAGACTATTTTTTTATTTCTTAAAAATACTGTGTAAAAAATCTTGTCTCGTTCTCATGAACTCAATCTCATGTCTTGTCTCGTGAGCTCTCGTCACACCCCTACTGTTCACTTTCAGGTCAAAATGGACCCAAACGCAAAAGGTGTATCAATTTAGTTTAAATGGTTATGTCTCTTACAGTTTTTTGTTAAAAAAAAGCCCATTGAACCTTTTTTCTTAGAGTGTATATATACATATCAAAATACGATGCAATTAACTAAAATTTTTATATATTTTTTATATAATATAGACAGAAATAAACGTTTTCAGTCCCCAAAGCCATTGTTGAAATGCTCTATTTGTATCTCAGCCATGATTAAATTATGTGAAATTGTCCAATAGCAGTGAATAGTATTCAGCTAGTGATCTCCATCGGTCGGCCCCCATGAGGCAACCTGTGCCATGTAAAATAAACAAATAACAGTGTGAGTGTGCATGATTTATTATTACATATTACATAAATTGATTATGACACCAAGCATTCAGGGATATGAAAGTTCTTTATTAAATCAGTATTAGTTTTACATTCATGTGTAAACACCACTGGTATGAGGCAGACGGAAGATAAGAGGAGAGAAAATTGACCATGCTACCTATCTAACCAGATGGCCTGCAAAGACAATTTACATAAAATTAGCCATTTTTCAATCTGTCAAAAGTACCTAGTTCACAACACTCATTCGAACAGCTTGATACATTGGCATGTGCAAAATAACATGATGCTTAATGTCTACATCATCAGATAATGACCTTGATAATGGGCACTTTGTGACATAACAAGCTTGATAATCATTTTGGTAAATCCAGGCCCTTCTATTGGCTAACACATGGCAGAGACAACTTGAATATTCCAAATTGGTTATTACATATTCCCATATATGAAAAGGGTATTGTTGGAACATGGCAACTGTTATGGAACTACAGGTACACAGCAATATTATAATCTTAGGTAATGCAAGGTACTTGCAGAGGAATGTTTTACACTAAATTTACAAAAGATGATCAAAGTGCTACAGATCAAATTGAAGGACTGGGTCAAAAAATGCTTGATTCTTACACTTTACATAATGGGTTTTTTCTAAGAGAAGAATCTTCTAAAAGAAGAAACATTAAACAAATGTTTAGGTGTAATATAAAGGCCAGTGTAATACACAGTTTAGCTTTGTCTTGACATATCAGACTTCTCATAAATTCACTGCATCAAAACTACTGCGATATTGTCTTTTTAGATAATCATTTTTATTTAGTAAACCCTAATGTCTAAAGATTTAGTTACACAGTAGGCACATTTAATATTTGGCAGAGAGTGGCTTTAAATATTTTTATTAAAATATGTTCACTGCTGTGTAAACAGGGTCCAAAATAAAATTTTGATCACACCTACTTATGATAAAATAAAAAATGTAAACTGTAATATTACCAGCCATTAAACAGTTTGCATTATTTTTATTCAAATATACACTACACTGTTTAAAAGTTTGGGGTCAGTTAGAGTTTTTTAAAGAAATTATTACTTTTATTCAGCAAGAATTAGATTTTAAAATACATTAAAATAGAAAAGTTATTTTAAATTGTAATAATATTTCACAGTATTACTATTTTTACTGTATTTTTGATAAATTTATTGAAAAAGAGAGCATAAGACTTCAAAAATATTAAAATCTCACTGACCTCAAATTTTTGAACGGTATAGTGTGATACTGTATATATATATATATATATATATATACACTATCACACTATATATCGTTCAAAAGTCGCACAAGTATATTTGTAGCAATAGCCAACAATACATTGTATGAGTCAAAATTAGTTTTCTTTTATGCCAAGAATCATTAGGATATTAAGTAAATATCATGTTCCATGAAGATATTTTGTAAATTTCCTAAATTTTCCGTAAATATATCAAAAAATTATTTTTGTGAGTGGATATGCATTGCTAAGGACTTCATTTGACAACTTTAAAGGAGATTTTCTCAACATTTTCATATTTTGCACCCTCAGATTCCAGATTTTCAAATAGTTGTATCTCAGCCAAATATTGTCCTATCCTAACCATACATCAATGGAAAGCTTGTTTATTCAGCTTTCAGATGATGTATAAATCTCAATTTCAAAAAATTGACCCTTATGACTGGTTTTGTGGTTCAGGGTCACATATACATACAGTACATATATTGACCTCATGAGAATGGGATTATTTAGCTATTTCGTCATTGCATATTTGTAAAAAACACATAACAGGTCATTATGTCATTTTGCTCATCATATTAGTTTTGGTGCCTTAAAGGGATAGTTCACCAAAAAATTAAAGTTCTGTCATCATTTACTCACCCTTATGTTGTTCTAAACCAGTATGAGTTTCTTTCTTCTGTTGAACACAAAAATGAGATATTTTTAATATCTTCACAAAAGAAGATATTAAATAAGAAAATATCTTCTTTTGTGTTCAACAGAAGAAAGAAACTCATACAGGTTTGGAACAACATTAGGGAAAGCAAATGATGACAATTTTCATTTTTAGGTAAACTATCCCTTTAATATGAGAAATATTCCACAAATGTGTCTCCACATGAAGTTATGGAGGAAAAAAAAAAAGCGCTATGTATTCTACAAACCCGATTCCAAAAAAGTTGGGACACAAATTGTGAATAAAAAAGGAATGCAATGATGTGGAAGTTTCAAATTTCAATATTTTATTCAGAATACAACATAGATGACATATCAAATGTTTAAACTGGGAAAATGTATTATTTTAAAGGAAAAATAAGTTGATTTTAAATTTCATGGCATCAACACATCTCAAAAAAGTTGGGACAAGGCCATGTTTACCACTGTGTGGCATCCCCTCTTCTTTTTATAACAGTCTGCAAATATCTGGGGACTGAAGAGACAAGTTGCTCAAGTTTAGGAATAGGAATGTTGTCCCATTCTTGTCTAATACAGGCTTCTAGTTGCTCAACTGTCTTAGGTCTTCTTTGTCACATCTTCCTCTTTATGATGCGCCAAATGTTTTCAATGGGTGAAAGATCTGGACTGCAGGCTGGCCATTTCAGTACCCGGATCCTTCTTCTACGCAGCCATGATGTTGTAATTGATGCAGTATGTGGTCTGGCATTGTCATGTTGGAAAATGCAAGGTCTTCCCTGAAAGAGACGACGTCTGGATGGGAGCATATGTTGTTCTAGAACTGGGATATACCTTTCAGCATTGATGGTGCCTTTTTCCAGATGTGTAAGCTGCCCATGCCACACGCACTCATGCAACCCCATACCATCAGAGATGCAGGCTTCTGAACTGAGCGCTGATAACAACTTGGGTTGTCCTTGTCCTCTTTAGTCTGGATGACATGGCGCCCCAGTTTTCCAAAAAGAACATCAAATTTTGATTCGTCTGACCACAGAACAGTTTTCCACTTTGCCACAGTCCATTTTAAATGAGCCTTGGCCCAGAGAAAACGCCTGCGCTTCTGGATCATGTTTAGATATGGCTTCTTTTTTGACCTATAGAGTTTTAGCCGGCAACGGTGAATGGCACAGTGGATTGTGTTCACCGACAATGTTTTCTGGAAGTATTCCTGAGCCCATGTTGTGATTTCCATTACAGTAGCATTCATGTATGTGATGCAATGCCGTCCAAGGGCCCGAAGATCACGGGCATCCAGTATGGTTTTCCGGCCTTGACCACTCCACTATTTTTTGCCGCAGCATTGGGGGAATTGGTGATCCTCTGCCCATCTTGACTTCTGAGAGACACTGCCACTCTGAGAGGCTCTTTTTATACCCAATCATGTTGCCAATTGACCTAATAAGTTGCAAATTGGTCCTCCAGCTGTTCCTTATATGTACATTTAACTTTTCCGGCCTCTTATTGCTACCTGTCCCAACTTTTTTGGAATGTGTAGCTCTCATGAAATCCAAAATGAGCCAATATTTGGCATGGCATTTCAAAATGTCTCACTTTCAACATTTGATATGTTATCTATATTCTATTGTGAATAAAATATAAGTTTATGAGATTTGTCAATTATTGCATTCCTTTTTTATTCACAATTTGTACAGTGTCCCAACTTTTTTGGAATCTTGTTTGTAGATAAACTTATGATGGAAAATTCTCTACTGAGGTAAAAGTTGTCAGACATATGTTTTCTTCAGTACATGGTTTGTATCACATATTACGTTGCTGTTCTTAATCAAAATACGGGCCAACTGGGCCCAGAGTTTTAAAGAGTGTTAATTTTGAACCCTGTGTGGCTAAACACTTGACAATACACAACATGAAGTCAGTTTTGCGTAAATCGCAAATGTCTTTCACATTTCACTTCTAGTCATGTGCTCAATATCTTTCTGGACACATCTACAGTACTGCCGATTATAAAGACAAACATTGACAATATAATTAAAATGCCGCTATTATGCTTTTTCATGCAGAGTGTAATATGGCTGTTTGTGAATGTAAAAGCTAAAAGTGCACAATAAATGGAGTTACTGTCTCCCAAAAGAAAGATCCGATTCCATTGTTACTGTTTGTATCACTCTGTATCAAGCTAAAATTCAGATATGGTATAGGTGTTTGGTTTTTGACACGTAAGCAGTAGACCAATCACAACTGACTGGGCCATCTGACCAATCAGACAAGAGTAGGCTGTCAGAAAGGAGGGGTTTAGAGAGACCGAATCCTTGATCAAAACATTTCAGATACTGTGAGAAAAGAGGTGATGTGCAATGTATATTAAGAGAAAATTAAAATGTTTTTTTTTTTTTACCTTGGATGCATGTAAACCTACAGTAGGAGACCTCCAAAACAAAATTAGGAACTTTTGAAATAGCATAATAGGGGCAACTTTAATGCTTGTGTACATTAACTACAGGGTGTTACAGTTGATTAATATTTCAAAATATTTTCTTTAAATTTTGTAAAATACGTCCATAGATATATAGAATTCATGAAGCAAACTTTTAAATGCAATGCCATATAGGAAGTTTTACAGCATACCTCACATTATTCACATACAAGTCCTGATGACCTGGCCTTTGAAAACCAGCGAAGGATCTCTGTGTAGACTGTTCGGAGTAATTCAGTTTTGATCGACAATGTTCTGCTCTTTGCTCTTCTCCTGCAGGCCGAGATCTCGTTCTGCAACCTCTGAATAGGCAGAGGGCAGTGCGGTCGAACTGGCTGATACTTCCGCAGCCTGGTTGCCAGGTGGACCTTGTGAGCCAGGACTAACTCTGTTCTCAGCCATAAGTGGACTGGTCAGACCCAGACTGCTCAGAGCATCCAACGTGCCATCAGGGTCCACCATGATATCAATTACTAGTGATTTAAAGTTCAAGAAAAATACATATATTGAGTTATTTTGTTATATAGTCATTCACCAATGCAGCTAAGGACAATAAATCATTCAGTCAATTAACATATTACACATTGATTAATCGTACCGCCCAAATGAATGGTAGTGTATAAAACAAAACAAAACAAAACTATAAATGTTTTAAAATTGTCAAAAACATAGTGGTTTGGTAATGATGCCCAATAAAGCTGCTCTAAAGGCTGGAACTGCATGACTGCATAAAATCTGAACAGATTTTAAAACACTAGGCATCATACACTTTGCAGACTTTGTAAATGATTACAGAGAAAAACTGGGCATCATACACTAAAAAAACTGAGGATCACACACTACCAGACTTCTAAGTAAACAGTCTAAAAATAAAAATGATCTTTTTATATAAATAATAATAATAATAAATTAACAAATACACATTTTCACACCATACTAGTATACAAGGTTACATACTATAGGCCTATATGTACACACAATATGACAGAATGCAAACACTAATTTCTGTCACTAATGACAGAAAAAAACACTAAATACCAAAAACTTTTTGTTGGGTCTCAGGAGGATATTGCAAGGCAGACATTAAACGTATATGGACAAGACAAGAACACCTCAGTACTGCTTACCTAGCAACTGTCGTTCCACTCTTTTCAGATTCTGGAGTATGGAAGAAATCTCCTGAGGATGATAAAATAAAAAAGACTATAGAAAACCCTCATAAGCTGCCAGATCTTAGATATAATCAAACCTTCACAGCAAACTGAACAGAGAATTCTGATGCTTTGTATAAACTGCTATGACTTTTTTTTAAAATAATGTAGCTGAAATTTCAGATTCATAACACTCATATGGTTGTGGGTAAACACATTATGTAAATATTATAGCAGTTTAAACCAAGAGAGTTTTATTTTCTGTCAGTGCTCGGTCGTTGTGGTCGTTTGTGCTCCTCCACTGCTCAACAGCTTCTTCATTTCAGAAGTTCCAAGAGTTCAGTTCAGGCCAGCCTGCATTACAGAGTTAGATTTACTGCCCTGTCATTGAGCAGTTGATATGCCTCAGGCCTAATCTGAGCGGTGACAAACCATGAGTCAAAAGTTCAGTCCAATTAAACTGAGAGATCTTCAGCTGAGGTGCCTGTGATGTATGAACTCTGAAATCTACCAAAACATCAGGACAACTTCCTCATCATTGGAGGAATGATCCCCGTTAAAAAACAAAACAAAAAATGCCCTCACTCTGACAAAGCAATTTGCTTTATACATTTACAGCACAATCAGAGTACAAACGTTTTAGCTTAAAATTAAAGACAAGACAAAATAACAGTAGATAATATAAATATTTATTAATGAACCATGCTGAAAATCTTTTAAAAAACATTGTTAGCTGATGCTAACTGGCTAGCTAACTAGCTAGCTGATGCTAACTTGAGGTAATTTTGAAATATAAAGTCCAAATATTTTTATTCAACCACCTAGTTAGATTACATTTGATGGAAAAACAAAGGATGTTATGTTCAGAACATGGTAACTACAGTAATTATGATGGGAAGTGATGCCCCCTGGCTGGAAGTTTGAAAACAAATTATGTCATTCTGAAAATATAATTATAGTTTCCATACATACCATGTACTCCCTAACTACAGGCCTTACTACTCTCATATCATGTTATGTTCTGCAAAACAACAAGCTTTGAACACTTTTTTCTTACTGCTGAAAATTAGATAATTAACTATGAAATCTGTTTTCTCTCAGTTACGTCACCAATGTAAGCTTCACAGTGAATACTTCTACATCACTCTTGTTAACTTAGTCCATAGCAACAACAAAAACATATCTACTGGTTATTTTAGGAAAAACGGTAGGGGAGCGTTTTACCCCATAGGGGCGTTTTCCCCCACTCTATAATATAATATAAGAAATATAATATAATATAAAATATAATATAATATGATCAGTGTGTTCTGATCAAAAAATACTCCCCTCTCACCTGATTAGAGGTCTTGAGGAGGGGCACCTCATTCTCTGCCTGCAGTCTGCTTTCAATCTCTTCCCACTTTCGGTCTTTGTCTTTGAATAAAATCCTGTATGAACAGTAATAATTCAAAATGTGGCCTTCCAAAAGACCATTCAGAACTAAAACTATGAATATTTTACATAATACAAGGCTATCAAATCATGGTCAGAGGTGCACAAGGATCATTCTCATAACAAATATTCTGTGAAGACAATTTTAACAAACATGACATAAAATGTAAAGAATGAAATAAAAATAGTTTTGAATAAAAATGTTTACACAATAACTAATTTAAATGATTAATGTTACTAAATTAGCATATTAAAATCACAGGCTTTATTAAAAATGAAAGCTATGTACTTTTTTTTTTTTTTTTTTTTGTAGCAGTGTACCTGATTTTGTTGGCTGTTTTTTCCATGGCCTGTTTGATTTTTGCTGAGAGCTGGGAGACTGATGCCAACAGCAAACTGTCCAACACACCCTGTGAATGCAGAATAAGCATATGCTGTCACTGTAAGAAATAAGATGGATTCAGAGACACGTGTCAAGATCCTGCTTTCTGACAGAAAAAATAAAAAATAAATAATAATAACTCCAGCACCCTCTTGTGGAACATAAGTAACAAAATAAATCGGAACTTCTAGTGATATGTAGTATGTATGTATGTATATATGCTGACTAACAGAGTTCAAGCTATAAGATTTTTGAGATTCAGCAGATTCACCTCATCTCTGCTCCAGGTCCTACGGCGGATGCCGCGGGGATCTTGACTGCTGATAGCACCGCGAGGTCTTAGTTCCACACCTCTGCTACTGATCTCTGGAGCACTGCCCAGAACATCCTCAAACACACGATCCTCAACCTGAGAGAGGTAGAAAGATAAGTGCTTACATCACTGATTACACAATGCAGTAGTATTGTTATTTTCTATACTAAAAATCTTCCAATATATATCTAAAAATGCAGTGTTTAAAAGTTTTTTTTTAATTGTTTTGAACCATAATCTCTTAAACGATCAATATGCCAGTACGCATTTAATTAAATACTGAATTAATTATGTGAACAATGCACAGTATGCAAAAGTCCTTAACAGACTTGTCGAGATGTATTGATATTCATCTCTACAGGCACCAAAGAATTAAATGGTCCATATAAATATAAAAGATGCCCATGGCTCTGGTAATGATGTAATTGTCTTCTCACTGAAGCTGAGGGAGCAGAGGAAGGACTAACAGAGTCAATCTCGCCGGCAACATCATGAATCTCACGTGCTAACATGGCCAGATCCTTAGCCAGGTCTTGACTGATTCTGGAACAAAGGAATACAAAGTATCATTCATGATCTAAATCAACGATTTACTAGGTCAACAATTATTTGTATTATGAGTAAAAGTACATTTTATTTATCATACAAAGGTAGCTGATAAGACTTTTTAAGTCAGTGGGCAGTAGCATCACTAAAGATGAAGAAAGTATTTGTGGCAATTGAGAGGAGAACAGGATCAAGAAAGGACCTGCAGTGCTGCTGCACCACATGTCGCAGCATTGGCCACGAGAATATAGCTCTGCCAACAGTTATTAGTTTGTGTTTGAATTTGAGTTTTTCCAACATACACTAATGTTCAGTAATATTTTTTTTAAATGAATAGCAAGAATGCATAACATTGATCAAAAAAGTGACAGTAAAGACATTTAAAATGTTAAAAACGATATCCATTTTAAATAAATGCGGTTCTTTAGACATTTTTATTCATCACAAAATGGATCACTCACTGTTACCACAAAAATATTAAGCAGCACAACCATTTTCATTATTGTTAATAATAAGAAATTTTATTTCAAATCAGCATATCAAAATGATTTCTGAAGAATCACGCGACACTAAAGACTGGAGTAATGATGCTAAAAAATTCAGCTTTGCCATCGCAAAATCTACATTTTAAAGTAGATTAGTTAGAGTTTTAGCCTAATAGTACGATGTGAGGTAATGTCACATTATTATTAATTATTACCTCAACAAACAGCCATGAACAACAAATGCCAATATAATATTTTTATACC
This sequence comes from Elopichthys bambusa, assembly GCA_037101425.1. NCBI lineage: Eukaryota > Metazoa > Chordata > Actinopteri > Cypriniformes > Xenocyprididae > Elopichthys > Elopichthys bambusa. The sequence continues at coordinate 26,739,940 of CM074440.1, read as the reverse complement.
TCTTTTGAGGATGTTTTTAAAAAACAGTTAATTAAACAAATCACATTTTTAAATATTATAAAGTTGCTTCAATGTAGCAAACTACTTTTTCTATGCTTGTATAGTAGCTAGCTCTAAAAGCTAGCTTCATCTTAGCTTAGCAGATTTGTGTAGTTTGTAGCATAGTTCATTAAACTTTTTGAGTAGCTTGCCCAACACTGGCCACTATTTATTACCTGGCAATCTCCTCACTGTGGGCAGTCCAGTCTCTCATGTAATCATCCTGCTCTCTGCTAGACTGGTGTCGTAGCATGGAGATGCCTCCAGGGCTGGGTGTTGCAGGGGCTGAACCCCCTAGCTGGGTTACCCGTGGAGCCATTGGACGCAGACGACCGTGCTGAGTGGAGTGACGGTTGGAGCCATACTCATCTTCTGAGGTAGAAGCATATTCGATAGGTACCCGGCGCCACCTTCCACCAGCTATAAGGAAGACATATAACAGTAGAAAAGTGTTTTAGTTGGAACAGTTTCGGCCAATTATCCTTTCTAGTATACTTTCCCCAAAGGTCTGACCTGCAGGTGTATTTTGAACACTGGGAGCACCAGGACACTTATCAGGCAGTTTGGAAGCGCTATTAGCTCTCGCTCTGGGGACGCCCACAGAGGATGAGGCTGCTGTAGAGCGGAGACCGAGTCGTAGAGCACTCTCTGGGGCAGGGCGTGGGACGAAGCCCCTGATCTTGCCTGATGTAGCCTCCGAGTCACTTCGAGCTGAAGGAGAGCACACTCTTGGCCTTCGTGGCTGAGCAAGTGTTTCAATCCGAGAGAGGGTTCTGCGTCCAGCCGAAGGTCTCGATGCAGAACTGGTGGTAGAGGCCTCTGAAGCAACAGACATACGATCGACATCAGCGAGGTCTGTGTCAGAAGCTTCGCCCAGTCGTGCACGGCGAAGAAGGGAAGACCGTGTGGGTCTGGGCCGGGGAAGGGTGGATGGTTTAGAGGTGGCTGGTGCAGGAGCTACAGTCGTCTTTGCTCCTTTGCTCTTGCCACTTGTTGGCTCTGCCTTAGAGCTAATATTTTGACCCCGGCCCTGAGATCGTTTTACCAAAGTAGCGTCTTGGGCAAGCGAAGAGCTCAAGTCATCATCTGTCAGATCGAGAGATGTCCAAGCCCTGGAGCCAGCTGAGCCAGAGGGGTGAGCTTTGCCTTTCCTTTCTATGGCACTGGTGTTCTTATTGGCCATTTCACGGCCTGGACCTCCAGCTGAACGTTTCCTTTGGGCTGTTTTACGCCCTCCTTCTCCCCCAGCCTGACTGACTGTGCTTGTCGTATCAATGTCAGATTCAGGTGAGACAGACCCCTCCAGTGAGTAGCTCGGTGGATCTGCAAGGTCTGATAAAGTGGTTTCCAGAAAAGCAGCCACAGCCTCTGAGTCTTTTAGCATTGTGGCAGCATCAATGCCCTCATTGATGACAGCCATTTCCCTGTGCTGGGTTGAGGCACCAGGCCCATCGATGCAAGGTATGAGCTCTAGGGGAACATTAGCACTTGGCCGTTCCACTGTAAAGCTCTCTTGCCTCAGTAGCGGCTTCCCTGTCTTCTCTCGGTCCTCATCACTCTTCTTTCGTCTCCCATCTTCTTGTTTCTTCTCGATCTGTCTAGCATGAGTTCCCTGTTGCCCAACTTTATTCTGGATTCTGGGTGGAGTTGGCTTGTTCACTTTGGACCGATCTACATCCATGAGGGCTGTGGCCATTCCTGAAACTCTTTGTCCAGTTTTAGAGATTCTATTGAGCTTATCTACTTTCTCCTGAAGTTCTAGATCTTGTTTCTCTGATGAAGGGACTGGTCGTCTGAATTGGCTCTGTGTGCCCTCAGGAGCCAGTGGATCCATAGCAGAGTCTTCAGAAGGGAGGTGCGGGAGGGTCCTTCTCTTACGTTCAGACACATTTATATCAGCTGTTGAAACAAAAAGAAAATCTGTCAAAATTGAATCGTAATACAAAACCTAAGAGGTTTTTTTAGATGTTTGACATCCTTGAACCTTTTTCATCTGTGGAAAGCATGGTGGGTTCAGCCCCAGATCCCTCAGGATCAGTCCGTATATGACTTGCAGCTAGACTAGCCCACTGTGAGACCCACCTTGGACCACCTACTACAACCATGTCATCTGGTAGCACCTTTTAAAGAGGAAAATAGACAGTAAATTTAGTTGTTTTTTATCTCAAAAACAAATGATTAGGAAAAATTGGAAAAGAATATTTGTGGTTCCAAGAAATCTATATAGTTTCTTTTGAAACCGATATCAATGTTCTTTACTGAATATCTTCAAGGATACTAAAATGTCTTCAAAAAAGTGTGGCAAATATTATTGATGTACCTCTGCACCTACATAACCAGTTTGTCTGTTTTCCATGGATCCAGATCTTGGACAGATAGTTCCTCTATCTTTCTGGTGTTTTGGAAAACGCAGTTTAGTCAGGGCTTGGTTGTCCTCCACCCCAAAAACCTAAAACGTAACACATTCTGCACCATCATTGCGTATCAGTATCTGAGAGCTGTTGCGATTTTAAAAAGTCTATTGGTTTTGACATCTTCAACCATACAAGAAAACATAACTTCTATGCTTCTGCAGGTCTACCTTATCAATCATACGCCTGGCCTCTTCCTCCTCAGCATTGCCATTTTCCAGTTCAATGGTATAGGTCCCTCTGTCGCTTTGGTCATCTATATGTCCCCTATTTGGAGTCTCTTGAGACCCAGTGCTTTGCTCTCTGGGCACGTTGGCTTTCTGTGGAGAAGAACGGTTAGTTCTTTTGCCAACTTCACCTCCTACTGGTTCCATCTTTTTAGCTACAGATGATGGTTTGTGCTGGAAGAGATCTTCCCTCCCACAGAAAAGGCCTTCTGTCTTCTGCACACCCTGCCTTCCTCTGTAACGCTCCTGCAGAAATGCCCTCCGGTTACTGAGCTGCTCTCCCAGTGCATTCTCTGAGTCACTCTGTGTACCATCTTCATGTTTACTGCCTGAAAAAGAAGGGGCAAAACATAAAGAAGTATGGAGCAAAACACATGACCAATCACTTGTGACTGCAGCCAATGGCAACCAGAAGGCATTTAGTCATTTATGGGTCAAAGAATTGCCACTCAATTTTTTGTCTGCATCTATTTATTTATATGTTTTTTGTTTTTTTTACCAAACTCCTATATATATATATATATATATATATATATATATATATATATATATATGTTGTTTTTTTAACTCCTAGACCAACTGTTCTTATGTGGTGCGAGTATTTTATACACATGTTCAAAATAAAAACATTTCACACGACCCCCCTGCTACCTCTTTGCAACCCCCTAGATCACTAACTACTGTACAGAAGACCCCTCCAGACCCTCATGACTGTGTGTTAAGGTTGGTAAGTCTCTTAAAGTATCAGATTATATGACTTCATGACAAGACAAGGTTAGTTCAGGTTGCAAAATGTCATGTGGCGCAACTCTGATATTTATGAATAAGTAATTCGTCATATTTGTAAAACGACAACAACAACAACAACAAAAACTATTTACCTTGAAAATTTTATTTTAAAAATAATAAGGCGAGTATATGTATTCAAGGCATAACAAAAAAGATTTTACTTGAAAATATCGAAAAAACAAGCTGTTTTTTCACATGCTTGCAGAGAAAGGCTTGCCAAAACAAAGTTTCTGGGTTGGTAAATGCACTGGGGACCCGATTATAGCACTTAAACACGGAAAAAGTCAGATTTTCATGATGTGTCTCCTTTAACATATCTGCATGAATACAAATATTAGCTTTCTGAGTGCTGATTTTTACATGGACATTCATATATCTTTGACCCTTATATGTGTCTCTTTGAGCAGCATTACACAAATAGAGCCATCAGTAACTTCTTCAGCTTACCTCTAAGGCTCCTCAGCTGAACCGGCACATCACTCTTCACACTGTCTCCATCATCCTCAGCAACAGATTCAGAGCGGGCCAGTGGCAGCTCATTCTGTGCCAGCCAGTCCGCCACCTTTACCTCCGCTGCCACCATGGCAGCCTGCAAGGCACTCAGTTCCTCTCCTGCCCCTCTTTTCGGCCGCTGTCGATGGTCTTGGGCACCCTTTGAGGCTCTCTCTTTGCCCTTCCCTGAAGCCACTGTGTCAAACTCAATAGTGAAGGAGGCATGTCCATGTGCTCCACCCTCCGACGCAGGGATTGTGGAAGCTGACGCAACTGCCTCTAAGCTGGTAGGTATGCTTTCTCCTGTGTCGCCACCGACTAGAGGAGTCTCCTTACAGGGGATCTCAAAGTAGCTTGGTTCCTGGGTACCCAAATTCTGTGTTGTGACTACTGGCTCCATCTCCTGCTTTGTTGCAGTGTCTTTATGGCCTGCATGAACACATAACATGAGCAGGTGGCATTCATGAAGTCAGTTAATTGAACACGACAACAATGACAACAATATTACCTGTTTCACATCTAACTTGTTTTTGCTCAGAGGCCTTTGCATCATGCGTTGCAGAATTTTCATCATCTGCATCCCCGTCACCCCACCAAGATGGCTGTCCATAAAGAGGGGTTCCTCTGTGGATTACAGCTATGTCTCCTGCTGAAAGTTTGAGATACTTCAAGTTTGGTAAGCTAAATGTAACTTTTGTAAACTCACAAACCACCCATCATCTACTCACCTGACACTTTCTCTTCTGTCTTTGGTGCTGATTCTGAAGGTCTAACCTCAGCATCTTTTCCTCCCTCTGCCCCTTTAACCTCTGGACTTTTAGTGGTTTCCCCTGATGGTGAAGGCTTCTTGGTTAGCTGAAGCTGACTAGTGAACTTTTCGTGCTGTCAATAAAGGTGAATGTAAGAGTCATGACAGAATACTAAATATGTTGTCCTGTAAATCTGATTGATATTGATCACATACTGATTACAATTCAAAAGTTTTTTTTTTTTTATGTTTTTGAAAGAAGTCTCTTATGCTCACCAAGGCTACATTTATTTGATCAAATGTACAGTAAAAAGTGTGATATTGTGAAATATAAATACAGCAATTGTTACAAATAACTGTTTTCCTGTGATAGCAAAGCTGATCTGATTTATTGCTCAAGAAACCTTTCTTGTTATTATCAATGTTTTATCCATTTTTATCAACAGTTGTGATGCTGAATACTTTTGTGGAAACCGCTTTACATTTTTTTCCCCAGGATTCTTTGATGAATAGAACGTTCAGAAGCATTTATTTGAAATATAAATCTTTGTAACATTATAAATGTCTTTACTGTTACATTTGATCAATATAATGCATCCTTGCTGAATAAAAGTATTGCTTTCTTTCAAAAAAACAAATCTTTGAATGATTGTGTATTACTGCATTTGTATTACCTTCAGCGCTTCCTCTGGAACATGTAACTCTCCACGTACTACGGTAAATAGGTTGGTATGTAAGATGGGTTAAGGAGAAAACCATATATATAGAAATGTAAATGCATAGCATACTTGGACCAATTGTAATTACAAATCACATACTTAAAATGTTAAATGTAGACAATTTGTTATATTGTGATTGTACAAACTAACTACAGTGGAACAAATCAAACCAAACCATCAAAATGTAATTGATTTTGTGCTAAAAGGATATCATAGCCAAACCGTAGCTTGTCACCCATTTTCAAAGTAATATATTGCTGTTCCTGTATACGAACATCATTAACAAAGGTCTACAGGAGAGAAAAGGAGATTAGCTGTCACCATATGCTTTTCATCATATCAGTGAAGACAAAATTAATATCTGTTATAAACAGGCACATTCCTCACCCCATTCAGGCTGCCCAGGTCTTTAACTTTATGTTCATCTGTAGCTACTTCATAATTGATGACAGCATGCTGTTTGTCAACACTACGAGACTGGAATATAAAGAGAAGTTTATCTTTATAAAGAGGAAATTATCTTTGAATTCTTTAAAATATTCTGCATCGTACTTCACACAAATAGAGTACAAAATATGTCCAGAAACTCTTAAATGCAATCTTTTTTTTCAATATATGGTGAGTAAAAGGAGTTAATAAAATTATGAAATATACTTCAAAATTGTTTACATTTTAGCAATAAAGATTGTCAAAAATAAATAATATGTCTAAAATACAGGATACAATACAAATACAAGGCACCAACTTTCCCATAAATTAAAGAAAAAATATTTTGTTAACAAGGTTGATTGGGCGAGCATGACGACAGACATTCAATTAGTTTGTCTACTTTCATGGTATGTTAACTTTAATGTTAGATAATCTTACATATCTAAAAGCTCTTAACACAACACACTAAGTGAAACAAAGTTGTGTAAAGTACTATATAGGCCTACAATATGCACAGTTATGGATCCAGGGAGAACTGACTGTTCACTTGAAGGGACAATGACGTTCTCCTGCTTGTGTATGAGTACCAGTGATCGTGTTACCTGTAGCATAAGCTCACAGTCATCCCGTCCCACGAAGATCATTTCCCGGGGAAGGCGGTGCCTTATTCCCCCACCGCTCACTAAGAACCAGGATGTCAAACTCATCTTGACTTAACCAGGCCTTCTCTTTTCCTCCTGATCTCTCTCTAGGTCATTCTGTTAAAAGGTCAGAGAAGAGCTGTTGCCAACAGAGACTGGTAAATGAATTAGATAAGCTCAACTCAACTTGTATTATGTGAATATGGAGGAAATAAAGTAATGTATACTGATTGACAAACATTATATACTATCAACAAACAAATACATACAGTATGTTGATAGAGCCTAGTCTCAACAATGACTATAGAGCTATACAGCTTGACATGAGCAATACTTTCCATAATATAGGTTTGTATTATTTAAAGTGCAGCCCATGAGGCTAAATATACCCGGTGGAAGCGAATTCCTCCATTCCTAATGAAATTGGATAATTTATTGCTAAGCACCAGACAAGCAGCTGACTTCTCTAACAACTTAAACTCTTTCTCCTCTAAAAAGGGTGAAATTGAGGTCTCTTCTTTAAGACTTTGAACTAAACTAAAATAAGTGATGCTGGCCTATACCAACAAAAAAAGTCACGTCTCTCTCTCTTTCTCTCTCTCTCATTTATATATATATATACCATTGATTCCAAAAGTTTCTCATACAACTTTTTTATTTTACTTTTTAAGTAAACTTTTTATACAAGAAATTAAACAAACATTATGGCACTACTTTTGATAGTATTAAAAACAAAAATTAATAAAAACTTTAAAGAGTTAGTTCACCCAAAAATGAAAATTCTGTCATTAATTACTCACCCTCATGTCGTTTCACACCCGTAAGACCTTCGTTTATCTTCGGAGTACAAATTAAGATATTTTTGATGAAATACGATGGCTCAGTAAGGCCTGCATCGCCAGCAATAACACTCTCTTTTTCAATGCCCATAAAGCTACTAAAAACATATTTAAAACAGTTCAACCTTCAACCTTAATATTATAAAGTGAAAAGAATACTTTTTGTGCGCCAAAAATAACAAAATAGCAAATTTATTCCACAATAGCTAGTGATGGGCGATTTCAAAACACTGCTTCATGAAGCTTCAAAGCTTTACGAAACTTTTGTTTCGAAACAGTGGTTCGACACCAAAATCCCATGATTTCAGTAAACGAGGCTTCGTTATGTCATAAGTGTTTTGAAACTTCAATAGTTCACGTGACTCTGAACCACACGCTCTAAACCACTGATTCGAAACAAATGATTCGTTAAGCTCCGAAGCTTCATGAAGCAGTGTTTTGAAATCGCCCATCACTACATATTGTTGAATAAAGTCGCTATTTTGTTATTTTTGGTGCACAAAAAGTATTCTAGTCGCTTTATAATATTAAGGTTGAACCACTGTTCACTGTTACTGTTGTGGTTGGTCACATGAACTGTTTTAAATATGTTTTTAGTAGCTTTCTGGGCATTGAAAAAGGGAGTGTTATTGCTGGCGATGCAGGCCTTGATAATCGTTGATACATTTTTTTTTTTTTTTTTTTTTGCAAGGGAGATTACCATATACCACCCTAAAAATCATTTTCACACACAATATTTTAAGGTAGGGTAGGCAATTTCAGAGGGGCTAGCAATAGCAAGCTAGCTTTGAAAGCATAAGATCCCACCCTCCCTTCAGAGCGTCTCCAAAGCCACACCTCCTTCAAAACACATGAACGTGCACAGCCCAGAGCAGAGTCTGCAAAGCGTCATGAGCGACACCGTTAAATTACCTCATGTTTCAAAGCACATAACATTACAATAATAATGAGCGTAAACAACTTACAGAGCTCTAACTAGTACAACCTGACTGATGCAGATTAATTTCGGCGTTGATAGTGTTCACATAGAAGCGCAAAAATCTGTGGACATGAGTCTGAGGACATGAACAGCTCTGAGAAGAATGTCACGGGTTACCATCTCTTAATTATGGTTACGACATGGAGTGATCATAAGCTCGTTGTTTTGGTTCAGGAGGAACTATAAAAAACGGCTGCTGTTTGTTGAACTGTTCAGCGCTTCTGTGTTCTACGCCAGAACGCAAACTTATTATTGGCCGGATCCTGCATCAGCATCACATGCATCATGCTGCTCACATGTACAGCATCGGCCAATACTGAGCCGGCATTTGGACGTAAACACAGAAGCACTGAACTGTGTTTACTACGTCAACTGTGTATGACAACAGTTTAAATTGTTAAATAAAGTCGTTATTTTGTTTTTGCACACAAAAAGTATTCTCATTGCTTCATAACATTAAGGTTGAACCACTGCAGTCACATTCTACTTTAATGATGTCTTTAAAGGGGGGGTATCACACACAGTTCCTGCCAATCTCATGTTAATCTTGAGTACATATAGAGTAATATTGCATCCTTCATATCTCCGAAAAGTCTTTATCTGTCTTTGTTTTATCATATTTATAAAAAAGATAGATAAGCCGTACCGAGTCTTTCCGAAAAAAGCCGAGCTCCTGGAGGCGTGCCTGCCGTCACTGCCATGGGCAGAGCTAAAGAGTCAAGAGCGCGCGCAGATTTTGTATAGAGATCGTCTGCAAGCTGTGACGTCATTATAAAAGGGAACAAAAGCGTTCGTGTTGTTTACATTTTATGCACTTGCGCGCCAATTGCTTACAAAACACAAACATCTGATGCAGCTTTACTCACCACCCGCAATCTGCAAATCCAGTGCCGAACTGGGACTTGTTTACAAAGCATTCATCACCGAAATCCCGGGAACAAACAAACATACGTGCACAACTCCGTTGCAGCCCCGAAAAAAAACTTCATCCACTTTCCCCCTTAACGCTGGGTTCTTTGGGAAGCTGAAAAAGGTAATATTTCCCTCACAACCAAAAACACACTCCTTTGGTGACAGGAGCTGCATCTCATTTCGGAGGCTGCGTCCTCCGGAGGTTGCATTTGAAGGCCGCATACGTCATCAAGGATGTCATATTTAAGAAAAGTAACCGTAATAAAATTGACTGATATTCATTGTGAGGTGTAAAATACTGTAATTTCTTTCTTACTTTGCAATCTAACAGTTATTTTTCTTAAATGAGACTACCTCGATGATGTATTCAGCCTTCAAAGGGTGCAGCCCCTGAATTAGGACACAGCCATTGTTGAAAAATCTCTCCGCTTCGGTATCCCGAACAAAGCGCGTTGATGACCGTGCTCTTGCTCTGGGTGGTGTGTGTGTGCACACTTATCAGGGTGAAATGCCTATACAAGGAATTCCACCCTTTATGACGTGATACAGGCCATACTCGAAAAAAAATTCAGCGAAACAACCGGAAGTAGTATATTTGGCACAGAAATACTCCGTCATACGTCCAACTCGTGTTTTGAAACTTTGGCCATGTTTAGCATGAGAATGCAACTCTTTAACAATGTAAATAAGTCAGAATGCATAAAAAAGCATTATATCCCCCCTTTAATACCTTTCTGGACCTCAAAATGTGCAATGACGTTGCTATCTATGTGTGCTTTAAAAACCCTCAGATTTTATCAAAAATATCTTAATTTGTGTTCTGAAGATGAATGATTTTTGAGGTGAACTTACCCTTTAAGCAATCACGTTTTATTTGTTTAGAATCAAAAGGCCCGATTTGTGATGTCCTGTTTGTGAATGAGTTCTTTTGATCCAGCTCATTTTAGTGTATCATTTGAACCAGTTTATCAAATTGGACTGAATCTTTTGACATTTTGTGCCTTGAGTCAGCAATGATTCACAAGCCACTCAATCAGTATACTCAAATGTGTCCAACTCTCCAACTCGAAAGGAAATAATGTGGTCCTAAAACCCATGATATCTGTTTTTGCTATATCTTATTTGCAATTAACCGCTCAAACCACTTTACAAATCAGATCTGATTGCAGCAGTTAACTGAGCACACAACAACCAAGATGTCGGAATTACATAATGACGTAAAAAGAACTGATAGACTGGGAAGAACTGGTTTTATTTTGAATGGGTTATTTTCCATGGATTGATCAAACGGTTGAGCAAATCAAGCTGAATTATTTGGACAGTTTACTCACACACTGAATCGCTTGAATCGCTTTCTTACTGCTGTTTCAAACACGATATGCTACTTTTAGAACAAAAGAGCAATGGATTAAGTGGACATTTAGGCTACCTACAATCAATAAAAACAAACTGCTAAAGCTATATTGGTTTCCAGTGATGAAGAAGATCTTTGCAGCTTGTGAATGACTTTATACTGCAGATAAAGACATTTTAGTATCAAAACACTAACAGTAGGCCTACATGAAACATAAAATGGCATCACCATGTTATTTATTTATTTATTTATTGTACCTGGGAGTACTAAGTAGCCTATGGTAATTATTCAATGCCATTGTATTGCCATCTGACTGATACCATGTTGAATGTTTGGTTGACAGAGTTAAAAAAAAAATATATATATTTCATTATAGCCTATGTAATAATTAAGTTTTGTAAATCAGATTGGAGGAACATTTCATTTTGGGGGATGGGATCTGTACTTGCAACAGAATTCAAATTCAACTTCCTGTTGAATGAGGCCAATTCAATTCAAATCCTGGGACAGTGGAAAGTGATATGGCCCAAGACTGTATAGAAATCCACAAGAGACTATAAGGGATCCTGTCAAGAACATGATGCATCAGAAAAATGAGACCAATTACTAATACATGTTCATGCCAGTTAAATTCATCTGCCCAGTTCCTGTTGCTGTAATGAGAGAAGTTCCATTATCATTTCTGTAATGCAAAAAATGACTAATTTCTATAATGCGATAAAAAGAAGTTTCATTATCATGAAGAATGTACTGTAGCGTGTGTTTTTAGATTTTGAGCGGAAATATTTAGATTAAATCGCCTAATATGCATACATGCATCCTCATCTCGAGAAGCAGTGCATCATTTGCGTGTGTGCGGAGCATCAGTCTCCGCCTCTGCCTTCAAGCATTGGCCTTGTTCTGCACCGGTAATGACAGATATGATGTTTATTCTAAGAGACAGTCGCTCACTATATACACCCAGCGCATATTTTATTACATAGTTCTTGAATACGCGCAGATATGACGCTCGTGAGGAGAAGTAGCCTACAGATCGACGCATGCATAGGCCTAAATATTTTTAAATAAGTGTACTACTCTTTTCATCACGTATCAGACGCCGTTAGAGACCTCCAGTCGGTAATAGGCCAGATCGGTCGCCTCTAGAGCTCATGACAGCCAATTACTCCTTTCCATAAAGCGAAATATTTTCTCTTTAAATTTAAAACGGATATGTTTATACAAAATGTGATTAGTATATAAAAAACAGCGCAACACTTACCTAGTACATCCCAATATATTTATTCCATAAATGACATCCGTCTGCTCTTGTGCGCGGAGGAGCGCTGCTCTGCCCATCCCAGTCTGAAGTGCAGTTGCGCGTCTTGACGCACGATGGCGCTGCGGTGTCAAGAAAGAACAAGATGACAAGCGCTCCCTGTGGGCAGCATAGATTTGTGCTTTTTGCGTATATTTTCAGACACGAGAAATTAATGTGGAATTATGGGCTGAAATATAAGCACATTTTTTATTTAAAAACAAAAAATCCCAATATATAACAAACAAGCTATGGAGACTTGAATAAAAATGACACCAAAATAAAATATTTTAAATCATATAAATAGCCTACAAAATAAAATAGAAGATTAGTGGCTATGTTTATTTGTTTTTAAGCTTTAAATATCTATTAATAATACATTCTGATTCCTGCCAACTTCAGCTATTCGCCCCATATAGATAAGAAATTAATGGGCTACTGTTTGTTCAGTCACCGAACACTAGATGGCGAAATTGTACAGGACAGTCGGGATGATTTTCCTACAACAGAACTATCAACAATAATAGATGGCAATATCCAAAATCCTTGTCCTTGTGGACACATATTTTGGTCCCCATGAGGAAAAATAGGTGATGGTTGTTGAAAAAAGGTAAAAATGCAGGAAGTTTTCTGTGATGGGTAGGGTTAGGGGATAGGTTAGAATTAATAGTTTGTACATGGAATGTCCCCAAGAAACATGGAAACCCAACGTGTGTGTGTGTGTGTGTGTGTGTGTACTTGTACTTATTACTTTTACAAAGTACGAAAGATACGTAATATTTGACTTTGTGGGGCACTTTACTTGGTCCTTTATATATATATATATATATATATATATATATACAGTGCTCAGCATAAATGAGTACACCCCCTTTGATAAGTAACATTTTAATCAATATCTAAATGAACACAAAAACAATTTCCAAAATCTTGACAAGACTAACTTTTATATAACATCTGTTTAACTTATAACATGGAAGTAAGGTTAATAATAGAACTTAGAGAACAAAATTTTCAGTTTTACACAAATTAGGGTGATGCAATGAGCACACCCCACTGAAAGTCTCTGGAGCAAAGCTAAATTTTAGACTACAAATAGACTACTAATTTAACAAGAATTCAACCACAGGTGAGTCTAATTATTCATTACACAGGTGTCCAGCAGACAGTTGACTATAAAAGGGTGTTAAAACCCCTTCCCATTTCATGCTGTCAGCAATGGCACCACATGGAAGAGAAATGTCACAAGACCTGAGAAAGAAAATAATTTCTTTACACCAGAAAGGTGAAGGCTACAAGAAGATCCGCAAAGCTTTACTTATCAGTCAGAATACTGTAGCAAAAGTGGTACAAAATTTTTAAAAAGATGGAACTGCAACCATCTCACAGAGACGTCCAGGTCGTTCATGGAAGTTAACACCTTGACAGGAGCGTCTTCTGATGAGAAGGGTTGAAGAAAATCAGCATCAAGTTCAGTTATCTAAAGAAGTAGAAAACCAAACTGGGGTGACTATTTCCCATGACACAATACAGCGTACGCTGCAGAAGAATGGCAAGGATGGGTGCCGTCCACGAAAAAAGCCTTTCCTAAGGCCCAGGCACAAAAAAGCCCGCCTAGAGTTTGCCAGGGCCCATGCTGACAAAGATGAAGACGACTGGGACTCTGTACTCTGGAGTGATGAGACCAAGATAAATGTTTTTGGAACTGATGGCTTCAAACTGTATGGCGTCGCAAAGGTGAGGAATACAAAGAAAAATGCATGGTGCCTACAGTGAAACATGGTGGTGGCAGTGTCTTTATGTGGGGCTGCATGAGTGCTGCTGGTGTCGGGGAGCTGCATTTCATTGATGGCATCATGAATTCACAGATGTACTGCTCCATATTGAAAGAGAAGATGCTACCATCACTCCGTGCCCTTGGTTGTCGTGCACTTTTCCAACATGACAATGATCCTAAACACACATCTAAGGCCACCGTTGGATTTCTGAAGAAGAACAGGGTGAAAGTGATTCAGTGGCTCCTGATCTGAACCTAGTCGAACACCTATGGGGAATTCTGAAGAGACAAGTTGAGCATCACTCTCCATCCAGCATCCAGACTCTAAAAGAGGCCATTCTTGAAGAATGAAAAAAGATAGATGTTGCAAAATGTCGCCAACTTGTTAATTCCATGCCTAGAAGACTTGGTGCTGTCATTAAAAATCATGGCGGCTGTACAAACTACTAGATTTACCAGCTTTTGTTGTGGGGTGTACTCATTTTTGCATCACCCTAATTTGAGTAAAACTGAAAAATGTGTAATCTAAGTTATATTATTAACCTTACTTTCATGTTATAAGTTAAACAGATGTTATATTAAACTTAGTCTTGTCAACATTTTGGAAATTGTTTTTGTGTTCATTGAGATATTGTTTAAAATGTTACTTTTCAAAGGGGGTGTACTCATTTACGCTGAGCACTGTATATATACATATATCTGTATATACTATGTTATATATAAGAATGTTAAAATTATGTTAGGTTCCTGTGACAGGTAGGTTTAGGTATAGTATAGGGTAGGGCCATACTATAGTGACTTTTAAGATTTTGTCAGATATTCTTGTATATGATTTTTCAGATGTTGTCTTTGTGGGCTCCGACTTGGGGGTCTTCTTACTATCTTAGTGGGGTCATTTGGACCCCACAAAGTAGTATAAACAAGGATGTGTGTTCTTGGATATATGTTCAGAAAAAACTTTTAAAAATAAATTGAGTCAGATGAAATGGATAAAAAATTAGCAATATTTACTTTTTGTCATCAAAAACATTTAATTTAGGCTAATTTATATTTTTAATTATTTATTTTGTTACATGGATGTAAACATTATGTGAATTACAATACATGTGAACTTTATTTTTGTAAATATTGATATTTGAGGTTCATTTATTTACTACAATATGTTGTCCTAAACTGATGGTTTACTGTTTTTTTTTTTTTTTTTTTTTTTTTTTTTTATAAAAAGTAATGTCATTACTTCATCAGGTCTCTTACAATTATAGAAGTGCCTATAGAGTGAAGAGTAAATGAAACGCAAACAAGTGTCCAGCATATGGGAACTCCTTCAAGACAGATGTACGTCATGACGGTGATGGCGGCAAAACATGGAGAGATAGATTTCATTTGTTTAGAATTATTAATCTAAAAGTTGAACATAGTAATAATTAAAAGTGAATGATACTGTTCTTATTATCTTAAAAAAGCAAGCAGTGCAAAAAAAAAAAAAAATACAGAAAGATGCACACTTTTTTGAGATGTGCTCATATTTCTCACATAAACATCTGTGATGTAGGCTATTATTAATGTATACTATTTATTATTATATTTCATTTTGCTATAAATAGCCTAAAAAACATGCAACATTTTATTTGAAGAAAACTATTGAATACAGAAAGGGTCATTTTGACCACCTTTATGCATGTCTTTTGGTTCCTGCATTCAGACATCTCTCTCTCTCTCTCTCTCTCTCTCTCTCTCTCTCTCTCTCTCTCTCTCTCTCTCACTGCCCATTGGCTGTTGAGGTCTATGGTTCACATGCAGCCCATCATTGGTTTTTACGAGTCTCACCCCCTCCCACTCTCAGCCGTCCTCCTCTTGCCTGTGTTTAGCAGATCCATGTCCATCATCTACCTCTAGACGGTCAAGTTCGCTGGCACGTCACGTCCGCACTTGAACTTGCAGCAGCTCAGGGGGCTTCGCTTACTTTTCCATTCCTGTCTTGTGTTCTTCTCCGAGAAGCCATGAAGCCCAACGCAAGCGTATTGCCACTACACGCGTCTCTTCTGTACTATTCTCTATAATTCATGTGGGATACCCGATGCATCGCTGAAGAAGATTTTTGCTCTGGACTCTTTGAAGACTCTGGCTCTTCCCAATGTGAGCCCAGCTGAGACCGTGTCCAACATGTCTCGCCGCAAGCAGGGCAAACCCCAGCACTTAAGCAAACGGGAGTTTTCGCGTAAGTTTACGGGGAGTTCTTTTTCTTTCTTGATAGCTCAAATATGTTTCATATAGGCTAAGTTTTAAACTGAGTTCATGAAGATGAGTCTCTCAAGATGGAACGAAGCGCGTGTTGATGTTGTGTTGCGCTTCGCTATGATTGTCAACCCTTGAAGGAGAATGTTACCTTAAGGTTAGGCTATATATTTATGTGCATATAGCCTATGTATGTGTGTATATGAATGTATATAATTCAATTAAACGTAGCTTTTTAATCATTTTAAATAATCAGTTAGGAACATTCACCTCTGAGTTCACATTCCCTTTGGATCTTGTAAAAGCCCAAACTAGTTTTTACTAATTTTAGGCTTTAAATTAATACATTTGTGATGTGTATAAACTTATTATAGATACCGTGTAACGTTTGTTTACAAAAACTAAACAAGAGCATCTACGTCTCAGAAAGTGTTTTCCCCCTCAACTTCCTCCTTCGGTTCTTGAAAGACGATTTGAAGAATTAAAACGGGAATCTAGATGACTAACGGTTTTTTTTTTATTCAGAGAAAGAAGGTTCGTTAAACATTGAGTGGTATAGAAACCTGTTTTTACCATGTCAAACCTGTTAAAAAAAAACCCGGCGAGGCGATCAAAGTGTTGCGTGTCAAAACTTTACAAACATAGGCCATTATAAATTATAAAATGTACATGAACTCCATGTGAAAGTGAATTTTACCCTTGATCTAGTAGGGCTTGATTTTATACCTGTATTTAATTTGCGTTTGAACGTGTTGTCTGATACTGCATCGTGTGAAACGAGTTGCCGCTAGGGGGCAGAAAATGAACAAATGAAGGTCCATTCAAGATAATAGGTGAACTTGAACTTGGTCTTATTCAGCCCATCCTTCTCTCGGTTCTCCTGTTCTATACGTTTACAGTTTTTTATTATATAAACATTACTTTGAGTTCTTGCGGGTCAATGGCAAAAGATGTCCAAAATGATAAAAAGAAAATCTGTTAAAGATCTAGTTTAAAACACATGTACCATAGATATAAAATCTTTTTATTCATGATGATTTAGAACATTTTTTTAAATGTCCTATTTAAAAAATCTTTTTTTTTTTCATTGCTATAAAATGCTACTAAAATATTCCTTGCACCTTGACTACTCAAGGGTATAGAATTTTAGAGTAATATATCCCGACCAAAAAACACCACGTTATTGACCCATGTGTCTTCATTTAAGTCATTGCGTTTATCATGTATATACAATATTAAATCAGATTAAATATTCTCAAAGAATGGAGGATGGTTTAAAAGTGTTAATACATTGTGTTGTTTGGAAACTCTACTGATGTTTCACAAGAGGTTTGAATTACACCTGTTTGTCCAACGCATGATCCGATCTGAGGCTATGAGTATCTTAAGCGTGCTTTGGAAGAACAAAAAGTCGTAAAAGAGGATCGATTAAAATATTAGAGCATGTTTTTAGTCTTCGTCAGAAACTCATATATTGTCCCCCCACCTTTTGTCCCACGTGACCTGACACAGAATTAGGGTTAACCTACCACCGATGGCAACAATCTCCCTCAGCCCAGTTCAGACGCATGATGTGGTTTTGATTGCTCTTTCATATGTTCTGGCTGTCCTTCTGGGAACTACCCCACATACTCCCCTCAATAGCTAACCTCAGTTCAGAGGATTCCAGCACTTTTAACTAAATGGGTTCCAATCATCTTGCAGTCAAATTAGAATCTATTTTTTGATTCTCTGAGGTGTTGGGTTCATTAAGACGTGAGATTGGCAGGATAATGAACAGGGTCATGCAACTAAAGTGAACAACCCCCTCCTCTTTACTGGGCAACCACTGTTTTTCTCTCCGTCTTTGGTTTCTCATCTTCTCTGCATCTGCTTTTCATTGACTGTCAGTATCCCTCTGATAGAAGTGTCAGCATTTCAATAATGGATATATATTAATGTCTCCTGGTGCAAATACTATACTGATGCATTGTAGCATTGGAAAACTTCATGAGGATGAACATCATTGTGCCTAAATCAGCACTTATTTATTCTACATCCCTATGACACCTGGCTACATATGACATATAACACATCTAACACCACTACAGATTTCACCACCTCTTTCATTTATATGGAAATGAATATAATTATCACTTACGGTACATATATAATTAGCACTTATCAAGTCATTATCAAGTTTCGCTATGGATATTACAAGAAGTTATTCCGCCATCTCTCACACCTCCCTTTCTGCGTTTCTCCTACCGTAGCCGAGCCCGTGACGGCAGATATCCCAGAGGACGGGGAAAGCCACCCCAGATCGGAACCATCCACCCCTAAAAGGGATCAGGACCTCCTCACCTGTGGTCAGTGCCGCTCCAGGTTTCCTTTGGCTGACATCCTGGTGTTCATCGAGCACAAACGCAGACAGTGTCAAGGACGCCTATGCATGGACAAATGTTCAGACCTTCCACCGTCGCCTCCACCTGCAGGCCTGCGGCGAGCCTGCGTCCCTGTGGAGGTGGCAGTTCAAGTTTCGCCCTATGGAGAGGAGCATTTAGCCTCCACACCGCATGGATTACGGCCCAAGCAGGAGAATTTAACAGGTAGAGTAACAGATGTTTGCGTTGAAGCGAATCTATGAGAGCGTTCGCAAAGTCGAAACTTCTAATCGGAAGGCCTTGATGAATACCATGTTTCTAATAGCTTGTGGTTTTACAGCCTTCCACTTTCCGTTTATGATTGGTCCTTTTATTTTCAAGAAAAAAGGAACTTGACTGTGTAGTGGTTGAAAATAGTGTCCTTGCTGTCAGTATGAATGGACATTCTCTCAGTTCTCTCATGTGGCTTTCGCAGATGTTGCTGTGTTTAGTGTGGTTTTCATAAGGTCATATCTTACTCCAGTAAATGTATAGCTACAGAGTGGTACATTCATACTGATAAAAAAGAAAAGAAAATCATTTTCAGCTGTCCAAGACTAGATCTGCCACAGATTGTTACTGATTCTAGTCATTTTCATACTTATGAGAGAGCGTCTCCCTTTGCGTTAGCCACAGTGTATCCAGAAAGAAGAAAAACATGCAGCATATATCTTGATATTATGTTGCAGTCATACATTTAAATTACGCAAATTACAAATAAAAATTAATTTTTTAGGACTTCCACTTTAAAATGGAATGCTCGGCTTGTGCCAGACAAACTTGTCTGTTTGAATTATGAATTTATTATAATTTTTAAAAGTTGACATTTGTGTTGAGGTCACATTGGGATGAGGTTTATTAAAACATGTACCCATTTTTCTACATTTGATAGCATTAGAAAGTATTTTACAGTGTCTTTGTTACATGCAATACTATAGTAATAACACTAAATTATGCATAATTGCATACAACTAACCCTAAACCAAACCCTAACCCTAGTACGAACATGTTAATTAATATTACCGTACTTAATTGTACGGTAACACTGTAACAAGGACAAACCTAAAAAAAAAAAGTATTTTTCAATGTATGCCTTGTAGTATCTCTCAGGACGTTTAGTGTTAGCCCGTCCTGGTCCAGACAGGTCACACGCTTTCGCCGTTACATATAAAGCACATGCGTGATCCGTCGCGTTGTGCAAGCAGATGTCCGTCACAACAGATGGAATTCTGTATCGGCTGTAAATGGTGAATCCGTTAAAGGTTCACGCTTGGAAAAATTTGCATGATAAACAATTTAAGATATGCATGTGGACACAGCAGCTTTTAATACCCCCCTTAACAACACCCCATCACACCCCCATTTTATTCAAGTCTGAATGCCCCCGAGCGGCCAGACGATGAGTTCAGGCAATAACCCCTTTCTGCAGACCTCCCTCCCCCAGCCCCCTTATCTGCTATCTCTCTGGGGTTATTTTCTTAAGAACATCCATGTGAAGCCATTTTCTCTGAGACTGATATAGGTGATCCTGTCTCGTATTGTTGTTTAATAAGCGATGTACCGTCTCCTGGTCCCCACAGACTCTAGAAGCCGCTCTTCATAATGCAAACACAAGAAGAAGAACTTTGATGATGAGTTAACTACAATATTTTATTGGGCAGATCATATTTACATTGCACGTTAACTGAGTGTAACTACTAAATTTGTGATGAAATGGACTCTTTCTGTTATGTTATCTGGTGTCTGCTGGTGTTCTTGGCCTTGGTGTCTTGATGTCGTTGGCACTGATCCACTATTCTCTTACTGGGGAGAGTTATGGATCATTAGCTGGAACAGAGCAAGTGGAACGGGAGACAGGAAGTTTGGGGATCCTCCAATAGTGCACCATCACTGAGGAACTTTACAGGCTTCTTAGAAATCTTTTTTTTTTTTTTTTCTTTTCTCCTAGACAGCAAAGAGAATAAATGGAGAGGATATAAAAACTTATACTGAAGGCTTCTACTTTTCTCCTGAGAAAAAGACCCTAGTAATCTCAAGCACATTTGCCTACATTACTGTTTTAGACAAGATCTTGACAATGTCTCAAATTGCACTCATAGCTGTGTACTCTTTGTTTGTCAAAAATTATCTCAGTTTTTACTTCTTTAAGTTAATTGTAAGAGAAACATCTAAGATGAAGTTGATATTTAATTGAGAACTATGAAATTTTGAGCAATAAAGTAGTTTGATGCTACACAGAGGTGAGGTGATATTTCTTATATTAATGTCGTAGAAAAAGTGGGTGATCTGAGCAAAAGCGTGTGTGTTTGTGTGTGGTTGGCTGAGTCTTGACACAACATGACAGCGCGTTTGACTTGGCAAACGCTGCCAAAGGTTCCCTTTCAGTGGGCATATGGCAGGACATTGGCACAGAGCAGACGGGAATGTGTATTGTGGTGAAGTTTATATATTTGTTCGCTGACATGGCATTTTAAGCAATAACAGCAGTGTCCTGCAGTGTGACATGCATACTATTTTGCATTATTATTTTGCTTGCAGGTTTATGACCTCATTAATTAAGGGACTACATGGAATATACATGGAATATTAGTACTTTTAAAAATTCACAACACACGACTATTTAACCCTCTGCTGCTCCTCGCGTGGTGGCCAAAAATGGCCACATTTTTTTATTTCAATGAAATGAATGTACTATATTTTCATTCGATAATGTTTTTTTTTATTTAATATTTTGTATTTTTAAGGGATTATATGGTACTAAATTATATTTATGCAGTAGTTATAATCCATTTGTTCACTTTTTGAGCATAGACCTGTCATAAATCTTGAATGCTGTGGAGCACAGTCTAAATTTGGTCTCTTTTTTTTTAAAGAAGACACTTGGCAGATTATTGCAACTTAAAAAAGTTTGTTTTACTGTAAAACTGCGAGAAAATCAAAGCCATAGATCTAAACAAGTTGAGTTCCAAATTTGAGGTTGATATCTGAAAAAAATTAGCTTTCAGTAAGATTTTGTTTGGGTGCAGTACCAAACGTTTCCACTAGATGAAATTCACTTCCTATTCATTTCCAATGAGGTCATTTCTGACTGCAAGGAGTACAAATGTGGCTATTGTCCATGATTTTGTGTGTTCACATAGCAAGTGCCAAAACCTTTAACAAGTTTTGTACCATTCCAATAAAGTAAAAAAAAAAAAAAATGTTTTGGTCAAAAATGACTAAAGACCACCAGAGGGTTAAGTGAACTGCAAAAAAGTTAAAAGATGCTTAAAATAATGAAAATTGTTGGAATGGAGATGGTTAAAGCATGTAAAATGCTTTGCGTTATATTCATAAAAATATTTGATATTTTTGCATTGAAAATGCATTGATACAAATTTTGTTTGCATAGCAGAGCACATGAAAACACATTTATTGTGGACACACATACACATATCTCCATGATGTGTACTGACTGTGTTGTGACACAAACCCCTTTCAGTATGAAGCTATGCAATCATCAGATCTGTCAGGATCATATATGATATTTTGACTCACCTGTGCGTGTGTGTGTGTGTGTGCGTACGGATGTGTTTGTGTATGAGTGTGGCCAGCCAGCTGAGCTGTAGACACTTCTATTTAGTGTTTGCCTGGGGAATACAAAATTGCCTGCAGCTCTGTGTTGAAATATATTGGTAATATAAAATATACAGTACAGGTTTTGTACTGTACAAGCTTTATTTTTCACAAAAAGCATCAAACATGGGTATAAAGCAGTAAAAATGTGTAAACTAAAGTAAACTAGTTATAAGAAATAGGTAAATGTGCTCTTTTAATCATCTATTTGACATTTATATCCTCTTTAGGAAAAGATTTTTTACTTATGCAGTAGATTTTTTTGTGATGCTGTGAAGCTAATTTGGAAAAGAACGGTGGACTCAATATATATATATATATATATATATATATATATATATTCATGCATGTGTGTGTGTGTGTGTGTGTGTGTGTGGTCTGCAGCTGGTGTGTCTTATCTGTGTTCTATAGAATGAGATAAAGACCCAAGAGGCCCCTCACTGTCTATGTCTAGGGTCATGGTTCCCTGAAAGTCTCTCGCTCTCTCTCTTGGTGTCTTTCTCCATCTACATTTTATTTTTACTTCTTTATTCATGCTTTTGCATGCAAACTCAATTTCTTTCGGGTCAGTTGGTTGCATTGGAGTTGAATGATGTCTGTAGTTTTGCTACACTGTGAAATAAAACAAATTTCAATGCATGAGGGAAATCAACCTTAATACACATCTGTAAAGACACTTAAGACTCTGGTCTTCTGTCTTTGAGCGTTGGACTTTGGAAATGGCTATAGACAATGAATAGGAGGGCAAATAATCATTTAATCATTTATATGTAAAGAGATCAGCTGTGAAAAGCACAATGCAAGTAGTTCTGTAAAGAGGCTGATTAATTCATTTAATTCTTAAGTATTTAATTTTGCTCTTTTATTGCAATAGAAGCACTGAAGTGGAATGTAACAAAATGTTTAGTCTTTTATCTTGGGAAACATTCTCTCTCTCTCTCTCTCTCTCTCTCTCTCTCTCTGAACCTCACTGATAATATTCTGTGGCTCATTTGAATTTGAAGCACTTCTTTAATCTTCAAAGCCTTGATTGCTTTATGAATATGCATGGTACATGCAGACTTTAGTTCATTACCTTGTTGTAAATTCTAATGACCATTAGTCCCTCTAGGTAATTGCCAATTATTTTGCATATTTGATTAGCCCATTATGAGTTCATTCAGTTGATATGCGTCAGGCAAAGACGGACTGAGTCACTAGAGAAATAAACAGATCAGAACAAAGCTGTGCACCATTAAATTACTTTTAGAGTCTTTTATTCCAAGTCTCATGGTTTAAAATAGTATTTTTATATAACAATGAACATTGCATAAAATGTAAACAAACATCTATTGGATTCCCATGTAGCAGGCATGAGCCATAGTCATAAATGATTGATCACTCCAAACAGAATGTAGTTGGATTAGTGCTACATGATGCCTCATAATGGATTATTTAGTGTTTCTAAAACATTAGCAACCAAAAGGAGATTGAGGTAGCTTGTTGATGTAATTTAATTCAATGTGTGCTATAATGAATCTTTCATGTATACATTTGGTCATGATTCCAAGTTCACAACACAGTTCAATCATAATAAATTAATTTGAGTTGAATGCACAACTACAATAGTTGAATTGGAATTTGAACGTAAACGCTCTTAAAAGGGTTAGTTAGCCCACAAATTAAATGTCTGTCATTAATTACTCACCCTCATGCCGTTCCACACCCATAAGACCTTTATCTTTGAAACACAAATTAATATATTTTTGATGAAATCCGAGAGGGTTTTTTTTTTTTTTTTTTTTTTAATCCCCCTTAGAAAGCAATGAAATGACCACATCTAAGGTCCAGAAAAGTAGTAAAGACATCATTAAAATATTCAACGTGACTACAGTGGTTCAACCGTAATGTTATAGAGCGACTAGAATACTTTTTGTGTGCAAAAACAAAACAAAATGAATGACTTTATTCAACAATTTCGTCTCTTCCCTGTCAGTCTCCTACGTTGTTTACGTTGTATAGACAGTGCAGGATTCTGTGTTCTACATCAGAACGCTAACTCATTATTGGCCGGCTCCTGCGTCAGCATCACATGCACGCGTCGTGCTGCTCATGTGAACCGTGTCGGTCAATATTGAGTCGCCATTCTAATTTTTGGGTGAACTAACCCTTTAACTACGCCACTTCAATTTCATTTTGTGCTGCGAAATATGTCAATAGTGCAATTTCCAATTCTTTTGGATCAACTTCTGTTCTGGCAACACATGTGCTTGTAAGGCCAAATATTCAAAATATTAAAGTTTGTAGCTAGCTACCGAAAGAATAACATGTCTGATTTAATGTCACAGACATTTGAAGTTAACACTATCGCCCCCTTGAGTTGTGGAGGTCACAGTAATGCAAGGACACCTTAAGCACACATTAATTATGCTGTCGAAACATTTAAATCTGTATACTTGCGTGAAGTATTTCTTCACTCACTTTCCTTCCTTTTGCTTACTTTATTAAGTTCATTCCTTTGCTGTTACCCTGGTGTAAGGGTTATTTCGGCATTCACAGTACACTTAAGAAATCAGCACCTGTGTTTCATTTTCATGTATGATGCACTGCAGCTGGTGCTACCTTTATCTGCCCCATCACAGGTGCTGGCTCTCCTCCTGAGCCTGACTTAACCCTGTGTCTATGTCATGGGGTGTGAGAAGAGGCCGGCAGGGAGGCCGACGTGGACACAATGGGGGGATTGTGCTCAGGGCGGGGGCTCGGAGGCTGAGGCAGCCCTGGCTGTGGCCAAACAGGTCCGGCCAGACAGCATGATAGATGGCTTTGTTTAAGGGTCCCGGGGTGGGGCCTGAACTTGAGGCACTTTGTTTATCCTGAATAGAGCAGGGGGGAAGATGCCGGAATGATCTATGTCTCACTAGCTGAAGAGCTTTAGAGGGAAGGAGACAGGAACGAAGAGAAACATCCACAAATAAGTGACCAAAAGAACTCAGAAAAACCAGAGTCAGAAAGAGAAATTTAGTCATTTACTCACCTGCAAGTTCTTCCAAACATGTCTGGCTGTTTTTCTTCCGTGAAACATTTTTATAGATCATGCTACTCTCTTCCATACATACAGTGGATGGTGACCAAAACAAAAAAGCATAAAAATAGTCCATATGAATAATCCATATGATAACTTTCTGCATGTACCAAACCCGTCTGACTGAATTTCTTCCGTGAAACACAAATATAGAAGTTTTGATGAATGTTCACGCTGCTCTCTTCCACACTTTGAAAGTTAATGGTGACCAATACTCCAAAAAAAAGC
This sequence comes from Elopichthys bambusa, assembly GCA_037101425.1. Classification (NCBI taxonomy): domain Eukaryota; kingdom Metazoa; phylum Chordata; class Actinopteri; order Cypriniformes; family Xenocyprididae; genus Elopichthys; species Elopichthys bambusa. Next base: position 26,714,746 of record CM074440.1, on the reverse strand, counting down.
ACAATACAAGTATCATAAAAATAGTCCATATGAATCATTAATATGATAACTTTATTCAAGGAACAGACCAAAATTGAAGTTATTTAGGCTACTAAAAATTTTGTCCTCACATCCATGGTCACTATTCACTTTCATTGCATGTTTGTTGTTTATTACAGCTTGAACAGTCTGCAATAAATATCTCCTTTTATGTTCCATGAAAAAAATAAAGTCATGGAGGTTTTGTTTGTATTTTTAGATGAACTATTGCTCTAAAAAAGTGACAGATAGAGAGAGGGAATGAGATAAAGGAAAAGAAAGTGGCTGAGGGAGAGCAGTGCTAGCTGAGCATGTGTTCTTTAGGTTAACGGAGGGTCAAGTCGAGAACTGCTGGAGGGGGAAGGGCTGTCCTCTCACCCTGATGGTGGCTGTCCATTTCTAGATCAACTTGGCTGAGCTCCAGGTCTTTTAAATCTGACAAGACGTCATGCGCACACATATGCAGCCCTCATACCTGCTGTCTGTATATCAAATGCCAATGGTTTGTTTTTGTTTTTTTTCTGGGCCGACGGCAAAAAGAGGTGCTGACTTTTAGACTGGTTCAAACCGGTTGGCTGGCCTTGTCTTCACTTGCGTGCCTGTGTTCAAGACAATTCACAAAACACATGCGTACACACAAGAAAGAATACCTGAATGAAGCTCTTTTGAGAGTGCAGGACAATGAAAAGCAGGATAGTTGAGAGATATACATTGTGAATTAAATATGATGGGTGTCATGAAACCGCTCATTTGTGTATGGAGGCGAAACATGATAAATGCTACACGGACAAGTTCATTTGAAGTGTGAAATTCACACATTTGTGAAAATATCTGTTTCGCATAGAGATGGATAAATATGTTCCTTTGCATGCTCTTCACTTGTCTATCAGTTGACCCGCACATTTGCATATGTATTTATGCAGATTTTTGAGGGGGCTCTCACACACAGCAGGGGTCTCTGAGTGTCACGGTTTCTCAGTGTGAATTTGTGCGTCTTTGTGTTTGGTTCTGTTGGGTATGTCTATGTGTGTGTGTAAATGTGCTAGGGTATGTCGGTCTGTTTTCTCAATCTATCTGTTTTTCGATCTTTCTGTTGATGTCTCTTTTTACGCATTCTCTATTTCATTATGTGTGTGTATATATGTGCCATACTGCGTTTCTGACTCCTCAAAGTGGGCCACAACTTCCAGATGGTGCTCAGTAGCTTTGTTTGGTAAGTGAATACTTGAGCTGTAGACGGCCTATCAATATCCCCTCTGAATGTGGAGAGACACTGGCTATATATTCACAATGTTCTCTTTTTACAGCCGTCCATGAATAGTTTTAGTTTTTCCACATCGCTGTTTCTTTCAGACGTGATATATTTTCACGAAAGTGTGGGTTAAACTAGCCAAGGCCATCCATATCAAGATGGAGGTCACTCAGATGTGTTTTCCTTGTCCATTGACTTCTTCCTCAATTCTACAGAGCTCAGGAAACAGCCACTACGGTGGGGAGTTGTTTGACCTTTCACTGTTACTGCTGATCCCTAAAAGAATTGCAACTATGGAATTACTTTTCTGAAATCATTGTGACAAAAATCTGAATCTTTCCTTGAGTTTTCCTCTTGAAGGCACATACATGCAATCTTGGCATTCAGCTGAGATGTCATGGCCTCAGACCTTACGTTAAAGGAACAGTTCACAGTTAAAAAAAAAATCTTGTCGTCATTTACTCACTGACTGTCATGTTGTTCCAAATTAAAATGACTTTCTTTCTTTATCAAACACTAAGTTAGACATTAGGAAGAATGTTCACACTGAGAGTTCACACTCCTTCTCAACAAAAGCATACAGCACAGTGACCAAATCCAAAAAGCAAACATCATAAATACAGAATAATGAACAATTCTGCATACAGTATATATGCAGGTCAAATGAGATTTCAGAGTTATAACAGAAGGAAAGGTTATCAGTGAACAGACTTAAATTTTGGTCTATTGCACTAAGCTATAATTTATTTCAGAACATATACAATATAGCACATGAATTTTCGATGAATTGTCATTCATATATATATATATATATATGTATAATATATATATATATATATATATATATTTCTTTTAATTATTTTTTATCATTAATTCAAATTAAATTTTTTTCCCTTTTTTTCTGTTTGGCCATTAAATGTCATAAGTAGGACTTTTATTTTGACAGCGCAGAGAGCATTTTTGAAAATGCCATAATAGGCTTACTGAATCAAGAATTTACTATCTAAATATACTTTACCGTTTATTTTACAGTTCATTATTTTTTACAAATGAATTCATTTTCAAATTATTTTCAAATTATTTTAGTAAATGTGGTATTTCAAATAAATCTAAATTTAATTGCAACAATTGTTATGCTTGTGTTATTTCCTATCTTTACATTAAAAAGCATGATATCATTGGCTTTCGGCCACCCTGCTCTCTAAGATATCAGCATCGGCCATCAAAAAATCTGTATCGGCTACCCACTAACTGTACCTTTCACTATATAGAAAATAGCAACATGAACATTCATTAAAACATCTCATTTTGTGTTTTATAATTCTTTACTTATGTTTAGTCCATGGTTTAATGCCCTTCTTTCTTATTTGTCTTTAACATCCCTTCCTTTCATTCGTTAGCTCTGACAAACATGAAATACAGTGTCCAGAAGAGCTATCTGTCTAGCCAGGGAGCAGATGTCCCATCATGGGCCTGAAGCATCTCACCCCGTCAGCTGTCAGCGGCCTGAAACAATCTTTGAGCTGAGAGAGAGCGCCGGTCCAATTAAAGAGGTTAATTTGCTTTAGCACTTATCTGTCCATCGATGTATTTCCCTCTGTATCAGCCTCTTCTACTTTTCTTACACCAGTCTTTCATTCTGTTTGCTCTTCTCTCCCTTTCTTTCATTATACCTCTCATACTATCCCATCTTAGACCCCTTGTCTTATAGTCTCTTTCTTTCCACTGTCTTCTCGTCCCTCTTTCTGTTGTTTGTTTGCCTCTCTTGCATTTAAGCAACACACCGTGGTGACATTACGGCTGTAACAAATTGAGCACTTGTAGAATGCAGGCATGAAACAGTCACAAAGCTTCCATTCAGCGTCCTACTGACTGAACATAAAGGCCCATGACAGTTTAAGTGGCGTGTTCAGTTTGCATGTGAAAGCATGTCTACTGAAGTTTACGGCAAGAAAGAGGTTTTGATGAGAAGGTTGAAACAATGCATGTGTGTGAAAAACAGACGGACAGTGTTACACGCTTTCATCATGGGGAAAATCTGTCAAATCATTTAACGGTATGGTATAAATGTGTTGACATTTATAGATTGGTTCACTTTATTTGGCATGTGATGTTTGTGTGCCTACATGTAGTCTCTTGTAGCTGTGCTTGTGACTATCATCTGGCAAAGAACCTTTCAGTGCAGTAACCAGACAATGTCTTAAGAGCCATTCAGAAGGGTTGGTGCATTTAAAAATCCAAAATCTGTCTAAATCTAAACTCTGATCCCCCGTGTGCCCATTGCTCCTGTCATGTCATTATCATGGATGAGAATGGATCATCTCCTCTGTCCCCTGCCCTGCTCCGTGAACCCCTGCCCTCCAAGCCTGTCAGAGTGAACTATCGCAGACAGACACACACAGAGACACTGTCACATGCACAAAGACACATATAAACCTAGAGGCCCATCACACTGAGAGGACAGATGCCCTCGTTGTGGTGTTGAGCCTTCTCAGGATTTTCCTGTCATGTATTAAGAGGCAGAAGACTTCATGTGAGTACACATATGGAAAAGATGCTTTGCAAAGAAAATCAAATGTAAAAGAAAATTCTAGATACTAAAATTTTGAGGGCCTCGTTTTGGCAATTCATTTTTTTTTTTTGACTTTGTCTGTCCTGGAACAATCTCCCCAACAAAACTATGTTAGTATACTGATAGTATCAGATGGTTAGGCCATAGTGCTTTGATATTTAGCTTGGTACTGAATGAGAATATTCCATGTTTCATGTACTGATATGATACTCTAAAGGAAGTAGTTCTCAAGCAGGGGCCTCTTCCAAAGGAGCCTCAAACTAAAAAAAAAGTATTTAAATTTGAAATTATCATGAATATATTAAAAGAATCAAATCTAAATTAAATAAAAAATTAAAAAAAAAACTTGTTGAAATGTATTATATAACATTATAATATAATAATTATAATAAAATAATACATAGTCTATATATAAAAATACAACCTCCCAATAACTGTTGTTTTTAATTGAACATAACATTTAATTGACAAAATTAAAAAAAGTCACAAAATGAACTGTGGTAAATGTAATATCAGTACTTATAATAAAGTTTGAAAACAGTCAGCTTTGTCATATTTACAGTAGAAATACTGGAAATAGCTTATATTGGGGAGCCTTCAAATTTTGTGTTGGACAGCTGGGGGCTTTTGAGTCAAAAAGGTTGAAAACTACTGCTTTAAGGGACTTCCAAGAATACTATGCCCACAGAACCATGGTGATACCATAATCTACTGTATCTAAGGTAAATTAAGCTATAAATGCCATATTAGAAATTGAAATTAACATCTATATAGCTAAATCCATGTGCACCATGTTTAAAGAGCCCTTGAAATGTCTTTACAAGCACATGTCTTGACATTTCCTATTGAAACAGAAAGTTGGGACAAAACACAGAAGTCCCACTTTTAAAATAATAGTCCAGTTGCTTTTAGCTTACATTAAAGCCACATTTCCACTGAAATTACCTGGAACAATTTGTCCCAGGAACTTTTTCCCCCTAGACCTGTTGCTGTCTGTGTTTCCATCGTGGTCTAAAGTACCATGAAGATTCTGCAAATTAGTCCAGTGACGTAGGACTGCGCACGACTTTCCAGTTCCCGCTGGATTTCGTCCTCCGAATATAAGCTTAATAAATCCTGAACCTTGTCGTTGGTCCATTGATCATATTTTTTAAACTCCATTGTTGATTCAAATAGCAAACATCTCTTACTGGACGCACTGCAACTTTTAGAAATTGAAAAAAAATGCTGCGTGGAGTCAACCATCAAAATGCTGCGTGAACTTAACCAATCAGCATGTTCAGTGCCCAAGTCCCACCCCCGAAAGATCCTGAACTTTGAAAGTGAGCAGGGACTTTCTGAGGGAGTAATTTTTACCGGGAACTTCATTTAGACCACAGTCCCTGCGGTCAAAACACACCGAGTACCACCCCAAAATCCCTAGTTCCTGGGGAAAGTTCCTGCGGTGGAAACAGGGCTTACATCTGTGAATTATGATTTGTTTCTTGCTATTGCTAGCCATATAACTCAAACAGCATGCCGCTAGCGACTTCAAGGACATGGGTTCGACTTCTAGGGAATGCATGAACCAATAAACCCTAAAGGCAATGTAAGTCGCTTTGAATAAAAGCATCTGCTAAATGCTAAAATCTAAAATGTAGCAGAAAGGATATTCTCATTCTAGAGTGCCTTTAATAGGACAAAAATGTAGCATTTTTAGCAAGGTGAGTCATCAATATTTTTAGTCCAAAACACAAGAGAGATTTTAAATGCATATAACTGCTCAGTTTGTCAACTTTTAGGAGCATGTTCGCATAATAATGACATCAAAGCTAACACACATGGACTTAATACAACAAAACTCCAATTATGATTTCATGAGGTCTTTAAATGCTGTGTCTATATGTATTTTCCCTTAAAATACTTGCTAGCCAACAAGCTGATGAATGTCTGTTGTGCCGCTCTGTCAAATACTCTTCCGCTTGGCTCCACCACTCACTGAGTTGTGACCCTTGACCTCAGCGGGGCCGTGTATGTGTATGGTCTTGCCAGCGCCTCCCTGGAATGTCTGAATTTAAGGACTCTTCTAGTGCGTAGCTAGAGATGGTGTGCTGTCCTACAGCTGCCTGAGTATAAATCCTGCTGTCACCAGAAGGCCAAAGCTCTCCCCTTCTTTCGCTTGTTGTTTCTATCACTCTCTTCCACTTTTCACTCAGTCACACTACTTTAGTTAACCACACAAGTGTCTCAAAACAGAAATCGGTGCCTCCTGCTCTGTGGTGAATAAGGAAGCTTTTGTGCCTTTGATTTAACGTCTTCAGAGCTCATTCACGGCCGCCGAAAGAGTTGTACGTGACCACACACACAGATGAAACACTCCTACTCTTAAACTGGAAAAAGCAGACAACTGGTTCAGCCTGTACTTCATGAGGTTAAAAAAATGTTGTTGACATCCGTTTACATCAGCTAGAAGACCTGGTGAAAACAGCCCCCTCTCTGCAACCTCTGACCTGCTACAGTCTCTCAAAAGTATGTACCGTATAAGAGCTGTGATCTACAAGTCTCCAGACAGGTTTCTGGCAAGAGCACACAGGTAACATTCCAACTCCGTTCAAAATTCCTGAGCTGTAGGTTGTTAAAAAGGTGATTTATCTGTTGCTAGGTTAATTAATATTCTGTCGTTGCGATTGAAATGTGATAGCCCTGACAGATACGATTCTTCTGCCATCTGCCTCAATCTTTCATGACAACACCAAGCTGCAACGTTGTAGATGATTAAAAATCATTCGTATAAGCAGTTTCGCCCAAACAACATCCATCCACAAAGTATTTTGATTAATTCGTAACCCTTGTACTTTCACTTATTTGGATATTAACTATAGATTTTCAGATACAAAAATTTCAGTATTCAGTTTGGACACACCTTGTTTTAACCAGGCGACAAACATACTGTATAACGTTGTTTCATCATGTTAAGTATCATAACTCACTCTCATTTTAGTTAGTAACTATTTAACATTCTGGCAAATTGGTGGCTAATTCGAATGAATTTGTACAATTTCATTCATACATTTTCGTATGATCCACAGTTAGGGTGGACCTTCATGCTTGCTTTTTCCGTTCAAATTACATCGCCATCTCATAAAATAGTTACGCTTTCTCATGAGACGGGGTTGGCCATAACCAGCCATGACAACATTCAGTTATGATTGTTTCATATTGCTCTGCAGTTCTCCTTTTGAAAAATTTTGCACCTGGTTGGGACAAGGCATATGTTTCATAATTTACTGGCTAATTTTACCAGGCTCCTCATTGATGCTCAGAAAGCAGTGGCGTTTTTGCAGAACTCTCCCATCTGTTACCATACCGCAATGCAGATCAGAACATATTTATCCAATTAAGTAGCAAAGCAGAGAGCTGGAATCCAGCTTGATGTCAGACAAATGAAAAATTGGGGTGAGTGTGGCCTGTCTTAGCCAAGTGATCGGTGCATCCATCTTACACACGCTTATTAATGGTAAATGTTATGTTTCAGGTTGTTCAGCGTGTGTTAGCACCATTGTATTTGAGTTAATGTTTGGAAAGGTAGTAATACCATGTCTGCTTGGGTGCAACAGCTGCTTTTGGCTTTCATAGCCCCTCTTTCTCAAACATCACCTCCTGTAGCTAATGTCAAAATCTGTTACACTAACATGGCTTTTTAGCTTAACCTGATAACTTCAGCTTCAGCTTAACCTTTAGCTTATAAATGAGGTGTGCCGCTAGCATCAGCAAACAGCACTGCAAGAATAAAACTGGTTTTATTCACTGGTTGGACAAATAGGTAGACTAACAATCTCAAACTCACACTAGTGGTTGAGATATGAAAATGCAATAGCACTTTGGGGGAATCAAACTATAAGTGACTTCCATAGCTATAACAGAAATAACAGAAATCAAACAATTTAATTCTAGCTTGACTTACTACATCACTTGTGCCCAAGATGCGCCAGATGGGAAGCCTTAAATATTGACCCCATGGCTGTAATGTGAATTGGGAACACTGGTCTTTTTGTACTGGTCCCAGTACCAAAGCTCTGCCTGAGGGGTGCTTCCTGAATGAGCCCTCTGACTAGGCCTGACTATCACATGCCCATTTAAGCTTGTAGTCCTCTCATGGATCAGGAGAATGCAAAGAAAGGAACAGAGAAGAGACAGGATGACTTGAAATAATCTTTGTTGAGCAGTGTGGAAATGTTGGCATGGTGGTAAGGTTTGGAGCTATACTGGACCCCTCATTGTACACTATTCATCAGTGCAGAAGGCCAGCTGTGTTAATGGAATTTCTGGAACTCTTTACAGCAACACTTCTAAATAAAGCAGTAAGCCACTCAAAGTTAGTGTCAACGACAACAGCAGATATTTAATGGACGGGGATACTCGGCACAATGCAATCGACAAAAAGGTCCTATAGTTGCCCTGATTAGACAAAAAATCAGATATACTCGAAAGAGACTTCTTCACTGCTTTATCATGCTATGCTTGGTTGGGATGCACTTGCTGGTTACAGTTTTAGCATGAATCTCAAAACTGTTTCTCAGTGGTGATTAAAAAAAAATCTGTAATACAATGACTTTTAAAATGTAAAGCATGAATTAAATGCATTACATCGAATTTTACCATTATGTTAATATATAAATACTTTTCACGTTAATGATAACTGAAAGAAAAATGGGAAATTGTCATGGGAATAATGGCACAACAAAAAAACCTGCATGGTTCTTAAAACAGGCTTCAATTTCTCTAAACAAAATACATTTACTATTTTAAAGCAGCTTTGAACATGGCTCAATCAATCAGATTTTAGAGTCAGAACTAACCATTTTCCAATAAGTATTTCATAAGCACTAGATTATTGCTTGTAGGTGGTTGCCAGCTTGTAGGCTGGAGTCAGAGTCAAACTGTCTCAACCTCACTTTCCTTTCTTCTCTGGTCTTCTATCTTCAGTGTTTGCTCTGTCTGTGGGACAGTCTTTTGTGCTAACAAAACTTCCACCTCTGCCCTGTGCAGACTAGTCCAGTTCATCTTTCCCAGTGGCATCCTCTTTCTTTTTCTCAGACTGTCACCTCCCCCAGTCGAACCCTCCACCCCTCTGTGGGCTTTAAACCGCTATCCCCTTCACCTCTCCGTCTGGTCAACTCCTTTTTGTCTGTCTGCCTCTTTAATGTGCGTTGCTAAGGTGACTGCTGACCCATTGCTTGTCGCTCTATAAGAGGCCCCATTCCAAGATGGCCACCCTCCTCAACCCTCTCAGACACTTTCAATTTGCTGTGGGGGGTAGGGTGTCCAGCGCTGGTATTGAGAACACTGGAAATTAAACACTTGGGCCAACACATGTTTATGGGCACTGACAAGAATATACCAGCTGTCTGATGAGCACATTCTTTCTTGTGGCCAAATATGGTTTTCTCACCTTGTCCCTGGAGTATCCATATGGCGTTTGGAGCATTTCATTACATTGATTTGAATATGAGAATAATCATGTCTAGATTAAACTAGGGTCAGGTGTGAGGGCACAGATGCTTGAGTGAAGTGTAATTATTTTCTGGCAAATTATGCGTAATTGTAGCCTCATCGCCTCTGTGATCCTTAAATAGTAAATCTTGAATGTGTTTTCACGATGTCAGATGTTCTGATCTGGGCCCTTTAAGTACAAAGTTCAAGTCTTTGGTTTCACATTGATGCTTATCTGTGTGTATTCAGGAAAAGGACTGTATATTAAAGGGTCTGAGTACATGGGCTGTTACTTGCATGTGGTACTCTGGGATTCAGGCCTATCTGATGTAACCTAAAGTTACACATGTCAGATCTTCAAATATATATTGGATAATATATTGAATGTTGGTCATTTGCTCTGATCAGTTCAAACACAACTTATAGGTATCAAATAGAAAATAAATCTTGTACAAAAAATGTGTAAACAACTAAAAAGATTAAAAACTTTAAAAGACTACAAAATTGAAACCGATGGGAGTTTGTCGAAGTCTTATGTTACACAAAAGGAAAAAAAGTTAGAAGTATGATTGCTCTCCGTATAAGACTTGTAGAGTAATAAAAATGTCCTGCACACCACTCTGTCCTTGAAGTGTTTGTATTGGTCAAATAGGTTTTTGTCTGTGGTCAGGCGCTCAGTGCAACACAATGAGTCTGACCAGGACAAAGAGAGAATAACCAAGAGAGAAAGGCAAGAAACTGAAAAAACAGACTGCCTCAAGCTTGTTGTTTGATATGAATTATATAATACTAAAAATAACATAAAAATGCCTAGACATCTTTGATTTATCCTAGAAGAGGGTATTTTTCTGATGTTCCAAGCAGACACAAAACAGTTATTTTCTATCCTTTTCTTAAAATCTCAAATGCCCACAAACTGTTCTGCCATACCTCCCCTCACCTTTTAGCATATCACTAAGAAAATGGGATTGTCGCCTATGTGCTGAGAGGAACAAGGTTGAAAGTATTCAATAAGTCGCCCTCTCAGACAAGGCCACCAAGTAATAGCTGCTGTTGGTGAGGTGGGTGTTTTAAATGTCAGCGACGCAGGATGATTATATGTCTAAGGAGAACACTTCCCTTATTTTAGGCTGTTTTCACACTTGGTTTGATTGCTTGGTCCGAACTTGAGAACTTGATTTCCGCTACCTTTCCCCCTGCCCTGCACTTCTTTTACATTGTAAAGCATTGCAAGACATGCAGAGAATGTGAACTGCAACTATTAGTAGTTCACTGTACCCCAGACCATTTTTTGAAGTGGATTTGGGTGGTACACACCTGAGTTCGAAACCTTTTTTTTTTTTTTTTTTTTACATCAACAAACCAAACTAACTTCTAAGATGAAATAAGCTTGGATCTCTGCCAAAAGTTCCCTTGAACAAGCTGTTTAAAAGCCAGGAATTAGCATATAGATATTATGTAATTTATTAAGAAATCTACAGTGCTAGTGATATGAAATGTATTTCAAATAAGCATTGGCCTTCTCGTATGATTAATGTGATAGGGGTATATGATTTAATTGGGGTAAGCATGAGAATAAGCAGGCAAAGTGAGCAGCTTTTTTATGACGGAAAAATCTCCAGAGGAGGTCAAACCCCACACAGGTGGCAGCAATTAACTGCAATTTTTGCAGATTGTAATGATCCATAATTTACCAGCCTCCTCTTGCATCTCTTATGCAATAAAAAGTGTTTTGATTGGGTACAGGTTTTTTGTTCTCTCTGGCCTTTGTGTCAGATATCTCAGAGACAGGCGAGGCATTTAATATTTGAAACGATGTTCGAGCAGAAACTGAACTCCCTTCCATTTTCAACAGGTTGAGTTTTACAGTTGTGATTTATCATGTCAAAATGTTAAGGCAAGAACATAATTGTATAAATAATAACAATGTAAAACATTTCTGAAAACATTAATCATGATCTGTTAAGCACCATGCATTTGGATGATGGAGGTAGTGGCTAAAGCTCCAGGTTAGAAAGTGAAAGGTTACTGGTTTGAGCTCCACAAGAAACAAGCCATGAGCTGTCACCATTGTGCCCCTGAGAAAGGTACCTGCTCCAAAGGGATTGTCCTTGTAATAAATGTGCTGGTTAATGTGTCTGATCAATTTGTACTTTCTTGCTGCTTTTCTGTGGTGAATTCTTACTGAGCCTTTGTTGTGGAAGAGGAACATTTCTTAAATGGACAACTGACTTTTTCCATCTGCTTTTGTTTTGCAGAAAAAGATGAGCCCAGCAGCTACACTTGCACAACTTGTAAGCAGCCTTTCAGCACTGCTTGGTTCCTGCTACAGCATGCCCAGAATACTCATGGTTTCCGAATATATCTGGAGAGTGAACCTGGAAGCCCGTTAACTCCTCGGGTGGCCTCCGCTCCAGGCATGGGTGGTGACTGTGCCTCACAGCCACCGCTGCATGCAGCCCACCTTGCGGACAGTAGTCCCTATAGCCTGATGAGGATAGCCAACAGAGATGGGTCCTCGGTTCCTAGGGAAGGCCGCTATCCCAGGACACCTCCACTCTTTAGTCCCCCACCACGGCATCACATGAGCCCAGATGATCTGGCTTTGGCCCCCCACCACCCAAGCGCCTTTGACAGGGTACTGCGTCTTAATTCGGTACCCTTGGACTCACCATCTATGGATTTCTCGAGACGACTACGGGAACTTGCAGGCAACTCTGCTGGCTCCTCTCCACCCATGTCGCCCAAC